>JAJHZJ010000131.1:7658921-8401474 GCA_023548195.1 Bettongia penicillata ogilbyi
ATCCTGGTAAGTTTAAACATGGATCTCCTATCACCATCACTGGAGTGGGGGTGGGGGTGGGGGTTGGGCAGGTTTGAAATGTCAGCCAGACAAGTCAAACTAATGATAAAAACTGGACAATTACCTAAGAAAGAATAAACCATTGAAATTGTACCCATTCCTGAATACATCATTGGAATAGATATATTGAGAGTTATGACTCTAAATTTACCTGAGGGGAGATAAGAATTTGCAGAAAGGAAGATAGGAATTGATAATTTTAGTGGGGGTAGTAGAATGATGGTCTGTAGAAGCTCTCCCCCCACAACCTATAAAATACCTGTAAAAAATGACTCTAAACAAATTCTAGAGCAGCAGAAGTCACAAATTGACAGAATGAAACAGATTTCCATCCCAAAACATCCTGGAAGGCCAAAGAAAAAGTCTATTGAAAAGAGTGCAACCCAGCCTGGGCCACACTGAATGGATGGGACTGGGGCAGACTTCAGGATGCAGGATGCAGAATCACGGGAAGCAGGTACGGTTCCCAGATTTCTCACCTCACAAATGTCAAAAATAACTTGAAAGGTCAGTAAGAAAGCTCTGTCACCTGGGTGAGAGAGGAGCATGGTCCAGCCCTACCCCTAGGCAGTGGCTGCATCTACTTTTGGAGTCCTCTGCCTAAAGATGCTGGAGGAATCCAGTGGCTGATCTGGATTTCAGCTGCAGTGGCTCCTCCTGGGGTGAGGAGGAGCACTGGCTGGTGTGGTGGAACTGGTGGTGGCTGTGGAGAGGTAATCCCACTCACAGTTTCAGGGCAGAAAAGAGTGCTTGCACAGTCCAGGAAAGGAGTAAGCTCCTCTCCCATGACTGTACCACATTGGAGGAACTGAGAACTCACAGGTCGCTAGATTATACCCTCCACTTGACAAAAGACTCAAAAGTCAAGTAAGGGAAATATGCCCCAAAAAGGAGGAAAAAATAAGACTATAGAAAATTACTTTCTTGGTGAAAAGGTATTTTCTTCCATCCTTTCAAATAAGGAAGAACAAATCATACCATCAGAGGAAGACATCAAAGTCAAGGCTTCTACATCCAAAACCTCCAAAACAAAATATACAGTGGTCTCAGACCATGGAAGAGCTCAAAAACAATTTTGAAAATCAAGGAAGAGAAGTGGATAAAAAATTGGAAAGAGAAATGAGACTGATGCAAGAAAATCATGAAAAGTAAGTCAACAGCTTGCTAAAGAAGACCCCAAAAATGCTGAAGAAAGTAACACCTTTAAAAATAGGCTATTCCAAATGACAAAAGAGGTCCAAAAAGGCAATGAGGAGAAGAATGCTTTAAAAAGCAGAATGGGACAAATGGAAAAAGAGATTTAAAAGCTCACTGAAGAAAATAGTTCTTTAAAAAATAGAATGGAGCAAATGGAAGCTAATAATTTTATGAGAAACCAAGAAATTATAAAACAAAAGCAAAAGAATAAAAAAATAGAAGACAATATGAAATATCTCATTGGAAAAACAACTGACCTGAAAAATAGATCCAGGAGAGATAATTTAAAAATTATTCCTCTACCTAAAAACCATAATCAAAAATATTCCAAGAAATTATCAAGGAAAACTGCCCTGATATTCTAGACCCAGAGGGTAAAATAGAAATGGAAAGAATTCACCAATCACCTGCTGAAAGAGATTCCAAAATGAAAATTCCTAGGAATATTGTAGCCAAATTCCAGAGTTCCCAAGTCAAAGAGAAAATATTATAAGCAACCAGAAAGGAACAATTCAAGTATTGTGAAAATACAATCTGGATAACACAGGATTTAGCAGTTTCTAAACTAAGGGATCAAAGGGCTTGCAATATGATATCCCAGAGGTCAAAGGAGATAGGATTAAAATCAAGAATCACCTACCCAGCAAAACTGAGTATAATACTTCAGGGAAAAAAGGTGGAATTTCAATGAAATAGAGGACTTCCAAGCATTCTTGTTGAAAAGACCAGAGCTGAATAGAAAATTTGACTTTCAAATACAAAAAGCAAGAGAAACATGAAAAGGTAAACAGGAAAGAGAAACTTTAAGGAACTCATTAAAGTTGAACTGTTTACATTCCTACATGGAAAGATGTTATTTGTAACTCATGAGACCTTTTTCAGTATTAGGGTAGTTAAAGGGAATATATATGTAGGTGTGTATGGGTATGTATGTATGTATATATTATATATGTGTAGGTATGTATATGTACATGGGTGTATGTGTGTATGTATATATGCACAGACAGAGGGCAGAGGATGAGCTGAATATGAAGGGAGAATACTTAAAATAAAAATAAAATTTACTGTTGAATGGAATGTACTAGGAGTAAGAGAAAGGGAGAGGTAGAACATAGCAAATCATCTCACATAAAAGAGGGAAGAAAGAGCTTTTACAATGGAAAGGAAGAAGGGGGAGATGAAAGGAAATAATTGAACCTTACTCTCATGGGATTTGACTTAAGGAGGAATAACATACACTCCATTGGATATGGGAATCTATTTCACCCTGCAGGAAGACAAGTGGGAAGGGAATAGGAGAGGAAAGGTAAAAGAAGGGACAATAAATTGGGGAAAGGGATGATCAGAAGCAAACACTATTGTGAGAAGACAAGGGAGGCCAAGGGAGAGAATGGAATAAATGAAGACCAGAATAGGACAGAGGCAAATGTGGTTACTCTTTTACAACATAACTGTTATGGAAGTGCTTTGCATTGTTGCACATATATGACTTTTATTGAATTGATTGTTTTCTCGATGAGGGTGGGTGTGGAGGGAGGGGGAGAATATGGAACTCAAAGCTTTAAGAATGAATGTTAAAAATTGTTTTAGCATGCAACTGGAAATTAAGATATACAGCCAATCTGTTTTGCCCTACAGGAAAAGAGAGGGAAAGGGGAATGAAAGAAATGTGGGTAATCTAAGGGAGGACAGACTGGAGGAAGGGGTGGATGGGATGCATACTGTCCAGGGGTGGGGGGGGTGGGGAGAGATGGGGAGAAAATCTTTAATTCAAATTCTTGTGGAAGTGAATGTTGAGAACTAAAAAATAAATAAACTACATATTTTAAAAAATAGTTTTAGTGGGTAAAATTAAAATGAACCCAATCACTTTATCTGAACCTTCTAAAGTAATTTTGTAACAGTATCATGTGACAGGTGGGCAAAATGAAATTACCAATAGTATAAAGCAATATGTTGAGGCAGGAATGTTTGTTCCCACAACCAGTTAATGGAATAGTCTTGTCTGGCCAATACAAAAGGCAGATGGGAAATGAAGGATGACAGTGGATTATAGACAAATTGAATAAGGTGACTTCCTTGTATACTGCTATTTGAGATATCATTACCTTAATAGAAAGGATCCAGAAATATGATGGGACTTGGTATGAAGCTATTGATTTAGCCAATGCTTTCTTTACTATTCCAATAGATTCTAAACAATGGGGCCAGTTTGCTTTCACTTGGCAGGGCCCATCGTATACTGTTACACACTTGCCACAAGGATATCTGCATAGTCCCACTATTTATCATAGGATGGTGGCTGAACGTTTGGATGAATTAGAGCTACCTGGTAAACAGCTTACCTACTACACAGATGATATTATGATACAGGGAAAAATGTAGAAGAAGTGAAAAAGTGTTTGACACTTTTAATTGAGCATATGAAAAGCAAAGTGTGGGAAATTAACCCTGAAAAGATTCAAGAGCCAACTCAAATTGTAAAATTTGGGGGTATACAATGGAATAAGGGGCTGCAAGAGATTCTCCCACAAACCCAACAAAAGATTCAGGATTTTCCTATTCCCACCAATAAGAAAGAGGCCCCAAAATTTATAGATTTATTTGGATATTGGTGACATCACATACCACATCGAAGACAAATTTTGAAACCCTTATATAAAATTACTAGGAAAAATGTGAATTTGATTGGGGACTTGAGTAAAGTAAAGATTTTGAAGAAGCAAAGGCTGCTATATAATTGGCCCTAGATTTATGACCTATGCAAAGTGGCCTGGCGGAATTACAAGTGACTGAACAGGATAAATATGCAAACTGCAGTTTATGGCAAAAGCAACAAAGCCAAAATGTGCCCTTAGGATTTTGGTCTGGGAAACTTCCTTCATCTGGAGTTCAATATACCCCTTCTGAAAAGCAGTTGTTAGCTGCATATTGGGCTTTGGTAGAGACTGAACAACTGACTTTGGACCATGAAGTAATATTAAGGCCTGGAATCCCAGTTGTGATCTGGGTAATGAGTACTCCAGTTTCTCACAGAATTGTACATGCTCAAAAGGCTAGTATAATTAAATGGAAATGGTATATTCAAAATAGATCTAAAGCAGGCAAAAGTGGAGTTTCTGTTTTACATGAATCTATAGCAAACGTAGATACTGAGGGAAATGATACACCCCCTGAACCAAAGCAACAGTTGGTATAGTCCTTGATAAAATGGAATGAGGGATCTAATGGATTAAATGAAAAACAAAAAAGACATGCATGGTTTACTGATGGGTGCAAAATATTGAGCCAAAAAAAGACATTGGAAAGTGGTAACCTATGACCCATGTGCTAGGTGGACTTTGGAAAGTCCTGGGATAGGTGGAAGTAGTCAATATGCTGAACTTATGGCAATACATCAAGCTATCAAAATAGAGCAAGGAAGACAGTGTCACATATTCACTGATGGGTGGACAGCAGCAAATGGGCTAGCTACATGGATGCCCATGTGGGAAAATCAAAATTGGAAAATTCATGGCAAACAAGTCTGGGACAAAGAATTATGAGAAGATATATGGGGCTTGTCTTTGGTTACTAATTTGTCAGTTTTTCATGTAGATGCTCACATGGCCCTCACCACGTCAGAATGTGAGTCCAGTGCACATGCTGATCAACTAGCAAAGATTTCTACTCAACATATTGTCTCTACTCTGACATCAACTGATGATCAGGTACTAGTAAAATGGGTCCAACAAATGGCCGGCTATTTTGGGCTTCAGGCCACATACCAATGGGCACAAGACCAAGGTATTTGTATCTCTCATTCATTGTTAAAAACAAGTACCAGAGGAATGTTATATATGTCAGTTGCAAAAGGAATGAACTGTTCCTCTGGTAGTAACTGGAGAGACAGCAAAGGGGAAAGTACCAACCCAAATTTGCCAAATAGATTATATTGAACCCCTACCCCAAGATAAAGGATGTAAATTTATATGTACTTGTATTGACACCTATTCAAGTGTACTAGTGGCTTGTCCCTATAAGAATGTGACAGAGAAAAACACTTGTAAAACTCTAGACACCCTAAGTCTATATTATGAAACCCCAATGCAGATCGAAAGTGACAATGTAAAATGAAAAACATTTCAAAGAAATGAAGAGATGTTGTGTATTAAACAACATAGAATGGATATATCATATTTCATTTTAACCACAAGCAACTGGGTTAATTGCAAGAATGAATGCATTATTGAAAGAACAGTTAAGGAAGTTAAGTTCTAATAATTCTTATCAACATTGGAAAGATAATTTGTTCATTGCTTTGTGTAATTTGAATAATAGACCATTAGGAGGAAATACACCTCTAGCCAGAATGATGACCCCAAATCTGCCAATTAAAGAACAGCAAACACATAAGATCCCAAATATTGAGTACTGGACTGTGAGGTCAGATTTCCCAGCACCTTATCCCAGGACACCTGGTTCAGTAGGATATGATGTACATTGTTTAGAGGACTTTAGGTTAGATTGAAAAGAAGTAATAAAAATATCTACTGGAATATGTATGAGAATCCCTGAAAATTATTTTGAATGGATATTACCTAAATCTGGATTAGCATCTTGAGGAAAACCTGTTTTGTTTGGAATGATAGATTCTAATTATCAAGGAAAAATTATTGTGACATTCCAAAAATTTAGGTGAAGAACACACACAGTTTTGTAAAAATGATAGAATAGTTCAAGTGATTATTATTCCTTGTGAAACAATACCCCTTGTGAAAACTGATCCTCCTTCCCAAATACCTAGCAGAGGAACTGAAGGATTGGGATCTACTGATAGAATAAAATTGGGCAGTCTACTGATAAAATAAAGTGTAGGCAAAACAGAAGTCAGATGATGTTCCAAAGACTGCAGGAATTATAGCACACAGGAAAGATAGTACTTCAACTATTGTCTATTCAGGAGAATATAATTACCAAATTGTACCCTTAACTCATATATTCTCATGAATGAGACTATGATAGTGGGTTCATGGACTCCAGAAGTGCAGTTCACCCTATATCTACCTTATATTAACTTATATATTCTCATGAATGAGACTATGATAGTGGGTTCATGGACTCCAGAAGTGCAGTTCACCCTATAGCTATATTAACTTATATATTCTCATGAATGAGACTATGACAGTGGGTTCATGGACTCCAGAAGTGCAGTTCACCCTTTAGCTACCCTGCTTCTGGTTTTTGTCTCCTTGTTCCTTTTTTGTCTTTTTGTCTGTTAAACTTGTTTGCTAGATTTGTTTTCTGCAGGCTTAGTATCCTCCACCTGCAGATTCCTGATTGCTTAAGCCAGATGTCATTCTTTGTCCAAGATTGTGATGTGTCACCCCTGCACCTGGCATTGACCAAGCTCCTGATGCCAGCTAAAGAACTAACCTCTCAAATGGGACCTCTTGGGGCAGGGATAGGTCTATGTCCAATCTCAGCAGGAAGTAGCTATGGAAGAAGAGATCTTCAATCCTTACCCCAAGATTTTGGGCCCCATTCCTTCAAGGAGGGAATGATGGGGTGCTTGTGCTCAAGCCCCACCCTTAGATATTGTCTTAAGTGCTTATTTTGTGTGATCTCTGTTATATCGTTGTAAAGTTCTATTGACACCAGGTGCCTAAGATATTGTTTTATATAGTTATATTCTGTTACCCCTGTTATAATTCTGTTCATACCAGTTGTCCTACCCACCATGTAATAAATATGAAAGATCTTGGGGCCAAATGTAATGGCAATGTAAATGGGAAGACCTTTTCCATTCATTAATAGGCCCATGTGACCTGCTTAAAAGATCACATGGAAGCCTAAGTCACATGTGGTTGGAGGAACTTGCCGAACAGGTGGAACAGGAAGGGTGGAGCAGAGCTGAGAGGAAGTTGGTCAGGCTAGTCAGAGCTGGGAAGGTCACAGGCAGGCAGGCACAGCTTAGGCTCATGAGTCTTTGTTAGTGGGAAGGTCCCAGAAGGGTTTGGGGGGAGCCTTGGGAATGGCTTTGCTCCTTGTGGTGATAACTTGTATTGACCTCTTGGTTGCCATGAGAGATTTTGCTTTCTGGTTCTGAGATTTGGCTTTCTGGTGTCTAAATAAATGTTTTTCTTCTGCCTTCTATATGTAGAGTCTGTTAAACTTTCTGATTGAGAACCATACCAGTATATTCATGGTCATCACCAATGCTGTGAATATTACCTTGGTGATATACCAACCATCACCAGTCATCCTGAGTCTTTTCTTGCCACTGGATTTCAAGGACTGGAAGAAAGAGTGAAGCTGATGACTTTGTGCCCACTTAATTCTGCCCACTTAAATCCAACTCACAAACAAGTCAAGACATCACCCTGTGAGATCATTGATCCTCTTCAAAAATAAAAGACAAAAAAAACAACCTCTTTTCTAATGGGAAGACAAGTACACATATAAATACATAGAGAACAAATGCAGGTAATAAATACCATGTGATCAAATACAAGATATTAGGGAGATCAAGAAAGGCTTCTTATAGAAGAAAGTGGTATGTATGCTTCTTCTTTGTGGAAGTTGTGGATTCTGGGAGGTAGAGATGTGGAGGTACATCATTCCAGGCAAAGGGAACAACCAGTGCAAAGGCTAAGAAATTATGTCTTGCATCATGTATTCAAATCAACAAGTATTTATTATCCTTGTTATCCTACTACTACTTCTCAGGACATTTCTAGAATTCATCTTTTGAAATTTAACAGAGTTTGCAATGCTCTAGAACTTGGAAAAATCAGCATGGTGTCATTTACGTTGCAGAACTTTCTGAATAAAATCCTTAATCATATAAAAGACTTCAATGACCTAACTATACACACAGGAAAAAAATGAGCGAATGAAGAATGCCTATTGACTAACTTTAATACGCAGTTAAAGGTTCAATCCATAGAACTGGTTCATCAGCATTCAGATCTTGGACAAACACAGTAGATGAAGTGAGTCCAGAACTGAACAGGAGGAGAGAGGATACATTGTCTTAGCTTCTGAGACAAAGGTCCATCTATTTAAATATGAATGTTCTACTAGTAATACTCTAGGGAATATTATAGTCTTGGAATAATTAAAGTTGAATGTCACCCAGAGGGCAATGGAAAGATGAATTGTGAGTGTAAGTAGAGTGCAACACATTATGAATGAAGGATCACAAAAGGCATATGGTTTAAAGGATACGATCAAAAAGATACATGCCTAGTTATTCATGTAATGGGCAGCCTATATGTTCCTTGGATATGCAAACAATATCTGGAAAACAAGAGGAAGATAACCAGCAAGTCAGGGAGAACTTTTGTGGAGGATGTGGCAAGAGCTGTATAGTACAAAAGGATATGAATGAGTGGAGAGCCATATCATGGCAAAAAGTATCCACATCACTGAGATCATAGATCTATTAAAAAACACATTAGAAGGATATTCTAAGACTACAGATTGTTTTCTGCCTTCTGAATTCTTCTGTAGACCCCAAGCGCTGGCAAATCTTCCATCTAATAGCACCTACCTCTTAAGGTTGTTGTAAGAATCAAATAAGATAATAATTAGAAAGAGCTTAGCACAATCTAAGTACATAATAAGTGCTATGTAAATGCAAGTTATTAAATTATTATTTTTCCAAGGGCAGATTGATTTTTGTGAGTAGACAAAAGGAATTCAGAGCTGAGCCTCCTAAATGAAGTAAATGATCTAGCTGGGGAATACTTTTATTGACTCCAAATGGCATGACTCTCAAGCCAGAGTCAGAGTTTCTTGCATGAAATTGGCTATCATCCTCCTTTCTTTTCTTATATACAATATAACAAGCCTCTTCTTGGCTATTGTAACTGCTCTTCCATTCTTTTCTTTCTCCTTCGTCTCAATCCATCCTCCAAATGCTGTAATCCAATCTTCCTAAAATGTCATTTTCATCATGCTTTTCCCTAACTCATAAACTTTTCTTGGCTATCCATTGCCTACAAAGAATGGGGAGAGCACTGAATGGACTTGGTATCAGGAGAGATTTCATCACTTCGTGGTGACATTCCATGCATATGCAATATTGCACATTCCATGCAATCCCATGAGGTGTCACAAGGAAAGAGAAAGGACTCTATGAGTGCCGCACAAAACAAATACTAGATGCTCAGAGAAGGAAGCGGTCATCTTGGGTTTGGAAAGAACCTGGATTTGGAGTCAAAAAAACCCAGGATAGATGCCTGGAAAGTCACTGTGTCTTTGGAAGACCATCCCTGACTCCTGGAATTCATTCCTTTCTCATATTCATTCTAAGAATCTCTATCTCCCTTCAAAACTCAGCTCAAGGGCCACCTCCAACAGGCCTTTCCTGATCCACCCTAGATACCAGTGACTTCCCCTCCTAAAATAACTTGTATTGAAGATTTCTTATATGTGTTCTGTACATACTTATATTTCCACAAGTCTTCTCCAATAAAACATAAATTTCTTGAGGACAAGGACTGTTTCATTTATGTCTTTGTATTCCCAGTATCTAACATGTAGTAGATACATAAAATTTTTTTATTGACTTAGACTCTCTCTGCCTCAATTTCCTCACTGACAAAATGAAGGGGTTAGATTAGATTCTTTCTAGGGTCTATTCTAGTTCGAAATCTTCTGATTTTATTCTACACAGAAGAACAGCGATTTGAGATAAGCCCTGAATGATGGGTAAGGATTTGATAGGCAGAAAGGAGAGAGCACGACAGTCTTACTTATGGGGGTTTAATATGAGCAAAGAAAGAGAATAGGAAAAGTAAATTGCTAATTAGGAAATCAGTTTGGTTAAAGAGAGCATCCTGAAGGGAAAGATGAGATAAAGACGGAAAAGTATCATAGACTTAGAGCTGGAAGGAACCTCAGCGGTCATTAGCAAAACATATGCTATCTTATTTGATGCTCACAACAAAAACACAAGGATAATGTAACAGATACTATTATTCCCATTTTACAGATGAGTGAATGGGGTTTCAACCTCAGAGAGGTTAAATGATTTGCCACTAGGTCATATAAGCAAACTAGTAAATGTTGGAAGAAAGAGTCAAACCAAGGTCTCTCCAGCCCTCTTTCACTCTCTGTAAACAATGGGAAGTTGATGAAGGTTTATGAGTCATGGTGCTCCAGGAAAATTAATCCAGCAGCATATGAAGGATGGATTGGAATGGGAGAGAAAGGAGAAATTGGAAGAGCCCAGAAGAAAGGATAGAAGGGAAGAAAGGATGATGGCATCCAATTGCAATGAAAAGAAAAGGTGCAAGGTGAGATAGAAAGGTAATCTGAAGGAAGACATGAACACCTTAGTGCTCGTGATTGATAACATGTTAATTAAAACACTATATCTCATGCTGATTATAATGATAACTTTACATGTGGGCACTAGCTACATGGCCTCCATTGCCTGAAAAACCAGGTGGGCATTCTCTGATATCCTTAAGGGTGTTTGGGAATGTCTGGACTCTCTGCAAATAGCTCACCATCAGTCAAGAATGATGGTGTTCTCCCAAGTGTAGGAGTGGTCCCTGTACTCTGGTTCCATTTATCTACTAACAGTTGGACTCGCTTTTGCAAAAGAATTTTTGCTGTTTAGTCATTTCTAACTCTTTGTGATCCATTTGAGGGTTTTTTGGCAAAGATACTGGAGTATTTTGCCATTTCTTTCTCCATTTCATTTTATAGATGAGAAAACCAAGGCAAACAGGGTTAAGTGACTTGCCCGGGGTTACCCAGCTAGTAAGCATCTAAAGCTGGATTTGAACTCAGGAAGACTCTGTCTACTGTACTACTATTGCCCTAATCAACTTTACAATCAACTTATCCCTAACCCTAATATTGACACTCACCCTAACCATACCATGAGTAGGACACTAGATCTGGAGAGACTCAGGTTTGAATATCAGTTCTGAAACTTACTAACTGTGTGACTCTGGGCTACTCACTTAACCTACATTTCCTCATGACCTATATTGATATTCATCACCAGCTTTGCCATGGAGACAATGAACATCCAAAGAGATGCTGTTCCAGAGGTCCATCAATTGTGGGAGGGGGTTATAAAGATTTCTGGGAGAAAGAAATCAAAAACAGAAGAATGGGAGGGTAGAGTTCATCAGTTTATGACTAATCCGTACACCATCTTGAGACCATGAGATCCCAATGTTTCAGGAGCTTATGTTGAAGGGGTGTCCTGATGTTTTGCTCTTTAAGATACTGTGACAAGTCAAAATGGGTACATGATTTAAACTTAAATGGTGATGCCATAAGCACATTAAAGGAGCATGAAATAGTATACCTGTCAGATCTATGGATGAGGAAAGAATTTATGACCAAACAAGATATAGAGAGCATTGCAAAATGTAAAATGGATAATTTTGATTATATTAAATTGAAATGGATTTGCACAAACAAAACCAATGCAACCAAAATTACAAGGAAAGTAGAAAACTGGGGTGGGGTGAGGACTTACAGCAAGTATCTCTGGTAAAAGCCTCATTTATCAAATATATGTAAAACCGAGTCAAATTTATAAGAAGATAAGTCATCCTTCAATTGATAAATGGTCAAAGATTATGAACAGGCAGTTTTCAAAGGAAGAAATCAAAACTCTCTATAGTCACATAAAAAATGCTTTAAGTCACTATTGATTAGAGAAATACAAATTCAAACAGTTCTGAAGTACCACCTCATACTTTTTTTATCAGGTTTTATCAGGTTTATAATAGAAAAGGAAACTGATAAATGTTGGAGGGGATGTGGGAAAATTGGGACACTAATGCACTATTGCTGGAGCTGTAAACTGATCCAACCATTATGGAGAACAACTTGAAACTATGCCCAAAGACCTATAAAACTGTGCATATCTGTAACCCAAAGAGATCATAAAAGGGGGGAAAGATCCACACGTTCAAAAATATTTGTAGCAGCTCTTTTTGTGATGGAGAAGAATTGGAAATTGAGGGAATGCCCATCAATTGTGGAATGGCTTACACTAGTTGTGGTATATGATTGTAATCCATTACAATATTACTGTGCTATAAGAAATAATGAGCAGGAGGATTTCAGAAAAACTTCATTGCAGAGTGAAGAATGTTGTACACAGCAACATCAATGCCATATGATGAACAACTGTGAATAACTGAGCTATTCTCAGCAATGTAATGATCCAAGACAATCCCAAAGGACTCATAATGAAAAATGCTATCCATCTTCAGAGAAAGAACTGATGGAATCTGAGTATAGACCAAAGCATGCTATTTTTCTTTTTCTTTTTTCTTTTCTTTCCCTTCTCTCTCTCTCTCTCTCTCTCTCTCTCTCTCTCTCTCTCTCTCTCTCTCTCTCTCTCTCTCTCTCTCTCTCTCTCTCTCTCTCTCTCTCTCTTTCTCTCTTTCCATCTCTTTCTTCTGTTTTAGTTTTCTTCCACAAAATGACTAATATGGAAATATTTTACATGATTGCACATGTATAACCTATATCAGATTGCTTACTGTCTCAGGGAAGGAGGAGGGGGAGAAAAGAGGGATGGAATTTGGAACTGAAATTTTTTTCAAAATTAAATGTTAAAAATGGTTTATACATGTAAAAGGGGGAGATAGTTTAAAAAAAAAAGATACTGCAACAAGCTAACAGTTTGTTAGCTAACTTGTAAGCTAACCAATGTGGACAAGGGTTGGTGAACTAATCCAAGTGTCCCCTTGGAGACAATTTCCTTCTTCCCTGTCTCTGAGTTGGGGAAGGAAGCACCTCCCATTCACTGAGCAGCTCCTCTGAGTTTCGAGGAGATGTCTAAGAGAAGTAGTCTAAAAGCAGGAAAAGCCTATTCCTGCCACGCACAGCAGCACTTACCTCTGGCTGCCATCTAGAATCTTCTTTTGCTCTCAGATCTTTCATTGTTGCTGTTGATTCTCCTTTGTATAGAGAAAATTTAGTAGTCACTAATCCTGGCTTTGTCGTTACTACTAACTCACATAGAGGTTTGGGAAGATGTTGGGTCTGGGTAGAAAGCTGGAGACGAAGACACAGTCCACTTCAGCAGGAGACAAGTCACCCTCTGGGGAAGGAAAGAAACAAGGATTTACAGTGCCTGGCACTGTTCTGAGTGCTTTACAATTGTTATGTTATTTGATCCTTACAACAGTCCTGGGAAGTAGGTGCTATTATTATCATCCTCATTTTACACTTGAGGAAACTGAGGCATAAAGAGGTTAAGTGACTTACCCAAGGTCTACTGATCTAAGAAGGTCCCAGTAGTCAGTTAGAAGTGCCCACTAGTTAGTTAGTATGCAGTGGTGACATTTGAACTCAAGTCTTCCTGACTCCAAGCCCAGAGCTCTATCCACTGTACCACCTAGCTGTCTCTAGAAGAGACATTAATCAACAAGAGTCATAAACACTTCTGAGGCAATATACTATTATACAACTGAACCAGTCAGCAAGAAAGATTTTAAGGAAAGAGAGAGAGAGAGAGAGAGAGAGAGAGAGAGAGAGAGGAATAACCTAAAAGTGAATTGAAAGCCCACAGATGTATCCAACTGAACTTTCAAGCCAAGGGCCTAGGAAGGAAGTTCATACGGACACATGGTCCCCACTTTAACAATGATTTTCCTGTCCAATACCATTATTGCAGGCATTAATTTAGTACATGAAGGAACAATTACTTACACCTATTTATATGTAGGTGAGGATTTATGAGAGTGTCTCCCCCACTCATTACCATCATTATTATAGGATAACAATACTTCCAGTGCTTTCACTTTTTTGTAACTGTTGTATTAGTGGAAATGGTGGTTGAAGTGGTAGTGGTGGTAGCGATAGTAATAGAAGTAGTGGTAGTAGTAGAAGTAGTGAAAGTAGTAGTAAAAGTAGTACTATACTATACTATACCACATATTACTGAGCTCAGTTCCCCAAACCCCATTTAGTCAGATCCCCAGAGTATGGGTGGCCACATCTCTCCTCAGGGATCTAGGGGAAACCCAGAGGGGTCAGAGATAGGAGGGTGGGGAAGAAGTTGTTCACTAGCCTCCTTTTGACATGTTTCTCCCAGTTTTATTCAATCAGCTGGTATCTCCACAATATCCAATGCTAGTAATTATTCACCCAATATCAAATAGCCAATTAGTATCGATTGACTTTTACAAAGGAATATTGACAGTTAGAAACATACCTGAAACAAGGACACAATCTCTCCAAGTCTTTCCCTGTGATGATGGGCTCCAACTTAAAGTGGTTACTATCTATATTTTCCCTACCAATTTTACTTCTGAAAGTGATATACTCATTGGACAATTAGTTCCTTGCTTGTAGGACGTTGTATCTCAATTGCCAAATCCACTGCTGAGATGGACAAAGAAGATTACTCTTCAGGGAACTTGGTTGTTGTGATTACTAGAATACTATGGATTCCATTTGGTGGCTCATCCAACCTTAAAAGAACACACAAGGTCATAACCTGGTCTATTCCACCTCATATATACTCACCTAAAATCAGAAAAAAACAATCTAACAGAGACAGAAGAAACAAGACTCCATAGGTTCACAGCCACATGACATGCTCAAGGCTCCTCACTTCCTCAGAAGCCCACAGCTGTTCTTGCCTCATTCACAAAGGAAGAAAAAGATTTCACATTTATAAGCCTTTAATATGCATACTCAGTTCTAGCTCAGCAGCCAAAAGCCAATGCAGCAAGCTAATGGGAAATAAAGAATACCCAGGTATGCTCTAAAGCAGAAAAGGAAAGAGACCATCCATCCTATCATACAACCAAAAGCAAGCTCACTAACCCTCTGAATGAGGCAGAGGATATTTAGCATGGTCTACGGACTGGGTCCTCACTGGCTAGTATCATAATAGTAATGAGTTACATCATGGTATACTGGAGAGAGAGCCAGCCTCAGACTGGGCCTTCATTGGGAAGAGAAAAAAGAAGAAAGAAGGAGGAGGAGGAGAAGGAAGAGAAGAAGAAGGAGAAGGAGATGATGATGATGATGATGATGATGATGATGATGATGATGATGATACAGCATGGTGAAGTAGATAGAGAGTCAGCCTCAGAACCAGAAACTCAAGTCTAGAACCAGAAAATGAAGAAACCTGAACTCAAGTCCTACCTCTAACACATACTCACTCTGTGACCTTTCTCAAATAATTTAACCTCTTAGTGTCCCAGGCAACCTTCTAATCAACAAGTAATTATTTGTATAATGAATGTCATATTGTTTGCCTTCTCAATAGGTGGGGGAGAGGATGGATGGAGGGAAAGAATTTGGAACCCAAATTTCTTTTTAAATTAATGTTAAAAAAATAAGGGGAAAAAAGTAATGATTAAGCACCTACTATATGCCAGGAACTGTGTGCCAAGCACAAAGAATGAAACGATCTCTTCTCACAAGGAGCTTACATTCTAATGGGGTGACAACAAATACATAAATAAATAGATATATCATAAAAATAAATTGATAACATACAAATATATGCAAAGTAGTTTGGGAGAAAGAGGACCAGCAGGTGGAGAAATCAGGAAAGACTTCATTCAAAAGATGGTGCTTGAAGGAAGAAAGGAAGACACTCTGGGCAGAAGACAGAAGGAAGGAGAACATTCCAGGGAGATGGAACAGCCCAGACACTGGAACTGGAGCATCATGTAGAAGGAACTGAGAAAAAGTTGGATTATCTGGATCACAGAATGTGGGAGAGAGAATAATATACAATGAGGCTGGAAAAACACATTGGAGCCAGATTACAGAGGAATTTAAAGGTTCAACAGAGGAGTTTATACTCTATATTAGAATCAATTGGGAGCCACTGAAGTTTATAGAGTGGAGGAGTCACATGGTGGCACCTGCACAATAAGAAAATTACTTTGGCAGCAATGTATAGGATGACTGGAGTTAAAGGAAACATGAAGCAGTTAGAAATCTATTGCATTAATGTAGACAAGAGATGATGAGGGCCTTAACTAAAGTGTCAACTGTGTGAGTGGAAAGAATGGGTTAGAAGAGATATTTCAAAGGTAGATATGGCATTATTTGGCAACCAACTATATGTGTTGCATGAGAAAGAGGGGGAAATTGAGAATAATCCCAAGTTTATGAAACTGGGAGACTGGAAGGATGATGGTAAGTGATAGAAATGAAGAAGTTTGGAGAGGGGAGAATTGAGGGGCTGGAGGGGAGATGTGTTCAGTCTTGGACATGCTGAGTTAAAGCTGTCTCCAGGACATTAACTTGAAACATCCAATAGAAAACTGTGACAGCAAACTGAAGCACAGGGGAGAGACTGGGACTGATTATATTGGTCTGTGGGTCATTAGCAGAGATGATCATTAAACCTATAGGAGCTGATCAAGTTACCAAGAGAGAGTATAGAGGAAGAGAGAAAAATCTAGGATAAAACCTTGGGGAACAACCACAGTAAGGGGGAAGGATATGGATGCTGAGTCAGCAAAAGACTAAGAAGGAGCAGGCAGACAAATAGGATGAGATCTTGAAGAGAGAAGTGCAATTTTCTAAGTGGATGACAACTGCTTTGGTGGGGGGAGAGAGAGACGGAGACAGACAGACACAGAGAGAAAAATAGAAAGGGAGAGAGAGAGAGAGAAAGAGAAAGAAAAAGAGAGAGGAGAAAGACAGAGAGAAAAAGAGAAAGAGACCCAGAGAGAGAGAGAGAATATATTTCTTCAGCTCTCATTGCTTCACCTCATCTTTCAACCTCTCACCTGGATTTCTCTATACCAATGAAATTATAGGTCTTGAAAAAAGACAAAAACAACCCTCCCGGGGGAGGAGCCAAGATGGCGGAGTAGAAAGACTCACCTATGCTAGCTCCTAACCCATAGCCCATAAATTTTCTGTAAAAAGAACTCCCCACAAATTCTGGAGCAGTACAAGCCATGCACCAATGCAGTGGAGGAGATTTCCGTTCCAGAGAGCCCTGAAAAACCAACCCCAAAGGTCCATCGCACACCAGACAGTGGAGCACACCCCTGCCCTGGACCCGCGGCCTGAGAGGAGCAGATCCGAGCAGGTTTCAGGGATGGAACCTCCAGCGGCCGTGAAGTTCCCTCCACCCACAGGCGCTACAGGTCAGTGAGAGAGACTTCTTGGCTGACCAAGAAGGGAGCAGGGTGTCTCTGTGACTCGGGCCCCCTTTGGAGGCAGCAGCAGCCGGGGACTCCTGGAGCAGGCAGGAGCTCAGGGCCATTACTGAAGATCTCTGCATAAACCCCCTGAGGGAACTGAGCCTGGGAGGTGGCCCTGCCCCCACCTGAGCACCAGAACTTAAGCCCACATTGAATAGCAGCCTCGCTTGCCACCGAAAGCCCTGAGGCTGGGAAGCAGCATTTGAATCTCAGACCCCAAGCACTAGCTGGGCAGATCTAGGCAGGGGTGGACAGGAATCTCAGAAGTCAAGTAACTGGCTGGGAAAATGCCCAGAAAAGGGAAGAAGAATAAGACCATAGAAAGCTACTTTCTTGGGGAACAGATGATGCTTCCTCCTTTCATTTCCAATGGGGAGGAACAATACTTGCCATCAGGGAAAGACGTAGAGGTTGGGGTCTCTGTATCCCAGACATCCAAGGTGGATGTCCAGTGGGCTCAGGCCATGGAAGAGCTCAAAAAGGATTTGGAAAATCAAGTTAGACAGGTGGAAGAAAAACTGGGAAGAGAAATAAGAGAGATGCAAGAAAAGCATGAAAAACGGGTCAATACCTTGGTAAAGAAGACCCAAAAAAATGCTGAAGAAAATAACACCTTGAAAAATAGGCTCACTCAACTGGCAAAAGAGGTTCAAAAAGCCAATGAGGAGAAGAATGCTTTCAAAAGCAGAATTAGCCAAATGGAAAAAGAGGTTCAAAAGCTCACTGAAGAAAATAGTTCTCTCAAGATTAGAATGGAACAGATGGAGGTTAATGACTTTCTGAGAAACCAAGAAATCACAAAACAAAACCAAAAGAATGAAAAAATGGAAGAGAATGTGAAATATCTCATTGGAAAAAACAACTGACCTGGAAAATAGATCCAGGAGAGACAATTTAAAAATTATGGGACTACCTGAAAGCCATGATCACAAAAAGAGCCTAGACATCATCTTTCAGGAAATTATCAAGGAAAACTGCCCTGATATTCTAGAACCAGAGGGCAAAATAAGTATTGAAGGAATCCATCGATCACCACCTGAAAAAGATCCAAAAAGAGAAACTCCTAGGAACATTGTGGCCAAATTCCAGAATTCCCAGCTCAAGGAGAAAATATTGCAAGCAGCTAGAAAGAAACAATTCCAGTATTGTGGAAATACAATCAGGGTAACACAAGATCTAGCAGCTTCTACATTAAGGGATCAAAGGGCGTGGAATAGGATATTCCAGAAGGCAAAGGAACTAGGACTGAAACCAAGAATCACCTACCCAGCAAAACTGAGTATAATACTTCAGGGGAAAATATGGTCTTTCAATGAAACAGAGAACTTTCAAGCATTCTTGATGAAAAGACCAGAGCTGAAAAAAAAAATTTGACTTTCAAACACAAGAATGAGAAGAAGCATGAAAAAGTAAACAGCAAAGAGAAGTCATAAGGGACTTACCAAAGGTGAAGTGTTTACATTGCTACATGGAAAGACAATATTTGTAACTAAAAACTTTTCAGTATCTGGGTAGTTGGTGGGACCACACACACATACACACACATACACACATGCATGCACACACAGAGACAGAGAGCACAGAATGAATTGAATAGGATGGGACCATATCTTAAAAGAAATTAAGGTAAATGGTGAGAGAGAAATGTAGTGGGAGGAGAGAGGGTGAAATGGAATGGGGTTAATTATATCTCATTCAAGAGGCAAGCAGGAGACTTTTTAGTGGAGGGAAAAAGAGGAGAGCTGAGAAAAAAACATGAAGTTTACCCTCATCACATTCGACTAAAGGAAGGAATAAAATGCACACTCATTTTGGTATGAAAACCTATCTTACAATACAGGAAAGTGGGGGAGAAGGAGATAAGCAGGGTGGGGGGTATGATGGAAGGGAGGGCAATGGGAGGAGGGAGCAATTTGAAGTCAACGCTCGGGGAGGGACAGGATCAAAAGACAGAATAGAAACAATGGGGGGCAGGATAGGATGGAGGGAAATACAGTTAGTCTTACACAACATGACTATTATCCAAGTCATTTGCAAAACTACACAGATATGGCCTATATTGAATTGCCTGCCTTCCCAAAGGGAATGGGTGGGGAGGGAGGGATGGGGAGAATTTGGAACTCTAGGTTTTGGGAACAACTGTTTGGTATTGTTCTTGCTACTAGGAAATAAGAAATACAGTTAATGGGGAATAGAAAGTCATCTGGCCCTACAGGAGAAAAGAGAAGATGGGGACAAGAGAAGGGAGGGATGACAGAAGAGAGGGCAGATTGGTGATAGGGAAAATTAGAATGCTCGGTGTATTGGGGTGGGGGGAGGGGATAAATGGGGAGAAAATTTGGAACCCAAAATTTTGTGAAAATGAATGTAAAAAGTTGAATAAATAAATTTATATTTAAAAAAAAACAACCCTCCCTCCCCCATAAAAAAATGCCCCACCATTATAAATTTAGGGCTATAACGGCCTCAGAGACCAACCCCTTAATTGTACAGATAAAGAAACTAAGTCCCAAGAAGTTTAAGTGTTTATTTAGCCCAAGGTCACAAGAATAATAAGTCTCAGAAATAGGACTTGAACCATCTTCCTCATATTACAGAGCTAGCATTCTTTTCTACTGTATTATTTCTATATTACAATGTAACAATAATAACTCAAATTCATATACAATTTTATTTCATTGGGTCTTTCCTCCTTCCATACCCTCTTTCACTTAAGAGCTCTAGCAATCATAGACATATAGGATTTATTATTAGAATTGACATATTTCCTCTCCCTCTTCCCTTGATGTATCTATAACTTAGTGAACATTTTTCCCCTTAATAGTATTTTGTTTTTTCCAATTACATGTAAAAATAGTTTTCAATATTCACTTTTTATAAGATTTTGATTTGCAATTTTTTTCTCCCTCCCCTCCCCCATCACCAAGACATCACTAGCAATCTAATACAGACTATGCATGTACAATCATATTAAACCTAGTTCCTTAGTGAACATTTCTTAGAGAACAGTCTAAGCTTCAGAGAATTTAAATGCCTTGCCTGTGGTCAGAGTGTTAGTAAATGCCAGAACAGGGGTTTGAATTCACTCCATCCACTGCAAAGACAAATGAAATTGGACAACCCCTGTCCTTGAGATACTTTCTTTCTGCTTCCTGTTTATTTCAGTTCAGGCTAACACACAGGAAGGAATCGTGAATGGATAGGTTTAACACAGCCAAATAATCAACCTGCAAGCATTTACTAATTACTAAGAAGCCTATTTCATGTCAGCTACTGTTTTAGGTGTTGGGAATAGGGAGTTCCCTCAAAGGGAGGAGACAACACATACACATCACAGAAGTGTGTTGAGGCCAGCTGGTCCTGGCTCAAGATCCAATTGTTAAATTTACAGTGTGAGCATTTATACTTTGGAAGTTAACAAACACTACAAATCAGGACTTGATTTATTATTTTGCTGATTATCTAGTCTTAAGAAGGTGATGGAGAAAATCTGAATAATGAAGATCAAAGTTAAACGACTTTTTCGAAGGGAAGAGTTGGTAGTTAAACATTTACTAGCTCACATAAGTATATGAAAAATATATTCAAAATAAATACAAGGTGACTTGGTGGAGAGGGCATCTATCTGGGAGATCAGGAAAGGCTTCCTGTAGAAAGGCATAGGAGCTGAGCCTTGAAAGAAACTAAGGACTTTGACCCAGCAATACTACTTCTAGGTCTCTACCCCAAAGAGATCATGAAAATTTAAAAAGGACCCATGTTTACAAAAATATTTATAGCAGCTCTTTTTGTGGTAGCCAAGAACTGGGAACTGAGGGGATACCCATCAATTGGGGAATGGCTAAACAAGTTGTGGTATATGAATGTTCTGGAATACTCCTGTGCTATAAGAAAGGATGAGCAGGCGGACTTCAGAAAAACCTGCAAAGACTTATATGAACTGATGCTGAGAGAAGTGAGCAGAACTAGAAGAACATTGTACATAGTAACAGTCATAGTGTGTGACGACTGATTTTGACAGACTTAGCCCTTCTCAGCAATGCAAGGACCTAAAACCATTCCAAAGGACTCATGATGGAAAAGGTCATCCACATCCAGAGAAAGAACTATGGAGTCTGAAGACAGATCAAAGCAGACTATTTTCTTTTTTGTTTTGCTTTGTTTTTCTTTCTCATGGTTCCTCCCATTTGTTATAATTCTTCTAAGCAACATGACTAATGTGAAAATATGTAGGAGTATGTATAGAGCCCACATCAGATTGCATGCCATCTTGGGGAGGGAGGGGAAAAGGCGGGGGACAAAATTTAAAACTTATACAAGTGAATGTTGAAAACTAAAAATAAACTAATTTTTAAAAAAACTAAGGAGTCTGAGAGGCAGAGGTAAAGGGAGATTGCATTCTAAAAATTGGGGACACTCAACGCAAAAGCAGAAAGCCATGAGATCAAGTCCTGTATAAGGAACAGCAAGGCCAGTTTGGCTGGACCATTGTGTGCAGGAGGAGTAGCATGTACCAAGTCTGGAAAGGCAGTAGGGGCTTTAAATTCTAAACAAAGGAATTCATAATTAATCTTGAGGTAATGAGATATTGGGGTTTATTGGACCAGGGAGTGAGAGTCAGACCTGAACTTCAGGAAATTCACTTTAGCAGGTGTGTGGAGGATGGATTGGAGAGGGGAGAGCCTTGAGGTAGGGAGAACAATGGACAATGAGAGCCTAAAGCAGGGTGATGGCTGTGTGAGTGGAGCAAAGGGGCCATCTGTAAGAGGTTCTGTGAGGACAGGAAGGACAAGATTAGTCAACTGGTTGGATATGTTAGAGAGTAAGGAGCTGAGGATGATGCCAAGGTTGTGAACCTGGGAAACTGGAAGGATGGTGGTGATAGAAATAAGAAAGTTGAGAAGGGAAGTGACTTGGGGGGGAAGTAATGAATTCTGTTTTGGACATGTTGGGTTCGATATGAAATGTTGGAGTCCTGTTTTTGACAAACAGAGTTCTAACTAGGAGTCATGGTACCTAGAGCAAAAGTTCAACTGAGGAGGCATTTCCATGCCACAATGAGGCAAGAGAGTTAACATTTCATTTGTAATGAATCAGGGACAGACAATGAAAAACAGACTGAGTTTGGAGGCTCATTGCCAATAAGGCTATAAGGTGAAGAAATGTTTAAATCCAATAACTCAAAGACCATCTAGTGAGTTAGTAAAGAGGTTATTATCAGAATCAGTAGAGGGCAAGTACCTTCATCAGGGAATCACAGATCCTTGACGTATTCAAAGAACCATCCTTTCCAGTAAGCACCCCCTCCCCATCATTGGTTATTGATATAATTTTCTGTTCCCATATCCCAGTTCATTATCAATGAACATAATTTTAAGCATGTCCAAATAATGGGGGGGATATATAATTTAATCAAATCAATTAAATTAAATCTCCTCGGAGCAGCTAGGTGATGCAGTGGATAGAGCACCAATCCTGGAGTTAGGAGGACCTAAGTTCAAATCTGGCCTCATATGTTTACTAGCTGTGTGACCTTGAGCAAGTCACTAAACCCCAATTTGTCTCCAAAAAGAAAAATAAATCTCCTACTAAAGTCTAAGGAGAGTGTTTTGTGATGATTTCCACAAAAGACTCAATAGAGAAGTCATCAGTGTTATTCTATTTTATTTATATTTATTTTATTTATACTTATTACCTATTCTTTCTGATGAGCAGCAGGATTAGTCATTTCTTGCTGAACATCAATTTCTCCCCCCCTCCCCCACATTAATAGAATGAAAGTCTTTACTTCACAGTCTTTACAAACATTATAAGAAATAATTACCAGCTTGTAGAATATTTGGTCATTCATTCATTTTTAAACAAATATTCATTGAGCATCTACTGCACAGGAGACCCTACTATCTCTCCTCACACATGACACTCCATCTCTGTTGTCTTAATCTTTACACTAGCTGTCCCCCATGCCTGGAATGCTCTCTTTCTCCTACATCTACCTGGTCATTTTTTCCTTTGGTTTCTGGAAAGACTCAGCTCCAATACAACCTTCTGCAGGAAGCCTTTCCTGGACTTCCTCAGCTTCTATTGCCTTGTCCTCTGAGATTACCTTTAGTCTACTCGGTGGATTTTGTATGTAAGTAGTAATTTACATGTTATCTCCTCCTTAGACTGTAAGCAGGGACCATGTTTTTGCCTTTCTTTGTATCCCCAGTGCATAGCACAGAGTAATACTTAGTAAATGCTTGGTGACCCGCCCATTGATGCAATTCAGTAGGAGAAATGACAGGTGCAAAAAGAAAGGCAACCTCTAACGTCCCTTTCAGATTGAAATCTTTTATCCTGTAATCTAAGAATTAGGATAGGGACTGAGATCAGTGATCTATAGATAGCACAGTGGAGAAAGTGTTGGAGTCAGAAAGACCTGAGTTCGAATTCTGTTTCCTCTTCTATAAATGTCCTTGAAGTTTGGAGATGCACCTTAGAGATTGTCCAATCTAAGTCATTCATTTGAGATATAAAGAAAATAAGACCAAGAGTAAACTCAGCTCATCCAATACCATGGAGATGTTTAGAGCGTTAAGTTCAGGAAACCTGAGTTCTAGACCTGGCTCTGCTGTTCTTTATGTCCATGGATGGCACCTACCACAGGTCGCCTTGTCCTTTGAGATGGGTGCTATTATTGTTCCTATTTTTCAGATACAGAAACTGAGGCTGAGAGGTTGTGATATAATCAGGGTCACAAAGGTGAAGTAAGGAACTCAGCAAATTTCTGAGTCAGAATTTGAATTTAGGTCTTTCTGACTTCCAATACTCTGTCCACTACACCACTTAAGTAGAGGGCTATCTCTGTCTCCATCCTGATTCCTAGATGATGAAATCATAGATTCGGAACAGGAAAGAGACCTTACAGGCCTTTCGTTTAATTCTCCTCTCTTTACAATGGAGGAACTATGACCAAGAAAGGTTATTCAGTTTGTCCAAAGTCACACAGTAAATAGGAGAAATGGAATTTGGATCCAGGTCTTCTGATGCCAAATCTAGTAGTTTTCAAGATGACTTTAAGTGAAATCCACACCAGTGGGTGTGACAGGTCAAAGCCTTGGAGGAGGAGAATCAAGGCTATGGGTGCCAGGCTGAGCAAAGGAGTGGAGAGTAAATGGCATCTATTTCCACAGTAATACTTAGGGCATAGCCCAGTTCTCACCCCCCACCCCACCCAGATATTACTTCAAGTTCTTTCCAGGATCATACAATGCCTACCTCTGCTCCTTTTTTCCCTCCCCCATCCTCCAACACACCTCCAGCTGTCCTGAGCCCCAGAGTCACAAGGGGATGAGCTGAAGAGATTAGCCAAGCTAGCAATAGTCTCCACGCACAGTCCTGCAAACCAGAAAAGGCAAAGCCAGGAAGGGGAGCTGGGTCCCCAACATGCCTCTGGAGGACAATACCCTACGAGAAGTCTGGGCCTCTGAAAGGTCAGTGGCACCTCCTCATACATTCACCCTCACCTTACCTGAGCTCTTGGCTCTGGGAGTTCCAGGACCCTCCGATCCCTTGAGAGGGAGAGGAGCATCCTGACTCGGAGGTGTTAGAAGGGCAGGAGGGAGGAGAGGGGAATGGAGGCGCTGAATACTAACTTTCTTCCTTCAAACCCAAGTGAACTGGAGGAGGAATCCGCGATCCCTGAGCTACAGACGCGCCCCAAACAGGTAGCCAATCCCGCTAACCTCCCCCTATCCTAATGGGATCAGATGGAAACGAGTTCGCACACACATGGAGCTTATATTCCTTTAGTATGTGTGTGTGTTTGGGTGACTTCCTCTGAGGGTGGGTCTCAAAGGTCAGGGGGGTGAAGAGTTATTCTGTGGTGTGGTGATGTCTTGGGGAGCTGAAAGGGTTTGGACACATCTGGGGATATGAGGCAAATCAGAGAGGTGGGCTTTAGAGTATGGGGAGCGGGGTATACGTATTCCTGGACCCTCCCCAGGGTCACTGTAGGCATGAAAAGGAGGGGTATCCACTCCTTCCTTCCTTGCACCGCCGCTCCCCAATAATCCGTGGTTATTTCTAGCCGCAGCTAAAACCGATTAGCCCCGGTAGCCTGACCCCCTCCGGGCCCCTGCTGGCCTTACCGCTTCCCTGGTTACCCTGCAGGAAGCCCCTCCTCCGCCAGTACCACCTCCCCACCCCAGTCCTTGACCGCCCCCCCTCACCCCACCCCTGTCCCGCAGCGTCTCGCCGCAGGGCAGAAGCCAAAGAAGAAGCGGCCAGAACCCCAGGAGTGCCCCAGCCCCGCCGAAGCCAAACCCCGGAGAAGCGCAGCCGCAGGGCGTGGGGACGAGCGGGGGGCGCCACCGCAGGGTGAGGGGAGAGTTGGAATCCAGGGCCGGGGTGGGGGGACCGACTCCATGGAAGGACTAGGGGAGTACCCCCTACTCTACCTGTCTATCACCGCCTCCAGGCTGGGGAGGGGGGGGAAGAGGACGCTGTATAAGGGGAGGGATGGAAGTGTCTCTCGGACGCCTGGATAGCTGTCCCTGACAGAGATGTCCCTGCCCAGCCGGGAAGAAGGGAAGGCGGCGGGATGAACCGCTCAAAACCCCTGCCGAACCGAATCCCTACGCCAAGTTCATCCGTGACCCCGACAGGAAGAAGCCAAGCCCCGGGGAGACGTTCCTTGTAGCCCGGGCCCCAAACGCGCAGGAGGGTGAGAGACTCAATGATGTCCCCAAAGGTGATGGAAGGAGGTAGCTAGGGGCACGAAAAGAGAAAGGAAAGGTGGGGCTGAGAAATGTGAACAGAAGAGGGAGAGACTGAGAGACGAAGGAGTGGTAGAAAAGAGACAGAGATATGGGGAAGACACAGATAAATAGAAGACAGGTAAAAACAAGAGATAGAGGGACAGAGAGAGATGGGAAGGGGTAGACAGAAAAAGAAAGACAGAAACAGAAAAATGACACATACAGAGAAATAGAGAGATGAGGAAAAGAGAGAGAGAGATGGGAGAGAGACAGAGACACAGAAAGACACAGACAGAAATAAAGAGAGGTGGAGAGAAAGAGAGAGAAGCTGGAAGACAAAGGAAAGGGAGAAAAGAAACAGAAGAAGAGGGTACAAGGAGAAGAGACAAAATTGCACAAAAGGAGAGAAAGAAGATTGAGACAGGAGGAGAGAGACAAGAAAGAAAGGCTGTATAGAGAAGAGAAAGGATAGAGACAAAAAAGATAAAAAACGAAAGGGGACAGATAGAAAGACAAGAGAGGGAAGGAAAGAAAGAAAAAAGAAAAAGCGAATAGAAAGATGGAGAAGTGAGAGAATAAAAAGACAGAAAAGAAAGAGAGACAACTAAAAGAGGAGAGGAGAGACAAGTAGGGACAGAGACACAGAAGGAGAAGAGGGAATTTTAGAACTAAAAAGGATATAGATAAACGTAATAGAAGGATGCTTGCCCCAGAAAGTACCTTCCCCTAAGACACACATAGAGTCACATAATCATGGAAAAACATACACTCCTCTCTCTGGCCTCAGGTTGGGCTCTGAGAACTGCTAGAGACGAAATGAGAAACACTATCCCTCCTTTCGGGGCCCTCTCCCCTAGTCCCTCACCAAGTCCCAGGGTCTTTCTCTTCCAATTCCCTTTCCCAGACCCTTTCCCTATCCTGGGTCCCATTCCCCCAGAACAGATTGGTTAGGGAAGGAACAACCCACGTCATGCAGTTGTGTCCATCCCTAGAAGAAGAGGAAGAAGAAGATGAGGAGGAGGAAGAGGAGGAAGAGAAAAAGAAAGATAAAGTCTCTCTTTTAAAACCTTCAAAAAAAGTCCTCAAAGGGAAAACAGACGGAAACACAAAAGGAAAGGAGACCCAGCCCCAAGGTGAGAAGGAGGAAAAAATTAAGATGAGGGAAGAATGTATAGAAAGGTAAGAGAGTCTGTAGGACGGAAGGAATAGGAGGAAGGGACCAAGAATAGAGAGAAATTCAGCCAGAACAATCGGTCGGTGAATCCTGAACAAATACTGTGGGTAAAATTGTACGGTGAGCTCTGTGAGGATCCAGAAAGGCATATGGCACAGTGAAAACATAAAATATGAGTACCTACCTGGAACTTCCTATGCCAGCCTGGCAAAAGTCTGGTTACAATAAAACAAAACAAAATAAAGCAAAAAACTATACAGGTAGAAAAACTACACAGGTATATGGTAAATAACCGATGATAGCAAGGAATTCAAAGAACAGATTTTAATTTGGAGACATAGGACCTGAGTTCAAATCCTAGCTCAGCCACACTCTACTTGGGGTTACTTTTTGACAAATCACTTAATATTGCCGGCCCCCAACTTCCTCAACTATAAAGAGAAACGATTGAATCTCCAGATGACTTCAGAGTCAGTTCTAAATCTCTGATCTTAAGGTCCTTTCTAGTGGGCGAACTAAGAGCTGAGACTTGCGACGCCATGGACTTGTCCATTGGGTTTTCTTGGCAAAGATATTGGAGTCCTTTGCCATTTCCTTCTCCAGTGTGTCCCCATTTTACAGATGTGGAACTGAGGCAAATGGGGTTAAGTGACTTGCCCAGGCTCACACAGCTAGTAAGTGCCTGAGACCAAATTTGAACTCGAGTCTTCCTGACTCTAAGCTAGCTGCCCCTAAGGAGAGGTAGTATAGTAGAATGCAAAATATGTTGGACTTGAAAATCAAAAATCAAAAAACCGAGTTTAAGTTATTTGCTCAAAGTCACATAGGTAATAAGCACCAGATTAGGATTTGAACCTAGGGACTTTGACTTAGATTGTCAATTGATTACCCTATGGCTCCATTCTATATGTCTTTGAACTTCCAGAACAAAACATTGTTCCTTTCTAGTCTAGACAAGTACATAACTTGGCTCCTCCATTAGAATACAAACTCCTTGAGGGCAGAGATAGTATCTCTTGTATTAGTATCCTTGCATTGCACTGTATCATGATGGGCATGATCCCTGACCTCTAGGAGTTTATGATCTCATTGGCAATTGAGGAAGGGATTTCAAGGATGGCAGGATATGAAGGGGACATCAGAAGCCCTTAGTCCCTTTTTTCTCCTTTTTTCTCTGCTACCCATCCTTAGGAGATCTGGGAAGCCCGGCTGTCCCCCAGAAAGCTATCCGAAATAAGAAGAAGGAAGCAGCAGGGGGTTCAACTGGGGAGGAGCCCAAGATAAGAAAGGGCAAGAAGAAAGGTGAGACCTGCCCACCCTCTCACCCATAAGGCCAGAGTATTGGGAATGGGGGAAGAGAGTTAGGCTTCTGCCATTTTGATTATCTCCCCTTTCCCCAATCCTAGGATCTGGTGAGGCTGAAAGGGACTCCACTGGGACACCTCCTGGAAACAGAAAGATGCCAGTGTCGATATTCCAAGTTGGAGGAGGGAGCCCTACAGAAAAGCCATTGAAAAAGAAAGGTGAGGACCACCTACCACCCCTACCTAGGTTTTCCTGACCACCTCCATCTTATTCCACTCCAGTAAAGCTTAGGGTACCAATACCAGTGGGCCAGATACATCTGGGGTGAGAGGCAGAAGAGTCAAGTCCCGCTGCTGCTGGTGGTGGGGAGAATGACATCTATGGTTTCCCCAACAGCCTGATCAGATCTGAGCCTGTCCTGGGGGAATCAGAACTACCTCCCTCCCTTCTTCCCCAAGTAATACCACAGATGGACTCCACTACCTTGGGGTGGGGGTGGGGCACCCAGAAAGAACTTCATCACCTTCTATTCTGTCCGCAGCCTCCCCCAAAGTCCCAGAAGCTGAGAGTGAGGAGGAAGAGGCAGCAACTAGGAACAGCAACCGAAAGGGAAAAGGGAAAGGAAAAGGGAAAGCCCCAAAGGTAGGATCCCTAGGGGATTGGATTGAGGGCAGAGTATCTGGGACTGGTATAGAATTTTAGGGGAATTTTGGGAGAGTGAATTTTCAGGTACCTTAAGGAACTTGGGATCCTGTGGGTAGAGGCAGACTCTTTCCCATATCAGAATGGGACATAACCAAATGTAGGACAGACCAGCCCAGTGCCTGATGCTACCTGGTCCCTCAGTCCTGCCCTCTGAGGTCCAGTGGGGCCAAAGTCCCCCCTACTCATAGACACACACAAATACTTTTCATACTTGGACACATTCACACTCAGGCACATTCATGCTCAGATACAAAAGCATGTTCACTCAGAGTTGAATCCATGTGCTATACATACACATAGATACCAATGTATACACAGAATGAAAGAAAAAGCATTTATTAAGTGCTTACTGTATATGAGAGGCAGCCTTGCACAGTGGTTAGAGAGTCAGCCTTGGAACCAAGAAGGCCTGGGTTCAGATCTCACATGTCCCATATCACCTGGTTGACCCTGAGCCAGTCACAACCTCTCAGAGGGAAGGTGCCAGCCTGTATTGTTAGGGGAAGTGTTCTCACCTTCAACTTCCCTATACCAATGAAACCACAAGCCCAATCCCTTATTGTGCCAGGTACTGTGCTAAGGATACAAATACAGAAAAGACACTATCTGTGCCCTCAATATTCTGAGTGGTGGTGAGTAGTGAACAGTTTTGGTCTGGAAATTCAAAAAGATGCAGAATGGAACCATAGAGTAATCAACTGACAAGCCATTTCCAGAATTATTCCAGAGACATGTTCTTATACACATACATTCATAGGCATATGTGTACATTTTTCCACACATAGACATTTGCAAGTGTAGACATTCATTAATAGACAGTTATACATGTTCTTACAGACACATATATTCTCATGCATATATAACAAAGATCTGGGGAAACAATTTTTAAAAAAAAAAAATTTGAAATCCATTGTTTAGTCCCTAAAACAAGCTTCTAAGATGTTGGAATTGGGGGGAATTTTTTTTCATTTCTCATGGAGGCCCAGGAAGAGGGGATGTGCTTGAAGGGAGACTCAGACCCCGCATAGCTGGTTCCTCCAGTTTCTATCTTCCGGATATAAAGGGAGGCCCCCTCTCAAGAGCTGTGGGCAAGGAACTTAGGGTAGAGGATACTGGGGATTTGGAAATCCTGGGACAGAATCTTGAATGAATTGGGGTCCCCTAATACTCCTGCTGCCTTTCCTCCATCCAGAAGGAGGAGAGGCCTGCATCACCCCCCATCGAGGTGGATGACCCCAAGGAGTTTGTGCTGCGCCCAGCACCACAGGGCAGGACTGTGCGGTGCCGGGTAACCCGTGACAAGAAGGGAATGGACCGGGGATTGTACCCCTCCTACTACCTGCACCTGGACAGTGACCGGAAGGTGGGCAATAGGCACAGGAAAGCAAAGGAAGGAATGGGTAGAGGCTGGGGTGGTGTGGGAAAGGAGAGATTGGAAGGTGATGGAGGGGGCTAAGAGTTGGGCCAGGGACAGGTAGGTCAAGGATGGGCATGAGAAACCCTACAGTTCAGAGATGCTGCAGGTGAGGGGTTGAGAATTCCCTCTCTTCCCCTTTTCCTATTCCTTGTGTGCTCCTTCCCAGATTCCCAAACTCTTTCCCACTCAGACCCCAGCTCTCTCTTTCCCCTCATTCCCCTTTCCTATCCCAGGTATTCCTCCTAGCTGGCCGAAAACGGAAGCGGAGCAAGACAGCCAATTATCTCATCTCTGTCGACCCCACCGACCTGTCCCGGGCAGGGGAAGACTTCATTGGCAAGCTCAGGTATGTATACATAGGGGGCAGTGTGGTATAATGGAAGAGTCCTGGACTTGGAAGTTAGAAGACTTGGTTCCTAATTCTGGCTCTGACTGGGTATATGACCTTAGGCAAGTCACTTCCCTTATCTGTAAAAGGACAGGTTGGACTGGATGATCTCCAAGGTCCTTTGTAGCTTTGTTGTTCTGTTCTGAGTCCGGAGCAGTTGGGCAACCAGGCTGGGCAGGGCAAAGGGTGGGGAAGGTAACTTAGGCAAGGGTCAAAAACAGGGAGGAGCAGGCTGGGCCCCTTGGACAGACCTTTTAAGGAATTCACATGCCCTCTTCCCAAAACCAGGGGGGAGGAAGGAGAGACCTGAGGCAGAGGGACCAAAGAACCTTGTATATTCTCCAATCAGCACAGTCTCCTCAGTATGACTAGTCAGTCAGAGATACTGATATCTTCATAGTCAGAGATAAATTCCCTCAATTAACTAGAAACAGGGACCCCTCCTCCATTTCTCAGATCGAGGGAGCATTTGGTGGTGAGAAGGGGTAATAGAGAAGAGGGAAAAAAAAGACTACCACGTACCCCCTCCCCACCTTCACCTGCCAGTCTTCTAACCCATTCCCTGGACTTGGCCCTCTGCACACACACACACACACACACACTCACTCACACTCACACATTCATAGATACACACATGGGCAGACACACACACACACACACACTCACAGCTGCACATGCACACACTCGGACACACACACACACACTCACACTCACACACTCATAGATACACACATGGGCAGACACACACACACACACACTCACACTCACACACTCATAGATACACACATGGGCAGACACACACACATATACACACTCACAGCTGCACACGCACACACTCGGACACACACACACACTCACACTCACACACTCATAGATACACACATGGGCAGACACACACACATATACACACTCACAGCTGCACACGCATACACTCGGACACACACACACACTCACACTCACACACTCATAGATACACACATGGGCAGACACACACACATATACACACACAGCTGCACATGCACACACTCGGACACACACACACACACACACTCACACTCACACACTCATAGATACACACATGGGCAGACACACACACACACACACACCCCTTTAGCACTACCCTGATCCCCCTACCCCATCTCAAGCTCTGCCTCCTGGTTGTAGGTCTAACCTTATAGGGTCCCGATTCACTGTGTTTGACAATGGGAAGAATCCCCATCATGGAGGTGCAGATGTGGGGACCTACCGTCAAGAATTGGCAGCTGTCATCTATGTGAGAACATGCTTCTTTTCTACACCCTCAGCCTATTTGGCTCCTGGTCTCCAGCTCCCCTCAGTCCCCCATCCCAGGGTTCCCTATAGCTACCATCCTAGCCCTAGCTCCCTACTTCCCCTGCTTCCCATCCCAGGACCACGTAGGGGCCAGACTGACTGGAATCTCCAATCTAGGAGACCAACGTTCTGGGTTTTCGGGGCCCCCGTCGAATGACTGTCGTCATCCCAGGGATGAGCTCTGAAAATGAGAGGATTCCAATCCGGCCTCGAAATGTGAGCTATTTCTACCCTATGAGTTTTACTCTGCCCCCTGTCCTAGCTATTCCTGCCCTATGGATGACCCTAAGGGAGGGGAGGGCTGCCCTCTGCACCTGACCCAGTATTTTTAAACCCTCTGCCCCTTCACACTCACCCTTAGGCAACCACATGAACTCCCAAATTCATATTTACCTAGTTGGACTAAAAGCAGAATTCAATAAAACAACCACAGGTTTGGAGGTTTGCTTATAAATTTATTCAAAATAAAATCAACAGCTATCTGAGAGTCTACAATGTGCAAAGTTCCCTGCCAAAAGCTGTTTACATGACTCAGAACAATAAACTAGATTGAGTTTTTCACTGTTCAGCCAGTGGTAGCCTCGTATTGACAAAGCCCCCTCCCACAGCACACTTATAAAAACACAGAGACATGGAGCACGGATAAGGAAACTGAGACCCACAAAGGGAAAATGTTTTGCCATTTCCACAAGCTTAGAAAAACATGGTCACAGAACATAACACCAACACACTCACCAGAGATAGCATTTCCACAAGGACCCTAGCTAGGTGTTTGTCTTTATAGACACACATTCACATAAACACACAGGCAGGCGTGGGAACCTTCCATGAAGTGAAATCAACTGAAGGATTTAAAACCTGCATGACCTCAGAGGCAGTGCCGTATAGTAGAATAAACACTGGATGTGGAATCCAAGGAACCTGGGTTCAAATCCTGACTCTTCGACTTCTTCTCAGTGTGACTTTGGCTCAAATCACTTCCTCTTTCTGGGCCTCAGTTTCCCCATCCATACAATGAAAACAAAAATAGATAATTTCTAAAGCCCTTTACAGCTCTAAATCCTACGATACCTGTTCCCTTTCCCTGTGTCTTCCTCCTATACTCCCTGGGCAGCCTTAACAATTGGCTCCATTACCTAATGTCCTCTGCTTTTGATGCCCCCCGAAACATCTCATTAATTCCAGGCTAGCGATGGACTTCTGGTGCGCTGGCAGAACAAGACAATGGAAAACCTGATAGAGCTACACAATAAGACACCCATCTGGAATGAAGAAAGTGGCTCCTACACCCTTAATTTCCAAGGACGGGTCACTCAGGCCTCTGTCAAGAACTTCCAGATTATACATTTGGATGACCGTGAGCACTCTAGGATAAGGGTCTCCCAACCAGACTGACCGTAACCCTGCCCTTCCTAGTCACCTTCCACCTACTCACCCCCACTGGAAACCAAGGAGTTGATCAACAACTGAGGAATGGCTGATTTTTTTTTAAGTCATGTCTGACTCTTTGTGACGCCATTTGGAGGTTTTCTTGGTAGAGATACTGGAGTAGTTTATCATTTCCTTCTCCAGCTCATTTAACAGATGAGAAAACTGAGGCAAAGAGGGTCCAATGACTTGCCCAGCAAGTCAAGATGAGTCTTCCTGATTCCAAGCCCAGCACTCTCTTCACTGCACCACCTGTATTCCTCCAATATCCAGACAAGCACAGCATCTAGTAGAGAAGCATTCTGGGTATCATGGAAAGGGTTCTGAGTTTGGGTTCACATTCTGGCTCTACCACTTAGAACTTGTGTGATCTTGGATAAATGACAACCTCTCTGGGCCTTGAGGTTTTTCCATCTTTAAAAGGAGGGGTTTAGATTTAGATTACCGCTAAGGTTCTTTCTAGATCAATGATCTGTGACTTACTCAGAGTCGTAGTTCCCCTCCTACCCCACCCTTGTCCACTTTTTCCCCAAGACTTCACCCTATTCCCTGTGACTTTCTCTGTGCAAGACCATCCTTTCATGCATCTTTGAAAAGGGTATTTTTTGAGGGCCTCCTGCATGCCCAATATAGTAGGTCATACAAAAGAAACAGTGCTTTCTTAAATACGTTTGTTCAATGAATGAATCAAGTGGAGGACACCATTCCTACTCTCAAGAAATTTATAGCTTAGTTGGGAGAGGGAATTTAAAGTAACAGAAATACTGACCAGTGCTATCCATACAGGCCTGGAAGGGGTGAGGGGGAGGCTCTTCCCACTGGGATAGAAATGTCTAGTGGGCACATACAGATACTTTTGGGAAGAGCTCCAGGTTTCTGATGCCTGGTAAATACAGAGCACGGCTCCCTCTCCCCAACCCCCATTGAGAAGTCCCCACTGTCACCTGTCTGAAGGCCTTGGGAAGCAGCTAAGCAGATCAGGTTTCAGCTAAAGCAGGGTCTGGTGTGGTTGGGGGTATTTTTAGCAGCTTCCTGTCCCCCTGGATGCTGGGGGTGGATGGGGGGGTGCTTGGCCTAGGGGATGAGACATGGGGGCACAGGACAGATGAGGATATTTTAAGAGTGGGGGATGGAAGCCTAGGATAGGGAAAACAGGACTGAGCTAGAAGATCTCAGGTCTAGGAGAGGAGACTGTAGACTAGTTGGGGGTGGGGAAAGTGGAACTGAAATGGAGTGTGCACTTGAGCTAAGAGTACTTAGGCTATGGAAAGGAGGGGGAGACACAAGGATGAAGCTCTGGGGATGGGATCAGGGACAGGAAGAAGCCTTTGGTGAGTGGGTTAGGAGACCAGGCTGTGGCTAGAATAAGGTCCCTCGGGACTAGAGGGGTCCTGGACCAGAGAATGGAGAGGGAAAACCAGAGATAACCCTGTCACCTATTAGTTGAAGCCTCAATGAATCTCTTGTGTCTTTCTCAAGACAAGGGACAGGGGGTGGGGGAAGGGTTAAGGTAAGGCCTGCTGAGGTGACAGTGCCAGGAACCAGGATACCCCAACCCACACCTTCCCTCTCTCTCTCTCTAGCTGACTATATTGTGCTGCAGTTTGGCCGGGTGTCAGAGGACGCATTCACTCTGGACTATCGATACCCACTTTGCGCCCTACAAGGCTTTGCGATAGCCCTCTCCAGCTTTGATGGGAAGCTGGCCTGCGAGTGACCTCTACTTTGCCCCCACGGCTCCAAGACTGCATTTCCTATGTGGAAGAGGACTTCAGCAGAGACTATGATTCTAAGGTTCCCTCATCCTGGAGTTCTTTTTACTGTAAATTCAAACCCCAATGGTCCCTCCACCCCAGAGACTCCCAACCTATTTTTAATGGTCCTTGCCAAAGTGACCCTTGGAGAAGTGACCCCTTTGCTCCAGGGGCCCCGATGTGAGTCCCACTCCCTTAATGATCCTTGGCCCTGCTTCTAAAGCTACTGACTCTAATTCCTTGAGGCCATCTCTAGAGTCTCCCTCCCCCCATGCTGCCAGCTCTTGGCTGAGACAAGGGGAGGAACTCAGACAGCTGGGAGGAGATGAAGAACATCTGGACTCAAGTTGGCGCTGCACATCTGGATGTGGTGCTCTCCCTCTCCCTAGCGTGCCCCCCCCCCCATCCTCCCTTCCAGTTACTTCCTGTCCGGGAGCAGTTTGGGGTTGTATATTTTTAAACTACCCTCCCCTTTTTCTCCTCCCACCCCCCCCCAGCTTCACTGGGGCTCTGAACTGGGGCTCCCTGGGGCAAAGTTGAGGAGGCTGACTTGCAGGGGCTGTGCAAATAAAGCAATTTTCCTGGCAGTGAGCACAACGCTCACTGAGGAAGGGTGCAAGGGGACTGCGAACGGAAAGACGGTTGTTGGGGGTGGGGGATTGGAGTGAAAGGAGTATAAGAAGGGGAGCTGAGAATGAGGACCCGACCTCATTGTGGGATCCTGAGGGAGCAACTCCGGACCCGCAGGAAGCTCTGCGGATTAAATTAACCCCAGCCTTCCCAACTCACTCTCTCTAGCCTCATCCCCCCGGAACACTAAGGGAAGTCTTTGAGAGTGTCCACACGCACACGCTCTCCCTGCAGTGGCTCAGTGTCTCCCACTTCGGGGAGCTTCAGAAGGCGCGGGAAAAAAAGGAGGCGATAGTGGAGGAGGGGGCATTGGAAGAGCCAGAGGGGAAGGGGGAAATGGGAAATTCGAGAAACCAGCCGCTCGGGGAGAACCAGACCAACCGGGCCCGGGGCGAGGCTGGAGTAGCCGCCAGGGCGGGGCGGAGGGCGCGGGACCTGCACGGCTGGGTCCCAGGATCTGAGGCTGGAGGCGGGGGTCGCCCAAGCTTCCGGGGAGGGAGGATGCGGTGGACCTGGGACACAGGGCTCCGGGAAGGGGTACAGCCTGTGTTGAGGAGTACGGGGGGGAAAGAGGTCACTTGGCTTTCCCATCAAACTTCTCCAATCATTGACGACCCTTTGGCTGGGGAGTGGGAGAGCTACTACGAAGCCCGAGGAGCACAGGTCCCTCCCTTTGACTCTCGGCTGCTGATGCGTCCTTTGCCAGCACCCGCCTCCCGGTGCAGGACGGACTCTGGGTCAGAGACCACGCCCCCGGAGCAAGAAGCCACGCCCCCAAGTGAAGGTCACGCCCCCTCCGGAGCCCCAAAGCCTGGAGGGGGCGCCGGCGAGAGCGGGGCAGAAAGGAGACGAAGGAGTCTTTACCCCGCCACCCTTAAACGGAGGTGAAGGCTCCTGCGGGGTACTTGGAAGGAGTGATTGGGAGGGAGTACGCGGGGAGATCCGGGAGCCGAGGTTCGATCTGGAAGCCGGGGTAGGAGGGAGGGGGAGGGGGCAGCTGCCCGGCCCCCCGCCGGGGGTGGGTCCCTCTTACTGCCCGCCCCTTCCTCGCCTTTCTCCGCCCCGCCCCCTTCTCCTCCGCCCCCCACCCTCCTTCTCCACTGCTCCCGCCCCCCCGCTCGGTCTCCTCAGCACAAACTTTCCGCCCCGATCGCTCCCTCCTCCGCGCCCGGCGCCTCCCGCTCCAGCCCGGCTCATTCCGCACATTCCTGCCAACCCCCTCCCCACAGCCCCCCGGACACCCCTTCCCCGTCTGTCTTGTCCCAGAACCCCCCCAACCCTTCCAGACCCCTTGGCCCGCCAAAGCGGGGCCCCAGACCGGAGCCCCCCTCCCCGGAGCTCGGACCAGGTAAGCAGGGACCAGGCTGGAAAAGAGGCCCAGGGAGGGGAGAGGTGGCTGCTCGCTGAGGAAAAGGCCGCCGGTTTGGGGGACGGGGCTGGGGAAGAAGTGTCCCCATTGTCCAACCCTGAACTCCAGCGGGGTGGGTAGGAAGTTTATAGGGAAAAGGGGGGGGTCCTCTCCGGGAAGCCCCGCCTCCCAGTTGTTACCCATTCCTCCCCCCTTCCAGCGGCTAGGGCACCTCTGGAAGTTGGGGGGGAGGGCAGGAGCGCGTTGTGTGGGGGCCCGGTTGGCGGCTGAAATCTGCGGGGTCTTTCTGTGCTAGGGTCAGTGTCCGCACGTTGTTATGTGAGTGCGCTTGGACAGAGCCGGGCCTGACCAGTCCAGGGGAGGTGGATCAGGGAGCCCCTCTCCCAAGACTGGCGCCTTTTCTCCGTGTCCCGGGTTAGTCAGCCCTGGGCCGCTCCCCCTGCCCGGAGCCAAAGCTCCAGGGCCCAGGCTTGAGCTCTGGGTCCTCCGGGCGCTGTCGCCCTTTGGACTCCCGGGACTAAGGAGCCGCGGTCGGTGAGCCCAGGCCCAGCCCCACACAAGGCCTCCAACCCCGGGCCCTCGGGCCTTATGCTGGGCCAACCAAAACGGTAGGAGAGATCAGTCCCGTTGAGAGTGAGGGGTGATTTTCCGCCCTTAGCCTTGTGTTGGAGGGAGAAACTATAGGTAGAACTCCGTGCTGGGTATGCGACTAAAGCTATTAGTAAGTTCCCACAGGATCCCAACTTTTCTCTGTGCATGGACACAGTTATTTCAACCACAGTGTCTGGTGTGTACTCCCCTTCCTCTCAGTCCAGGACATAGGGGGCAGTGACTATTGGTGAGCCTGGGATTCCCCTTCCCTCTATAGGAGTCCTCTCTTTTTCACAACTCCTTCAATGCATCCGCCATGTGTCTTATTGGGGTGGGGGAAAATGATGTGCTTTTGTACCCCCTTTCCATTGTCTGTCATCCCCTCCCTCCCTCTTGCTGGGCTGGGAAGTATGGGGGAAGAGGAGCTGTCCTATACATGGATGTGGTGTGTGTGTGTGTGTGTGTGTGTGTGTGTGTGTGTGTGTGTGTGTGTGTATGGAAGAGAGAGGGGAGAGATTTTCCCATATTGGCTCCCATGGCAAACCCTCTGGGGTTTTCAGGAAGAAAAGATTGGAGTAGGTCCGGGAGAGAGGTGGAATCAGGAGGCTTGAGATGAGGGGCGGAAAAGCTGGGAGTATGGGAGTGCATTATGGAGGGGTGTAGGGACACACTGCATGTCTATGCGTTTCTCTTCTCTCCACTTTCTGGTAGAGGCAGAGCCAGGTCAGGCCTGGGCTTGTAGCCTTGGAGAGTAGGGGGTGGTAGAGATGGGGGTGGACAGCAGCACTTGGAGGGGCTGGCTGAGGTAGCTTTGTGTGCCTGTCTCCGGTGGCCTAGTTCTGCTGTACACATTTGCTCCTCCTCCACCCCTAAGCTGGGACTTGTGTGTACTGGGGGACACCACAGGCCAGGGACCTGTGACCCAATGCCTAGCTAAAAGAAGGAGTGCCTGAGTTCTGGCTTAGTCTCTGGCTTACTCTGGACAAAATAGGGTGCCCTGTTAAGATATTAGAGAGCATAACTGAATCCCTTCACTTCATGACATCCTATTCCAAGGGGATGAAAGTTGTGGATGGACTTTGTATGCTTCTTCCCTTGGAAGGAACTGAGAAACTCCCTCTCCTCCCCCTCCCACCCACCATGAAAGTAGAGGGTAGTGGGAGGAAGATCAATGCCTTTTCAATAGCCATACACGCAGCCTTTGTTCCTTCTCTGGTGGGCAGTGGGGGGCCACAGGTCTCTGCTCTTCCCTGCTGCCAGGGATCAAACTGCGCCCACCAACACAGTTATATATACCAGGAAGGGGTCCTTAAAGCCAGTGGGAACCTCCAACTCAGTCAGGCCTTCCCCCACCCACCCACCTACCCCCACCCCACATCCTCTGAGAGAGAAAGATAATTAATGCTAATGAACACATTTAGGCTGTAGAAGTGTGTAGAAGCCAAACTGGTGTGAAATTAGACAGGCATTTCTGGGGTCCCATGGACCCCCTTAGAAAGTTGAGGAGGGTGAGCAGAGAGGAACAGACAGAGCCGAGACAGTCTGCAGACAAAAGTACCAGACCAAAGCCAAGTGAGAAAGTCAATATACAAGGGAGATATCTACCCAGTTGGGTACTTTGAAGGTAGGATTTGGAGGGAAACTCGAATGGGAATTGAGACCCAGTGTATTCTCATCCCAGCTCCACCAGTAACTCATTGTGTGACCTTGAGCAAGCATTAACCATCACTGGACCTCAGTTTCCTTATCCACAAAATGAATCTGGACTAGATAATCTACAAGGCTTTTGCAGCTCTTTCATTTTATGAATCTTTGACCTAAAGTCTTAGTCATATTCTCCATCCTGTCTTGTCTGGCTGTCCCCACAGGCCATTGGGACCCACTGGGGTCCTGCAGAGAGGGTAGGGAGAGACATAGAAGAATATGGGACAAGAAATAAGAGTGGGAACAAAGAGTAACCTGAGGGGAGTTGAGGAAATCCCAAACAGTTGGGGACAGATGTGTGCAGGGTGGGGGCCACAGAATACACAGAGGGACAAAGAAAGAAACTGAGAGTGAATCAGGGAAAGAGTGGAACTGGTTGGAGAGATGCGGTCTCAAAGGAGCTCCCTTTGGAGCGTTTGCTCGTCACTATTTTCTCTCTGCTTAGGTCACATCCACAAATAGTGGTTAAGCACCTACCGTGTACAAAGCACTCTGCTTGGTCCCTGGAATATGAAGACAAAAATGGAAACTGCTTCCCTCAAGAAGCTTACATCCTCTTGTGCTTATTTCTAAGGCTCTAGGGACAGAGGCAGTCAGGTGATGGAGAGGACCTCTGGAATCCAGAAGACCTACATTCAAACTCAATTTCAGATACTCACTAACTTTGTGACCCTGGGCAAGTCACTTGTTATCTGTCAACCCCAAAATTTCTTCATCTCTCATATGGGGATAATTATAGCTTTTGCCTTCCAGAGTTGTTAGGAGGATAAAATAAGAAAATTGTAAAATGCTTTGCAAATGTTAAAGTGCTATGTAAATGATCACTATTGTTCTTATTATGATGCCCCTACAATTGGAAGGGCCAAGATGGGTAGTCTAGACACAGGCTCAGACCCTTGGATCATCCCTTCAACCTCCACACAGGCACATTGAACACATACTTCAACAACCTGAGACCCAGGGGAAAGGTGAAAGTTGGGAGATCAAAGTGTATCAAATTGGCACCCAAAATAAAGGCGCTTCTGAGAAGGCCCTCACCTCCCTCAGGGAGAAGGCAAAGAGGAGACTAATAGGATCCTGAGCTAGGGGTATGAGGTGGGTGGAGGAGGGATCCGGGGCCAAAGCAGATTACATCCTGGCAGACATCAAGGAAAAGATTAGGAAAGGTAAACTAGGTCCTGAGGTTGCTTTGCAAATGCCTTGGGTTGTGAATAGATATTAAGAGCCTTTGGGAGAGTTTCTTACCTAAATCCAGAAGTTGCAGAAAGTAAATGTATCTGGCCTTAATGATACCCACCCACCCTCAGTGCCCATGGAAATGAGAGGCACCATGGTGTCTTGGATAGTATCTGACTTAGAGGCAAGAAGTCCAGGTTAAACCCATATCTGACACCAGCTGCAAGTCACTTAACCTCTCTGAGACTCCCTTTTCCCATATGTAAAATGGGGGAGGAGGCACGTAGAAGAGCTCCCTTCCAATGCCAGATCTGTAATCGTATGAGGTTCTATGAGCAGAGCTCTTCGGAGATCTGCAGGTCATTTCATAGCCCAGTCTCCCTTGCCCCCACCTCTCTGTCACTCTCCAAAATACTCACGTTGCTGTCCAGCTGCTTGCATGCTCTTCTCTGAATGTGGCTACAACCCCTTTAGATACTCAATGGAAACTCGAGTGAGTGGAAGCTCTGTATGTCCCACAGAAAGCAAAAGGCAAAAGATACCCTTGATCGTTTCAGTTGCTTTGGGTTGCAGTCCCCCTCCTCATTTTGGGGTGGTAGTAGGGAGAAGGGAGTGTGTCCCATCCCCTCATCCCAATGGCCCAGGCCCCTGAGGTTTCCTGGAGCACTGATTGCTTCCTGCACTCCCTGCCAGGCCGGAAAAGACAGGAAGTGATAGAGGAACTGGTGAGAGAGAGAGAGAGAGAGAGAGAGAGAGAGAGAGAGAGAGAGAGAGAGAGTCTTGTATGTGTGAGAGAGAAAATAAATGTGCCTATGTGTATGAGAGAATACATGTGATATGTTGCCAGAGAAGGACCATGTACAGTGACTGAGACAATGTATGTATTCGTGGCACTGTGTGGTGACTGTTTCTGAGCTAATATGTGACTATGGCTGGTTTTATCTATGAGAGACTGAGACAAAGACAGGCAGAGGAAAAAACTCTGAGTAAGACTGTGGGATAGCAGAGACACTATATGTGACTGTGTGAGATTGTGCATGTGTGTAAAACTAACATCAAGTGTCAGAGATTTCATGTGACTTTCTATGAGACAGTGAGTGACCCTAGGACTTTGCAGCTAGGAGATACACTGTGACGTGCTGTGGCCACATTTGTTTGTGTGTGCAGAACTGTGAAGGAGAGATACCATAGTAACAAACTGATGGAAGGAGACTGAGGGTGTACTTGACATCGAATATGTTATAAGACTGTGAGAAGTTATGTAAGTGACTCTATATGTTCGAGAGCAGGGGGAGAGGGGAGAACAGATGAGAAAGAGAAGGGGACGGACACAAACACAAAAGGGACACACAGGGAAAGAAGATACAGAAAAAGAGGAGAGAGTTGACAGAAAAAAGGCAGATAGAGCAAAGAGACTGAATCAAGAGGTAGGAAGAGATTCACGGAGAGATTGACAACTCTTTGCTCTGTGTGTGTGACAAACTTGGGAAGTTTGGACACTGTGTGTTTGGGTGATGGAAAGGGAATGAACTAACGCTACTCTGTGTGAGAGCCAGTTGTCACACCGGGGAACTCATTATAACATCTGCAGGCCAGGGTGACATGGAAGATCACCAGGTATGTGTTATCTTCCCCTAGTCACCTGCTTCTCTCAGGATTGAGACCAGGGGCTACACAGGACTATCAGCAGAGCTTGGGGAACTGGGAAGTTCTGGTTAAGTGTCCCAAGACTGTAAAATAGGGGCCTGGGGCAAAGCTAGGCTTATCCCTCTGCGAGAGGCACAGACCAGGCCTGAGGGCCTCATACCTGCCAGACTCAGGATGTTAGAACTGAGAGGACCCTTCCAGGCTGTGTAGTTCCACCCTTTCTCCCTCCTTGTGCCACACCCCCAGAAACCCCACTTCCCACCCTCTCCTTGTTCTGGGTAGTTCTTATTCTCATTGCTCCAGCATTAAAAGACTGCCCTGCAAAAAGAAATCTATCCCCAGACCTCAGGATATCTCTATGTCCCCAACCTTTCTGCCTGTCCCCATCACCGACCTCCTAGGAAAACCCCACTCTTCTGAACCCAAAGGATCTGCTTTAACTGCTCCCCGCCCTCCCACCCCCACCCCACCCCCGTGCCCCTGGGCCCATGTCCCTGTGTGCATGTGGAGAGTGAGGCTGCCCAGTCCAAATTGGAAGCACATTAGGAGGAGGGGGAAGGGGGAGAAGGGGAGGAGCCCCCTTTATCCCTCCCTCTCTTCGCCACCCCCCCACCCTCCACCCCCACCAGCACCACCATCACCACTAGCCTGCCTAGCCAGGCTCTCCAAATTGTTTCCTCCTGTAGAAGGCCTGACCCTTCCTCTCAAGGGCTACAGCCCCTTACTCCCCACTACTTGGGGGTGTGGTTGCTTAGGCTGAATCGCTTCAAGGGACTTCAGCTAAGGGGGAGCCAGGTAGGCCCCCCAGCCCAAAGCTGTAGCGTGGCCACGTCTGGGGAGGAGCTGGCTGGCAGCTGGGGAACAGCTGGCCCTCAAGTGGGGGTGGGGGTGGGGGATTGGGTAAGGGAGGGAAAGGCAGTGAAGCAGCTGGCAGTGGGTAATGGGATGGGGGGTAGGGAAGGTCCCAAAGTCCTGAGAGTATGTGCATCTCCCTCTCCTCTCCCTGTCCCAGGTTTCTTAGGGGAGGAGGTGCAGTGTTCTTGGCCAAGATGAGGCTTCTCCTTCTCCCTATGGATATAGCAACCATCTACTGATTGATCTTTCATTTTTTCCCACCATTGAAATATCCAGGGGTTCCTTACCTGTGGTTGAGCAATGTTTTCCTCTGCATCCCATACTGCCCTACTCCCTGCTCTCCCCTAACATGGGATCTACCCTTGACCAAAGCTAGAACCTCACACTATGCTTGGGTGAGGACCCCTCCCACAGCTCAGAGAAAAGGCAGGGATTGCTGCCCAGGAAATTGCTTCTCATCAGGATAGCCACTTCCTGTAGCCAGAGAACATGTCAGACCTCTCCCTGAGGGTGGGGAGTGGGGGAGAAGGTTTGGGCCCCTGGGAGATTCTTCACTCCAAAGAGCCTGGCTAGGCTGAAGATAGGATCCTAGGTGGGCTAGGGGTTATGGGGGAGAGGGAGAGCCCCAGGCATCCAGAGGCCTAGCCCCAGCTACATGGAGCAGTCCAGCCAGTTCTTCTGGTGCATCAGGCCCCAAGGGGAGTGGGCAGGCAAGAGGCCCCTTATTTTCTCACCTGTCCTAAAGACTGCTCAGGCACCTTTCCCTGCCCTCCCCCCATCCCCACTCCCAATCCCAAGTGAGGGTAGACCCTGAGGAAGATTGAGGACCTGGACAGAGGCAAGGGATGGGCTTTATCTATAGATAGGAGCTGGGAGGTGTGGGGGGGGTGGTGCAGCGGGAAATCTAGAGGTCACAGTACAGGGAGCAGATGGCTACAAGAAAGAAAAGAATGTCAGTGGCTAACTGGGTTGGGTCCAGAGCCAAAGATTGCCTTGCCTTGCACATAGTAGGTACTCAAAAAATATTTGTGGATTGGAGATGGGAAAAACTAAAGTCAGTGTAGATGGTGGGGAATGGGAGAGGGATAGGTTTTTTCATTCAAGTCCTTGAAGAGTGAACCTGATTGGTGAGAAGATGGTCTGCTCATGGCGGGTGAAGCACAGGTTCTGGGGCCTCCAGAAGCTCCATCAGGGATGGTTGGGTTTCTTCAGCTCTGCCTCCCTGCTGCTGGGATGCACTCTTTCATTCCTTCCTTCTCTGTTTTCCTCTCTCTCTCCATCCTCTCCCTACATTTTCCTTCTCTTTCACTATCTTTTTTTCTCTCTTTCTCAGGGTTTCTTTTGTCTCTCCCCCCCACCTTTATCCCCATCATTTGCTCATTTCCTGTCTCTTTTCTTCTTTTTTCTGTCTCCCCTTTTCTGTTTTCTTTCTTCCCTAATCTTCCTTTTATATCTATTCCTCCTCCCCTATCTTCTTTCCCTTCATTTCTGTCTCTCACTTCATTCTTTTCTTTCTGTCTCTATGTATGTGTTCTGCTGTCTAGCCCCGGTCTCCTTCCTTCCCTCCTTTCTTCTATTTCTTCTGCCCTTTCTCTTTTCCTTTTCTTCTTCCTGTTGCAGTCTTGAGCTCTATACCTGTGTCCCAGTCCCTATCTGTCATTGTCTCTTTGTCCATTTTCTCTTTATGTCTGTCTCCTTTTCCTCCCTCAAAAGTGCTGGATTGAGAACTGGGAGCCCCTGAGTCCACTCTCAGCTCTGACGTTTACTGTAAACAAAATGCTTAATTTCTCTGATTTTTATTTTCCTCATCTTTGAAATATTTATACTACCTTCCTCACAGGATTGTTTGGGAAGTAAAAGCTTGGTAAACTTGAAAGTGCTCTATAAATGTGTATTATTATGATTAATCAATAACGTAGTCAAACACTACAGAGGTTGCTTACAGCCTGGAGAGGCTAAGCAGGGGGAGGAGGAAGTAGGCTGTAATATTTCCAAGGAAAAAGGTATTTCCCTCCCATCTATCCCTTCTCTCCTGTAAGGGGAGAGTCTCCAGCATTGGGGTGGGGTGGGGGGGTGGGGGCAAAGGTTCACACCCTTGTCTCACCTGGGAGACAAGAAGCTGAAGGAGTTTCATACTACACTCAGCCCTACACCCATTCACAAGGGCACTGGCTGGCCAGTCTCCCTTCCCTGACCCCTGACTCTGTTCCCTTCTTAAGTCATGGGCACTACAAGTGGGGCCACCAGTGTTCCACTCAGCTTTACTACTTTGAGCGAAGAGACTTTTGAGCGCTACAAATGGGAGGGCTCAGCTTTGAAATTCCCACTCCTTTAGCCAGCATGGTAGAGTGGGAAAAGAACCAGATCTGATGTTAGAAAACCCAAACTGAAATCTCTGCTCTACTACATATGGCCTATGTGAACAAATTACTTCCTCCCAATTTTCTCCCTTCTCACTCCGAGTCCTGTGCTCCTCTGATCTCAAGGCCCTTACCTGGCTCTCTCTAAGTCACTAGCCTATCACCCATCAAGCCCATCCCTCCCTTACTTTTTGTCCCCTAGCATGTGTCAGAAGAGTCCAAACTGGCATAATCCCTCAGAATGATAGTGGGGATGGGTGAGGCCTGACTTTTCTTCCTATTTCTCATGAGACAACCTACTGAGGTCGATCATGTGTGTCTTAGGGGACATTTTACAGAGGAGGCAACTGAGGCCCAGAAATGTTAAGAGACTTGCCCAAGGTCACGTAGGTAGATAGTAGAATTTGGACCCAGGTCCTCTGATCCTGAGTTCCTTACTTTTTCCTCTGTGCCGTGCTGATTCCCAAAGTTCCCAGGTTGAGGGGAGTAAAGAGGAGTGACTGTAACATTTGCACACGTATGTGTCTTCGTGTTGGTGTGTGTGTTCATGTGTCTCACTGTCCATGTGTGTGTCTAAATGTTAATAACTGTACTCAAACTCACATGTGCCTGCATATTAGTTAAGTGTTCATGCGTCTGAAAGTTCATTTGAATATAAGTGCTTTTCTTGGGGAGGGGGGGTTCTTCATCCCCTTCCCAGCCCCTACTCTTCTCATTCTGAGCACCCCCTCCCTTAGTTTTTCCCTCCCCCTACAGCTCATCAGTTGTATGTAGTCCTGGCCAGGGGCAGCCTGCTCCCCACCCCCCCAAGTCAGTCCTGGCTCCTGCTGTGTTCTCCTTATTTGGCCACAGTGCTCCCGAGGGGGGCGGGGCGGGGGCTGACATCACCTCGAGAAGGGGGGGCGCCAAGAGCAGAGAAGGAGGGGCAGGGGGTAGGGAGTTGGGGGAGGCAGAAAAGTTTCTTTAGTGATCCCTGGGGCTGCCAGGGCCCCCCACGCTACCCAACTACTGCAGCTCTGAAGGCCAGGACTTTGGGGCTGACTTCATGAAGGGAAGAGTTCCCCGGCACTCCTTCACTGAGAATCCTAGGGGTGTGGGGGAAGCATCTGACCAAAGTGAGGGCCCAGGAAACAGCCCCCTCCCCTTCATCTTCCTCCCACTCCTACTTCTAATAGATAGACTTAACTCTGGCTCCTCAGAGACTTGCATTTTGAGTGTTTTCCATGCACAAGAAGACCAATTCCCTGGGGCCTGGGGGCCTCTTTGCTTGGCCTCTTTCAGTCCCCCTCCCCCTGCAGCACTCACACTTCAATCTCTAGGTCACTTGTAGCTCCAGTCCCTTCCTTTCCAGGGGACTTTGAGGGAGATAGAGAGGAGCTCTGGGACTCCTGAGAGAGATAGAGAAAGGAAACCCAGGCCTCTAGGCTTCCTGGGGCTTCCTGGGGAAAGGTCCAGGATAGGATCAAGGACTGGGAGAACCTTATGTATTGTCTTTTTAATCATGTCTGGTTCCTTGGTTTGGGATATCTCTGTGTGTGTGTGGGTCTGTGGGTATGTCTCTCTCTCTCTCTCTCTCTCTCTTTCTCTCTCTTTCTCTCTCCCTCTCTCTCCTGAGCCTGGAGTCAAGAAGCCTGAAGTTCAAATCCAACCTCAGACACTTAACTAGATGTGTGACCCTGGGCAAGTCACTGTCTACCTCAGTTTTCTCAACGTAAATGAGTAATAAGGATGAATAAGGAATAATGAGGATGAAATGAAATATTTGTAAAGTGCTTTACATAGTACCTGGCACTTAGTAGGCATTTAATAAATGTTTCCTTCCTTTCTTCCCCCTTATTCTCTCTCTGACTCGCCTAGTTTTTTCTTCCCTATCTCTTTGTTTCTCCCTTGATCTGACTCTGACTGTGTATGTGTATTTCCTCACTTCTCTCTCTCTCTCTCTCTCTCTCTCTCTCTCTCTCTCTCTCTCTCTCTCTCTTCCCCGCCTCTTTCCCTCTTTCCCTCTCTCCCCCAATCCTGCTATCAGAGAAGTAATTCTTGAGTGGACTATAAGTGCTTTGGGGACAGGTTTATAGGTCTGCACTGGGGCTTCCTGGGTTCCTTCACTTGCCCAGACCTGACTGCCCCTTGGCACAAATGCTCCCTTAGATCCAAGAGCTGATGCCTAGAGTTATTGCCATGACAACCAGGCACCTTCTTTCCATGATCCCAGGATATGTCCATCTTCACATCTAGCTGAAGAACAGGATTCCCCCAGAAACCTTCTCTGCCTGCTCCCCTTCCCCCAACCAACCCATCATCATTTTGAAGCTTTATCTGAGCCTCAAAGGCTCAGGGGGAAGAGATCTCCAGTCTCCTTGACTTCCCCCTTTCAATTTATGCCCCATTCAAGAAAGCTTCCCTGACCTCCCTTTACCAATTCTTACTGACCTCCTCTAACCCAAACCTCAGACTGGGAAAATGTGGCCACCCACTTGTCAGAACAGGGAGTGATTGTCCTAGAACAGACACCTTATCCTTGGCTACAAGGGGTATGGGCCTGGGGCTATAGACAGCCATATGGGACCTGGAGCTGTGAGAAATTGTTAAGGTTCAGAGCACTAATGACTTTATATGGAACTGTGTGACACCATGTGAGTTTATGCAGCCGTGCATAGGGAAGACATCATAGTGTAGAGGGTGGGGCAATAGCCTTGGGTAGAAACTGTCTTTTGTCTTTCTTTGTATCCTTAGCACTTAGCACAGTGCCTGGCACATAGTAAGTGCTAATTTACTAAGGACACTTGAGTTTGAACTGTTATACCTGTGCTTGCTAACTCTGTGACCCTGGGCAAGTCATTTACCTTTCTTGAGCCTCAGTTTCCTCATTTGTAAAACAGAGACAATAATAGCCCCTGACTCCTCATAGGGTTAATTGTGAAACTCAAATGGGCTCAGGTATGTAAGACACTTTGCAAACCTATAAGATGTCAGTCTGTGTTAGCTGCAAGAGTTTCCTTACTGAAAGTTCTTTATACCAATGAAATCAGAAGTGTAATCCAAAAGTGAAAGTGCTTTTAAAATGTGAGCTATGATTATACAAGGCCATGTGGAATTGGATGGGTCCATGAGGATCTATCCAGCAATATGTAAGCCTATGTGAGGTTTCTAGTATCATGTAAGTCTGTGGAGTCCTTTTCATGGGGCATATGAAGTCATTTGGGACTATGTATAACTGTGGGGGGGGTGACATGGAGCTGTCCTTGTCAATAAGAACTATTAACTCACCCCTGCACGTGACTCCCCAAGTTCTTCCCCTTCCCAGTGATGGACCCCTTTTCTTTTAGCACATAGTCTGGGCCATTTATTAATACAGCTTTTCGTGACTAGTTCTCCCAGTATAAATTCTGCCTCCCCAGATGGATTGTAAGTTCCTTGAAGGGAGCAGAGGGCTTCTCTTATACCACAGTGTAGAAATTCAATAAATGCATGTTGGATAAATGAATGAACAAGGATGGAAATCTCAAAATGCTTTGAGATAAAAATGGTACCATGAAGGCTGGGGGCCAAAACCCCAGAACTAACACATCACAAGTATGGATGGATGTTTGGGGAGAGATAGGTAGGTGGTCAGAGCTAAAGAAGCTAGGAGTGGAAGGAAAAAAAATGAATCACTGGTCCTTCCTAAAATTCACCTTTCTCTCTGTACCAGCCATGTTTAGTGACATTCTTTCTCAAGCCCAAGTCACTTGTGGGCCAAACTGTGATCAAACTTTCCCAACCCTTCCACTCTTTGAGCACAGACCTGTTGGTCAAGTGGAAAGAGTATTGGATTTGAAGTCTGAGGATCTGGGTTCCAATATGGCTATGCCCTTTACTATCCCTGTGACCTTAAGCGAGGCACTTAATTTTTTCGAGCCTGAGTTTCTGCACAAAGGCGTTGGACCAGAGGCGTTCTGAGATTCCCTTGAATTCTAAATCTGTGGCTACAGGGAGCAGTGTTTGGAGGAGGTCACTGGGGGTGGGGGCTAAGGACAGCAGCTTGTCACCCTAATGCATCCCTTCTTCAAAATCATGAAGTTATTAGCCTCTATTACTTCGTCCCTCATACGTACCTTCTTGGTGGAGAGGGTGGAGGTAGGGTGACGCTTGAGGCACTGAGCAGACAGCCTGGGAGGTAGGGGGTGGAGGGGAAGGGTGAGTGTGGCTTTGGTTTGGGCAGAGCTGGTCTAGCCAGTTCCATTACCCCCATCCTGTCCCCTGTTCTACCAGGTCCTCGCGTGCCCAGTGGGCTCAAGGCCAGAGCCCAGAGCAACCAGCACAATAGCGTCCAACAGCTGGAACGCCAGCAACAGCCCCGGAGAGGGCCGGGATGATGGGCCCGAGGGGCTGGACAAAGGGCTGGACAATGATGCGGAGGGAGTGTGGAGCCCCGACATTGAGCAGAGCTTCCAGGAGGCCCTTGCCATCTATCCTCCCTGTGGTCGGCGTAAGATCATCCTCTCAGATGAAGGCAAGATGTATGGTGAGTGCCGGGTCAGAGAACCTCTTAGGAAGGGGCTTCAGTGGGGAACAAAAGGTCAGAGAGGCCTAAGAAGGTGGGGTCCACTAGACTGCCTTGATCTCCAGTCCTCCCTCATGGAATGGTTCTCTCCAGAGGTTCCCCTTCCATTCCCTCACCCCTCCCTTCACTGCTCTCTGCCCCCTCACCCAGCCGGTTTGGTGAAATAACCCCTGCGCCAGCCACAGACGAGTTTGGGCGTGTAAGCCCGTGTGTCTGGATCTGGGCCTCCTCCTTGTCCTCCTCCCTGTCCTCCTCCTCCTCCCCCTCCTCCTTTTCGTAAACAAGAAAACTTTGCCCCCTCCCCCAGCCCATGGACAACACTCTCCTGCCCCCAGATGCTGCCCCTGCTGCCAGCTTTACCTTACCTCCCCCAAACTACTTGATGTGAAACCATGGGTAACCTCTGCCCCCAGGCTCTTAACACCAGGATCCCTGGGATGTCAGGAAGGTCTTGTGTTGAAGGAACTGGGAGATACCCCACTAGCCCCAGAGCTATCATGGGAAGCTGTATGGAGGTTTTTTTGGGGGGTAGCTGCCACAGAGGGTGGAAGTTTTAGTACTCGGTGTTGTGGGCAGAGCAGAGCTGAGGCCCTAGTCAGACCCTGTTGGTCATACTAGCTATGGATCCAAGAGAGACAGCTGGACTGGGGGCTGGGACTAGGCTCTTTTTGGAGGTAGGAGACGGGATCCTAGGTTCGAGAAACCTGAAGGGTTAGGGGGTTGGGGGGGAAGAATAGCCTGTGTTGAAAGTGTGTTGAGCAGGGGAGAGGCCTACATCTGTCCTTCCTTTGTTCCCCAAATCTTATCCATCTTATTTGTGCTCTTAGCCCATTAACCCCTGCTTGAGGAGTTCCTTTTTTATTGCTAGCCCCCCAAACCAAAAGGAAGTTTCCCCTACTCTTACAGCCCCTGGTGAGCCTGATCCAGAGCTGCATTTTTGGGATGACTCTGCCTGCTGACGTGCCGGGGCTGGCCCCTGGCCAGCTCCCCCCACCCCCCCAAACCGGCTCTCCCAGCAGCAGCCCAGACAGCTGGCGGCCACTTAAAGAGACAGGCCCTTAGCCTTTCAGCCCAGGCCAAGAGGGAAGGGGAAAGGGAGGAGTCTTAATAGGGAAGGGACCAAAGGAGGTAGACTGGGGTGGGAAGGGCTGACTTGGCCTCCCTGTCCCACCCCCTCACCCCTAATTTTCTCATCTGCATGAGAGCGCCTCTCTATTTCAGCAGGGAGATGCCCTAGGACAGGGTTGCCTCCCTGTACTCACTGGGTTACCTGCCCCCACCCCAGCCCCACAGACTAGCTGGGGCAGCCCCAATGGGGTATTTTTAGCCAGGGATGGAGGAGTGGAGAGGGAAAGGCGGGAAGGGAGGAGGAGGGAGGGAAGACGGAAGGGGTTGATTTAGTCAGGGGAGAAGTATTCCAGGAATGTGACTGTTTTAGGGGAGGACTTGGAGTTGGGGGTAACACAACTGGGATTTGGTAGAAGGGGAAGTGGGCAGGAGGAAACATGGAGAATCCTATAACTTCAGTGACATGTACTCAGAGACACATACCAAGAGCTTCTCCCCCACTCCCCTCATGTTGCCAAGTTCCTTGGGTAGGTGCCAGGTACCATCCTTCATTTATTAGGGCTTGGGACAAGGTCTTCTGGCTTCCTAGGGCAGATATTACCCCCACCTCTACCAGAGAAGAGCTGCTCCTCACCCTCTTTCAGCTAGAAGGGTGCATTTTCAGGAAGCTGACTGAGTGCCAAGTCACACAGGGTATATGCACACCCTCAGATGGATGGATGGATGGATGGATGGATGGATGGAGTCACACGTATGTGCATGCATTCAAATATATCTACATGGATGATAGATAGATAGACCAATAGACAGACATAGGCAGACAGACAGATATCAAACAATACACATCAGGACATACAGACACAGATATATAAGCTTCCTCCTAGATACACAGGAGTGTGTAAAGAAATGGCAGCCACAGCTACAGACGTTCAAAGGGGCAAATACAAGGCTTCAGGGATAAAGATAAAGACTCATTCAGAGCTGAAGAAGACCTGAAGGAACCTCAGGGACCAGCTAATCCAACCTTTTCATTTTATAAAATGGGAAACTGAGGTCCAAAGAAAGGAAGTCAGGGCAGAGCCAGGACTAGGACCCCCCCTCCCTGTCCCCCACCACACACACACACACACACACACATACACACACACACCTGACACTCAGGCTAGTGCTGTTTCATGTAAACAGTCACACACACAAACGTGGAGTAACATGGGTGGAGGAAGGACGTACACACCTTGTGACTCAGAGGATACAGAGCCACATAGACATGTACCAAAAAGGACATACACAGTGTACACGAAAGGATGCACTGTGACGCATCCAGAGTGGTAGGGAGTGGGGAAGTATGGGAGAGACATGAATAGACACACACACACACACACACACACACACACACACACACTGTAAGTTATCCAGTTGTCTTCCTCACCTGCCTCTGTCTACAGAACCAAAAAGTTTTTGAATAGGACAACGGTACCTACTATGTGTTGGTCCCGTCTTTTACCCTAATACTTCTGGTCTGGAAGCTGTTGCTGCCACCCCAACTATCAGCCCTCCTCTGCCTCCTCACTGGGGATCTGTTCCAAGGCCTCAGCTGGGAGAAGGTCCTCAGAGCCATGTGGTCCCACTGGCCGCTCAGATCCCCTGTTTCCACCTCTTTGTCCTGTTGGCCTTCATCTAACTCTGTCCAACTAGTGCCACCTTCTGGTCCTGAGAGACCTGGGGTCAGAGTGAGAGAAAGGAAAGGAGAGGAGGAGAGGTAGACATTGGGCTGGAGAAGACCATAGGGCTGACCACTTTTAGTTACACCACTTACTTACTCTCTGGTTTCCTCCTTCCTCTCAATCCAGGTCGCAATGAGTTGATAGCTCGATATATCAAGCTAAGGACAGGAAAGACTCGGACAAGGAAACAGGTAAAAAGATATACAACAGCCCTGAACACACACACATATACATACAACTGACACACACATACACATTACACTTTTATCTTTCTCTCTGTCTCCCCACCTCTCTCTTTCCTCTTCCTCTCCCTCTTTTTCTCTTCCCCCTCCCCTTTCCTCTCTCCTCCTTCTCTTCCTCTTTCCCTCCCTCTTTCTCTCTTTTCCCTCTTTTCTCCCTTTCCTCTTCCTCTCCTCCCTTTCTCCCTCTTCCTCTCCCTTATTCCATCTCTCCTTCTGTTTTCTCCTCCCTCCCCCATCTTTCTCCTCCTCTCCCTCTCTTACCATTTTTCCTGCTACTCATCCTTTTGAAAGAACTGACTTACTATCCTCAACAACACTAGCTCCTTCTCCTCCTTTCCTCTCTACCCTTAACTTCTCTAGTTTCCCGCTTTGTGAAATGAAGACATTGGAGCAAATAGTCTCCAAAGTCCCTTCCAACTCTGCCATTCCATTTTCCTTCTTTCTGTTTCCAATTCCTAGCCTTCCACCCTGAAACTGCTCCATCCCTTTTCCCTGGATGTCTGAATTGCCTATTTTTAAAGACTTCTCCAGGATTGTAGTTTCAAAAGTTGAGCAGTTGGGTATCAGGCTGAGTACTACAAAGTAGGAAAGGCCAGATGAGGGGACTGCAACCTGGACAAGATTCCCACCCCCAGCTATTCTGGGAAGTGGGGGTAGAGGGGGTTTTAGAATGGACCATGCTATTGAAAACTTAAACACCCCCCAAAACTACACATAATATACTGTTCCCAGAGATTTGAGATGTCCAAATCCACCAAAATCCACCAAAAAAGGGAAAATGCTGCTCCCAATCAAGCCTATAGGGTACTTGGTATCCTCTGTTTCTTACCAAGTCACCTCACCAGCCTCCTGTGGGGCAGGGAGAGTGGTGGCAAGGTCTGCACCCCCATCCTCCATCACTGTTCTGTTTGGTCCTTTGGCCACAGTGCTGCCAGATTCCAGATCTTGTGATCACTGGCTTCTTCCTCTGCCTTCCCTGAGGAGATTGAGTTTCTTCCTATTAGGAATAGGGTAGTGACAGGGTCATGGATAATGGATTCCAGGAAGTAATCTTCTGGAGCCCTATAGCCTACTTCTTGCAATCTAGAACCTTCCCTACCATTCAGTATATAGCCTAATTATCTCCTCAGCTGGGAAATGATAACAACATTGGTGATCTCAGCAGCCAGGTGGTCAGCAAGAGAGCCTACTCTGCTCTGCCTCAGCTCTCCATACCCAGGGCTTTTGACTGGGGACAGACACATAGGCTGTCCAGCTGTAGCCAAGACCCGAAGGGCTGTCCTTTAACCCATTTATGATAGGGGGATTGAGGACAGGTCCTAGAGGCTCTGATTTTGAGTCAGAAGATCTGGGTTCCAATCCTGGCTCAACCACTGACAGTGGCATCCATGTGACTTTGGTCAAGTCACTTCCCCTCCACAGATTTTGGTTTCATACCTATAAAATAAGGGGGTTGGACTAAGTGCCCTCTGAGTTTCCTTCTTACCCTAAGTCTATGATCTTAGGACGTAAGGCAATCACCCCTAACATTACTACCAACCCTTTAATTCAATTTGACAAATATTGAATAAGTGTTTCTGACATGCTGGGTTCTGAGTTCTTCTTTCCTCTTGAAGATGAAGAAAGACTCAGACCTAACCTCTAAGGCAATGTAGTCTGCTGGGGATTAGGGCTACCGTAGCCACCCCTATATCCTTCCTGACCTCCCCACCAAAGATGTTATTTGAATCAAGGAACTCCAGGCTCAACATATCTATGACAAGCCCGAGTTAACAGAACCAGACTCATAGATCCTGCTCCTGATTGGGAGGATGAGAATTTCAATGGTTATGGAAAGGGTTTGGTCCTGGATCTCCATCTCAGAATGATGAAAGAAAGCCAGGATCCTCTGACTGCACCAACACAAGGTGTCCCTTCTTTCCTGAAAGGGTTTTAGATTACCTAGTATGGGGACAGAAGTCCATTCATTAAGCATGCATGCCCAAACCTGTGCTAGGCACTCTGGGAGAGAGAGAAAAAATGAAGAACGCAGTCAGTTTTCAGACTTTTTTAAACAGATTGTGCTAATTTTTAAAAAATTAATGTTTTTAATTTTAAAAAGAGGCAATATCAGAGTCCATATATGTTCCATGGAAGTAGGCTGACTTTGGAGCCAGGGCACATGGCTGTGACACTTACTACCCATGTGATCTTGGGCAAATCACTTAACCCCTCTAGACCTCAGTTTCCCCATCTGTAAAATGGCCCAGATGTGTGCTAGGGGACTAGATTATCTCCAAGTTCTCTCCCTGCTCTAAATTCATGAGTCCATCTCTAATTTCCCTTCCAGCTGTAGGGCTTGTGAATTGCCATGGCCAAGTGACAGGGTCACTTTGATAGTTGTGTCCCTGAAAAGACTGGGAATAAATCTAATCCTATGAGAGGTAGGTGGGCAGTTTAGCCTTTGAAAAAGCCACGCTCCTAATTCTTTCATAAACTGAGGAATTATTCCTGAATTGATCTCTTTTGTAAAGCTGAATCTTCACACCTTAGTACTTAAATCAGGGTCCACCTCCAAGTAGGGAGACATGCCCTGCATGATAAAATGAAAACGAACTAAGAAAAAGAAAACAAAATAAGAACAAGGAAAACCTAGAAGATCTAGGAGATTCCTAAAGCATAAGCATCCATTGGCAAAGAAGGAGAGAGATCAGCAAGAGCTCGGAAAGCCTGGAAAGGTTCTTCTAAAGGGGTGAGGTGGGAAAGAATGGTGACGAGAGTTTGGAGAAGAGTTTCCTAGAGACAGAGAAGTTTGAACAGCGTTGGCAAAGGTGTGAATGAGTGTGGTGCACAGGCAGGCGTCTGGAAGAATTGGAGCAGAGGCACTGTGCACTAGGGGGTCACAGATGAAATAAGGTAGAGCCAGCGACAGGGAAGCTCACAGGGGCAGGAGCTACAGTAGAAAACATTCAATTTTTAGTCAGAAGATAGGGGTTCAAGTCAAGTCTGATGTATGTTGGCTATATGGTTCTGAGAAGGTTACTTGACCTCTAGGCCCAGTACCTGCCTCTCTGCACTGGTGGAGGGAGTTTCCATATGGGAAGTGCCTCTACCAATGAAATCATTAGTTTGCCTCCCCACTCCTTACTACCTCATAGGGTTGCCTTCAGGAGAATACATGGTAAAACTTAGAGTGGGGCGGCTATAAGTGTACGCTGTAGTGAAAAAGAAAAAAAGGGTCTGGTGAATCTCCTTCTGCTACTTCCTACCTGTGTGATCTTGGGCAAGTGACTTAGGAACATCCTCCAACTTGAGACTATCTGATATGAATACACACTGACATTATTTTATCAGGCTGAGGAATTTTGATATAGTCCAATAGAAAAGAGGAAGCCTGATAGGTTTGGGCAAGGATGGCGAGGTAATGAACAGAGAAGGTTGGAAGAATAGTGATGCCTTCAATAAAAATAAGGAGATTTGGAAAGGGGGATTATGGAAAGGAAAGATGATGAGTTCAGTTTTGGACATGTTGAGTTTGAGACGTCTCTGGAACATCCATTGTGAAATGTGCAAGAGGAAATTGGTCGTACAGGATTTGAAGTGCAGTGAAGCTTGGGGCCGTTTATTTAGATCTTGGAATCTTTGGTATAGAGATAATTAAACCCATGGGAGTTAAGAGAAAAGAAAGAGAGAGACGGAGAAGAGGTTAGGGGACCTGGGATGGAGCCTTGGGGAACACCCATAGGGCTCATAAAAAAACATTAAAGAAAAAAATACATTGGGTAGGATGGAGAGCTATGAGGTATCTATCTATGAATGTTACTACTCTGTCTACATGTTTATAGACTGATACCCCCGAACTCTTTCCCCGGGAGCACAGGTTCTGGGACACACTTTGGAACCCTCTGGACCAGGAAAGTGTTCCATTGGACTCAAAGGTTTTCATGGGACCAGGGCCACCCTGGCCATGGCTCCTTAGCCACTCCAATCCCCTTGGGCCTCCCCCGCATCCCTCACTTTCTCTGTGTTTTCCTCTCTGGCCGGACGTGGGGTGGTGCCCCTAGGTGTCCAGCCACATACAGGTTCTAGCAAGGAAGAAAGTGCGGGAGTACCAGGTTGGCATCAAGGTATGTCAGCAACCCCACCCTGGCCTGGGGTCTCCAACCTCTGCCCTTCCTCCCTCTTCCCAAGCCCGCCATACCGCCCTCCGACCTGCAGCATGGGCAAGCGACTTCCCCTGCCCCCCCTCTCTGCGCTCCGCTCGCTCCCATCTCTCCTCTGGCTGACGGCTCTGCTGTCTCCCTCTCCTTCTGCTCTTTCTCTGCAGGTCTCTAGCCACTTGCAGGTTCTAGCCAGGCGGAAATCGAGGGAGATTCAGTCCAAGCTGAAGGTACGGGTCCCCCATCACCCGGCCTGGCCTCTCCTGGGGCCCCTTGGGCCTCCCACTGGCCCCTTCCCATCCCTGCCTTCTTCAAGCTCTGTAGGTCACCGACCCTGCTTTCTGTCCCACAGAGTGCTTGCTGACTGTCCCAGGGCCAGGAAGGGGAGGGAGGGGGGCACCATAAAAAGGCCTCTGGGTAGAGGAGAAAAAGCAGGTAGGAGAAATTTCTCACTTTCCTTGCTTTCTCAGGGAATGGGGATGATGCTCTGGGGAACCTAGTCCCAGCCCAAGCAGGAGGAAGCAGGAAGAGGGCATCTTCATCCTCTGGGTTAGGGAGCAGATCAACTAGTGCTGGCCCCAGGGATTTCCCACCTCACCCAGACCCCATTATAATAGGGTTTATTATTATTATTTATTATAAGGAGGAGAGAGAGAGAGGGAAATAGGTGTAGCATCTGGCGGTCTGAGGGCCACTAGGGCCAATCTCTCCTCTACTCCGCTTTCTTTTTTTTCTCCTTTCCTCCTCCTCGCCACCGCTAACTAACCGCACTGGGGCTTTTGGGGTCAGGGCTTGGTTATGGGCTGTTGGTAGTGGTGGTGGGAAGGTTATGATGGATTGCTTCATTCCCCTCCCCCTATCCACCCATTTTACCATGGTGGACCTCTGGTATCAGGGCATCCTGGTCTGAAAGCAGATCTTGGTCCCTGGAAGCCCTGAGCCTTCTAGGATCAGGTCATATTCAACCCCCAGTCCTCAACCCCTCCCAAAAGGCCTGCCAGATCTGGGTCTGCCTGGCCCCTTCCCTTGGGCTCCTAAGAGATAGACACAGAAGTATTTCCCCCATAGATGACTCTTCCCTCCTCCAGTGTAGACTTTACCCCTGTAGTCTATCTCCTACAAAATAACTAGGCCAACACCATGGGCAGTCCCACCCCAGTCTGCCTATATCTCCTGCCACTGTAGGCCTCATCACCTTGGCCTAGTTCCATAGAGTTGTCTCAGTTCCCACACCTCTTCCTCATCCCAAGGCATCCAGCCCATTTCATCATTCCATGCTTCTGTTCTCCCACTGTCCAATCCCTTCTAGTCTCCCTTGAGTCTCTTCCTCCAGAGACTCCTGGGCCTTAACTTCTCAACCCTAGTGGGTTGCCCAGGTGAGCTTACTAGAAGGCAGGTGAGTGTCCCTAGTCAGGAACTACTGGGGAAATGGAGCCCCCAGCATGAAGCTAGATTTCCCTGGACCTGTCCCTATCTCTTTAGTGAGTGCTGAGAAATAGGGAGTCATTGGAGGGAGGAGAGGGGAATGGAGAGGGGTGGTGCCCTCCCTCTACCTCTAGTCTTCCTCTGATCTAGTGTTTCCTTTTTTCCCTCACAGGCCATGAACTTGGTAAGTAACAACCTCCCCTCCATCCTTCCTCTTTCCCTCCTTGCTCCTTACTCTGGCTGATGGAGTAGGAAAAGTCACTAGATAAGTGCCATGGACCAAGTTAATTGAAAGAAACCTTAGAACAGATTTCCTCTTGGTTCTGGTGCCTACCAGTTATGTCACTTTGGGCACTCATAATGTCTTTGGGCCTCATTTCCTTCATCCCTGAAATAAAGCTCCTACTTCCTTCCTTTTACAATGCTATTTCTAAAGGAGGCATAGTAGACAGAGAGTCAGGTTTCGAGCCAAGAAGACCTGAGTTCAAGGACTACCTCTGACACATGCTAGCTAGCTGTGGAACCCTGGGCACATCACCTCACTTGCCAGTGCTCTAGGCACTTCTCTGAAATTATAAATTGCAGAAAAGACACTGACCCATATTGATAAAAGGAGTTCCCTACACTCACAGGCTAGTCCCTATCCCTTATTCCTCTTTTAGGATTCAGTGAAATAATGGATGTGGGTGCTTTGGAAACTGTAAAGCTTTAGAGAAGGGTAAGGTCTGACTCCCTGATTTTATAAACAAGGAAGCTGAGACCCAAACTGGTGAAGAGAATTGCCCAGTGAGTTAGTGGCAGAGTCTAGACCCAGATCTCAGGCTTCAGTTCAGTGTTCCATCCTCTGCCCTTGCATGTTTCCCACTTAGGCTCTGCCCCCACTCCAGCTTTTCCCAAGCAAGTTTCCTTGATATATGCCCTTCTAAGTGGGCTCCTTTTTCTCCCTACTCCCAAAACTCTCCAGGCTGCTTTCTGTTCCCCAGTCACAGGCATGCATGTGGGGAGACAGAGGCATGCATGAGTCTGGGAATTGTGGTGGTATGTGTGTCATAGTCAAATAGATTGTCACGTGAGCCCTTTGACATCACGCCCCTTTCCTTCCTCCCCAGGACCAGGTCTCCAAGGATAAGGCCCTCCAGAGTATGGCTTCTATGTCCTCAGCTCAAATTGTCTCAGCCAGCGTCTTGCAGAATAAACTCAGCCCACCTCCCCCAATTTCCCAGGCAGTTTTCTCTGCTTCACGGGTAAGGTACAGGGAGTTCAGGGATTGGGAGAGGAGGGGAGCCTTCCAGGAGATAGAAAGTGGGTCTCATGAGACTACAGTGTGGGGGAGAATTCACAACAGGGCAGATCAAGGGACTGGACATCCTGAATTCCAGACCTGGTGGTATCAGGCTCAGTCATCTCAACTTTCTCCTTCCTCTGCAGTTCTGGAGCGGACCCCCTCTCCCGGGACAGCAGCCGGGACCCTCTCAGGAGTGAGTATTTCAGTCACCTCACCCCTGCCCTTCCTGACTCTTCCCCCAATTCCTCATCATTGTTCCTGTCTGGATCCCTCTGGGCCCCAGCCCCAACCTTGTCCTGAAAACTTGAGAGCATCAGTCTATCAGGCCCTGGTCTAAGTCATTGCAGATGAGTGAAGTTACTTAGTTAGCCAGCTAGAAGCTTATCTGTCACACACGTAGTCAGATAATCAGTCAACAGGCCAGCTAGGGTAGTCACTTACCCAACCTGTCTCTTAGTCAGTCATCTACCTGGTGAGTCAGTCACTTACTTAACCAGTCAATCAGTTTTCTAACTAGTCATCCAGTCACCTAACCAGTTAGTAAGTCACTTAACTGGACTAGTCAGGCAGCTAATCAGTCAACTACTTAATCATTTACTTAGGAAAGGAAGGACAGAGGGAAGGGAGGAAAGAAGGGGAAGGAGGGAAAAGAATTTATTAAGCACTGTGGTTCTCAGACTTTTTGGTCTGAGGGCTACTTCACACTAAGATAAATTTTTTTTCAAATAATTATTTCAGTATATTTGAATATCTTCCAATAATTATTTTTTCAAAAGTTTCAATGAGTTTTAATGTGAGTCATGTCTAGTGAAGTTAAAAATATCTTAGTGTTATTATTAAAATAGTTTTGACCTCACCAGCCTCATAAAAGGTCTTGGGGCCCCCCAGGAGTCCCTGTACAGCATTTTGTGACTCATTAAAACGCTGTGCTAAGCTAGGGCCCCAAAATCAAAGAGCAAAGACAGTTCTTACCCTCAGAGTACTTATAATCTAACGGAGACGACACACATAGGGGCCCACTTTGGTCCTGAAGATTACAGGGATTGTGAATGGAGCTATCGCCAAGTAGATTGACATGCCTCATTCAGAGACAGTGGCAGAGTTAATTTGATCGTTGCTCCTGGTTGGGTCAGTTACTTAGCCAATCATTTAACCAGTCAATCAGCCATTTAGCCAAATGTTTAAACAGTCATCAAGTGTTTCTAGGCCACAATTGGCAGGCCAGACACCTCCTTGGTGATGTCCAAAATAAGGAGGTAGATGAGGACAATAAGGGGGGTGTGTGTGTGTGTGTGTGTGTAGATTAGGACAATAAGGGGTGTGTGTGGGGGGTGTGTGTGTGTGTGTGTGTGTGTGTGTGTATGCAGAGAGAGAGAAAGGGAGGAAGAAAAAGAAGGGAGGGGGAGAGACAGAGAGAGACAGCAAGACTAACTAGGGCTTTTTTTGTATCTTCCAGCATCAAACCCTTCGCACAGCCAGCCTACCCCATCCAGCCACCCTTGCCACCCACACTCACTAGTAAGTGGCCAGTACCATGGTCTGTCTCCACCTCCCTGCATGTCTAGACCTTGATTTGGCTCTCTTCTCCACCTTGCCTCAAGGGAGGTCTTGAATCTCAACCCAGCCTGGAAGCAGGGACTGTGAAAACTAACCCTTGGTTATTGTACCTTCAGTCACAGATAGAGTCAAAGGGGAGGATGTCAAACTAGGAGAAGGTTGAAGTCTCAAGGAAGGAAGAGTCATGTATTGGAAAATGCCAGAGATAAACTACTTTATCATTTTCTCTTTGTTTGGCTCCACACATGTATACAAATTCTTCCACATAGTTACATCCAGACCCCATATATGCACAAACCACCTCCTTCCCCCTCCTCCAGCCTTTGTTTCCCCCCACTCCGAGACACACGCTCACACACACACACACACACACACACACACACACACACACACACGTCTTCCATCTTTGTACAGCTATTCCTTCCACATGACAACTTTCCCTGTCGCTATTTCAGTATCATAGGTCAGCCTAAGAAATTAATTGAGAAATTTTGGGGAGTTTTGCAGAAGCCACAGATGACAAAGAAAAAGTTTAGGAACTCAGAAATGCATAAAATATACGCATAGTATTGTATAATATAGCCTGTGACAAAAAGTTAACTCAAATTTTACAATAAGGTACAATTAATACCCCAAAAAGAAAAAGACAAAAATTGAGACTTCTCCGGTCTGCAGGGCCAAAAATTTGATGTGGATTTTCCATCACAAAAACACCTTGCCCCTAACCCCTTCTTTGTGGAGAGGATAACTGTACTGGAAATATCTCTATAATCCCTGCCAGATAGCAGTCCTGAAGGGCATGCCTCTCACTAGTACAGGTCACAATCCCACCACACCTCATTCTGTGTGATTTCCATCTACTCCTTTCTGTAACTCCTCCCCAATGTACTGGAGTCCTTCCTTTTAATATCTCCAGGGTACTAGTGTGCATTTGGGCTTCCCATCGGTAATCTCAGTCCCAATGCATGACCAGCTCGTCTCCTTTTGTCCCCTCATGGGGACGTCTATTTTGGAAGTCATCATTGTTAACATGGGGAGGACTGTGTATGCCCCACCCCCGCCCCCGCCATGCATCTTTTCTTTGTCCTTTAGGTCACTAGTGATTGTTAGTCTCCTGGAATTATGGTGTTCAATGATTAACAGTTAGTATCCCCTGGGAGAATACTAGTGTTAGAGACAGGCTTTTGTTGCAGTGAATAGTTTTGGTTCTTTCAAAGAGGGCTGCCTATTTCCCAGGTCAGATCTAGCTGGATGTTCAGTTTTTGTCCACCTGTGGTCCTAGCTCACTGTCTGCACTTCCTGCCCAAAACATTGTGTATGCACACATGCTTATACATACATCCATATGTATAAACATACTCATATCTGCACATACACATGTGTATATACCCATACATATATGTGTGTGTGTGTATATACTATCCATACATGCATATTAGGGCCAGAGTCTTGAGTCTGAGTTGCGGTTTTGCCAAGTAACTGATTGTAACCAGTATCACTTACTAGATGTAAGACCTTGAGTGAATCACCTTCCCGTCTCAGCCCCTCAATGTTCCCATCTCAAATAAGGGGGTTGAGCCTGATGACCACTGTCATCAGACCCTCTCAGCTCTAAAGTCTTATAATTCCTTAATGAGATGATCCTTTCATGAATGCTTTCTAGTTCTAAACACAGTCACACGTGATCAAACTGCCACATACCATCACATAGACACCCAGACTCATGGATAATCTCTCTATGTCTTTCTTTCTCTGTCTCTGTCTCTCTCCCTTTCTCCCTCTCTCTGTCACTCTCTCTCTGTCTCTGTCTCTCCATCTCTGTCTCTTTCTCTCTCTGTGTCTCTCCATCTGTCATCTCACAAATGCACACACACAAGTTCCCAAGGGGATTTTCACACTAGCCCCTACTCTCCTGGATGTGGTTCTTTGTCTCTCAATTCTCAAGGCCTTTCCTTCTCAGAGAAGCCCTGTACTGGCCTCATCCCCTCACCAATGTAATGATCTAATGATCTCTAGGAATATAGAACCCTGCTGAGCTCTTCTAGGGCTAGAAAAGTGGACTAGTACTGGAATCTATCCCTGCCTCCCTGCTTGTCTCATTTGATTTAACTCCTAAGTTGACTCCTTTTCCTCTCTAGTCCCTACTCTACCTTTCCACAAGAGAAAGCTTGAGTCTCAACCCAATCCTGGGAGCAGAGACTGAGACCTGGCCTTTGGACACTAACACAGACTCAGAGCTACTGGCATGCATCTGGCCCCTGCCTGGTTCACAATAGAAGTCTCTCCTCCAGGTTATGAGCCCTTGGCCCCACTCCCACCAGCCGCCTCCGCCGTGCCCGTGTGGCAGGACCGCACCATTGCCTCCGCTCGACTTCGGCTCCTAGAGTATTCAGCTTTCATGGAAGTGCAGCGAGATCCAGACACGGTAATTGGGTGGGAGAGAAACCCACCCAATTTGATCCTATGGGGGAGACATAAGGGCAGGGGACAGACGTAGACCTGATTGGTGGCAGAGAACAGGACACAGCCATGGGGGACAGAGACCATAGCATACTCATGGCAGCAGAGAACACATTCCTGGAGGTGAGAGACCCTGACAGAGTTATGGAGAATAAAGAACGCAGTAAAATTATAGGGCACAAAGAGTGTATCATGATTATGGGAGCAGTCATGGGATGAAGAGCCCTGGTATTCACTGACTTGGGGATGGAATACATCCCTGTGTTCAGAGGACCCCAAGCTATGTCAGGGATCCTTATTTGAGTTCCTAGGAGCCTGAGAACAATGCTGACCTGACCTAGCTCACAGTCAGAGATTCTGACCGTTTGTGTCTGTCTCCTTTCACCCTTTCCCATATAGCATGATCCTTCCCTCCACCTACCACCACCACCTTAGGCCCTATCTCCCTCTCACTCCCCAGGGCCCCTCCCACTGGCCTCTAACATAACCCTGTACTGGACCCCTCCCCTACAGTACAGCAAGCATCTGTTCGTGCACATTGGCCAGACCAACCCTGCTTTCTCTGACCCTCCCCTGGAAGCGGTGGATGTTCGCCAGATCTATGACAAGTTCCCTGAGAAAAAAGGCGGGCTGAAGGACCTGTATGAGAAGGGGCCACCTAATGCCTTCTTCCTTGTCAAGTTCTGGGTAAGGATTCTCCTCACCTCCAAACTGAAGCTTTCTGTCTCTTCACAATCTCCCCTTCAGAAGTAGCCTGGCTTCGGGCTTTTTCCTAATCATGTCCATCTAAAATTTCAAAGTCCCTCAATTTCTGACCACCAATAACCAAAACTACCTTGTCCCAGAGCCAGGAAGCAGGGGAGGGATATAGAGTGTCTTGAGGGATAGTAGGGAGGCACTCTGGTCATTATATATGGGATTTAGAGTTGGAAGGAGCCTTAGAGTCCCCAGGTCCAACCCTATCACTTCACAGAAGAGGAAATAGGTTACGTAATTTGCCCAAGGCTGCAGAGCTAGTAAGTGTCAGAGGCAAGGTTTAAACCTGAGTCTTCCTAACTCCAAACCATGTGCTGTCTGCACCATGCTGAACTGCCTCAAATGTCTGGGTATCCTTGGAACATTTTCCCCTCTTTATTTGCCCCAAATCCTCCTCCTGGTACCATGTGTTTGCATCTTTGGAGGGAATTGTGCTTGCTTTCCTAGAACCTCCAGGAAAAGCTCTGAGATCATTGAAATCCTCTCACTCTTCCATTCCTGCACCTTCCCCCATTCTTTAGGCTGACCTGAACAGCACCATTCAGGATGGACCTGGTGCTTTCTATGGGGTCAGCTCCCAGTACAGCTCAGCTGACAGCATGACCATCAGCGTGTCCACCAAGGTCTGCTCCTTTGGCAAGCAGGTGGTAGAGAAAGTGGAGGTGAGCCAAGAGGAGGACAGGGGCGGAGGGCATGGAGGGAGGGAGGAGGGGAGAGAAACCAGCAAGCGCCGTGTGTTCTCTGACCCCAGACAGAGTACGCGCGGCTGGAGAATGGCCGCTTTGTGTACCGCATCCATCGCTCCCCCATGTGTGAATACATGATCAACTTTATCCACAAGCTGAAACACCTACCTGAGAAGTATATGATGAACAGCGTCTTGGAGAACTTCACTATCCTGCAGGTGGGAGCCAGTCCCTTTCCCTTCCTCTCCTCTCCTCCTGTAGCAGCTCTAGAATTCTCCAGTGTGAGAGTTGGAAGGAGTTTAGAAGGTACCATATCCCATCTCCCATTTCTCCCATGTTCCATCTGGGCAGTCAGTTGGCACAGGAGACACTATGCTGGGCCTGGAGTTAGGAAGACCCGAGTTCAAATCCAGCCTCAGACACCTACTAGCTGGATGACCCTTAACAAATCACTTAACCTTTGTCTGCCTTAGTTTTTTCATCTATAAAATGGGCACAAAAATGACGTCTACCTTCTAGGGTTATTGTAAGTATCAAATGTGATAATATTTGAGGGTGTTTTTTTTTAATTAATAATTAATTTGTTTTCTGTTTTCAACAATCACTTCCATAAGTCTTAAATTTTCTCCCTCTCTCTCTCCGAGATGCCATGCAGTCTTATATAGGTTCTACACATACATTCTTATTAAACACATTTTCACATTAGTCATGTTGCAGAGAAGAATTAAAACAAATGGGAGAAACTTGAGAAAAAACAAAACAAAACATAACAAGATAGAAAATAGTCAGCTCCATTCTGAGTTCCAACTCCATGGTTCTTTCCCTGGATGTGGATGGCATTTTGCATCAAGAGTCCTTTGGAAATGTTTTAGGTCCTTGCATTGCTGTGAAGGGCTAAATCTATTATAAACAGTTCTCACACACTGTGGATGTTACTGTGTACAGTGTTCTCCAGGTTCTGCTCATTTCACTCAGCATCAGTTCATATAGTTTTTCTGAAGTCTTCCTGTTCATCATTTCTTATAGCACAATAATATTCCATTACATTCATATACCACAACTTGTTCAGCCATTCCCCAATTGATTGGCATCCCCTCGATTTCCAGTTCTTGGCCACAACAAAAAGAGCTGCTATTTTTGTACATGTGGGACCTTCTCCCATTTTTTTTTTATCTCTTTGGGATATAGCCCTAGAAAAGGTATTGCTGGGTCTAAGGGTTCAAATGTGATGATATTTGTAAAATGCTTGACACATAGTAGGCATTTAATAAATGCTTGGCCCCTTCTTTCCTTCCCATTTCCTAGAGGAGAAAGCATAGGCCCAGAAAAATGAAATGACTTGCCCAGTGTCGCTCAGAAAATCAGTGGTAGAGCTAGGGGAAAAAACTCAAGTCCTGAGGATCTGGGGCTCTTTCTTTGTTGTGTATCACATCTCTCCCTGATCTCTTCCTCTTCCCTTTTGCATTCCAGGTGGTGACAAGTCGAGACTCCCAGGAGACACTGCTGGTCATTGCTTTTGTCTTTGAAGTCTCTACCAGTGAGCACGGGGCCCAGCATCACGTCTATAAGCTGATCAAGGACTAGGGTCTCCTTTCCTGATTCAACTACCACCTGCCGACCCAGGGCCAGGGCCCAAGCCGTGTCTCCCCTCCTCATCCCTACCTCCTGACCTGGGGGCCTTGGTCTAGGACATGCCCCTTAACCTTCTACCCGCCTGCTGACCCAGGTCCCAGGCCCAGGACAAGTCCCACCCCCATATACACTCCACTCTACTGTGGTCTATGCTTTAATTTTTGAAGAAGACAGACTAGCCTCAGGCAGTGGGGCAGCCAGCCCCCTCTCACACCAAAACTGTCCTTTTCCTTTCCCACCCTCCCCTCTTCACCATTATCCAATTCAAGTGGGGCTATGGCTGATCTGGATTTGGGGCAATGGGGGCCAGCCTCTCTAGAATGGAAAGAAGACAAAAAAAAAAATCTTTAAGTTCTCTGAGAAGGAGGCTGTGGTCCAGGGGAATGGTCCGGGATAGGCTCAGTTAAGGTTGAAGAAAAATTAGAGACGGGTCCCAGAAAAGTGAGATGCCCCCCATCCCCAGAGAAAGGGTTTTGAGCAGTGTGATGGACAGCAGAGTTGTCAAAGCAGTCAGCCGAAGTGGGGAAGGAGAGGGCTTGGGAAGCAGAAAGCAGAAGACTACAGTGAACCTGGAAAAGAAAAGAGTGGGTGAGAAGGCAGAAGGTGGAAGAGGAGACAGCTGGAGAATATGATGAATGAGGAAGCAGAGAGAGAGGAGTGGAGTGGAACAGAAGAGGGGCAGTCACAAGGAAGGTCAGAAGTTTGCAGTATCCCTACATTCCCAAGGCCAGTTCTAGCTGAAGTCAGTAGAGGATGGACATGGGGTTGCTATGTAGATGGGTTCCAATACAGAGCATGAAATTGTTCCATTGTGGGATGCCCTGAGGGTTCTAGGAAATGGACCAGGGTCAGGTAGTAGAGTTTATAGCTGACTTGATGTGAAATCTCTGAGGAGCCATGCCAAAGAACCAGAACCAACTCATGCATTTAAGCAAGTTTGTGGATCCAAGGAAGTTGGAGATGGGAACAATCATAGTTAATGAATACTGGGTGAGTGGGTTGAGAGTCCGCTACCTAAACCCCTAATCTGGGTCATGGAAGAGGGGAGGGCGACATAGTGATCGTTAGCTGTGCTACCTTTAAGAAGGACCTGTAAGCCCTAATTCTGAGTGTCCTTCCCCTTCCCTAAGGAAGACCAGCTCTAGCCCCAACTTTTACAACCACAACTACCCCCAGACATATGCAACCTCCTTCCCCCACAAAATACCTCACAGAAACACACCACACATACACATATTCTACAGTCGCCATGCCTTTCCAAAAGTACCCCCAGATCTGTCCTACAGAGCCCCCCCAACAGCCCAGCTCGGTTCTTACCACCATCCCCATACACCATCACCTGTTGGTGTTACTACCACACATCCCCTCCCAGGAATTAGACCTTACTTTATCTAATTCCCTCTCTGATGCTGGCAGGGGGGAACCAATTCCCAATACTATTTCCTTCTCATTCCGACCAAACTTGAATAATTGATTTACCAGCCCTTAATTAAGTGCCTACTACAGGGAACAAAAGTAAGAACATGTTGCCCTGGCAGAGATTTCAGTCTGGACTTCCCTTTGAGGGGACCCCTGCCCTGAGGGCTAAGGTTGTTGGGAGAGGGAGTGGGCCAAGGACCTACGGCCTTGAGCCTTAGACTGAACACCCTCCCTCTCTCCTCCTGGTGTGCCCATCACCCCAAAGAGTCACCCCCACTAACCTTGCCCCTGACACCAGCTTGGAGGAGGTAACAAAAACCTTTGATTATTTATGAATTTCATATGAAGTACTGTTCCCCTCCTCTCCCACCCACATGTCACCCCCTCCCAAGGTGTGTCCCTCCCCCTGAGCTTCCCCTAGGCCCTTCATGGATTACAAATTGCTCAGGCCACCCCACACCCTCCCTCCCTTTCCCCACACCCAGTTTTGTAATGTATATTATATATATTATATATATATATTTTTGTGTATTTTTTTAATCCAGCTGTGATGGGTTGTATCATATCCAAGGCGTGTGGCAGGGCAGCGGCCCTCAAAAGGCCGAGCTCCTGCTTGGAAAAAAATTAAAGTTATTTGCTTGTGGGTCAGCTTTGTGGCCTGTCATCTGCCCCTCACTTCACCCCAATGCTCCCCAGATTCTGGGATAGTCTATATGCTTACTGACTCATCAATGTCCCTCCTAAAATGTGGTCCCTAAGGGCCGAGGGAAGTCAGGCCTCTATAGAGGGAGTGGGTGGATGTTGGGGGGAGATGAACCCTCATTGCATAATGCAAAGGCAACATTATTCAGTAAAAGCACAAGTTCTAGAATGAGGACCTGAGTTCAAATTCTACCGCAGGAGGCTTACTATAGCCAGTACCTCTTTATCTGCTAAATGGGGACACCGGACTAGTTGACCTCTTGGGTCCCTCCTGAGCTCTGGATCTGTGATATTGTATTGTTTGGCCTTCTTGGTGACAGTAAATAAGTGTGTGGATGAGGTAAGACCTGAGGAAACCCTGAGTTAGATTTCTAAAAAGCCTTTGACAAGGACCCACCAGAAGGCTACTTCCCAGTCTGTTGATCCCAATCCCAGTTACTCCCAGGGCCATTTATTCAGAAGCTTAAAATACCAAGGATATTCCTTTGGTCAAGCTAAAGTCAACCTCCCACCCCAACCCAGTCCCAAATTGAAATAGCCAATTACAGCCAGTAGGGACCAAGGATGGAGAGGAGCTGTGAGGTGAAGAGGTGAGAGGGGATCCGAAGGCATGTGAAGATCATTTTGGTGTCCTAGGTGAGAGAATGTACAATGAGACTAAGCCTTAGGGGCCTGGTGGGAAGAGTTAACCTTGAACCACAGAACCCAACTTCAGACCCCAGTTCTGTGTGGCATCAGTGATGGAAAAAGGAGAGAAGCAGGTTTCAATCCCGGCTCTTATCTATGGAGCTTTGGCCTCAAGTTTCATCATCCATAAAAGGAGGGAGCAATTTCAAATACACTGAAATGCACCCCCTCCTCATCCCTGCCTCTCAAAATCCATTATTTCCTTTAAAATTCAGCTGAAATGGCACCTCTTACATGCAGCGTTCCTTGATTCCCCCAAGCTGTTAGTACCCTCACCTTCCAAATTAATTAAATGTATTTTATGTACACATACGTATATATGTATATGTGTATATGTATACATACATACATACAAATGCACACACACACATAATGTCTTCCCTCCACCCCTCCTTAAAATATAAGCTACTTGAAGGCAGGGACAGTTTCATTTTTGTTTTCATCTATCCAAGTCAGGAAGACTTCATCAGCCGTATTCTGGCTATATGACCGTGAGGAAGTCAGCTAACCTCTCGCATGCCTCAGATAGCTCTCTAAGGCTATAAACTGCTGAGCAGTTGTGCATATGCAATGGTGAAAGGAGTTTTATGAACCAATAAAATCACAAATCTAGAAAAATTTTTTAAAAGTTCCAATATACTGTCTTACTGCTTTATTGAACTTCATAATCCTCCTGTGAGGTATATAAGGATTATTAGTCCAATTTTTATGGATGGGGAAACTGAGGCTCAAAGAATGGAACTGACTTACCCCAGGTCACACAGTAAACTTGAATCTAGGTCTCATATTCTTTCCATTCCAACAGCCTGGAAAGTAAGTATTAGAGGAGTGGAAGAAAAGGCTTTAAAAAAAAAATGTGGTTGTGTCACATTTTTCTCTGGGTTGGGGATTACTGTGGATGAATAAAAATGAAATTCTTGGAAAAAGCAGTGGGGAGTCAGAAGCACTGGGTTCTCTGTTACTTAATTATTGTGTGACTTTTCAACCAGACATTTTCCCCTCCTAAGCCTCTGTTTCCCCATCTTTGAAATGAAACAGTTGAATTAGATGATCTCTAAATTCCTCTCTAACATTCTAGAAATCCAAGAATCTTTTGGGCATGTAGTCTGCAATGAATGTGGCCCAGAAACAGCTCTGGGACCGTTCACACTAGGGCCTTTCACTGTGTTGTTCATGGGCTGCTTGTTTTTTTTCTCCCCCTGAAGCCAAAAACCCTAAAGAAAGTCTTAAATCTTTTTTGTTTCTGTCTCTTCTATTCACCTCTCTACTTTAGTACCTATCTCCTCTCCTCCCCTCCTTTCCCCTTCTTCGCTTTCCCTTTCCTTCTCTTTTCTGAGCCCTCCTCAAGTCTAATTTCTAGGTCTGTGGTCAAAAATTGCTCAAATTGATTTCTTCTTGAGGTAAATAGGATTAAGTGACTTACCCAGAGTCACACAGCTAGTAATAAGTGTCTGAGGCCAGATTAGATCTCAGGTTCTCCTGACTCCAAGATGATGCTCTATCCACTGTGCCACCTAACTGCCCCTCAAATTGATTTCTAATATAATCAACCACTGCCCTCACACCTTGCCTCTCTCACTTGCCACTTTCTTTCCTGCCTTGTCCTTCTCTTCCTTCTTTCCCTATCATCTCCAAGGATTCTCCCCTCTCCACATCAAAGATCACTACTTTTCAGATTGTAACTATTCATTAGAAAACATCATTTTAGTCAAGTATCTTCAAAAACAACCCAGGTCAAGCACTGAACCCTGAGCCCAGCGACTAGGGAAACAACGCTGAGAAGTGAAACAATTTCTACCCTCAAGAAACTTATATCCTAGCATGACATTGTGACATTGACCGGTACAATACAAAACAATGTTACCACGTTCAGGGGTGAGAGGCTCATAAAGTGGTAGGAGACTCCTTGCGGGGGCTGAAAGTTTGTAATCTCTGCTGCTAGGGAGGCTGAGATTGGTGGAGTTCTTGAGTTTAGGAGTTAAGAGTTATAGTAGAGCTAAAGTTAATGGCGTGTTCAAATTAAGTCCAGAACCAATCAGTGAGTTCCCAGGAGGGGAGAGACACTAAGATGCCTATAGAGAGATGAACTGGCCCAACTGGCAAAAACAGCAGGTTAAAGCTTCCATGCCAATCTGTAAAACTGACTTAAGTTGTCCGATCAATACAATGGCCAACCGTAATGCCAAAGGATGGATAAAACACACTATCATCTCCACACAGAAAGCTGATGGACTCAGTACAGATTGAAACACATTTTCTTTCTTTTCATTTGCCTATGGTTAATGAGGAAATTTGTATTGCTTGACTATGCAAATTTATAACAGGTTTTGTTTTTCTTTCTCTATGGGTGAAGGAGGAAGAGAATTCAGAACTGAAAATAAAATTCAGTTAAAAAAACAATTTAGGGATTGTGTTAGAAACCATGAGTAAAAACACCCAAGAGAATATTAACAAAATATCTCCTATATGTGTCAAAACTATATAAAATTTTTTCAAAAACAACAGAAATAATTCCGTTTAATGACTCCTGATTATTAATACTAAGTGAGGCATAAAACAGGAAAACACTTGTTTTCCAGAGTTGCTTGCTACTATCATGGAGGATGTCCAAGGATTCCCCATCTTTCTTTGCAACATATATTAAAAATGCCCCTTTGTCTTATTCCCATTCAAGTTCCCATAGTCTCTCACCTGGACTTCTTCAGTAGCCTCCCTGCCTCAGATCTCTCTTTACTCTAATTCACCTTCCCACACAATTTCCAAAGCAATCTTTCTAAAGTGTTAAGTCTGACCATATCACACACACTCGCACTCAATAAACTCCTGGGATCGAATATGAGTTCTGTTTGTCATTTAAAGCTCCTTCCAGTCTTCTTATACATCACTCTCCTCATGCTCAATAGTCCAATAATATTAGCCTGTTTTCTCTTCCTCCCACATGATGTTCTGACTCCATTTCTCTACTTCAGCACTGGCTATCCCTCATCCCCCGGCTCTTCCTCCCTATCTCCACTCTTGATAATCCTTCAATTCCTTCAGCTAAAATTTCCCCTTCTGCAGAATGTCCTTCCTATTTCCATACTCACTTCCCCTCCAGATGCTAGTGCTTTCTCCTTTATGGTTATTCTCCATTTAATATAGATAGATAGATAGATAGATAGATAAATAGATAGATAGATAGATAGACAGATGGATGGATATAGATATGTGTATATGTATATCTGCATCTCCAGGGATCTTTCCCTCTTCAAATTCTCCCATAGTATTTTGTCTTAATCTCTCCTTTGCCCTTATTATATTCTACCTCCTAATAAGTAAGACTGGTGACCTTGCACAGCCCTCCCTCACTCAACACAAAGTCAAGTGCAAGTCATGTCATCATTTCTCTGATCGAAAATGAAGGACCATCCCAATTCTACCTCCTGATATACCTGACATATTCTGTGTCCCACCCCACTTCATATATATTTATACACACAGGTATACAATCTTGTTTATGTAAGGAAAGAAGAATATGAACCCATTACACCGCTCAGTTGATAGTCACATATGATGAAGTTATGTATAAATAAGATATGTCTAAGTCAAGCATCCCGTTATGAGGTGAAATTAGTACCTTCAAAGGGAATGACAGTAAAATGAAGAACCATGGGACATACCTCAGCATGACCTTTAAAAGTCAGTTCACTGAATCTATGAGATAGACTCACTGCCTAACAAAATGATCAGCAGAAGTACGGAGGAAGAAGAGCTGTAAAAAGCCACATGATTCTGGGTGGGTAGAAGCACAGGCAGAGGAAACTGCCATAAAGAAACGGGTCAGAAGTGAAGTGGTCATAAAGTAAACCAGGACAGAAGCTGTGCTGCTGAAACTCCTAGATTACACATCCCAAAACTGTAATCCTGAATCTCCTTTCCTCAAGGTAGCTTTTTCTGCTGGGCATAGGATGAAGTTTGTTTACTTTCTTTGTTTTTATAAACAGTGGTAACCACTGGAAATTGTGAGTTGGGGTTGTCTTAGTATTGACAATAAAGTTGAGAGTAAGCTGCTGAGGAAGAAAAATATCCTCAGAGAAGGGATAGAGATAGATTTAACACTGAAATATTTTATCTGAAATGTCACTAGCTGGGGGCTCAGAGCTAATTTTAAAGAAGAAAAGAAAAATACATATCTTTTTATACCTTTTCCCAGAGTGTTTATATTAGAAAAACCCATCTGAATAAGGTCAGCAATAAGGTGAGACATCTATCCCCTTTAACTACATATCCACTTTATCCTTCTGTGCATATTATCCTCTCCAATCAAATGTAAAGTCTTTGAGGGCAGAAACTGTCCTTGTTTTTTCTTTGTTTTCCCAGCATTTAGCATAGTTATTGGAATGTAGTAAATGCTTAATAAGTGCTAGTTGATTGATGGTTGAGTAAAAATTTTTAAAGAGAGGAAGTTGTAATAGAGTGTTTTTAATGACCACCAGCTTCTCCCAGAAACAAAGGACCATCTTGTTAACATCAATATTCTTCTGGTAATGCTACATGTCTGGAAAGCATGCAATGCCAGTCTCCAAAGAATTAAAACTGAGGATCATGCAAAGGGCAAGGGAAAGGCATGTGTTGGGCAGAAGCAGGCTGAAACATATTACCACTGAGGAATTGTTATTCCTATTTTAGGGATGGGAAAACTAAGATCCAAAGAAGTTTAATGACTTGACCAAGGTCTAACAGCTAGCAGGAAATTGGAAGCACAGGATTCCTGGGGTCAGTACAAATTTTAGGAAAAATCACTCCCCAGTTCAACAGACTCCAATGGCTCCCTATTGCCTCTAGGATCAAATACAAAATGTTCTGTTTGACATTCAAAGCCCTTTATAACCCAGTTCCCTCCTACTTTTCCAGTTTCCTTATACCTGACTCCCCAACACATACTCTTTGATCCAGAAACACTGACCTCCTGGCTGTTCCATAAACAAGACTTTTATCTCCCAATTCCTGGCATTCTCTCTGACTATCAACCAAATCTGGAATGCTCTCCCTCCTCTACTCTACCACTGACTTCCCTCAAGTTTCAACTAAAATCCCACTTTCTACAAGATGTCTTCCATAACCTCTGTTAATTCTGCCCCTTCCCTCTGTTAATTATCTCCCATTTATCCTGCTCTCTATATATTTGTTGGCTGTTGTCTCGCCCATTGGATTATAAACTCCTTGAGGGTAGGGACTATCTTTTACCTCTTTTTGCATCCCTGTTTTGTGTATAGTACACAGCACAGTGCCTGGCACAAGGATCACAGATGGGGCATTAGAGGGGTCTTCACATCCAATCACCTCATTTCCAATTGAGGAAACTGAGGCTAAGAGAGCTGGAATGACTTGCCTAGAGTCATTCAAAAGGCAAGTGCCTGAGGCAGGATTAAAATTCAGATCATTCTGATGCCAAGTCCAATTATCTATCTGCTCCATTCAAAAAATGTCTCTCTCATACATCAGAGATAGGGCTCAGTCTGGTTCCACCCTGCCTCACTTTACCCTTCTTCACACATTCTATATTTCCATCAGACTAGTCTACTAATGATTTCCCCATCTCCTCCTGGCCTCTCCCACTCTCCTGCAGTCAAACATGCCTTCCCAAGAGTCTCTTTCCTCTGCTGTGACTGTTCAATTTAATAAACATTTTTAAAATTCCTCCTACTATGTACAAGACCTTAGGCTAAATGCTGGCAAAAGCTTTCTTCCTTCAAGTCTCCTAAAGCTTTTGCTGATCCCTCCCCTGTCCTCCATCCCCCATCCCCAGGGATCTTTCTCCTCAAAATCTCTCCAAATTCTGTCAGAGCATTTTGTCTGGATCTCCCCTTTGCCCTTATTATATTCTATCTCCTATTATGCTTCCTGGTGCATTGGATAGAATCTGAGTCCCACTCCTTTTCACCCCAATCCCATTAGATTGTAGACTCTACCGACGGGACGGTGATATTCCCCTCCTTGTATCCCCAGGGTTTAGCTCAGGACTTACAAGAATCCAGGATTTTTTAAGTGAGATAGCCCTCCTCCCTCCCTCCAAGCAGATCACAGCCCTGACACACCTTTATAGATGGTCTACATGTTTCCTTAACTGTAAAATCTGTTTGCGTGTACTCCTCTTCCATTCAGAGCTCCTGGTTCTGCCCTCTGGGGCTAAGCAGAAACATTTAATCCATCTGCTGAAAAATAGCTGTCTTGTGCTCCTCCCAAGTCTTCTTCCAGTAAGGAAAAAAAATCACCAGTTCCTTCACTAGCTCATCCTATGCTCCCAACATCTTTCTTCATTCCAGTTGCTTTTCTCTGGACAGTAAAGACTTGGAGGTAAGGCTGAGTGGTCTTCCAAGTATTTTCAATTAATAGTAAAAATAATAACAATAAGCTAGCAGTTGTATAGTAAATGTGCTAAGCACTTTATAAATATCTCATTTGATCCTCTCAACAACCCTAAGAAGTAGGTGCAATTTCCCATTTTACAGATAAGGTAATCTGAGGCAAATCAAGATTAGGTGGCCTACCTAAAGCCAGACAGCTAGTAAATGTCTGAGGTCAAATTTGAATTTAGGTCTTCCCAGTGCCAGGTCCAGTGTTTTATCCATTGTGTTACTTAGCTACACAACAGGCAGTTAACAAGGGCTTTTACCATATCCCTATATATCCTAGGTATCAACTCCCTATTAATCATTTTTGTTCTGTCCTTTCTAGTACAAAGGTAATTTTCCTTGGCAGAGAAAACAGGCTTCAAATAAGAATTAAGCAAATCTACTTTCTCTGTATTGGGGAACATCAGTCCATCCACCACAGCTGACAGGGAATTTCAAGCATACAGCTGGAAGGGTCTTTAGAGTGAGCAAGACATGGTGGTACAGTGGATAAAGCACCAGACCCAGACTAAGGAAGACCAGAGTTCAAATCTGGGCTCAGACACTAGTTGTGTGACCCTGGGCAAGTTACTTCACTCTTATTTGCCTCAGTTTCCTCATCTGTCAAATGAGCTAGATAATGAAATGGCAAACCAATCTAATATCTTTGCCATGAAAACCCCAAACAGGGTCATGAGTCGTCTGATAGGATAGAAAAAGATTTGACAAGAAGATAGCCTGAGGCTGTTGGGTGAAGTCAAACCACTGAATTCTCCTTTCAGACCCGTGTAGAAATGCTCAGACCCTGAACCGCTTTTGGAATAGCCAGGCTTCCAGCCCTGCCACTGCCAATTGTCTAAAGAGGCAATTTTTGTGCAGATGTGACCCCACCACAACCACAGAAAACCATGAAAGAAAGATTTTTGCCACCAAAAGTCCTTGACAGTGTCAAATGGTTCAACAACAGAAACTGACATGATTATCGGTGTAAATTATATGAAAGAGGCATCACCCTCTGCTTTGGTGCTTTTGCCTAAGGAAACATGGTACTTTTCTGATTCACAGTTGAAACCTTTCATATGTATTGTCTCTCCCGTTAAGATATATAAGGTCTCTGACAGCTGAAACTGCAGGCTCTTTTTCATTCATTAAGTGAATCTTCTCATTTTACACGTGGAAAAACTGAGGTCCTCAGAGGTTGTGACTGACCCAAGGTCACACACTGAGTGCCATGACTGGGATTTGAACCAAGGTGTTAGGATCCTAAACTTGGCATCCAATTCCCATTGCCGCTAAGGACCCCTTACTTTAGCTCATCTTTGATCCTTTGTTTTTTCCTCCACATGAAATTAGGTATTTGTAAAGTGCTTAGCATAGTGACAACGATGTTCCATCATGTCAATCGTGTCTGACTCTTTGAGACTCCTTTTTCGATTTTCTTGGCAAAGATACTGGAGTGCTTTGCCATTTCCTTCTTCACACAGTAGGTACTTAATAAATGCTTTCCCCTTCCCTTCTATATAGTGATTAATGGAATAAAACTGAGTTGAATCAAACGCAGCTTTTTTTTCATGAGCATTTGGGTTTTCTTTTTGGTTTTGGACTTGGAGAAGGGATTAACCTAGAACTTACCCTGAAAAACAAGGCTATGATTTAGATGTTTTATTTACCAAGACTAATGAAGCAGACATTTGGTTGGAGTCACAGGGAGGTGAACTATCTCCATTTCAACAAGTGAATAAGGGCATGGACTTCTTTCTTTCCCCAGAGTCCCACTACTAGGAACAGGAAACAGGGCTGGAAAGTTAATATGGAGCAGACAGGGAAAGCATGGCATGCCAGGAGTCACTAGGGCACCAACCTCTAGCAATATTCATTTCAGCCAGCTGGGCATGGGCACATCTCCCCCACCTCTCCAGCAGGCATCCAAAACAGAGAGGCAGCCTTGTACATAGGTTAAGAAAGGAAGTGTATCCACACAGGAAACTCCTATCAACTTAGATTACAACCCATCTAGGAATCAGTAATTTGCCAAGGGTCAGTCATACACCTCTTGAATGGTCCTACTGGAGACAAGAACTTAATCTAGTTTTAACTGAGTGCAACACTGTGTGTCCTTCAGCAATCTCAGACATTTGTAAAGTACTTACCACAAGGCCTGACACCTAGTAGGCATTTAATAAATGCATACTCCACTTTTTAGTTTGTATGTTGAATTGAGATTTATTGGACTGAGCCTGTGATTTCATTAGAAACCTCCCACTAAGAATATCCCCTAGGCCAGTGTATCTTAGTAACTGATCTACGAGTACTGGAGAGTTGCTCAGGAAGTCTGACATTAAGGGACTTGCCCAGAATCACAAAACCAGCATGAAGCAAAGGCAGGATTTGAATCTGATATCTCCTAGCTTGGACATCAGCTCCATAGAGCACTCTCTTTGGCCAATTCAGTCCCATTACAACTCTATCCAGTGCACTCTCACTTTCAATGTGTACAAAAGGGACTTAATATTTAACTGAAAAATAGAACAATGGACTCAGTCAGGTGCTGGGTTCAGAACCTGTCCCTGCTGGTTAATTACTTGCTCAGCTTTGGCTATGTCCTTCACCTATCACTTCCATCTGAGAGGCTGAAGTTCACATGACATGATTGTACAAATGCTCTATTTGTACAGTAAAACTAAATGGAGAATGATTGAATCAAGACACCAAAGTAATGGGTACATTAGTGTATTGAAAACGCTAAAAAACGAAGCCCACAAGGATAGAAGGAACTGAACAACCATGCAGAAAGTAGAAACCTTTGACCATAAAAGAGCATAGCGTTTTTATAAGCATAAGGGCAAGATTGTAACATGCTAGTTATTTTCAAATTTGTTAAGGCACCATGGGTCAAACCAACGACCTAGATATTTTGGTAGCTTCATGAGGTTTGGATTGGAAAGGAAACTTGACATCAAAGTATTTGGAAGCTAATCTTTTGGAGAAATAAAGATGACTTGACTGGTGGTACAATGGGGAGAAGGTTTAAGAGACAGCTAAGGAAAAATGGAAACTTTAAGATTTCTTTGGGGATTTTATTCCTTGTTTGAAAAGGCTTTAAATTTATGTAGCCCTTAACTTTCTTAATCCAGCATTTACTAAACAAAGGCCTAAATCCATTTCTTTCAGTCACTTTCTGGCTCTGTGACTCTCGGCAGTCATTTTAAATAGATGGAATTGAGGACTGTAGTGACCTTATTTTCCACCCCCATCTCTCTCCAAGCTCTGTAGGGAGTATGCCATGATCACTGTCCATATAGTAAGTCTTACGTTAAAGTGACTGAAATTACTCCTTTAAACTTAAGTCCAGAATATATCTGAGGCACTGTACTGCCTGTGGGCAGTGTCACAAACAGATCACCACCTATTGTATTTGTTGGGTAGGGACTCATCCAAGACAATAATTATATGGATTATGATCCTGAGTTACATGACCCTCCATCCAATTCATTAGAAGACAAAAGGGTTCAGCAATGGAAGGGGTCTTAGGGTCACTCTATTCCTTCTCCAGTCATGCCTGGAATGAAGGATGGCAAGATAGCTTGCATGGCCAACATTTCCACCTGACTTGATGGCCCTGTAGTCTACTATCCTATATTATACCCTCCCAACCGTACCCTTAGAATACAGGACACATTCTATAGCAGCTTCCACCATTTTATTACCACCATGTTGACTTAATACAGTCGCTGGGGCTTGCCCATGGTGCTTTTGATGTACAATGCCCTCACATTTTGCCAATTTTTCTTCAGCAGAGAAACCAGGAAATTGACAGCCAAATGGATGTTGTAGACAAGCTCATCATCTGTCATCTTCACATGGCCAACAGCCACTGCCAGACACAGCACCTAAGGCAGAGAATCAGGGTCAGTTGGTGATGTCAGTGAGTCAGACTGAAACTATATGGCAAGAATCATAGACGATACAGCTGGGCTTTGCTCCAGCCTATCTTTCCATGCCAGTTCTACTATACGCAGCCAGGCCCCCACCCCTACATCCTCCCCAGCACTCTACACTCCAAATCACACTCCCAACTGGAGGGCTCTACTCATGACTTTAGACTGGAATGCTCCCTCCCTGATTCAGGAACTCTTTCAACAAGTTTAATAATCAACACTCCAAAAATCCCTCTGGCCATATATCTGCTCCTTTGAAAATGCACCCCTCCCATCCATGGAAAGGCAAGCTGGTGGATGGGCATCGTCCTTTGTCACCTATCAGGTATTTAAATGAGGGCACCCATCCACCACCCAGTTTCTCAGACCTTTACTTCTGAAGAACAGGAAACACCGCCCCTGCCCAACTGGCATGGCTACTACAACTTCCGCTCACCTTCTTCATCTGGAACTTGATAGTAGATTTAACCTCATCCACTTTTGCCACCATATTCTCATTGTGGGTGAGCAAAGATGGAAACTTGCCGGCTTTGTTCAGACCCGGGCCCAGGATTCGAGGGATCTGCTTGATCAAGGACTCAGAGGCCAAAAAGGCATCATACTTCTTAGCTATTGAGAAAGTCAAGGTTTTTGGATAAACATCAGCCCAGCAGCACAAGGTTCTAGTCCCCACAAAAGGGCTACTGATGCCATAGCTAGGTTACAATGGCGACAAGACTAACAGGCACAGACCAACCAACCTGCCCAAGCAAGGAGCGCATTTAATCCACCCAAGAAAAGGACGGAGCCCTTACACAAGATCATTCCACGGTAATTCATTCTCAGGGCTGAAACAATAAGGGTACCCCTGGGTTTCTAAAAGCTCACTTTGAATATACATAAAAACCTGGTCTCAGAAATTTGGCAGTTAACAGCACTGCTAAGTACTAAATAGTGGCAGCACCATTTAACGTCAACATCCAAATTTAGGTCTCCTAATTCTACTTTTTAATACTTAATGCATCATGTAATCTACATTTTATAGGTGTAGCCACACCTAAAAAACGTAACAGCATCAGATAAACCCCCCCATATTGTCCTCATTCTCCCCTTTTCCAGATTATCCTTGAAATCCCAAACGTGTTTTACACACCCAGCTTCTTGACCAATTTCTTGTTTTTATTCAACTTCTTCAGGGCCTCGATATCCATGTGGGGGATTTCTACAGCCTTGGCCTCATCGCAGTGCTGCTGGTCTCCCAGCACACACACAGAAAATTTAGGTCGAGGTGTGGATTTGAGCCTGAAAAGAATGGAAGGATAGGTCATGGGTAACCCCCTAAGCCATAAGAAACAGAGGGAGAAGCCTGGGACCATGGCCAAAGAAGCCTTACCCAGATCCTGAATTCACATCCACCAGCAGCTGGTCTGGCTTCTCAAACCAGCCGGCGGGTTTGGCCAAGGCCGCCCCTCGCCTCCCCTCATGTTTTAAGACCCAGGGTAGGGGTCCGTTCAGCCTCATCTGCCTGGGGCAGGGGGTCTGAACTACCCTGGCACATCAGCGCTGCACATGACTCCCCCTCCTATTCAATCACTGAAAAACTGACGGGGAGACAGGGACAGACTGAGGGCTGGGTGAAGTCAAAACGGTGCCAACCTGACGGTGCCAGAGAAACGTTTGTCCTTCTGGGGGTCGTAGTTCTTCAGACTGATCTGCAGCTCCACAGTTTCCAAAAACCTTAAAGATGTGAACAAAAAAATGACATTAGTGCTTATACCCATCACCGAAAGCAGAGGATAACAAAGGCTAACATTTATATACCACTCTTTGAGTCAGGCACCGTAGGATTATCTCACTGGATCTTCCCAACAACCTTGGGAGGTCTGTGCTATTACTACCCACTCCCAAAGTGAGCCGTCTTCCTGACTCCGGGCACTGCCCACCGTACCAGCCCAGGCCGACGTAAGAACGGGACACTTACTTCCTTCGTTTGCGCTGGGTTCCATGCAGGACCTCCCGCACCGCTTCATAGAGGGTGTCCCGAGAGACTTTGCTGCTGCAGGGCCAGAGAAAAGGGTTCAATGAGGATGACGTCACCGCAAGCCCCACCTAACACCATCAGGGTCAGGGTCTTTACCAGGGCAAAAAGCCTTATTAAAGGTCCACTTTTTTGAACGTGACCGGAGTATTAATACGTAAAATCACAAAACGGCACCGAAGAGCTCAGATTTCAAGCGCTCCACACTCGCTTCACTAATTAAATACAAAAGCGGGGCACAAACGGGCAGGCTGTCGGCCAGGAAGGAGTAAAACTCCCGATACAACGACGGGGATGGGGAGCGCGGCGCGGGAGGGCGGGGCGAGGAGAAACCTTAGGGGTTCCTTTCAAGCCCCCCGAGATTGGCCGGTCCGGCCCGGGAAGGCTCCGGCGGCCTGGCCACGTGGACGCCGCTCCCAGCAGGGCGGGAGAGGCGCGGGGCCCCGGGAACGCTTCATCCCGGGCCGCGCTCCGTCGCCAGGGCTCGGCCTCCACGCGCGGGCCGCCGCGGGAGTCTAACGCGAACAGGCCTCGGGCCCTAACAGGTCACCGGGCCTGGGCGGCACTTGGAAATGGTCAGCGGGAAGGACGGCCTGCATCTCCCCAGGTCCCCTCGTGGGCCTCCCGGACAAAGTTTAGCTACCTGGGGGCTGGATGGAGGCGGATGGAACGACTGCCTAGGGGCCGCCAGAGGAGACTTACCTCATGGCTGCTACGGGTCACAAGCCCACAAGCCGAGAAAAGAACAGAAGTCTCGCTACCGGAGTTCAAGTATTATCTCAGATCTCGCGAGATTCACCTCTAGATTTTTTTTTTTTTTAGCTGTACCCGCCCCCAACAGTGCCCTTCGATGAAACGTGAATGACGAAGAGGGAGTGGGGAGGAGCAAGGAGGAAGATGAAGCGCATGCGTGTTGTGGACATCCTCTCCACTCCTCCCCCTCACCTCTTCTCTCTCCCTCTCCCTCTCCCTCTCCCCCTCCTTCCCTCCCTCTCTCCTCTCTCTCCTTCTCCCTTTCCTTCTCCCTCCTCTCTCCTCTCTCCCTCCCTCCTCTCTTCTCTCTTCTTTCTCTCCCTCTCTCTCCCTCCCTCTCTCTCTCCTCCTCTCTGTCTCTGTCTCTGTCTCTGTCTCTCTCTCTCTTCTCTGTCTCTGTGTCTCTCTCCCCCTCCCTCACCCCTTGCTGAGTGGATGAAGGACCTGCTGGTCCGCTTCTCTTTCTGCTGTAAAGGGATAGGCACCAGCTGCAGGTGGAATGGGGCCGTCCCCCATCCCTGATTCTATGGAGGGTGTTAACTGGGAGAGTTTGGAGAAATAAATGCCAGGAGAGCAGTCTCTATATGCATGCAAAACAACGTTAAGAGATGTTGGAACTCTGGTTAATATCGTGCCCGGTCTTGAGTACCAACCTCCCCCCTACCTGCACCCCTGCCTGGGGGTAGAAAAATGGTAGACTTCTGGGCGAGATGAAGGCAAGTGTTTTCAGACACGTTCAGTGTGCTGATTTGTTTTGCACTGCACTATTAGTTACAAAGGAAGGTTCTGTAGGGAATTACAGAGGAGTTGGTGGGACAAGACAATTTTTAAAAGCATCTATAAAATATTTTTAAAAAGAAAGAAAATGCCTGGAAGCAGAGGCTGTAAAGAGATTTCTGACTGGAGTTATAAATATCTAAAGAGACAATTTGGGTTTTGGAAGACATAGGAACTGATGCAAAGTGAAGTAAGCAGAACCAGATCACTGTACATCGTAATGACAATAGTGTATAATGATCAACTGTGAATGACTTTGCTGTTCTCAGCAATGCAATGATCCCAGACAATTCTGAAGGACCCATGATGAAAAATGCTATCCACCTCCAGAGAAAGAATTGACGGAGTCTGAATGTAGATTAAAGCATACTTTTTTTCACTTTTTCACTTTTCTTTTGCAATATGAAAAGGGTTCACCTGATTTCACCTGTATAATTGATGAAACAATTCTTGGGGAGAAAGAGAATTCTGAACTGAAAAATTTTAAAAAGTGAATGTCAAAGATAAATGATAAAAGCATATATATGTATATATAAATGTATATTTAAGTTTAATCTCCATAAACACTTTTTGAAGTCTAGGATAATCAACAATAAATCAAGCTCTGATTTGGAGAAAGTGCCAGTGTGGGTATAGTGGTAGGGCTGCACAGGGAACCAGGAACATTCCATTTAGACTGGTACCGGATTTAGAACTGGAGGGGCCTTAGAGATCAACTAGCCCAGGGGTTCTTAACCTTGGTTTTGGTCATGGACTCTGACTCTCTGAGGAAGTTAAAGGACCCCTTCTCAGAGTGTTTTCAAATGGGTAAAATTTAAAAGGGTTACAAAGGAAACCAATTATGTGAGAAGTTATCTATCTATCTATCTATCTATCTATCTATCTATATATAGATATAGATATAGATATGAAGTTTCGGGACTAAGAACCCTTGATCTTGTCTCATCTCACCATTTCAGGGCTGAGGAAACTAAAGTCCAGAGAGAATTGAGTGAACGCAGGTCACACAAGTGATAAATTGCCAAGGTCCTTCAATCCAAATTCAGCCTCTTCTTGCTATAATCATGTAGCCTCTCACTTTAGGTCATCCCTTCACCCTGATCCTATCATCCTCAAGATTCTGGGATCGGCCCCTACTCCAGAACACAGGGCCAGGGCTAACCACTATTTATAATTCACTCACCCAGTGATGAAGTATAGTAGTGTAGGCACAAAGTGGTTCAAATTATGTATCTATCCAAATTCTGTTGTCCTAGTAAGATCACTGTTACGTGAATACAATTGGAATGTTGCCTTTTTGGTTCAGTCATTCACTTAGAAAAGCAGAGAGGTTTGGATAAGCAGAATTTGTTTAGAGATGAGGACAGGGGGAGTATATGTCTAAGAGAAACCCATTCAAAATAAATCAATAAGGGAAGGGAGGAAAAGACCTAATAAAAATCCTTGTCTTAGGATTCAAGAGAATGCATGAGAATTCAGAATACTCAGTTGAATGTATTTATTAAATGCCTATTTGTGTGGTGAGTGCAGCTGGTGGTAGCCAACGGGGGGGAAATATAAAACTCAAGAATGTCCCTGGCTAGCAAAGCCTAACAGTCTGATTCAGGGATGGAAAGTCAACAGAAGAAATTATTCTAGCCAACATTAATGATCTAAATGAGACTGCTTGCTAAGGAAAGTTTTTTTCAGGAAGCTTAGAACCTTCAGCAGTTTATGCTAAAGCATGAACCCTTCCTAACTCCTAATAATTATTACCATTTATGTTACGTGGTTTGTCCTTTCTCCAAGAGGACCATGACATCAGGAAGTGATGCCATGACTTACAAGTGAATTGGATTTAAGGAGGGAGAGCTGTGCAAAGTCGCCAGGATCTCTTTCTCCTCCAGAGCCATCTGGGTCCTGTGGCCAAATATAGATCAGGACAACTGGAAATGACTCAGCCCCATTTATGTAGCATGTTAAGGAAGAATGATTGGATCAACGAACTGGAACTCAAAGCAGCCTTAGAGGCCGTCTTAGGCAACCCTGTCATTTTACAGAGGACACTGAGCCTCCAAAACATTAAATGACTTGTCTAGTCACTGAGATGGTTAGTATGCCATAGCATCAGAAATGGCGCTGGGACTCAAACAAGGCAGTCACCTCCAAGTCTCTAGTCAGACTCCAAGACTGGAACTCTATTCCCTATATCATACTAATAGCTAAAGGATAGAAAGAAATGTGAAAAGTCATCACACGGAGAGCAGTCGACATCCAGCTCTAGATGAGTCAAGGGTCTTCTCCCCAGGTTTGGGAAAGCTCAGGGACAGTGGGACAAGGAGGCAGACAGACACTAGTGTTGCTCAGGCAGTATGTCAAAGAGAAATTCATTCCTACAGCACTTTGTGAAGCACTTTCCACGTAATGAACAGGGTTTCTCAAGTCTTAGTACAGTTTAAACTTTTGAACACTCTGTACTGTTCTCTCCATTTTTATGGCTTTTTATGTTATGGATTTATTGATAACTTTTATTCTAATGCAACAGATACTTTCCAAACAAACCCATTTATATATTTCCTGACACACTGACAAAAAGGCTAGTTATCCTTTAACTTTGGCATCATGGTACTAAAGTCGACCGGAGTTTGATCTTTCCATGTTGATATTATTTGGATTATTGTATCACCCCCACATTGTTTATCAAAATTGGGAGGGTAATACACATTACTCTCATATCACAGATGGCTTTCAAATGTCTGCTGGATATACGTTTAGCTTACACTCTGAGCTGAGTGAAAGCTTACACTTCAGATGCTGGAATCCAAGGCCATCTACAACTTAGCTACAATCTACTATTTCTAGCCTTACCTAATTTTTCTTGTTCAGTTGTTTCAGACTCTGAGTGACCCTATTTAGGGCTTTCTTGGCAAAGATGCTGGAGTAGTTTGCCATTTCCTTTCCTCCTCATTTTACAAATGAGGAAACTGAGGTGAAGTGACCTGCCCAGGGTCACACAGTTAGTATCTGAGGCGAGATTTGAACTTGGGAAGATAAGTCTTCCCAGCTCCAGGCCTGATATTCTATCCACTTTGCCCCTCACTGCCTCAGCCTTATCTAATACCGCTCTCCTTCACGTTCTCTATAGTCAAAACAAACTCAGTCCCCTCCTCTTGCCATCTCCCATTTCCATACCTTTATTCAAACTGTCCTCCTTCATGCCCAGGACAGTGTCCTACAAAAGCCAACTTGGTTGCCACCTCTTCCATGAAGATTTCCTCGATATCTCACCCCCTCTGTCCCCTCCCCTCCCACCTACCTCCACACAGCTGGTGTATCCCTGTTCAAAGTTCTTATAAACATTTCAAGTAAGTCTTTCTCTAGTAGTAACTGATGAATATAATGTTTTTAAAATTTGCAAAGTGACATCTCATTGGAGTCTAACAGCCACCTTGCGAGGTAGGTACTATAGATAATTTACATTTGATAGGTGAGAAAACAGGCTCAAAACAGTTGGGACTTGGCTGTAGTAACACAGCTAACAAGGCAGGATGTACTTCATCTCACTTTCCATCATTTCACATTAATTTGTGCATGTCTACCTGTTCACTTTACTATAAGCTTCTTGGCCTATGCCTGTCAGATACAGCTTTGGATCCCCAATGGCTAACTGCATCCACTGTACAAGTAGTCAGTTACTAATTCCTGAGCTAAAGGAAAGTATTTCAGGTAGCCAAGAGTTCCCACCCACCCTAACTCCCCTAAACACAGAGGTAACTAGCTGGGGAACAGTTGGGTAGAACAAAAAGGGTAGATGCAGCAGTAGCATGGAGAGTGGAAGCTAGAAGCTAGTGTACATCTTAAACACACACAGGTAATAGCAATGTCCAACCCGATTCAGATCAATGGCTTTTTCACTTTGGTAGGGCAAAAAAATCTCAGAACCCACTTGCCACTGTAAAAAACAATACACTTCATCAAGGTTAATGGGCAGATTGCTGTTTTAGATGAGACACTAAAGCTTCCTATTCAACATCATATTCAGGGAATTAATAATTTAAGCCAGAAACTGTAATTATAATAGTTTTCTAAATTTTTAATATGTCAATTTTCATAATCACAAGGGACTTGAACTCAAGAAGCCCCCTTTCCATCCCTAAGATGCCCTACAGGTGGTACTTTGATAATCACAGGGTTATATATTGTAAGAGGCAACTAGATGGTACAGTGGATAGAGTGCTAGCCCTGGTATCAGGAAAACTCATCTTCCCTCTGAGTTCAAGCCTGGCCTCAGACACTTACTAGTCATGTGACCATAAGCAAGTCACTTAACTCTGTTTGCCTCAGTCTCTTCATCTGTTAAATGAGCTGGAAAAGGAAATGGCAAATTACTCAAGTGTCTTTGCCAAGAAAGCCCCAAATGAGGTCACAGAGTTAGACACAACTGAAAAATAACAAAAATAAATTGTAAAGAATGAAATATGTATTTTGAGGCATGGCTAATATGTAACTGTTTTACTTGACTATTTATTGCAAGGATTTAGTTCTTCCTAGATTTTAAATTGGGGAGAAAATGGGAGATAGGCTAGCAACAATATTGGTTACAAAAAAAAGGAAGAAGGTCATTGATGCATTCTATTTCAAATCCCTAGAAGCAAAACAGAATAAAATTCAGGAGGAAACAAGGTAGTTTTGAAATAGATTGAATTTATTATATATGTATAGGAAAAAACTGTAAGAGAGTCATGGTTTCAAGGACAATCTAATCTACTTTGTCTGTAGCAGAAGCATCAGACATGTGGCCTGTGGGCTGCCTGTGGCCCACAACATTCCAGATTAAAATGTAATGGAGAAATATTTAATAAAACAAACAAAAATACAATAAAACACAGATAATATTGATGTGGTTTTCTAAGTCAACATGAAGCCTGCAGAGTTTAGTGGGCCCCATTTCTGTGAGTTTGACACTACTGATATATGGAAAGGAACATTCTATTTTGTGTTTGGTAAATTCCGAATGAAAAAAAAAAGTAAGAAATCATTGGGCATGCAAGAGACACAATTCAGGTCTTTGGTCCAATCCGTCCTTCCCCTCCCTACTTTCCATACCCGTTATCCTGGATTCATAAGGTCAGACATCTACCCTAAGAAGTCAGTGATAAGAAGAAAGGCCTCACATACACAAAAATAATTATATTTGTATTACTTGTCATAATAGCAAAGAACTAGAAACAAAGTAGGTGCCAAACTGCGGTTCATGAAGGTAATAGCATGTGCTGAATACCGAGGATGGGAAGAGCCACATGAGCTGGTGCAGAGTAATGTTAAACAGGGCCAAGAAAACAACACATAAAATGACTACAACAATGTTGGACGGAAACAGAAACAACAAACAACAGAAATCAAATGCATGAAACTAAAATGACCAAGCTCGCCTCCAAAGAAGAGATGAGAAGTGAATCTCCCTCTCGTGTGGAAAACCACAAGTAATGTTGGACTGGATGTATTGGCAGTTTCACTGAACTGGTTTTTTTCCTTTTCATTCTGTGTTAAAAGGGATGTCTCTCAGGGAGGGGGAGAAAAGAGGCATATGTGGGGAAATGGAGGTGATATTTAAAAAAAAGATAATTAAACTTTTTTAAATAAACAACCCTGAGCCTCTGCTTGGGACTCCTTCCCCCAAGGCTTCAGCACAACTGACAGCCAGGAAACTCTACGGGGGCAGGCAGACACCCTGGGGTAGCCATGTGCTTAGTTCAGACTTGGCAGAAGCAGCCCTAACTTCTCCCCTCCACACAGCTGTAACTTAGTCTCTAACCCATTCTTATTTCTTCCTTCTTCCTTCTCCATCATCCTGGTCCCATCCTTTGTGCCGGAGAAGAGGGTTGAAGCTGACCTGTCAGCATTCTGGAGCAGCCAAACTGGTCCGAATGGTCTTTCTCTTCAAGAGAGCTGGCAGTGAAGGCAGATTAAGGCTGAGGTAGATATTCTTTAGAACGCTGGTGGGGGAGGTACCTTAAGTGGTCAAACGTCTCAGCGCACCCTGCAGAGGTTTTTTCAGGAAGGTGGTGTTGAATTCCATTGCAGAAGCAAGGCAGACTTTGTGGGCCTCTGTGATCTTGGAGGCAAGAAGATAGGCAGTTCAGGACTGGTTAAATCCATCCCTCCTCTCCCTACCTCCCATATCAGATATCCTAGATTCATAAGAACAGGAGAAAGGTAGTCTTGGGTTAGAGAGAAGGAAGGCTGAGAAGCCATCCCTAAGTAACCTAGCTTCACTCTCACCAAAAGTGGGGAAATGAGACATGGCCAGGTATATCCAACTACCTAAAATTTACCCAACTGCCTAAACAGTAGGAGGTCCTGAGTCAAACCTCCCCTCCTGGCCCCAACCCAAACAGAAACCTCACCTGATCTTGGTACTTTGTCACAACCGTCAGGACCAGTTTGGCATAGCCCACAGAATCAGCAGCAGCAGGGCCTTCACGAGACAGCTTTTCAACTAAGACAGTGAAGTTCTCTGGGGACAGGTCCACCTGTGTGTTTGCGGAAGGAGACAAGGGAGGGCATGGGGAGGTGAGAGGTGGAGGTGGGGCACTTTCTAATGACACATGCTCCCCTCCTTCCTGTAGTGCAGTGAAAAGAGCCTATCTGGGGTCAGAGGACCTGAGTTAGAATTCTGATCCTTCTTCCACTTAGTAACTGCATGAGCTTGGAGTATTTACTTCACCCCAGAGTCTCAGTTTCCTCCTCAGTAAAATGGGAGTGTCAATACTTGTGCCATCTATCTCACAAGGCTGTTGTGAAGATCAGGTGGGATGAATGGATGGGAAGCACTTTTTAAATGAAAAGCACCACATAAATAGGGACCATTACTGCTGCTGTCAACCAGACCTTGAGGAGAAGCTGTGCCCTGGATCAATGGGAAAAAATAACTATTGCCACCACAAAAACAGAAGCCCAGAGCAGGGATTGTGCTCAGAGCTTGTCAGGAGTTAGAACGAAAGCCTGCAAGGTCTGCGTCAGGAAAGAAAGAAGGCCTTTCTAGTTCTCCCTAACTGCTCATGCCTGCCCCCCAAAATTAGCTTCCATCTACTTCTACATATATCAAGTATGTACAGAGTTACTTACACGTTTCTTCTCTCATTCGAATTCAAGCTCCCTGAAGGCAGAGATGTATTTTTGTCTTTTTGTGAAACTATGGAGAATAACTGTAAAGCCCTCAGCACAATACCTGGTGTGTTATGTGACTATAAACACAGGTTTCCTTTTCCTCTATATCCCTAGCACTTGGCATAATGCCTACCTAGCACATAGCAAGCTCTTATAGAAGTTTGTTGACTGACTATTCCTGACTCTCTGGTCAGGCAGTGTGGCATACTAGAAATGGGATTTGGAGTAGAAGGCCTGGGACCAAATCCCAATTTGGTTACTTACTACAGATGTAAGTCATCTAATCTTTCTGGTTCCCAATTTACTCCTCTGTAAAATGAGGGGGTTAGGCTCAAGCACTTCCAAGGTCATTTCTAGCTCTAAGTCTATGATCCTACAGTTACTAATGGTCTGGAACCTTTACCTGCCTCCCAAGAAGGGACTGCATCACTGTGAAGGTCTCCTCTCTCCAGGGCAACTCCAAGATCTGTCTGCAGAGGAGAGGTCCTAGGTAAGGGGAAGGGGAAGAAGGACAGGGAACAACTCTTTCCCCTACCTTTTGGCCCACCATGTCTTCCCACCCACCAAAAGCAGGACCTGAGTGGCAGGAAGAAGAGGCAAATGAAGGGGAAGCAAGAAAAGTCCTTCAACCCTCAGTCAGCAGGTAAAGAACTTGTATTAAGTGAGCCTGTTGCAGACTCCTGAACTCAGGCATATTCCTACTCTCTAGGAACTTAGACCCTAGCTGACTACATAGAACACAGAGTGGAGGAGACAATCACTGGTTCTGGCATCGGGAGACATGGCTTCTAACCTGACCTGTGCTACTTAATGGCTTATGTGACTCTAGGTCATTCATTCCTCTGGGCTTCCATTTTTTCATCTGTAAAAGGAGGGGGTTAGCCTAGGTGAGGCTGCAGCTCTGTACTCTAGGAGCCTGGGACCAGTATAGAGCTGGGTGCCTTCCCTGTGTCTTCAGGAGTGCCTGCATCTCTGTGAGAGTCTCCTAGGTGATACAGGAACACTGACAAAAACCTACAAATGGTTCCACATGAAGGTAGAGAAAAGTGCTGAGGACATAGAATGTGGGACAAGGACTTAGGAAAGGGAGCAGAGGGGGTAAAATAAAAGACTTCCTGTTGAAGATGAGTCTGCCCTGATGATGCCAATGGAAGCCAGTCTTCAACAAGCACCTTCTTTTTGCTAGGGCACAGATTTTGAAGGCCAAGTCTCTACCATTACACTGTTGAAAAGAAAGAGTTCTAGGCCTTTTAAAATTTGTTTGTAAAATGATGTATACAAGGACACTCTATGTACTTCAGGAAAACCAACAGGGATTTATACTGAGAAATATATTTGCTTATTATTAGACTCCTCACACTGAAAGCTGACATTATTTAAATATTCAGTGTTGACAGATATGCTATCTATGAGAAATTGCAGTTGGTAAAAAAGAATTTAAAAATACTACATAAGATAAATGAAAAACAGCAATGAACATTATTCAATATGTAAAGCAGGAAGCCAAAACCCCCCCAATTCTTTCTGCATTTACAATAAGTATTGTACAATGTACACCGTTATCTTGCATCCACCCACTAAATGCTATTCTGTACAATTTAGCACTCATGTTGTCAGCTTACAGCACTGTCATACCTAATGCTACGTTGTTCTCTAATTTTTCACGTATGCACACATCTTGTCTCTCAAACTTGACTGTAAGCCCTTAAGCCCTTCTGAGGACAGAGGTGACATTTTCTACTTCCCCTCCTCATTTCCTTCCAAGTGGAGGGCTAGTGCTCGATGTACACATGACTGACTGAGCCAGGCCCCATCATTTCTCTGGACCTTGGTTTCCTTATATTAGAATGAGAGGGTTGGAACAGAAAACCTATTAAGATCTATTCTTTTTCTAGATGCACTGCTGACCCTGTCCCAGAGTCCTGAGTGCCATCTGCCCTTAGGTGAGGAGAGACAGGGGAAGAAAGCATGCTTACTTTAACATAAGCACCAGCAAGTCCACCTCCAGAGAGTCCACCTCCAGCAGGCAACAGAGAAGCTCGGTTTGTGTGGGGCCTGGGGTGGAGGAAGGAAAAAGGGGTTTGGACCTTGGTGACAATGAAGGAATTGAGGAGAAGAGGATCCTCCCTGGGCAATCCTGGGAAGGTCACGACAAAAGGCGGAAGGGAAGGCAGGAGACATGAACACTGAAGTTTAATCAGTGAAGTAAATGGGGCTTGCTGACCCATTAATCTTCTCCCCTGCCACCCCTCTTTTTGAGTGAGAGATATCTCATGGGCTAGACCTGAGGTGAAAGGATACAGAAGATGGCTCAGTTTGCCAGGGCTTAGAATCCTATTTGTGCACAAGGATGGAGCTACCCTGAGAAGGGCTGACCAACCTGAGCCTGTGGCCTGTAATGCTGGAATCACGAGGCCTCTGCAGATAGGGTGAGGATACCTGGCACCGAATGCTGTGATGGCAGCTCTCAACAGACGAGAGGCTGAAGCTGTCAGGGAGAGAACCTGGGAGGAAGCAGAGGCATGGGAAGAAATAAGATTGGGCATATTTGGAGAAACTCCACATACAGCACCTATCTTTAAGTTCCTTTCATGAGGGGAAGGTGGTTGTTGAGGGACCCAAGCCAGGGCAGGAGGCTGTGGAAGCAGCAAGTCAGGCAATCAAAACCATCCTTCTTGATTAAATAGGAGAAAGCAATCACACCAGTCATTACCTCCCACTATGTGCCAAATCTCTCCCTGCAAAGCCCCAAATTTCTCCAAGTACCCTAAGTCCCTTGCACATACCGGTTCAAGAAAAAGACTCCTTGCAAGTATGGTGGCATTGCTGCAGCTGAGGTCTGGAGAGAGCGCCAGGAGCCGGTTGCAGAACCGCAGGAGGGCCGTGTCTGAGAGCCGGGAAAGTGGCAGTTGTAAGCAGAGGTTCTCTAACTGGGACAGCAGGAAGTCAGAGGACAGAGAGCAGTTAGATAGGAGATTGGCCCAAGACTCACAGCTTCATCCCATCATCTGATAGGGCAAGACTGAGAGAACCATCCCCTCCCACCTAGCGAATCAGAAGCAGAGGACCAAGGAGTAAGTCCAAGGGCTTTCCAATTCTTCTACAACAGATGAGGAAACTGAGGTCTGGAAAGAAGCAGTCACCAGAGGAAAGAGGGAGACAGACAAGCCTTGAATTCCAAAGCTCTCCTCCTCACCTGACTGGGGCTGCACTCATGGAGAAACTGCAGCTCCAGGGGCGGGGCTCCCTCTAGGCCCTAGGGGAAAAATTACAGAATTATAGAATGTGAGTGCAGAAGAGATCGTGCAAATAATTCATTCGAATCCCTCATTTGACAGAGGAAGAGATCATCAGAGGGGAAGTGATCACAAAGCTAGCTAGTGCTGAATTCAGTTCTCCTTGATTCTTGGTTCAGGGCTCCTTCCAGTCAAGTGGCTATCTTCAGAATTTTATACTTCTTGTATAATTTATATATAACTCTTATATAATTTTATACATCTTAAGCTGTCTCTCCCAGGACTTCATGCCTTTGCTTAATTTGATGTGTAGTTTCAGCAGTCCAATGGCCATGAGAGCAAAGGAATAGGGAAGGTATCCAACACTCACCTTCCATTCAGTTTTAAGCAGCTCTAGCATTCGGGGCACCTGGTCCTGAGGAAAGGAGGATAGTCATAGTTGAGTCTCATCTGTTCCTACCTCCTTTCTTTGGACATCCCCCAGATCAAGCTCCAAGTCCCCCAGAGACTGCCTTTTTTCTACCAACTATTGAACATGCACGCTTGGGAGAGGCCCTGGACCAGTGAGAACAGAGAAGAAGAACAATCAAAAGAAAACAAATCAAGAAACAATGGCCTTTTGAGAGAGGTCATGACATTTTAATTTGAAAACTATAAGAAAATACCCTAAAACCTACGAAGTAAAGGATGTGCAAATAGGCCTGCGCTTCTCCTATCTCAAGTACCTGAATGTTGTACTAGGTAGGTATCTTGTGGAAACCCCTGACCCTCAGGCTTTTATGACGGAGAGCAGAACTGGATGATGCCCCGGGCAGGCATAAACAAAACATAGTGAGAGCATTTTAGAGTCAGATGAGTTAGGATCAAATCCTAGGTCTGTTAGGACTTCTGACTTTATGTAGGTCACTTAATCACTCAGGACCTCAGTTTCCTTATGGGTAAAAATGGGAGGACTGGCCTAGACGACCTCTGACAACCCGTCCAGCGTGGGTCCCAGGCATCTCTCATTTCTCCTGGCCTTCTCTAACCCATTTGCCCGTAGCCTCCTCTAACTCACCCATCCCCACAATCAACATCTGAAGCCCCAAACCTAGCACCTTGATGGCTCTGGGTAACTCCAGAACCTCAGGCAGCTTCTCCTGCTGTCTGTCATTAGCACTGTCGCGTGCTGCTTCCAGGATGGGCTGGTGGCCACTGCCCTCAGCTCTTTGGGGTGACTCCTGTCCATCTGTGAGCCTCTCCTGGAGCTGCTGCTCTTCTCCTTTCTCTCCTTTCCCTTCCAGGGACCGCAGTCTCTTAGGGAGTGTTTGTCGCTCAGAGCTCTCAGGCTCTGCTTCAGGCTCCTTGCGTTTGCCAGGATGTTGAGTGCCCATGTCCTCAGTCTCCCTGAGGTCCAGAGGATAGCTTGGCTTCAATCTTCTGCCTACATGTCCACAAAGGCTTTGGAGCCGTTCCCGACAACCTGGCGTCAGTGGGGAGGTCTCCTTGATCACCTCATCTGTAGTCAGTTCCCTCTGAAGCAACTCCCGGAGGGCCCAAAGCCAGGCGTCCAGGCTAGGGTCACACTTGACTGCCTGGAGTACAAGGAGGAGTCCACTCTCAGGAAGTTCAGTACGTACAGCTAACAGCAAGGACAAGAGGTTCCTTTGGCACATCTGGGGCAACTGTAGCAGCAGTGGCTTCCTAAGCAGCAGAGGGAAGAGGAGGCAGTGAGGGCATCACACTGAACAAGGGATCAGAACAGGGGGTAGATGCTAGTGGGAGTACAAGAAGACCAGTGGGCTGAGGTGCCTGGAAAGCAGAACCTACAGAAATCACTATAAACAGCCAGGAGGAAGAAATAAGATTCATTCAACTACCATTCAACCAAGATTTACTGAACATACCACAGTGTTCAAGGTAGCAAGAGGGATAGAAAGAATTCTGATTAGTGTCCCTGCCTTTTCCCCCTCAAGAAGGCCCAATTTACCATCTAATGAGGAGATTATGAACACATCATTATAACACATTCACAAATAGTTTGTGCTCCAAAAGTCTGCCTGAATGTTGGTTATCTAGAACCCAGAACACATTTTCCTAAAGAATCATAAATAATAAAGCATTGTAAACGGTACATTCCTTGGTTGGCCCACTGAGGACCATAGGGGAGTAGAGCTACATACAGGATGAGCCTGAATTCTAGGAGTAGGGGGCCAAGTTAGGAAAGAGAAAGAGCAAGAGACTTTCCTGTCTCTTTTCAGGGTTACCTGAAATAGCCCTATGGAAGGCACACATTTCTTACGTGTGCACTATGTACCAGGCACTATTGGAGGCACAAATACAAAGCACAAGTACAAAGACTGAAACAATCCATTCAGGGAAGGTACTTACATTCTTATGGGGGAGACAAGTTCATCTATATCTACAGTATAACTATAAAATGAATAAATCCAAGATCTGTGGTCTTCTTCCATATCCTTTTGCACCCCATCCCCATTCTAGTGCTACATCTTCTCTCCCAGCTCCAAGGCTTGGCCTTCTATTTTTTATTTCACTCAGGCCTACCAAAGCACTGGGTGGCATGATTATTCTATTTCCCTTCCCACCCAAATGTAGTCTTGGAAACTAATTATGTGACTCCTGAGCAAGTCATTTAACTTGTTTGTCTCAGCTTCCTCAATTATAAAATGGGAATAACAATAATGAGAGAAGCTACTTATAAGGGTGGTCGTGAAGATCAAATGTCTACTCGTACAGTGCTTAGCACAGTACCTAGTATGTATTTGTTATTTGTCTTTCATTTTCTAAAAGGACCAATGACTTGCCCATGAATTAGATTTAAATGAGGCAGTTGCACAAAGTACTCAGCCTCTCTCTTCCCAAGTCATCAATGCCCAGAGGCAAGACAGAAGTCAGGATGACTGGTGATGGCCCCAGATGCAGTAGATGACCTTGGTGGCTCTGACGTCTGACCCAACTGTAAGCGCAACAGTGTCTGCTTCAGCTGCTTTCATGGCTGTTGGACAAATTGTTCTCATCCACCCATTCCATCAGAGGAAGACTTCACATGCTTGGGTAGACACTCCCCTAACTCACCTATGGGTGTGTGACCCATTGGTTACTCTCAACCTGAGGTAGACCATTTGCTAAGATAGTTTTACCAGGGGGTGGCCACTGCTCATGCTATAGCTTTTTGGAGCCTGAGAACTGAGTGCCAGGGGGACACCAAAGGTAGACGAGCAGCCCTAAAAAGGGCTCAAAAGCATTCACACCAGAGGTACTCCTTGAAAATATATATACTTATATACTCCTCCTCCTCTGAGTTCTGCTGATGTGAAAAGGAAAGCAATCTGATTAAAATTTACTAGCATTAATGTATGAATGACTGAGAACCCCTAGCTAGCTTAAAAGTGTGTATTTTTTCCACTTTCACTCCATCTCCTTTTGTACATTTAGAAAAAAGATTTTTACCAGTCCTTGGGTTGTGACTCTGTTGCTGTAGCTGTCTTTCCTGGCTGTATTTGCTCCTCCTACATTTCTGTTGTTTCGGGTGTTTAAGAAGCAAAGAAGCTCTCCAGTTCTGGTTTTTTTCTTAAAAATGTTTCACATTCTTCTTTATTACCGAATTCCTCCTTTTGTCTTTTAGGGTTAGGCTCACATTTGCAACACAGGTGACCCTGGGCTGCGTTCTAAGCTCCACTGCTCTTCAGAACACGTTATTCCATTCCCTCCTCCTTCTCAAGGATACAAAATAGTCTTGCATTATTTGAATGTCTTTTCCTTTATATTTGAAGGTCTTTCTCTTGATGGCTTGAAGAACTTGTTTCTGAACTGAACTGTCATATTTAAACACTATGTGTCTTGGAGTTTGTAGCCTTAGGTTTTTTCCTGTAAAATCTTTCTATTGGAATTTCATTTTCTATGTTAAGAAGTTCTGGGCAGTTCTGTTCTAACACTTCTTTCATTATGGTGTAAAGATTTTTTTGTCCTGATGCATTCTTCTGGAGGACCTATCCTTAAATTGTCTCTATGCATTCATTCAAGAATCAATATATTTTGCTTGCTCAGTAAGCATATTTTATTGTAATGCTCTTGTTTTTTGTTTCTATTCTTTTACACGGTCCTTCGCTTGTGTGTGTGTGTGCACGCGCGCGCGCACTTGTTTCTTTGGTGAGGCTCGTCCTTGCAGATTCAAGTGTTTCTATTCTCATTACTTTTGCTGTTCAGGACATAAATTCTGCTCTCATAACTGTCTTTTCTCTTTTAAACCATTCGAGAACAGTGTGTCATGGCTCTCAAGGAGCTCATGGTCCAATGGGAGAGATGATGTTCAAACCACCATGTTGTTGTTCAGTCCCTGTTCAGTTGTGTCTGTCTCTTTGTGACCCCATTTGGGTTTTCTTGGCAAAGATACTGGAGTGATATGAACTCAGGAAGACGAGTCTTCCTAATTCCATGTCCCAGCACCCTATCCACTGCCCCACAAACAATTACATACATATATCAATCTGTACAATTGAAACAAACCACAAATAAATTCTAGTTGTTTTGTCATTTCTCAGTTGTGTCCAACTTTCTGTGACTCCATTTGGGGTTTTCCTGGCAAAGATACTGGTGTGCCATTTCCTTCTTCAGCTCATTTTACAGATGAGAAAAGGGAGGCAAACAGAGCTAAGTGATTTGCCCAGGATCATACAAAAAGTGTCTGAGGCCAGATACGAACGTATGAAAATGAGTCTTCCGACACCAGGTCTGTCACTTTATCCACTGTGTCACCTAGAGATTAGCGAAAATGAAGATGGAATTTTTTTCCTTATCCAAATCCTGAAATTTATGAAATGAATTTAGCCTCATGTACCCCAGGTTAAGAACTTCTGGTTTGGAAAATGTTTTGTACTCCTTTTCCTTTAACACTGTATCATGCTTATCTATGATCAAGTCCTAAATCCTTAAGGACTGAGGCATTTTTATGGTCTTTATATCCCAAACCTCTAGCACAGAGATTTGTATACTAGAGGTGCTTAATAAGCAGGCATGCCCTTGGGCTTTCTTCAGGACCTTTTCTTTTCCAACTTTACGCTCAATCTTCTCCGGAGAGTTTATCAGCTCCTGTGGGTCAATGATCATCTCTAAGAAGTCAGATGCAAGACTGATCCCACTGTCACCAACATGTGGAAATTCAACATGCGGAAAACAGGACTCATTATCTTCTCCCTTTCCCAACCCTCTCCACTGGATTATAGAGTAACAGATTTGGATCTGGAAGGTAATTCTGACATTATTTAGTCCAACTCCTCTCTTTTTACATATGAGGAAACTGTGGCCCAGAGAAGTTTAATGACTTGCCCAAGTCAACACAGATTGGAAGTGGCCAAACTCAGGCCCTCTGACTCCAAATCTAGATCTCTTTGTACTATATCAAATAAATGAAACATCACTAAGAACCCAATACTTCCCTATTTCTGTCAGGGATTATCTATATAATCACCTAGATTTGAAATCTCAGAATCTGGAAGTCATGTTCTCACCTTCTATATCCAATCAGTTGCCAAATTCTGTTGAGTTTACATCTGCTGTATCCCTCACATCCAAACTCTCTAGCTCAAGTCCTCATCACCTTTTGCCTGGACTGCTGCTAGTTAACAGCCTCTTAATTGGTCTCTCTCCATTTCCAACCCATTTTCTAGCCAGCTGCAGGTACGCACACCCCACTTTAAAAAGCTTCACTGACTCTAGAATAAAACACAAACCTCTGTTTGGCATTTAAAGCTCTGTACAGTCTGGCCCCAATCCATCATCCATCTTTGTAGACTGAGTTCACATTATCCTTCTTCGTACTCTCCCCCTTCCAACTGATCTGCTTCTCGTTTCTCCTATGGGACATGCCACCTCCAGTCTCCTTGTTTTTGGACAGGTTTTCCCCATTCCTGGAACGCTCTACCTCTGAGAGCCCCAGCTCCCTACAAGGGGAAGACTTTCTGGGTCGTGCCACCCCGGAATGACTTGGCATGCATTTTGCATTACTTCTTGGAAATGCCCGTTCTTCGAGGTCGGGGGCGATTTCATCTTTACCACCTGAGCTCCCCTACCGCAGCACCTAAAAACGGGGCCTCAGAAATGCTTGTTAAACTTCGCTGGATTTGTTGAAAACATACAGTGAGGTCCAGATACACCATCTGGAGAGACAGGTTTTTTTCGCCTTTCGCTGTACACACCTCCAGCTTTTAGCACAGCGCCTAGCACACAGGAGCACTGAATAGATGCTAGCTGACTTGTTGATATGGAGGAAAGAGTGCAAGCGGAGCTGGGCCCCGAGAGATCGGGGTGGGATAACTGCACAATTTCATCGTAGATGCTTTCAGGTTTGTAGGGAACGTTCTGCACAACCTCTGCCCCTCCCCGCCCCCAGGGGCAGTGTAAGCACCCGCCCCTCCCCCACCGGGCGCTGATGGGCAGCCCGGCCCTGCCCTAGGGTCGGAGCAGGGGGAGGGGCCCTCCTACTTACAGCTCCAGGCGGCGGTCGGGCCCCTCGAGCACGGGCTCGTCTCGGCTCAGCGCCTCCAGGAAGGGGCCCCAGCAGAAGGGCCTCTCGGAGCCCGCAGCCCGGAGCCTGTGCAGGGCCCGGAGCGCCCCCAGGACCCCTCCGGGGCCGGACTGCAGCAGCCGCAGCAGGAGCAGGGCTGGGGGCTCCAGCCGGGGCCGCCACCGCGCCGCCCACCCCTCCGCCGGCCCGGCGGGGTCGGCCTCGGGCCAGGCTGGCTGCCCGCGAGGCTGAGAGGCCATGGTGCGGGAGAAAAAGGCTCTATCTCCAGAATCGGAACGACCCTGAGGTCAGGGTTCAAGGGTCGGCACCTCCCACTTCTCGGGTCACTAGGCTCCAAAGCCGCTCGAGCGGGAAGCGGGCTTTATCGGCCCTGGGGCATTGGGGAGGGGAGGAGAAGGCGGGAGTGCCAATCTCAAATCACTTCCGGCCTCCTGGGCCCGCCATCTCTAAATGACGCAGAAGGGGCGGGACTCGAAGGGAGTAGGGTGGGGCTATTACGCATGCGTGGCTCGCAGGCCTGGTGAGCCTGGTGTGCCGAAATCTGGGTAAGTGGGCGGGGCCTACAGGTAAGCCGAAACTCGCGACCAGTTGGCGGACCACTGGAGTAAGGGGCGGGGCCGTAAGGACTAGGGGCGGTGTCCTGGTGGAGATCAGAGATGCAGGGCGGGGATCCGAGAAGTCAAGCGGGGGCGGAGCCTCGTAGAGGAGAGGGGGGCCTAGGGGGTGGGGCCAGCGCTGGTGGGAGGGGTAGAGGGCGGGGTCCCGCCGCTCCCGCGCGCTCCACCCGCCCAGAGGCGGAGCCTAGTTGCCTGCGGGGCTTTCTGTTCCGTTCTGCGCTCCTCCGCAGGAGAAAAGACGTAATGAGAAGCAAGACTAGGTTTTAAAGAGAGGCCGACAGATGACCAAAGGAGGGAATTTCAGAGATCGGAATTTTGGAGGTGGAATAGCAATGGGCGATGATGAAATTTAATGTATGCTCTCTATACAGATTCAGGGACCATCCGTTCCAACCCCTTCATTTTACAGATGAGGAAACTGAGGCACAGAGAGGTTTAAGCTACTAAACGCCGGGCAGGATTTGAACCTAGGGCTTCCGGACGCTTTTAGCCCTGCTCTCTTTTGGCTACAACTTTGAGCCAGTCATGGTCATGGGCCTTGAAGAGGTCGATGAGCTAGGACACAGTGTGAAGGAGGTCCCCAAGTATGAGAGAAGGGATTGGAGGAGAAAGGAAAGTGAGCCAGATGTGGAAACTCCTTCATACTGGAGGGAGAGTGACCCACTGCATCATGATGCAGGGCTGAGTGGGCCCCTAGAAAGGTCTCCACTGATGGAGACCAACTTGCTTGGTTAGACCTGCTGGCACAGACTACACCAGCTCCTCCTGTCTGTGTTGCAGGACATGAAGAGATTCCTGGGGGTCCAGTGTAATCAAGAGTCAGGTCTTTAAAAATCCAAGATGGAAAGAATGAAAAGTTCGAGGAAGAAGAGAAATTTGTGGATGATAAAGCCAGGGTAGTCTCAGTGGAAAAGGGAGACTACAGGAGTAGAGGGATAAGATGTATGGAGATGAGAACACAGGGAGAGATGACACTGAAATGTCAGGAAACCCTAGGTTCAAATCCTGCCTGACATTTAGTAGCTTAAATCTCCCTATGCCTCAGTTTCCTCATCTGTAAAATGAAGTATATAGAGAGCATACATTAGCTGGCTCAATCTCAAGGCATGGGTGGGGAGCAGATGTGAATTTACTGGTCATAAGTCTAGGGGAAAATGTCATTTGGTCAAGACCTTTATTTTGCAGAGTCTTCTGAGCAGACTGTACCATCTTTGTAGCTACATCCCAGGATGATGGGAAATGAGAGACACACCTAGAAGACAGTACCCATGACCAGTACCCAGCACCATGTACTGGACTGGCCATTAGGCCCAAAGGCTGGAAGCTTGGTCTGTTTGATTACCAGCATGGTATGAGAAGTTTCAGGTACGGTGACACTAGGGCTTTGAGGACCCATCCAGTAGTTCTGTCATATGAAGGTTTAGGAGAATCACTAGATTGGAAGTCACACAAGTCTTCTTTTAACTCTATCTGTGCCTTGAATTCAGTTTTCTTCATGTTGTTCAGTTGTGTCCAACTCTTTGTGACTGTATTTGGGTGGTTTTCTTGAAAGATGCTGGAGTTTGCCATATCCTTCTCCAGCTCACAGAAGAGGAAACTGAGGCAAACAGTGTTTCCCTCCCCCCGCTCCCCAGGGTCCAAGAAAGTTTTCTACAAGTGGTTTTCAGTAGAGAGAGAGAATATTGTAGGGTGTAGAAGTGGCAGGGTCATAGTTAGTGGTGCCTGATTAAGCTCTTAACATTAAAATTTTTTTTAAACAAAGGAAATTGGGGGGGAGTACAAGGAAGGTGTAAGCTAATATTTATTATTTCTTATTTATTTTTGATTGTATATTATTATATTTCATATTTGTATTATTTATCATTATATATCACATGTATATTATTAATTTATTTATTACAATAATTATCTTGTTATGCTTTAGTATTTACATCTTATTTATTCTACTTTTGATATACAAATGAAGTTGTTAATGATATTTTAAATTTTGAAGGTAAATTTTAAAGAAGAGGAGGAGGAAAGATGGTCAACAAACATTTAAGGAAATGAAACAGACTTCCCGGATTTTCTGATATTTTCCTCTACTTTTAGTTCTTATGAGATGGTGAAGAGAATTTGTGTACCTTTCTTTACCTGCTGCCCTGCCTTCCCACCAAAGGTCAATAGTCATTCTCCTAAGTACTCACCCAAGGTAGAGCTGGAAGTTGTTTCTCTAGCAGCCACTTCTACCTGAAGGAAAAGTTCTCTGTACTATTAGGGAAGGGACACAGACTAACTTCTTCCTGGTTTATTCTAGGGTTTTCCCTAGGAATATGTCCTGTCAGCCTTGGAGATGAGCTGGTCTTGGCTCCAGTGGACACTCAGGGAGCACTGAGAGGGAACAACTTCTCCCCCATTCATAGGCTCTCTGAGCTGTGAAAACAGGAGTCCCACTTTGCTCCTGCTTGAGCATCCTATATGGTGCCCTCTCACTTTCTTAAGCCAACTATTACGCTGAGGTCCAAGAAGTATTTAAAAGCTCAGAGGAAGGTCTCCACTGTATGTTAGATCCTCTACTGGAAGGACACAGAAAAGAATCTGAGAGGATAAGAAACATGAATAGATGAAAATCTGCAGTAGAAGGAGTAACCATTGCAATATTAGGTACGTACATACAAAATACACACAATCTCTCTCTTTCTCTCTCAGCTGCTGATACATTACTGCCTACTGATGTCCCACAAAAAGGAGGCCTGCTCTAAACCCTTCTTTACTCCACATTACAGATCCAGAATTAGATTGGAATTCAGTCACACTTCTGGCTTCCCAGAAACCCATTGATACGTCATCCACTGTGGACACTCCTCACTTGATACAACAGAGGTTTTCTGGAACAGTTTTGTGGAAATCTCACCCATGTTTTCTTTGGGCAAAAAGTCTCTCAAGGCATGTAATTTAGCCAAGATCATACAGTGGCAGAACCAGAACGCAGACCCAGGGGTCTTCCTCCTGACTCCCCCAGTTCCTCACTTATTTCACTGGACATCACAGTGCGTTTCCTTTTTCTTTCAAGGCAGTCACCGTTAAGTGACTTGCCCAGGGTGTCTGAGGCCGGATTTGAACTCAGGTTCTCTTACCTTCACAGCCAGTGTACTCTATATTCTGAACCACCTAGCTGCCTCCCATAGTGCCTTTTCTAAGCACTCTTTTGGTTGAGGAAGGAATCTGAGAAAAAGACAAGGATGAGGTGCCACCTGGTGGAGAGTTACTAACGACACAAATACATACACTATTTACATGACATTTGATAAAGGCTGGCACTGTATCTCATGAGGAGTCAGCTAAGCAAAACAGATGACAGACATCAGCTCTAGTGATTTATACTAGTTTAATTTGTTTCAGAATCATTACATAAAAAGTTAAAAACTGAGGCCCAAAGAGAACAGAAAGGGATAGGGACCTTCTTATTGACAGAAGATCTAGCCATTCATTTCTGCCGAACTGTCCCATCTCTAGATGTGCCATCAGCGCAGACCATGGAGTGGATGGCTCCTTTCCACATGAACTTACAACTGCCCTTCTCTACCTGTGAAGAGCCCTTCTGGACACAGCCCCTGCTTTACAACCCCTACAGGGAGTCATCAGAATCGCTGGATTTGGAATAGGTTATTTTCTTCCTTGTTATGGACAGGCTGATGGTATGGTCAAAGAAATAGATTTCTTCCTCATCTTCCTCATCTGAGCTGTCTGATGGTTCACTGGGAGTCAGGATCTGAGGGAGGAGACTGAACCGAGTTGCTCTAGGCATTCTATTATTACCAACCAATCTCCACCCTACAAATCCCTTTTCCCTGACCCAGCCTACTCACAGAACCCCTGTTCTTCATGCAGGACTCAGGGAACTGGTGCAGGTAGATGCAGTCGGATTGGAAAGGACAGTGGCCTCTTCCTTGCATGAAAAACTTACAGTGGATCTGGCTATTGGAGGTCATGAGGACAGAGAGGGGGACAAAGGAAAGGAGCGTTAGTCTCAACCCAACAACCCTTGTGAAAACAAGTTTTAAAAATCCTGTTTCATTTTCCTGTGCTAATCTTGGTTCTATTGGTTTGGACTTGGGATCACAGAATTCGGAACCAAACGGGACTTTTAGAAATCTAATCAAAATATCATTTTATAGAAAAGGATATTAAAGGTCAGTGGAAGTAAGTGACTTATTTTCTCCAGTCTGCCTTGGCAGAGTCAAAGTTCAAATTCAGAACCTCTAGATTCACCATCTTTCCTCTATACCGTAGCATTGTAACCTGAAGTTCTTCAGTCCCACAGTCATTGAGTCACTCATTAAATAAAAAGGTTTAAAACAATCTGAGCTTTGACTGGAAGGTACACTCTGTGTTTATGTGTGTGTGAGTGTAGGAGAGAACATGAGTGTGTGAGAGACTGTTGTATGAAAGTGTTGTGTGTGAGACTGTCTGTGAGACTGTATGCCTGAGTATGTTGTGTGAGTGTTATGTGAATGTTGAGTGAGAGATGAGGGAGAAAGAGAGATCCCCTTCCCTCATAAGGTGCATGAGGAGCTTAGGTTAAGTGACAAATGACTGGGGTAGTGAAGGGGCCAGCCCAGGGTGGCCACATGATGAAAACAAGGCATTTGAGCTGAGCCCTGAAGGAGAGCTGAATATGTGGGGGGCCCAGAGGGCTGCAGGGTAAAGGTCTTCAGTCACTAAACAGGTGAACTAGAATATGATATACTTACAGAATTAATAAGCAGACCTGTTCCCTAGCAGGCTGGGACATGGAAGCTGTATCAGATGAGGTAAGAGGGTGAGAGTCCATAACCACTAGGTTGTTGGGATCTGAAAAGGCCACCTGTTCATCTTTGTATGACTGTCACGGAGAGCACCAAGGTGCCTCACTCTGGGACCTGGGCTGATGGGTACCATGGAACCAGCAGCAGCTTCTGAACAGGGGGAGGATGCCCAGAAATGGGCTTTCTCTAGGAAGATTAACCTGGCAGCAGCGTATACAAGGAAGATTTGGAGGCAGCGAGACCGGCAAAAGGCCATTACGACAGCCCAGGTAAGGAAGCTGGAATGAGGTTGGGGCAGTTGGAGAAAAGGACAGAAATCAAAGGGGCCACAGAGGTAGAAATGGTAGGATTTGGCGACTGATTGGATGCGAGGTAAAAGGTTCCTAGACTGGGAAAGAGTGCTACCTGGTGGCAACAAATATACTGCAGGGTTCAGTCATCAAACACAGTTTCTAGAATGTCAGAGCTAGCCGAAATCATAGCTAACTCTAGAACCAACCTCCTCATTTTAAAGAGGAAACAAACAAATCCAGAGAGATAAGGAGTACCCAGAAAATTGGAGACTGAGGCAGAACTAGAACCCAGGCCTCTGGATTCTCACCCTTCTACTCTAAGGGAACCTAAGCCACGGAAAAATCACCAATCCCTAAAGTAAGGTGGCACAGTGGCTGTGGGGTAGGACCCAAAGTCAGGAAGACCTGAGTTCCAATTCAGCCTCAAACACCCCCAGCTGTAATCTCTCTATGCCTCATCAGAAAAATGGGATTAACAATAGCAGAGTTGCTGTGAAGGCTGAATAAGTTAACAAAGTAAAGCACTTTGCAAAAATGTAAATGCTGGTATTGTTTTGTTTTTAAAAATGTAATCAATAACCCATCTTGCCTTGTTCGATCCGTAAAGTTCTTGATGAGCTGTTCCTTCTCGGGCCCCTTGCTTACCCAGAACTTATAGGGGACAAAATAGTTGGAGCGCACTCTGCACTCTGGACAGGCCCTGCCAAGATGGGGAGATTGCCTTAGAGTGTACGGCATAGTATCCCAAAGCCCCTTTCTCAGAGGCACCATCACCACCGTGTTCCACATTCTTTCCTCTATGTTCTTTCTCTACCTCCCCACGGTCTTCTCTCAGGCTCTGTCTGCCTGTCCGGTTCTCCCCTGCTCATCCTCCACCCCAGCCCTCCACTGCCATGGCACTCACTTGATGATGTTTTGAGGGCAATTTCCCCGGCTCTGGCGCCAGGTACGGAGACAGCTCACACAGTAGGCATGGGAACAGCTGGGCAGAATGGCAAAGAAACGGTCTGCCGGAGGTTTGTCCCAAACCTTCTCCATACAGATGCCGCACACCACATCCTGGCTGTTCTAGATTTGCAAGCACCACAGCCCACGGTCAGTTCACCTACATTCTTACCCTGCCTAGTCACCTTCTCACTGACCCTCCTAGGAACAAATTGATGTTATATAATCAACAGCTCTAAGGAATTGTAGAGTTTCTTTTCCTTCTTTCCCCAACCATGCTGATTCCTGTTACTGCTGACTCATACTCCTCTCTCCCTGCCACTTTCCCTTCCCCTGCTTCCATTTTAATCTTACCATTATATCTGAAGTCAGAGTCCTTGGGATCCTGAAAACATTCTGATCTGGGGAAGAGTCAGTATGTGGTGCTGGCTGGGGACCAAGCTCCAGGGTGGAATTAAGATTTAGATTACCTACTACAAGAAGAGACTGGCTTCAGGTAGGTAAAGGTGGGTCAAACCCTCCCCTTTCAGGCTGAGGAAGGAAGCGTAATCCTAGTTGACCAGAAGTCCCATTTGCCCTTTTCCAACTACCCTAACCCCTCTGTTAACTCACATGGTATGTCCAGACTATCTGAGAAAGTTCTGTCAGCTGCCTCCGTTGTGTGCAGATGTTCTATGCCAGACCCCCTGCCATGTTGGGTACATGATGGGCTAAGCTCCTCAGGCACTGAATGAAGAGTGGCCAGCTCAGAGGCTGACCCCAGCTCTGGCCTAGGCTCTGACAGGGGCAGGAGAGGCTCTGTGGTGCATTCGGAGGAGCTTGGAACCTTGGAGTGCTGATACCTATGAGAGAAAAACAGATAATCTTAGACACATATGGCATAGGTTGGTGCCCACTGGGGAAAGGTGGGGAGGGGCAGCTATTTTTCTGAATGATTCCAATGAGGCCAGCTAGCCTTTGAGGAAAGCTGGGTGTCTGGTCTCCCTTTCACTGGGTCAAGCTGGAAAGTAGACAGGAAAGAATGGCCAGGCGTGGTGGGCCTCAGTTCTTACCTGCAATCATTTCCACGAAAACAGAACCCCTGCTGAAAGTATCTGCAGACTGGCCCTGACTGTCTGTCATGAGAAAAGGAGCAATTCTGTCCTTGCTGGCAAAATCCTCGGGCAAAATACCTGTATATAGATAGATGGGACATTCAGCACCTAGGGTCAGGGCCCCAGACCTGGTCTGTGCATCAGAGAAAAGCCCTGTCTCCCTCCTCTCCAGTGTAATCATAATTCTTCTTCATGAGGCTATCATAAATAGATATGGATATTAAATTCAATTAACTTGGAATGTTAATTCAATTAAGTAAACAATGAGTTGTAAGCAGAACTTAGATTTGAACCCAGGCCCTTTGACTTCTCTTTACTTGGATGACCATAACCATTATCTGTCAGGATCTCAGGTTCCTTATAGGATCATATGAAAGGGGTCTCCTGAAGCTATTTATAAAACTTCAGTGAACCTAAATTTCCTTTAAGCTCTAAATCCAAGCCTATTGAATGAGAATCTTCTCTAGCATCTCTAAGTAGTTATGAAAGCATGCTGACTTGGTTCTCTGCAAACTGATGTTATATAATCTCAACTGGGCCCTCACTGAAGCAAGGCAATCCTTTTACACCTCCCTAACTGATTCGCTATCCCATTCACCAAATTGTCTATTCCAGACCTTTTCATCCACACACACATCTCCCATAGCACCTCCTTCCACCCCCCTCTAAGCTAAGAGGCAAGGACCTCAACTTTGATTGAAAAAAAGAAAAGCCACCAGAAGCTATTTTGTGAGCTCTCTCTCTTCTCCTCTCCTCGTCTCACATCACTCAAATGCCTGTCCCCACTATTTTCAATGTTACCCTGTCTCATGTGAAGAGGTGACCCTTTTCCTTGCCAAGACAAGCCATCTATATGTACAAGTGATCCCATTCCATTCTACCTTCTACAGCAAACCGTCCCCTCCATCGTTCTCACTCTCAAATCTGTGTTTTTTTAGCCTTTGTTTGCTTGTAGGCAGTGGGGTTTAGTACTTACCCGCAGTCACACAGCTAGCAGGTGCCTGAGGCAGGATTTGAACACAGGTCCTCCCAACTCTAGTATAGGTACTCTTATCTATTGCTGCCACCTAGTGTCCAGCCACTCTCAGTCTTTGGTCTCTGTCTATTGGCTGATTCCCAAACATGCTTCTGCCTCTTCCATCCTCCAAAACACCCCTCCCTTAATCATTGTTGTCATTCTCTCCTTCCTTTTGTGAATAATCTCCTTGAGAAGGCTTTCTACATGGAGAGACAGCCTCCATTTTCTTTTGTCTTTCACTCTCTTCTAAACCCTATAGTCTAACTTCTGACCTCATCATTCAACTGAAACTGCTCTGTCCAGTTACCAGTGAGCTTTTAATTGACAAGTCTCATGACATCGTTGTGCCTTCTTTTTGACATATTATTTTTGTGACACTACTTTTTCCTGGTCCTCCTCTTCTACCTGACAACTCCTTCTCAGTGTCATTTACTGGATCATCATCCAGGTCACATCCACTACACCTGGGTTCTATCCTGGGTCCTCTCTTCTAATTTATTTTATTTGGCTGTCTTCTCAGTTCCTATGGATTCAATTACCATCATCTCCATGAAGATGATCCTTACATCTATTTATGCAACCCAAACCTTTGCTCATCTCCAGCTATCTACTGAATATATCAAACTGGATATCCCATAGAAATCCAACTTAGCATGTCTAAAACCAAACCCATTATCTTCCCCCCCAAAATTCTCCCTTTTTCCTAACTTCCCTAATGCTATCAAGGGCACTACCATCCTCACAGTCACTCAGATTTAATACTAGGAGTCAGCCTCCTAGATCTAATCCACTGGCAAGTCCTAGTCTATCTACCTAATTATCCTTTTCACTTGCTGGACCTTCTTGACCCCTTAAGGTGTATGCCCAAAGGGCTATAAAATTGTGCATACCCTTTGAACCAGCAATACCACTTCTAGGTCTCTACCCGCAAAGATATCATGAAAATGGGAAAAGGACCCACATGTACAAAAATATAGCACCTCTTTTTGTGATGGCAAAGAATTGGAAATTGAAAGAATGTCTATCAGTTAGGGAATGACTGAACAAGTTGTGGTATATGAATGCAATAGAATGCCACTATTTCATAAGAAATGATGAGCAGGAAGACTTCAGAAAAACTTGGAAAGACTTATATGAACTGATGCTGAGTGAAATGAGCAGAACCAGGAGAACATTGTACACAGTAACAGCCACAGTGTGTGATAACTGACCTTGACAGATCATTTTATTACTGAAAAGAGCCAAGTCTAAGACAAGTCCAAAAGACTCACTCCATATCTAGAGCAAGAACTTTGAGTCTTTTGGAATAGTATGATTTTGGAAACATACTACCTCACCTCCTTTTCTTTTGTTGTTTTCTTTCTTCTTTCTCATGTTTCCTCCCATTGGTTCTAATCCTTCTCTAGGTCATGACTAATGTGAAAATATGTTTAATGTGAATGTATAAGTAGAGCCCATATCTGATTGTATGCCATCTTGGGGAGAAGGAAGAGGAGAGGGGGAGAAAATTTAAAACTCAAAATCTTATGGAAGTAAATGTTGAAAACTAAAAATAAATTTATATATATAATTTTATATGTAATTTTATATATATAATATAATTATATATATTAAAAGATGTATGTTCCACAAGGGTCTGTTACTGGCTCTCTCTCCTGTCTCTACATCTCTCCCTTGATAGTCTCATTCACTACCACAGACTCAACTACCATCTCTACTTAGATGACTCCAAAAGCTTTATCTATAATGTTGACACCTTTCTGGGCTCCAGCTTTCCACCTTCATCCAGCTGACTTTTAGACACTGGTATATACCAGCACCTCAAACTTATTCTGTCAAAAGCCAAACTCTCTCCCCACTTAAACTTATTCCTTCCATTGTACCTATTTATTCCTCTTTTGTATATGTATATTCTACATATGTTTGTATATTTATGTATCCCGAATGTGTATCCTATTCCTATGCATTCTATTTGATCCTGTTGTACCTACCACTCTCCCATATTTATGAACTTAGAGTTATCTTCCATATTTCTCATCCCTTAATCAGTTGCAATGCCCTCTCAATTTTACCTTTGTATTATGTCATCCCTTTCTGTCCATTCACCATAACCTCCTGTCCCTATTAGAATGTAAAGAGCTAGAGGGCAGAAGACTGTTTCTGTTTTGTACACTTAATTTTTTTGATCCATTTATTCACTTAACTATAAAACAAAATGATATATGTTGGCATGTTATCTTCCCCCACAGATTATAGGGTACATGAGAAAAAAGGACTGTGTGTTATTTAATTTTTTATATTTCCCCAATCACCTATAACATGAGCAGGCCATGAATAAGCTTTTTAAGAAAAAAAGTATCAGGACCAGATAGATTTACAAATAAATTCTACCAGACATTTAAAAACCAAGTAATTCCAAATCGACTCTAAAGGATCTATGAAGAAAGATGCTATTCACATCCAGAGAAGAACTGATAAATAGATATAGAATATGGTTTTATATATGTGTGTGGATTGTGTCTAATGGATTTAGAGTCTAAGGGCAGCTGGGTGGCTATAGCTATAGTGGATAGAGTGCCAGGTCTGGATTCAGGAAGACTCATCTTCCTGAGTTCAAATCTGGCCTCAGACACTTAACTAGCTGTGTGACCAAGAAAAAGTTACTTAACCCTGTTTGCCTCAGTTTCCTCATCTGTAAAATGAGCTGGAGACAGAAATGGCAAATCACTCCAGTATCTTTGCCAAGAAAACCCCAAATGGGGTCATGAAGAGTCTGAAACAACTGAACAACAAAAATTTTTAGTAAAGATGTGAGAGGAGAGGAGAGAAGCAGGCTGGAGGAAACTAGAGGGTTTAAGGTGAGAAGGCAAGGTCCAGAATAGCCAAGGAAGCAAAGGAGGGAATGGATACACCCAGAACACAACTCACAGTGCATACACAGCACAGTAGTATATACATCATATAAGGATTCAAATAGATGTTGAATTGAATTCTAATATTTCAGAGTCCCTAGGAGGGATCTTAGGGATCACCTAGGCCAACTCTTGTCATTTTATAGGATAAGTAAACTGAGAACCAAAGAAAGGAAAATGATTTATCCATGGTTTCTATAGCAGGTTCACTGTTGGGAAAACTGCTTAGTGTGCTTTGAGGAAATTTATAAACAGGAATTATTAGCTTGAGAAATAGGACCAGCATAACCAGGTCTTCGGGCTTCTCATCCCAACATTCTTTACCTTAACACCACCTAGGTGGACATTTGAGGGTCAGTGAAAGGTGACTCACTGAAAGGTGAAAGGTGACCATAAAAAAAGAAAAGAAGGAAAACAAAAAGAACCTTTCCCCTATAGGTCTGCCAAGGTTTTCACCATTAAGTTCACCTTTGGGATTCAGGTGCCATCTTTGGAAGAGTTCCATTAGAGTACATAGAGGAATTTTACTGGAAGCCTTCGCCAAACCCTCTTTTAAATTTTTTTTTTTAATTTTACACATAAATACAAAATGAGATAAGGAAAAAATGTCATGTACACAGCAGATGGTAAGAGAGGATTCAATACAAAATAATAGATTTCCATTTCAAGAAAACCTCTGTAATAAATAGTACACATTGTTTTCAAAGCTGCTTAGCTTTTCTTTGTTTCCTTGTTGGTTTTCTTTCTTCTGCTGTGCATTTTTTACTTTATTTTTTCCCCTCTCTCCCTCATCACCTCCCCCCACCCTTCATCTCCCATCCCCGATACAAATAAACTTTAGACATAGAGATATACATAGATATCTATAAACACAAACATGCATATACACACATATACACTCACGCACATATATGTTAAGATGGTACTATGCTTATTTCCACTGCTTTTCTGAAGGTGGATAGCATCCTCCTGCCTAAGCCCAATCTTTCCATGTTTTTCTAAATGAACCAACTCATCATTTCCTATACCACAACCACTTTCCTTTCTGGATTCTCCCAACCCCTCTGTTACTTATCATTTCCTATTTATCCTGTATATAGCTTGTTTTGTGTATCTTTACTTGAATGTAGTCTTCTCCCATTAGATTATAAGGTCCTTAGGGACAGAGAATATCTTGCATTTGTAGCACTTAGTATGAGTATGATACACCTTGTAGGGGCTTAATAAATGTTTATCAATCAATTGATTGGATCAAGACCAGCAATCTTAGTTTCTAGTTTGAGCTGTGCCATTTTAATTCAATAACCATGAATAAAACCAAGCTAGATGCTTTAAGCTATAAAGCCAAAAAAAATAAATAAATAAGAGAAGTCCACCCTCAAGGAACTTATGTTTTGCTGGGGGTAGGTGAGGAAGCATAGAGAAGGGGGACTGTGACTAGAAATTAAGAACATACAAAATGAGTACATAGTAATGTAAGGCTAGGGGTGAGGGCTTGGGAGGGCACTGATGAAGAGGGGCTATCAGGAAGGGCTTCCTGGAGGTGGCCTGGGGGGGGGGTGGGGGAAGGGAGGAGGAGAGAGAAAGACACAGTGTGTGTGGGGGGGGGTTGGGGGTGGAGGTGGGTGTGTAAGTGGGTGTGTATGTGGGTGGGTGTGTAAGTGTGTGATTAAACATCTCTTACTCAAAGGGAGAGGATTAAAGTAGATGGACACAAAAGTCCTTTTTCAATTCTAACAATACCTGACCCTTTCCCATCTCCCTATTTTCTTTAGGTGCCCTACCCAGGTACATTCTAGCAAGAACCCCAACATCCAGCTACAAACAGAATCCAAAACATCGTCGACTTCTAACTAGAAGGGACCTCACTTTACCAAGGAAGAAACCGACACCCAGATCCCAGAGGTTGTAAAACAGTTGAGCTAGGATTTTGAACCAAAGATTCCAAACTAAAAATCCAGCACACTTTCCTTTATGTCCACTGGAGCTTGCCTTTGCCCTTGCCCTTGTCCCTCCCCCTCTCTCCGCCCCTTCCCTTCCCCCTCTCCCCATGAATAATTGAACTAATGCCTCTCAGTGCCTCTATGGAATTTCAAAATTAAAGGCTGAGCCACTAATTAGATGTATGCTCTTGGATAAGTCACTTACTCTTTTGAGGTTCAATTTTTTTCCCCTTAAAAAGGAGATTCAACTAAGTGGTTTCCAAGGAGGGTAGGTGTGGTTGGGTGGAACAGTCCCTCCCCCACTTAGGAACCCCATTCCCCACCCTTCGTACCTGCACCGAGGACGAGGACTGTCATTGCTGCCTATTTGGCCACTGCCACCACTAGCATGAGCCATCCGAACTGGAGTCACTGAAAAGAATGAATTCCAGTTTTTTTGCCCACCAATTATTTATCCTGACCTTGCAAGGGCCGGGCCAATGGGAGGAGGGACCTATCACTAATCAGCCTCAAAATTAAACAAAGCCCTTTCCTTCCCCTGACCCATAAAGCAACTAGATGGGATAGGGTCGGAGAACTAATCAAACGGTTAACATATTTAAGCACTTAATTTTCGAAGTACTGTGCTAAGGATACAAAAAGACCTCGGCTCTCAGGGTGCTCACAATCTAATGAGAGAGACAAGAACAAAAAAAAGTATAAACAAGCTATATACAGGATAAAAAGAAAATAATTAACAGAGGGGCTCTAGAATTAAGAGATTGGGAAAGCTTTCTGTAGAAGATGGTCAAGTTCCATCTTCTAGATGGGACCTAAAGGAAGTCAGGGAAGTCGGTAGGCAGAGCTGAGGAGGGACAGTGTCCAAGCAATGGGCACAGTCAGAGAAAATGCCCTGGGTGGAGAGATGGAATATCTTGTTCATGGGAGAGCCAGGAGGCCAATGTCACAGGATTGGAGAGTTCCTACTGGGGATATGGCCTAAGAAGACTGAAAAGGTAGGAGGGGCTAGGTTATGACAGGCTCAGCCCAGGCGAGGATTCGGTATTTGATCTTGGAGGCAACTGGAGTTTATTGAAGGGGGAATGGAGGGCTAGGCACCCATTGGACGAAAGCTGATGATGGCCTATTGATGGTACTGCCCATTTGGCATTTATGGATAGCCACAGCTGGAGTAACGATAAGAATCCTCACTAATGATAGTTTACATTTACATTTCACTTTTTTGAGCCCAAGTGCGGTAAATAGTAGAAGGGATATTAGAGATCATCATAGCATCCAATCCCTTCCTTTTACAAATGAGGGAGCCCCAGTGAAGGCAAACCTCTTGTCCTAGGTTACTCTGTGGCATACCTTGAACAGTTGCGTGTGTGTGTGTGTGTGTGTGTGTGTGTGTACAACAAGAATTCTATAGAGCATCTTTGAGGCAGGAACCAGGTTCTCCCAATTCTCCAGTACCTGAGTCTAACACTGGGTGGGGCACTTTGTGAACAGTTCCCTAACAATGCAATCACAGGGTGAGTACTTGTTGATTGGTGGAGAATTGAGAGAAGCTGAGATGAATAGGAGTTTTACTAGGCAGCTGTGTCTTGGGGATTTAACCTTAGGTGTATCTTCGACTTCTAGCTAAGTTCATTGTAGGCTCTGGGGAGAAATCTTGGGATTTTAGGAGACGCTGAATTGAACTTGAAAAGGTGAGTTCTCTTATGCCTTCTGAAGGAGGACAGGAAGCAAGGCACTAACATAAAGAGGAGTTGGAAAGTATCTCCTGTATTAGTGGGATTTGAGCTGGTACTTGAAAGCAAGATGGGAGACAGAAAACTGAGATAAGGAGCAAATTCCCTTTAAAAAAATGAATGGCACTTTGTGAATCTTGGAAAGGGGTAGGCACATACCCCCTTCTCTCTGAGAAACCCTTATGGTGCAGTGGGCCAAGGTAGCCTCTAGGAAAGGCCCTCCTGATGAAGGGTAAAGGAGCAGAGTCTGTACAGCCCAACAGAGGAACCTAAGGCCCAGATCTGGAACCACCACTATAAATGTTGGTGCCTTGGCATGACTCTGCATTGCCCCTCCCTAGCTGCAGCCCTTGCCTACCCTATTCAATTCAAATCAGTGGACAGATGTTCAAGGCAGTGTGGAAAGTATTTGCCCTCAGAAACTTTTTCAGCTGGGGAGGTTGTGACTTGTATGGAATAGGACTAGACTCAAACCTGTGATTTCATAGGTATTCACTTGTTTTCCCAGTCATGCTCATTGACTCTTTGTGATGGGTTTTCTTGGCAAAGATACAGGAGTGATTTGCCATTCTCTTCTGTAGCTCACTTTACAGATGAGGAAATGGAGGCAACTAGGGTCAACTGACTTGCCCAAGGTCACACAGCTGGTAAGTGTCTGAGGTCCAATTTGAGCTCAAGGCTTCTTGATGCCAGGCCTCTATCCACTATGCCACCTAGCTACCCTTTCATAGGCATGGGGAATTCCCAATGCAGGTTGGGAATTCAGTCTTAAGGATTTGCTTAGAGCAATTTAAACTCGAATAGAAATGAGTCATTAATTGATGCAGTTATAAAATATAATATTATTATGTTTTATTGTATTTTTGTTTATTTGATGAACTATTTTCCAATTACATTTTAATCTGGTTCAGGAGGCACTTAGGAGTGTTGGTAGTGTTGACACCTCTGGCCTAGAGCATTCAGAGATTTATGTGCCATGACTTGTCCAGGGTAACACAGACAGTAATTGCTTAGAGGCAGTATATGAACACGGGTCTTCCTGGATTTTCGGATTCTTAAAGTACCTTTAAGAATATTTGAGGAAGGAGAGGGCCCTTAAGAGCCTAGAATTAGGCTAGGTGCCTACAGGATTATAGAGAGGGTCTATCTGCTTTCAAGTTGCTACTTGGGTAGACAAAACAAATAAATACACATGAATTTCATAATTCAAGACGATATGAGAGATAGAAGACAGTACTGTCTGCAACTAAATGTCAAGTAAGCAGCATAGGAGTTCTGAGAAGGGGGAGGTCATTGAGGGCAGGAAAGGTGTGGGAAGGCTTCATACAGGCTGTAGGAGGCAGCCTGGTATGTCTGAGAAGAGCTAGACAACCAGAGCAGATGCTGGCAGGATCACATGAGTGACTGAGGAAATGACTCCTAATGTCTTGTAACCTAATTTACAAGCAAGGATAAACACTGCATTTTCTACCCCAGGGTTTTTGTGAAGAAAGCACTTTACAAAATTAACTTGCCATGAAAATATTTATTATTATTATTTTAATATTAATTATTGAAGGATAAGGATGCTGTAGAATAGCAGAAGGAGAGGAGGAAGGGATTGCCAAGGGATTGCCACAGTGGAACGTACAGGGCACATTATGAAGCAGGTATATTGCCTGCTATACAAGCCCTTAATAACTGATCATTGATGGATTGAGGTGAGTAGACTGGGGTCCCTGGAGCTGAAGATTCCTAAATATGGGAGTAAGAGACGTAAGACTTAAAGACTTAAACAACTTAAAATTGTTGCCTCAGTATTCTCCAAGCACCCTCAACTTTCCAACTCTAGTGCTGACCCAGGCTAGGAAAATGTGGGTGTGGGCTCCATAGAGGGATCTACCTCATCTGCAGACCTATATATTCTCTAGCTTTTCCTTCTGCAGGGTTTGATGAATCCTCGATGAATGTGCACTGCCTATCTGTCAAGTAAGTAAAATTGTGAAGTGAGTGAAGGGTCTCTGATACTCTCCCACATCGCATTTCAACAGCCTTCTACCCTCTTGTGGTAACCTCCTACTTCTGGTATCCAGTACCCTTATGCTGTCCTGGACAACCCACTTACTGTAGAGCCCCACTCAAGCCTGCCTTCCCCAGGAAGAGGCCCTCATGCATGGAGGCCAAAAAAACTTATCTGTCCTGAGCCTCACTGCCTCCTTGAAAAGGCATGTGATCAAAACACCTCAAACATTGCTTCTTGAAGAGGCCTTTCCTGATTCTCCAAGGCGTTAGTCTCTCCCCAACCTCCTTTGTGACACATCCAAGAAGAGGGGCTTTGGGGCATCGATAATATCTCTCTAAGACGTTATTTATCAATAAACATTTATTAAGTGCCTACTGTGCTAAGCACTGAGGATACAAAAAGAGGAAAGAAGACAGTCTGTGCAACCCAAGGAACTTACTGCTTAAATCACGGGAGACAACAAACAAATTTATGCAAAGCAGATTATGTACAGGATATATAGGAAATTATTAGCAGAGGGAAGGCTCTAGAATTAAGAGAGTTTAGGGAAGGCTTCCTGTAAAAGGAGGGATTTTAGCTGGGACTTGTAGGAAGCCAGGGACGTCAGGAATCAGAGAGGAGGAAAGAGAATATTCCAGGTGTGGGGTACGAGCAAGAAAACATTCCTGAAACTGAGAGATAGGGTGTCTTATTCCTAGAATAGCCAGGAGGCCAGTGTCACCGAATCTAAGAGTATATGTCAGGAATAAAGTATAAGAAAACTAGAAAGGCAGGCAGGAGGGGGCTAGGGTCATGAAGGGCTTTGAATGCCAGAGTCTTTTAACATCTCTGTAAGATGCAAGCCTCCTCTAAGTCAGAAATCTAGGTATCCTGTATGTCTACATCCTTACATACATAGATAGCTTATGTTTTCTTCATATCCTTACTCCTTGGGACCCCCCTCATTTAAGTGCTTTTCTTCATTTAACAAGAACTTACTGAGTCCTTACTATGTGCTAAGTATTACAGGGATAAAAAAAAAATGTAAGCTGTTATTTAATCTTCCAGTGTCTTACAATGTGGTTAATTTTAGGCGTGGAAAAGAAGCATTATATAGTTAGTTGTGAGGTTTTTGTGTGTCTGTGTGGGGTGGGGAGAAGGCTAGGTTCCTATATTGCCCAGGGTGGAACTACATTGGCCACTCATGAGCCTTATCAGTACTGACTGGCACAGAAACTTTGACCTGCTCATTTTTCTGACCTGGGTTCACCTCCCAGAGGGCCCTCCACGTTGGGGATGTTCGTAGTTCAGGCACTGTTTGGCACACTGCAGCTCAGAACTCCGGAGCTCAAGGGATCCATCAGCCTCAGCCCCTCCTCCAGGAGCAGGGGTGCACCACTGCATCTGTAGCCTCATTTTTTACATAGCAGCACTATTTTAGTCTTGCCTCCTCTAGCATGTCCCCAGTAAACTCACTCGATCTTGCAAGATGCAGTCAGACTGTTGCTCATGCTTCATCAGTATCCTCTCCCCTCTCACTGTCCCCTGGCTGCCTCAACTGGAAGAAGCATTCTCTGACAAGCGGCACCGCTGGACTCGCAAGTCAGGAAGACCTAGGTCTGAATCCTGCCCCTAACATTAGCTGTGTGACCTTGGGCAAAGCACACATCTTCTCTGAGCCTCAGTTCCCTCATTTGAGGATGATTGCTTTGAGGTCTGAATGGCATAATGTATATAAAGTACTTTGCAAAATCTAAAGCCAATAGTCTTCCTTATGCCATACCTCAAAAAATCCCTATTGTTCCCCATTCTTTATTTCTTTCTTTTGTCTCTGCCAAGCCAATTCCTCTATTTATCTGTTCGCAGTCTCTCTCATCTCTGGGATTTTGCCCCTTTTGAGCTGCCCTTTCCAAGGCCTTCTGATCCCCTGGCTTCTTTCTGAGTTGTCTAAAATCATGCCCAAGTCTCTTCCCAGTTTTTCTCCAAGTGTCCCTCTAGCTACACTGCTTCTGGACTTCTTTGGGACTATCCATCACACTCCCTCACTGGTAGCTTCTCTCCCTTTTTCAGTTTCCTTTTGTGAATTGTCTTCCCTGAATAGACTATAAGCTTCTTGGGGGTAGAGGTGGTCTTTGTTTTTATTTGTTTATATCCCCACAGCTTAGCACAGTGCTAGGCACATAGTGAAGGCTTAATAAATGTTTACTGACTTCCTTCATCCCTAAAAATCTTTTACTTGATTCTGCCATCCTCTTCAGCTACTGTCCTATCTCTTTTTTCTTTAACAGCTTCCTAGACAGAGCTGGTTATAGTCAGACTCCATTTCTTTAACACGCCCCCCCCCCCCCCCCCCCATTCACTTCTGAACCCTTGGTAGTCCGGCTTCTGATGTCACCAATAGACAAACTATTTTTTCCAAGGTTAATAGTGATCTGCTTAATCTGATGGCCCTTCTTTTCTGTTTTCCTTCTCCCTGACCGCTCAGAAGCATTTGACTACTCTCCTTCCTTAGCGGCGCAGCAGTGCTCTCTCCTGCTTCTCATCTTTCTGACTGCCCCTTTGCTGGATAATTTATATAGTTTTTTAAACTTTGCCGTGGGCTTTACAAATGCTACTCATTTTAACCTCGTAACCGGCCTGGGAGGTCCTATTATCCTCACTGATATATGAGGAAACTGAGGCAGAATTCAAGTGACTTGTCCAGGGTTACACAGCTACTAAGAATCTGAGGCTGCATCTGAATTCAGGTCTTTTTGACTCCAGGTCCAGCCATCTCTTATCTAGTAAACACAAACACGCTCTAAGTCTCTCCTGGGCCCTCTTCCTTCAAAATGATCTCACTGGCTTCTAAGTGTTCAATTGCCATTCCTACTACGAGTGACTCCTGAATTTTTCTATCCAACCCTAACCTTTCTCTTGAACTCCAATTCCACATCTTGAGCTGCTTGCTGAACAAACCCACCAGGATATACAGTAGGTATGCTGATCTCAAATGCAACATGGCCAAAATGAAATTATCTTCTCAGCTGAAAGAGCCTGTTTCTGTTGAGAGCAGCATTTCTCAGTAACCATGGCCCACAAGCTCAGTCATCCTTCTTACCTCATCAAATGGTTGATCACTCCCTACAGATCTCTGGCACCAAGGCCTTTCTCCACTCCGCCATCCCCTTCATTCATCCACTCTCACCTAGACTTCTGAAACGCCCTGCCTCCCCACCCCAACTTTTTCTTTCTGACTCGGGATCCTTTCTACACTGCTGCCCTAAACTCCATGTTCTAATAAGACTATTTATCTACCTATTAGGATCCCAAGCTTCCTTCAAAACTCAATTCAAATATCACCTCCTGTAAGAAGCCTTTCCTAACTTCCCCCAACTCCCACCCTTACTTCCTTTAATGTTTAAGGAAATTAAAGCTCCTAATAGAGTTGTTCAAGGAACAGCCACACAGTAAGAAGCAGGAGTAAGATTTGAACCCAGGGCCTCTGATATGAGATGCAGTGCTCCTTCTATGTCACATGCTTCCGTTTCTCTCCTGGGCATCCCTAAGAGTGAAAGAACTTGGCCGTAGGTCATAAGAGGCATCCACAAGAACAACAGCTGCCACAAACCGGAAGAAATCTGGACAACAAAAGGAACATATTCATCATGGAGCTGCTTGGAGCTATTGAAAGACTCAGGAGGCAAGATCTCGTATCCTTCTCTAGTGGTTTTGCACAGGTGTTCACTTTGTTTTTCCACCTCCCACTGTCTTAACACCCCTTACAGATGTCCAGAGGTGCGTTATATTTCAATGCTGAAAACAGCACAGGATCGAGGGAACTCTTGAGCAAGTTATATGATCCCTCAGGGAAAGCCCAAGGGAAGACTGGGTGAAGAACTTTCAGCCTCCTTCTCCCCAGAGACCTGCAAAGGAAGAAAAACTCCAAGAATCCTAAATTATCTCCTGGGGGGAAAATAACTACAAAGGACAAACACAGTTTAGGGTCAGTCAGCTCTTATATATTTAATTCCCATTTATTTAGAGTTCCATCCATCTGTGTACACTATTTATATTAAAAACAAAGGAAGCTGGGCTCCTAGCAAAAATATACATTTCAGTTTTGGAGATTGTTATGATACAGGGGGGAGCTGCAGCTCTGAGCATCTGCACGGTGAGGCCTGGGGGGGAAGGGTGGGGTGGTCAGGCACAGTGTCTTCCTTCACAGCATCAGGCAAGGGCAGGCCCCCCCTAGGGAGTGTGCAAAGCTCTTCCAGGGCGCCTGTCCCAGCAGAGAGGGGTAGGAGGGCTAGAGGTCCTGCCTCAGGAACTTCTGACCCTAATACCAAGACTTGGAGAAGACAGAATAAGGAAGGGATAGGGTGGTTTGATTCTTCCTCCTCTGCCCACCCCCGCTAAAACCTAAGGAGTGGGGAGAGGGTAAAATAGCTGAATTTCCTTTCTTCTTCCTCTTTTCCTTCCCCTCCCCCACATTAACACAAGGCTGCCAGCAGCCTGAAAGGCCCACCAGCAGTGCTCCCACCTGTCTTCTGGGCTATAGATGCCCCCTTCACTAGGTTCCAGTGCCAGTTCTGCCAGTATGACCCAAGGCAAATCATTGTTCCCCCTAGGAGCCGGAGTGGATGGTCTGCTGTTTCCCTTAGGTATGACTTCTCAGGAACATTCCCTAGGCTGTGCCCCAGACCTCAGGGCCTATCTCAAAAGTGAGAAGCTACAACTTAAAAAGTGGCCCAGACCTCTCTCCTGGTGGTGGGGAGTGAGGGACAGGTCAGGCAATGGTTCACAAAAGCACCTGATGCTAAGCTGGGGGAGAGAGGTGGTAGGTGGAAGCTTGGAGGAAAAGGGATAGGTCCACTTCAGGCTATGGAAGATTACACAAAATAAAATATTTTGCTTCTACCCCCAGTCACCACATCTTTCAGTTAAGCCCGTGATCAGGTGTTGGGCAGCTGTTGAGTCAACAGAGATGCCCTGTTCACTTGGAATTTCGTGTTTAAACCTTTTCAGGAAAAGGGAATGCAGCTCACCTAGTCTAACAGCCTGGGAGCCTGGAGCCATATGTGGCCCCTGAAGCCCTGTCTTGTTTAGGGGAAAGGCATAGAACCTGTGATTAAAGTGAATTCAGTGCTTGCGGTAGGTGCCAGCATGGTGGCTCTTGGGAGTGTAGTAGGGGGTGTTAAGACTCGGGTAGCAGCACCAGCTTCTCCATACCCTAGGAGGAAGCGAGGAGGTTAAACTCAAACTCAGTTTAAGACATCTAGATACTGGTGATGGAGTCTGGGGAGGGTAGTGTGTGCTAAGACTTACTAATGAAATGTGGGGAGGGAGGGCACCATGGCTGTATCCCACCAAATGTCACAATGGGAAGGAGAAGGCCTGGCCTAGTCTGCTGTCTTGGAACTCTCAGCCCTCAGAATGAGATGAGCCCTAAGGTCTGCTCCAGACAGGACTGTGGCTCTCCTTTCAGCCCTCAGAGATGGCCATCCATTGTCCTCTAGGACATCATGGTGAAGGGGGAATATTAGTGTTCAGCCTCCAGGTCAGTCAGCATCAGAGGCTGCAGTGAACAATGACATGGAAGACCAGTTAAAAGAAGAGAAATGATGCTAGGCATTAATGTGGCCTGCTGCCAGAGCCGATAACTGGCCCCAGGATGATTCTTCATAAAGTCCAAGGCAGTGAAGAGAGGTCACGGGTCTCTGCTGGGTGAATATGTTTCCCAGCATTTTCCTAAGAGGCACCACACTTTACCCACTCACTTCCCAGGAGGACTGCAGAGGAAGGTGGGGACAGCTGGGAGGTGGTGTAGTTGGGCTCCAAGGGGAGCAGAATCTTATTAAGCACTAAAGATGGGGAGGGGTACAGGAGGCCAGTTTAGTGTTTCTTTGGGATGTCTCACACACAAGTCTGACACTGAAAATGAGAGCCTGAGAAGCTTGGCACCTCCTCCACCTTTCTGTCCCAGTAGAATGGAGGGAATAGACAGGCCTCATCCAGCAAATGGAAACAAATAGAGGCCTGTTCTAGTTTCTGCTGGTGAGATAATACAAACCTGGTTCTGAGAGACAGACAAAAAGAGGGGTAGGAGGGAGAGAGAGGGAGAGAGAGAGGGAGAGAGGGAGAGAGAGAGAGAGAGAGAGAGAGAGAGAGAGAGAGAGAGAGAGAGAGTGAGTGTGTGTGTGTGTGTGTGTACATGTATGCACATGCATGCACACAAGCACAAATGTAAGTTTCGACTACTCCAGGAGTAATGCCAAGCGCCTCTGGGCAAAGTCAACGGAATTGGGGTGGGGACAGTGCTTCTTCAGGCCTGCCCACCATGTGTCCTTCAGCACCAGGGTATTTAGTACCTGGAGAGCTGACACGTGGCCTAGCCCACCCTGGGCAGTTCTTTTGTCTCAGGGTTTCAATACATGTCCTTATAGATCTCCTGAAGAAGCGGATGCAGTGAGGTCTCTGTTTCAGTTTTTTTGATTTTCTGCATCATCTGGGCATGCTCTGTCACCAGCTGCCTTAGGTCAGCCATTTTCTGCAGCAGCTTGGGGAAGAGGTACTGTGCATCAGGGTGGTTGGCTTGTAGGTGGAACTCCAGGGCCCTCAGGATGCTGTCTTGGATCTCCTCCACTTGCTTGACGTTTATGAGACCAGGGCGATCTATGGGGAGAAGGGAGTGTTTGGGGAGGGGGATTGGTGGCTCTCTCCAATCTGCTCTGGCCTTGCCCTCCAGAGATGTAGTCTTTTACATTACATGTTAACTCCCAAGGTGCCTCTACTAGCCTTTCCTGAGCTGGGGCAAGACCCTTACTCTCTCCCTGTGTTCATCTGAGATCACTGACAGCTGCTTGGCTGCCTTCTTAGCATGGGATCTTGGGTCAGGAGACAGGGAAAACCAGGCTTCTTCTGAACTGGATCTGAAGCTATCACCTAAAATGGGCTCTGCAGGCAGCTTCACTCACTCATGACTGCCCTTAGCCTATAGGGTGGAGGGCAACATGACAGAGTGAAAGGGAAATGGCCTTGAAGCTGGAAAATCTGGGCTTGGAGCCCTTGATCTGTCACTCATTGTGGGACCCTGGGCAAGTTACTTCATGTCCCCAAGTCTATTTTTTCACCTGTAAAATGGAGATCAGCAGCATCATGGTTCCCTCTGAGGGGAACAGCCGTGGGAGGGAGGGGAAGGACAGCTCTGGTATGGGGGAAACAGGGCAGGGCAGAGGGGAAGAGCTGGAAAGTGACTGACATGGAGTTCAGAGAACTTGAGCTCCAATCTTGCCCATCTCAGCATCCCACTCTGGGCACGTCACGCAGGTGGGCTCAACGTTCCTTATAATAAGAGGGCTGGACTATGACTTTTAAGGCCTTTTTGAGTTCTAGAGCTACGTTCTTATAACTTCTAAAGGCCCCCTATTTGCTCACCTCCACAGAGGATGATGGCAGCGATGAAAAGAGCCAAGTCGCTGTCATCTAGCTCCAGGGCATTGAACTTGACAGCAAATTCAAACTTGGGCTCGATGATCTCACTGAAGGGTTTGCGAAGACTTCGCAGAAACTCACGGGTCACGAAGCCGTTGCCGTCAGCTACCAGAAGTCCATCCTTGTTCATGAAGGAGGCCAGCATGGCAAAGATGGCCTCGTGGACACCGTACTTGAGCAGGGTCACCTGGTCGTTCAGGAAGAGGCTGACAAAGCTGGGGATGCTCTTGGCAAACTCGGTGATCTCACGCACTGTTTCCACTGTGGTGCACTGGCAGCGGTAGAATACGTGCACGCTCAACTCCTTGTACTGGGGGAGCCCGTTCACCAGCTGCTTCCAGACCACTCCCTTCTCTGCCTGCCACAGCGTGTCCATGTCGTGGATCACAAAGGGCTACAAAACCCCAGTGCACCCCCCCAGCCCTAGTTAGAGATGGGAGCATTGTGTGTGTGAGGAGGGGTGCCCACGGGAACTCCACGCCTCCCCAACTCCCTCGCCCCCACCCCCAGAGGGTAAGACTTTCCCAGACACGCTGGTTCTGAGGACACATGCTTTCGTGCTATACTCACAGGGGTGCTGCTGGCCTTGCCAGTCAAGATCCCCCGCGCCTTCTTTTTGGTCATGTTGAAGTTTTTTAGGTAGGCATTGTAGATGTGCTTGGAGAAAGCCTTCAGGTCAGCTCCTTGAGGATTTTGCCTGCTCACCTCACTTGCAGTCAATCCCTCTACCAGCTTCCTCTTTTCTGCCTCTGGCATCCGGCCAAAGCGAATTGCTGGTACATGGGAGGAAAACCAGGGTCACTGGATATGGTGCAGGGAGATTCTATCTGTAAACCGCTTCCTGGGTTGGTACCACATACTACGGTGAACCTCTCACTGCCTAGTCAGCCATCAACGCACCATTTACTGATTATTTAAGCACCTACTTTTTGCATAGCCTATGCATAGCATAACATATAAGCTGTTTCCCTGTTTATATCTTTGGAGACCTCTGAAATCCCACTACAAGGCTTAATCAGGTAATTTTTATGACTAACAGCTGGCTAGCCCTGGCTCTGTCCTATTCCTGACCTGGGTATCCAGGGCAGATTGAGAGTAACAACTGCTGTAACAGAAACAGCCAAGACTGGGGGTCGAAAAACCTCTGCCAATTAACCATACCCATGTGACTTTGGACAGGCCACTTAGCCTCTCTTAGCTTTACTTTCCTCACCTATAAAGTGGGAACAATAATCCCCTCACAAAACTGTTATGAGGCACAGGTGATATAATGCATGTGAAAACACTTTGTAAACTGTAAATCACTGTATTACTGTTGTCAGGGGAGAGGTTTTAACTACCTTCTGTGTCCATGGCTCCTTTTAAGATCACAGAACACTTCTAGGGGCTGATTTCTTTTGATGGGGGCCAGGGGAGACTTAAAAATTGGGAAGGTTAATAAGAGGGAATCTATTTTTAAAGTCTCTCAGGAAAAAACCCTGTGGCCTGAGGAGTGGAACAGGCAAAAAATATGGAAAGGAAAGACTTGGGAGAAAACGATCTTTATCGTCCATGTAATGAAATCAGAGTTGGGAAAAGTTACTTGTAAAATACGCAGAAAAAATCTAAGGCCTAAAGCAGATAAAGAGATATTCTGTAACTGCTCTTTGTTTAATAAAAGGGAAGCAGGTAAGTAGGTGGAAGGCAAGGAGGACAGGCCAAGTTCCTTAATGGACTTAAATGTAAGGTGTCCACATGACTCTAGTTCTCCCTGTTCTGGACCTTGGTGTTGGACCAGTAGAACGTATGCTCCTTCAGGGCAAGAAATATTTTATTGTTGTCTTTCTGTCAGTCCCTAGCAACTAGCACAATGGTTTGCATGTAGCAGGCATTAAATGTTTGCTGAATGAATTGGAGGAACAAGGAGTTGAAGGGCCCCTAAATGGAGATCCCTTATTTATGGAGGCACTATCAGCTCGGTGAACACTGATTATGAAGCTCCTACTATGTGCGAGGTACTATCCCCAAAGAATGTATAAATTCTAGGGGTCAAGCCCTCGGTTGTTTTCCTGTCTGGCTACCAGCATGACCCACGTGTATTGCCAATTCTGCCATAAGTACCTGAGAAGATAAATCCTCTGCCTGTAAGTTAAGGCACTTACAGCATGGAAGCTCTAAGCACTGCTCTTACTGCCAGACATCCTCCCCTAAGGGTATCCTCCCCTCAGGAGCTAGGTTGTCAGGGGAGGTGTCCAAATGATGGCTGATGGCCACTTATGGAGGGTAAGGAGGGAAGAGGATACTGTTTCTGGCACTGTTATTCTAGAAGACCTAAGGTTATATCCATCACTGAGATTCTGCGATTTATCCTCACTCGCTCCAACCCGAAGACATGCTCTTTGTGGCTGGAGCGCAGACAGGCTGAACACCAGCACCCATCCTCAGCACTGACCAGCATGAGCAGCCTCAGAGCTGCGGCCTTAGTACTCCCCACAGCAGAACTGTTCCTGTCAGTCCTTACTTCCCTGGCACTGTCCCCAGCCCTCACCATTGTGAGACATGCCCAGAGACAGACACTTCTGAAAGCGGCAGTGCTGACACTTGTTCCGATTCTTCTTCTGGACCTTGCAACTCCGGTCACATTTCTCATACTCGAGCTTCATGCGGATGGTCCTGCGGAAGAAGCCCTGGTGGGCCAGAACAGAGAAAGAGAGAGAGGCATTAGAGGCCTAGCGTTCTCCATCCGTTCAAGCAGGGCTTGTAGAAGACTCTGTGCCAGCTCCAGCCTCTAAACCACACAACTCTGGTCTTACCTGGACTGCGAGCTGGTCAGCCCTGGCCTCAGCCTTGTGCTCTGCTGGACTGGTCCACTGGATATTTGCCCTCTTCTCCTAAGCCCCAGCTCACAAAAGCAATCCTCTATAAAGTCACCCTCATTTCTTCCATCCTTTTTGCTTTGCATGTTCATCCCTACTCAAACACCCTGAGTCCTGGATTTCTCTTTGCCGTCATCATATTCTACACAGTATTACGTGTATCACACATGCCTTGAATTCTTTTTATCTTTGCACTCCAGCACCTACCATGGTGCTTGATACTTAATGTCTGCTGAATTAAAATGAATAAACAGGTTCAATGAAAATGCTATGCCTGCCTGCTCAGCCACGCTAAAGCCAGTGGTATGAACAGAAAAGTAAAATTTTGACAAGTTTTGAAGTAGGGGAGAGAACTAGTTAGGGTTTTTTGTTTTGTTTTGTTTCTGGTGGAGGAGAATGGAATGGAAGAAAAGAAATTAAGGGTAATATATAAAATGCTTATTTTAAATAATTCCTTACAACTGCAATTTACTTTGTTAATTTAGGAACACAAAAATGTATCACATCTAACTTGGGTTGTACGTAAATGTTTGGTACATTTAGTTTGTAAAAATCTCAGAAAAATGGAAACGCTAACATTTTCTCCCCTTTAGAGGAAAGAGGAAAGGATAAAAGTAGGGCAGGCCTCAGAAAAGAACATTCCTAATTCTTTCCACTTTTTCCCAGGCTTTCAGATTTTTAGGCAGGGGAAGCCTTGAACCTCTCACTGGGTCACTGGCTCAGCAATGTCTCTGCTGTCATTTCAGGTGAGGTCTCCAGGGGGTGCTGGAAGCCCAGAAGGAGGCCAAAGGAAACGGTAATAAAGGAAGGGCCGGCGCAGTGCCAATGATGGACAGCAGGAGGTCAGAAAAGAACAGAACTACCCTTGCCCCCCTCAGCAGTTGTGATCTTGAATCTGTCAACGGAACCTGGCAAGGTTTCCAGGAGTACTACAGTCAGGCAAAAGCCAGCAGAAGTCGCAGCCCCTTGGGGCCGCTTGCTCCTTGATGATGGCTCCATTTGAAGGGTCTGAAATCCCAGCCAGCTGCCCAGCCCTACCTTGCAGCCCTCACACGCGTGAACGCCGTAGTGGAACCCCGACGCCTTGTCCCCACAGACTCGGCATTCCATGTTAAGACTCCCGGAAGAAGCTCCATCACAGCCCATCTGGAGTTGATCTGACAGGGATGGCGAGGAGCTCTGAGAAAGGTCTGAAAGGGCAGGACACAAAACACATTGTTCATACTCTGCCAGCGTGGGCCTCGAAGGACGACTGATGCCCAGAAGACACAACCTAGAAGTTTGTCTCATGCAGCTGGTTTGAAGGGGTTCTATTGGCAGCAGCTGGTTTGGTTTGGGGAGAAGTGGGGAGAATTTTCAGAATGTTCCAGTGCCGCTACTACATCCTATCCTTAGAAAGTGGTTCCTCCTTGTTTGGGGATGTGCGGCTTACTTTGTGCAAGCCCGAGTTTGATGGGGAAAATCAGAGTCACATGGGCTACAAGGTTTGGGGAAAGAAAGAGCTGACAACAGCCTGGCTGTGGACTGTTTGGGGAGCACAGGACTTCTGTCTGCTGCTTAAATGAAACCCTAAACCACAAGGAGTCTACTAACAATCTCCTCTCATTCTCTGGCTGGAGCATTTCTGGTCAGGAGAACCCTGCTTATCATCACAGGAGCACAGCAAGCTAGTGCTGAGAGGAGCCTCAGAGATCATCTAGCTTAACTATCTTATTTTATTACATTTTTTTACAGATAGGTCTACACAGCAGTTTATCCACTCAGGAGTGTAACACACTCATTAGACATGTGTGTGTGCGCGCGCGCGTGCACATGGAGAGAGACGGGAGATAGAGAAAGAGAGACAGTCTGTCTCCTCCTGAGCTACATAACCCAGAATATGGGTAAGATTATCAACTACCTTTTTCTTTAACATCTTTTCTTATTACGGCCACAGTCAACTTCAACTCTTTTAATGGACCGTACAGAGCTTCTCTGGCTGCAAAATACATATAACCAGTGTGGTTTCTCCATTGACTGTGTGGTGATGTCCATATGCAGGGTCACCTTTTGGGTTACTGGGTTACAGTGTTTGCCATGACCAATGAATCACCTTGACAAACTAGTGCAAGTCTCTGCCCTGCTTCATTCTGTACTCTAAGGCCACGCTTGCCTGTTATTCCAATTATCTTCTGATTTCCTAATTTGGCAATAATCTCCTCTGATGAATGTGATGTCTGTTTTTGTTATTTCCATATGTTGCAGGTCTTCACAGAACCAATCAGCTTTGGTCCCTGAAGCATCAGTGGTTGGAGCACAAATGTGATTACTGTGATGTTGAATGGTTTGTCTTGGATTTGAACAGATATTCCGTCATTTTGAGACTATACGCCAGTATAGCTTTTCTCACCCTTTTATGCTTTCTTGGGCTCAAAGATCCCTGTAGACAGCAACTAAGGCCATAAAGGAAGAAAAGAAAGCTATGGCAAATCTGGACAGCATGCTAAAAAGCAGATACATCACTTTGGCCACAAAGATCTGTATAGTCAAAGCTGTATGGTTTTTCCAGTAGTCATATATGGCTATGAAAGTTGGACTTGTGAGAAAAACTGAGCACTGAAGAACTGATGCTTTTGATTTGTGGGGCTGGAGAAGACTGCTGATAATCTTTTTGAACGGCAAGGAGGTCAAATCAGTCAATACTTAAATTAATTCAAGTCATTTACTGGAAGGTCAAATACTGAAGCTGAAGTTTAAATACTTAGGCCACATAATGAGAAGATGGGACTTACTGGAAAAGACCCTGATGTTGAGAAAGGCTTGAAAAGGGGACAGCAGAGGATGAGATGGATCCTGTCAGGCAAACAATGAAAGAACACAAGCTTTGACAGACTTCATGAGAAAATGGAGAATAGAAGGGACACAAAGAGTTGGACCTGACTGAATGACTGAACAACACCCTCAACTATCTTATTTTACAGAGGAGGTAACAGGCCCAGAGAGGGGAAGCAGTGGCAAGCTGACACTAGAACTTGGGTCTCCTGCCTCCAGCGCTCTGCCTCAGCAATCAGCAATCTTCTGATTCTTTCGTATCACCCCCAGCAGCTAATAAGAAGGAGCATGATACATATCTACCTGTGTTCCTTCTTCCATCAGACTCAGTCCTTGTCTGTAAAACCTCCTCAGACTCACCTTGTCCAGCTGTGACGATGATCTATGCTTTATCCTGGCTCAGAATGCTTATTAGCACCTGCTTAGGAATCTAGTCAGCTACAAGCACGGGTTTGTGTTTGTTGATCTTGTCAATGTGCCAAGCCTGTTTCATCTCCCTCAACAGAAGCTGGACTTTGCAAAGACAGGGATCATGTACCCTCGTTCCTCTCCATCACCTTCAAAGCCCATTCTAAGAACTCTGCATCTGAAGATAAATTTCCCCAGGATTACTCTTTGGATCCACTCTGTTCTTTGCCACTTTAGTCCTACTTAACATTTTATTTGAGATTCTGGAGATATGAGAACAATAAACTAGAAAGAGGGCCAAGCCTGAGTAAGGAGGGAGACCTCGAGGGGCACTCCGAATCTCCATTTTCTATACAGCTACCCAGATGCTGGGAAGGATGGATAAGATAAAAAGGGACCATTTTGCAACATCACCAAAGGGGCCAGCAGTAATTGAAACTGGATCCTCAGAGCTTTTAGACAAAAATGGTCCCTTGGTGATAAATCTTGCTAGAAAGATGCTGTGGGAATCAAGAGAAACCTGTAGTGATGGCCGACAGAGAATGCCACGCTCATATTTCATTCTGTGAGGGTTTTACTTGAGGTGTATTTTGGTCTTGTCTTGAGAAGCTGGGGGAGGGAGGGAGGAGTCCAATGCACTTTCTGAAGGAAGGTTATTTCCATTCTCCAGTCATTGATCTAGTTTTAATATTTATGTTGCATTAATAATGGAATCCCACTCTAACACTCCAAAAGATCTATGATCTCATCCATGTGAACACTCCTTTCAAGAATACAGACCCCTGCCCAACCATGCCCACTTATTCTGTGAGATGTTTATCTACAACCAACCATAAATCTGCTTTCATTCTTTTGACATCACATTGATATTACATGAATACCAGTGGAGAACTTGGGTAGAAAATGAATTAATTGCTACAAGCTTCTAAATAAAGACAAAAATAACTAGAATCCCTTATTCCCCCTTTTGTGTATGTGTGCGTTGTGGAAGGAAGGACACAAAGAACCAAGGGCGCAGGCTCTGAGTGTCCTTCTTGGACTGTGACACGACTGGTGTGGTTAGCCTCGGTCCAGATTAACTTCTGCTTGAATGACGGCCAATTCTTAATACTCTTCACCACCAAATGATCCTTAGCCTGGCAGCCTGTTTTATTACACCACGCTCTCCCTCAGGATGCTCTTGCATCCTAGATCTGGTCTATTAAGCAGAAGGAAGGATGGATTTGGAATCAGAGAACAAGGGTTTGAGCTCCCTGTTCTGGCACTCACTTGACCTGTATGCCTTGGATAATTAGCTTTTCTGGACTTACATGCCAAATGAGGAGATCAGATAACTCTAAGGTACAATCTTTACTGCTTAGCAGTGACAGTGCCTATGTCACTGTCACATATGCTAAAGAAATGCTGGTTGACCTATCTATGATCCTTCATCATTTTGCCGCCTCCTACTCTCTCTGGCACCTACATGGCACAGTAGATAGAGCACCAGGCCTAGAGGAAGGAAGACTACGGTTCAAATCCAGCCTCAGGATTAACTGTGTGGCCCTGGGCAAGACACTTGACTGTTTGCCTCAGTTTCCTCATCTCTAAAATGAGCTGGAGAGGGAAATGGCAAATCAATTCAGTATCTGACAAGAAAACCCCATGTGAGGTCATGAAGAGTTGGACATAATTGAAAAATGACTGGACAACACTCTCCTGTCCATTTAATTCATGTTTAATCAAAGAAAGCAATTCCTCTTCCTCCGACTATCCAGTACTACCTCTGAAATTGCTGATGTTTTAGAAAGAGTGCTGGGCTGGGGGAGACCTGGGTTCTCTGCAGCCAACTAGCTTTGCGACCTTTGGCAAATCATCTCCCTTTTTAAGACTTCTGTTAGATGGGATACATAAAGCACTATATAAATGTCAACTAACCTCCTCCTCCTCTATGAAATGAAGGCTTTGGATCAAGTGATCTTTAAGGTCCCTGAAAATTCTAACATTCTACACCCAAGTTTTAATACTAACAGCAACAACAGCACTAGAAGTGATGGGGTTCCTACTGTGTTCCAGGCCCTGCGCTAAGCGCTTTGTAAATATCACCTCATTTAACCCTCACAATGACCCTGGGAGGCAGGTGCTATGAAGATCCCCATCTTACAGATCAGGAAAATGACACAAACGGAGGTTAAGCGGTTTGACCATGGTCACATAGCCAGTGAGGCCAGGGTCTTCTTGACTTCAGGCCCAAAGCTCTATCCACTGACCCATCTAACCACCACATCCCATGTTTGAATGCCCTCCTTGAGCTTGTCATGTCTGCCTCCTAACTACTTCTACAGATCCTACCTCTATAAGAAAGCCTTCTCTAACTAAAAGAGCAGAATTTACTTTAGCTTGAAATGTCCTCAGCTCCTTGTATTTATTTAACCATATCACTAAATGCATGGACCCCTGATTATGCTTCAAGTACCTCCTGGCCTAGGAAGGCCACTGTGAGCCCTTCTGGCATAGGATGGAAGCTGTGTATGTGATAGAATGATCACTGTGCCACAGATGGGGGAGATTTGTACTAGAGGTAGTGATGCAAGGGAGAGGCTTAAGAAAAAGGGCTCTGAATTCCCAGTAATGGGATGGGAAGGTTAGGGGACAGACGTTTTCATGATCAAGAAGGAAGGACAACTGAGTCATTAGAGGAGAAAGTCAACAATTCTGCTGATAGCCCAAAGGAGGGCAATAGCCTATCTGTTAGTCTGAGGCTGCCTGAAGTAACGTGCAAAAAGCAGAGTAAGCGCTCACCTCTAGAACAGCGTTCTAGGCTGTCCCTCACACCACAGCTGCAGCATTGAATGGGCCAGAAAGAGAAGGCAAGAGAGTCAGCCGAGACCTTTCAGTGGCAACGAGGCTAGCTGTCTATGTGCCTTTCCCCGTGTGTGTCCCTGGGAAAGGTTCTGCGTACGCTCTGGCTGCCTGGGGCCCAGAGATCTAGGCAAAGCTGACTACGTGATGACGAAAATGACAGTTACGTTCTCAACGTTCTTTGAGTTCTTCCTTATGCCTGAAAGCTTAAGGGACTAAATTAAAGAGAGGGGAAAGGGCTCAACAGCCACAAAGAACTGAACTGGTTAAAGCCTGTAGGACAACTGTGATCCTCTTCTGCAGTTTCCTTTTAATGTACAATAAACACCTTCCTGCCTCTGTTCTAGACCAAAGAAAACTTTCAACCTGTGCCTTTCCCGTTTCACCTATTAACTCATTAATGAACAAGAATTTATTAAATGCACAGTACTGTAGGGACAAGCAAAAAAAGAAACCATGGCAAGGGGTGCCCTGTCCCAGTGGCTGCATGAAAAAAAAACAAACAAAAAAACCCCAAGGATGCAGAGTCATCGCCAGGGCTCTTGCCCTCCTGTCTGGACTTAGCCTTGGTTTTCGGCTGTCTCTTCCTGACCACTGCCAGCTCCAGCACAAACATGCCGCTTTGACTCACAAGTGGCAAGTCTGTTTTTTAAGGCCTAAGGGTGGTGGGCAATATTCCCATTTGGGGGCCAGTGTGAACAAGAAATAACCTACCTCTGAATACCAGCTAATGTTTGCCTGGGCAAAAATGACGATCACCATAGCAAGCTCTAGGCAAAACTGCAAAAGTAGTTGTATTTGGTAGTGCCAGCTCACCTTGTGGATTCCCTCTTCTCCTGAGGACGCATACTGGCTCTACAGTAATCCTGGGCTTTCTAGCCCACTTGTCTTTATCAAACAAGAAAGAACTTGATTGTAATCAGTGACAGATCTGCTCCCTGAAACCCATTCACCATCTCCAATCCCCACCATATTTGTTTCGAAAAGACTTGTCTAATTGTGAAACGAAAGGCTTGCTGCACCTAAGTTAAAGGAATTCGAGGAATCTGCCAACAGACTGAGCAGGGGGCTTGTCTTTGCCCTTGAAATTCAAATTAAGACTAACCAGACTTTAGTCATTTTGGAATACCTATGACAAGAGGTACTAGATTGAGAGGATCTATAACCGAACCACCTCCATGTCAAATACCATTCCTACACAGCTGGGATGCAGGAGCAGCTATACTTGATGACTATCCCTGGGGACATGCCAAATATGAAGAGAAGTATGCCCTGGAATCAGTGGTTTCCTACACCCTGGCCCCAAAAGTCTGCTCTCCTTGAACAGGTCCTCCTGACTGGGGTCATCTTATCCTCCCACCATCCCTATGCTCTAAGACTCTCGAATGACAGAAATCTAGAACCCATTCAAAATCGTTCTCCCATCCTGTGCCACCACCAGTGGCCAACTGAATGGTGGTCACACTGTCACCTTCCTTCCCCCCACCCTAGGACCTCAAGCAATCCCTAGGTGATAGAGGTCACAGTTACTGCTGCTTCAACACCGTGGGCACCTCAGGGAGGCAGGCAGAAAGCAGGTGGCTGTGGCACCCAAGCACTCTTCAGATTTGGTGACCAGAAGAGAGGCAACAGAAAGGCATGCAGGAGAGGAACGACCGGCCAGAGAACAGGAAGTCTTTGGCCACGAGTACTGGAGGAAGAGGCATGTGAGAGAGAAGCAAGGGAACTGCAACCAAGAAACTTTGTCTTTTAATTTAACTGATGTTGTGTCTTTCTATTTATGTGCAGTGGTAATGATTAAGCAATGCACTGCATCAGGGAGAGCCAGACTGCCACTGAGTACAAGGCCTAGAGACATAAAGTGAAAAGAGAAAAGGACTGGGTTTGACCATGGGAAGATGGTACTGGATGATAGCCACTGAATCTCTGAACATCTGTCACACTGCAATACCAGAGTTACCAATGCGTCAGATTAGCTGCTATAAGTTTTGTTTCTATTTGATTATAAAAATAAACTTTTCTCATGCACAGGGTCAGCCTGTGACCTTACTAAAGCAGCCCAACTATCCACTCACAACTTTTAAAAAAGAGCATCCAGTGGTAGCACACACAGAGAATGTTCAGGAACATCTAATAGCTAGAAATCTCTCTGAGGTCCTCCTGAGAGAGAAGAACAGAAGGACAGCACCAGGTTAACAGGCTCCTGGAACTACTCAATCACTGACTTCTGGAAATGTCCTATTGTTCTAAGCAGTAGAAACCTTGGTGGTAGGGCAAAGTGGCCTGATCCTGATCCCTTGTTATCCCCACACCACTACAGCTCCCTTCCCTTCCTTCAGTTCATCTGTTGCATAGGGTCTAGCCTCCTCCCCGTTACCTGAATAGCTGCTGGAAGGAAGTGAACTCTCCGGCCCCCCATTTTGGTCTGGAACTCCTTCTGCCACGGCCACTTCCTTTTTCTCCTCCTTTTCCCTGATCTCAGGTACTTCCTTTTGTAGCTGCTCCATGGTTGATCACCCCTCAGTGCCACGCCTGCCGGCCCTGTCATAGTTCTGGCATCATCTGTATCTGTTCACAGGTGGACCTCTACAGGGGGCTTCCTGTTAGCCTGAGGAGAGGAAAAAGGGAAACAAGGTTACCAGAAGCAAGGCAGGATATGGCAGATAGCCAGGGGTCCATTCTCAGGGGTCAGAACCTCAACTCTGGAAGTCCTCATGTTAGCAAGAATGGAGAATACCATTAGGTACAAATTGATAGCTGCAAAACTGATCAGGAAGGTGATAGGTGGTTATTTTTGTGAAATCTAGACAGAGATAGAGAATAAGAACTTCTACAGTTTACACTATACAGTCCAATACTTAATTTTTATTTTTTCTAAAAAGGGCTTTATGATTTATTCACAACAATGTGTGAGGCAAGTAGTACAAGCACTATGACCTTTTTTATAGAACTGAGAGGGAAAAAAAAAGATGTCTTGCCTAAAGTCATATAACTAAATATCAGAACTAAAATCTGAATGCAAATCTTTCTGAGTCTAAGGTCAATGCCCTAACCATGAAGAGGAAGTTATAGAAAATTTGGGAAAAAGGTATTAGGACATTAGAAAGGTGTACTCCACAGCAGAGCTGTGTAATTCACCACATTTTATCATACTTTCAATGATATATCCTTTTGATCTTATTTCCTGATGGCTGTACAGCTTTCTAATTACTAATTTAGTTTTCCAAGTATCTTGATACTGGAGAAGGCACACCCTGGTTCCTGCAAAGTTTCATTCCCCACTTTCCCTTCATTTCTTTTTTATTTGCATTTCTCACATTCCCCACTTTCAACCACCACCACTACAGTATATTAATAAACAGGCTTTATAATTTATTACCAAGTTTCTTGTAAGTTTGGCTGCTGTGAATCAGCCAAGAGAATCCGCATCACCCCAGGTGTATTTAATAATAAGCTAGATTTTTCTGAACCTGCAAAGCCGAGGGCAGACTTCAGGAGCAGTGATAACCTTGAGGTTCAGCTACTTCCAACAAAGCCCATTCTGAAAATTATATTATAAAGGCAAGAGGTTTGCAGGTCTAGACCAGTGCTGTCAAACTCAAACAGAAACAAACCCCTGTGGGCCACACATTGATTTAGAAAACCACAAATTAACATTATATTTATGTTGTATTGTATTTTTATTGACTTTGTTAAACATTTCCCAATTACATTTCAGTCTGCTTTGGGTCCCACTCTGGAGTTCTGTCCAGTCCACTAGTTTCAAGCCGCTGGTCTAGATGACCTTGCTAGAGTACTAAGTGTATCAGGCAAGAACTTCTTTTGGGTAAAGGCTCAAAATTCATGTTAAGCAGTTTTAATCTGAACCGAGATTAATCTGCAAAGAAACTAAGGAACCAGAAAGAACTGGGATGGGAAGAAGGATGTGACCTTGAAGCAAGAAGATCCTTGCGGCCTTGGGTGGGCTGGACTGGAAGCGGGAGAAGTCCCTGAGAAAGCTGCTGTAATAGTTAGGTGGGAGGTAAGTGGAGCATGAACTTGGGTAGGGGCTGTGGAACTGGAGAAGAATAGTGAGAAATGTTAATGAGGAAGAAGAAAACTGACGGGCACAGGCAACAGCCTGGATGTGGGACACAAACAAAGCCGACTTACACATGGCTCCTCCACGTTAAGGCAGGGCAGGGGCCACAGTGAAAGTGAAGCCAGGATGAGAGTAGAAGTAATCACCTGGGCTTCAGATCATTTCAGTGTTAGGTGTTGGCAAGCATCTAAGTGAGAATGCCTGGCACACAGGTGAGGAAGCTGGGCTGGACATAAAGACTGCGTATCCTGCATACTACAGGTGATAACAAGTGAAGTAAATGAGGTCCCCGAGGGCACAGGTGGTGTAGGGGGATAAAAATCAAGGCTTCCACCCAGGACCTGGCCTGATGAAGCAGCCATAGCTAAAAGACAGCAGCTCCCATTGTGAGGAATCACAAAGTGTCTTGTAGACATCAGTTTACTATACATTTCAGGGCAAAGGCTCAATCCGTGCTCAGCTCTGTGGTGGCAAACCAATCCAGCTCCAGCTCGAGGAGTGGTTCTAGGCTCCTAGCTCAGAGCTTCGGCTCAGTGCCAGGACCACGAATGCCTGTTTTCCTCTCCAGATGTGGGTGTTTGCTTCAGTTGTGCTTCCTTGAAATCTCTAGCACAGCTAGGGAGATGGCTTCAGTCTGGGGGACAAAAACCCACAGACCTCGTGTTGCTTAAAACATATTTAACTGTTGTGTTGCAACCAATGTCTGGGTTTTGCCAAAGCCATTTGTTTTTACATTCTTTACTGTTGCTCCACCAACCACCAATCTACAGACAAAGGTAATGAAAAGCTGAGGTCAAATGAGGTGCACAATCTCACCCACGTCTCCAGCTTACTGCCCCATGTGGGGCAGAATGACAACCTAGACAAAGTCCCTCAGACTGCACAGGAACCATCCACAGGCTATGGTTTCCCAGGTATCCCATCCTCCCTTTCCCACAGCTGAACCCGCCCCTCCACTTCCTCTCCTCAGCACACTTACCAAAAATAACAGGCCCTTGCACAAGCATAGCATGACTGAAAATGTCTTGGTCGCCGCTGCCTCCCACGAGGGCTCAGCCCTGACTACACCTCCATTCCAGTTCAAGTTTCTACGCCCTCTCTCTGCCCCATAGCACCACTTGGTAGTCTGGTATCTCCTGATCATGAAGCCACACCCCCCAGCAGCGGCTCCCTCCCTCCCTCAGAGTCAGCACAGGCCTGGGAGGACAGGCTGAGTGCTACCAGGCGGCCTGTCAGAACAGACAGTGAATTCTCCAAGGAAGGAATTTCCTGCAAAACAAACTCCCAGGCTGCCCCATTCCCCAAATACAATGAGGAATGAGAAGAACCATTACTCTGGCCCAAGTTTCTGCCTCACTTTTACTATGTTATTCCCTATGCCTAGAATTCCTCTCTGTTTCCTACCCCCTTCTCTTCTTTCCCCTAGTCAAGTTCTTTAAAGTCCCATTCTTTAAAATTGTGAGAAATTATCTCTCATATTTAATAACCATTAAATCAGCACCTTTTCCTACTTCCTCAGCCAGAAACCAACCAGGGTGGGAAATCTCTCTTGGAGATTTACCCAGGCCAAGTTCTAATGAGACAGTAAAAGAAATTCTAAGTTTGAGCTAATGGGTATATTCCTGCACATTGTGTTTGCTCTGACAAGTCTGGGAAAATGTCTCCCCATTATCAAGAGACTGGAGTGACCTAATCAGGTACTCCAAGATTGCCCAGCTCCCATTGTGTTAACCAATCAGAGTTGATCAGGGACTCCTAGGGAACACCTACTCTTCATAGAGCATATAAACTGTAAGCCCACTACCATCAGGGCACTCTGGTCTAAGAGAGATGGCCAAATGATCATCCTTTTATTAACAATGTGCTGGCCTTGTTAATAAAATGATTAAATTACCCAGGAATTACATCTCGAACATTTTTAATCGCCACAAAATCTCAACCCCTCCCGTGAAACTCTCCCTGATCCACTAGTCGACAATAACCTTCCTCCTCTTGGACCTCACACGGCACTGTTTATATAGTATTTTGTATAATCTTTATTGCAATTATCTATAACATGTCACATCCCTCTATTAAAGTCTAAGCTCCCTGAGGGGACTTGATCTAATCGAAACTATCTTCTTAAAGCTTAGCACAGTGTTCCACATACAGGATGCACATAATAAGTATCTGTTGAATGAAACTGCTCTTCTAATCTTCTGAATGCTGTGAAAACCAATAAATGTCGTAGACACAGCTCCCTAAAATGCTCACTTATACTATGGAAAGAAGCTGAAAAAATTATCTTCCTTGCCCCTCATTACATTCCACCTTGGATCCTACCTATTCCTATATGTCATTATTCTCACCCTCCCATCCTCTGCTTCCATCTCCCAATTAGGCTGTAAGATCCTTGAGGGCAAGAAGTGTAGTTTTTCATCTTGGTGTACATTGATTGCTTAATCCTGCCTCAGAGGCTTATTACCTAAGTGACAGTAGGAAAGTCGCAACCTTTCTGGATTTCAGTGTCCACATCTGTAAAATAAGGGAGGTTGGACTGGCTGATCAGGTCCCTTCCAGCTCTGCATCTGGGATCCTATCAATTGCCAAAGTCTACACTGAAGGGCACCAGTGCTAGAGAGAGTAAGTAAACACAGGTGTGCAGGCAAACGGACAAATAAGACTCTCCTACCTAGAAGGAGAACATACAGCCAATTGGTCACCTCATTCAGGGCCAGCTAGCCTTCACCTTCAGCAGTTCAGTACCTCTCTGCATCTGGCACACCCAAAACGGTGAAGCAGAAAGCAGGGCTTCCCAGTTCTTGGGCAGATTGCAGACACAAGGAGAGTACAGCCTGAGCCTGCCATGGGGAGGGAGGCCAGGGATGAATGAATGCAAGGAGAGAGCAACACAATGCATCAGCATTACTGGTCCTGCCAAAACATGTCTCAAGGTTCCAGGGAAGGGACTCTACTCCCAGGCATTCGGTTGGGGTTGGTTAGGGAAGTGTTAGGCCTGACCTGTCTGAGGAGGGTTTGCAACTCACAGACTCCTGATCTCCACATCAATCGAGGTAACCAGTCAGGAGCTCACAGAATGGAATAAGCTTCAGGTACTCATGGGGATGTTCAATACCAAGAACTGAGCACCTATCACATGGAAGGCCCTATGGGCTGGGGTTGGGGAGGAACACACTAAGGAAGAAAGGCTGAATAGAGAAGGCAGAAGAGAGAAATAATTGGGCCTCTAAGTATGTGTGTGGAGAGCATTCAAGGCAGGAGGGGGCAGAAGCTGGAATGGCACTGAGGTAGACAAACTCAAGTCATTTCTAACATCAACCAAAAGATCAGTTTGGCTAGAATGGAGAGTGGGGTAGGAGAGTAGTAAGAGGTAGACTGGATCAGGAAGAAGGATGTGGTCCAAGTCAGTTTTGTGTCACAGGGTCAGAAGCAAGGATACCTTTTACATCTAGAATTAATTAAATTCATATTTATTAACTGCCAACTACTTGCAAGATTCTAAGTCAGGCACTTAGGAGTACAAAGATGAAATAAGACACAGTTCAAGGAACTTATAATTAAAAGTGGATGAAGAATAAAGACAGGCACCAAAATTATGACAAGGTACAATGCAAAGGCCAAAGGAGAGGTCCAGACAGTAGAAGAGAAAGGTGAGGAGGAAGGCAACTTGCAGCTGGGGGCTGGGGATAAAGTTTCGTGGAAACGGCAACAGAGGTAGGCCCTGAGGAAAGGGGAGGACTTTATCAGATAATGGGAAGTCCATTCCAAGCATGGTGAGCAAATGTTTGGGTCCAGAGAGGGCAGGATAAGAACTAGGGATAGTAGATAGTCCAGGTGGTAGCAACACAATGTGTGAAAGGAGGACGTGTCAAAACTGGAATTGAAAGTTTGAGTCTGTGGAGGGCACTGAATGGCAAAATCAGTCATTTATGCATATTTGGTAGTAAATGGGGGGTAATGTAATATAGCAGTGTTGTGATGGGAGCATTATTATGGCTTATTATTATTATTATGGCGTATTATTATACGCCATGCTGCCAATCCAATTAGGGAGGCAGAAATGACAAAACTCAGCAATCTGGACTGGCTGAGTGTGTTTCAGGGGTGACTGGTAAGTGAAGGGGAGGGGGGTTTCAATTCACTAATGAAGGTGTTTTTATCCTCTGCTGGTGTTCAGCACTTGCTTATCTTAGCAATGTCTGATATTTATGTGTACAACTTGATGATGGTGTTTTTACACAGGGTGTTTCATTACATCCCCATACTCTTGTGAAATATGAATTGCATTTTAAAGGGAAAACCGAGGCTCAGGAGATGGAAGTAATTGCTCATGGTTACAAGGAGTCAGGGCTATGACTCAAACCTAGGTCTCTCTTGGCTGCTGTCTCTATCAAAAGAAGCTCAAATCAAAGACTTCAACTCAGGTGACCAAGAGGATGATAGATTCCTTATCTCCCTGTCAGTCGAGGTAACCAGTCAGGAATCTGCAAGCCAGAGCAGAGTTTCTTTTAAGTAGGATCACAGTTCTTCTCCCCTGCATAAGTTACTCTCTGCTACATCCCCTTGAAGTTCACTTGGTCACTGTTACTCTCCTCCTTAACCCAGCCCAGTGGGTGTCCTCCAAGTTTTGGTGAAAAGAAGGAAGGGGTAGCTACTGCTCTCCTAGGAGATGGCACCAGCCTGATGTTCCCACAGTCTCTTTGTTCCCTTCCCCCTCTCTCTTTCAATCATTAAACCAAGATACTGGACCTGGAAGCCTCCATTTAAGAAATGTGTCCTACTTTTTCCAGGCCAATGACTCTCAAGTACTCTCTTCTCCCGACGTGCCAAAACAAGTCAATATCCTGCCGTCTTATCAGAGGAACAAGGTGCCTGTGACCTTTCTACATTCAGAATGAATCCATACCAATGTGGTTACATAACTATTCGAAATATCCTGGAAGCTTATCCTGGAAGTGTAATACTCAAAGTAAATCCAAAGAAGATACAGGAGATCAGAAGATTTAGAGCTGGAACGATCATCAAAACCATTTTACAGATAAAAGACTTGAGGCCCAGTGAGGGAAAGTGACTTGCACCAAATGATAATAAACCTGTATACACTGTTTTAGAGTCTAGAAAAGGCTTTGCATAAATTATCTCAATATCCTGTAAGGTATTACAGATCTGGAAACTATGATCTAGAGAAGGGACTTGCCCATGGTCACAAAGGTGGTGAGTACAGAACCCAAGTCCCCCTGACTCCAGGTCAGGTGCCATTTCCACCATACCACACTGCCTTTTTTCTCTCCCTATCCAGGGAAAAAACTTGACTCCTAGACTAAAGATGAAATATAGGAAGGTTGATGAAGAAAAGGTAAATCTAGGTAAAGAAGAAGTCTTTGTAGAGATGAGTGAAGATCTCTGTTTAAAAAATAAAAATGGCGTTGATGATCACCCACACCCCAAAAGAGGTTGCTTCCCACCTTGCCCTGAAACAGCATATCCTGTCTCCATCCCACAGCACTGAATCCTTATGTGCAAACACTACAATGTTCATGCTCAATACTTTGCCATGTCTAATCCTACATTCCTGGGGGGCCACCATAGGGCTGAGGTCACCATTTTCCGGGAGTGGGAGAGGAAGACAAAGACACACATTAATATCCAACTCAGGATGGTATCTATGATTCAAGACACAGAGTTTGGGTGAGTGAGCAGTCAAATTTGGCCCTTGGCCCTCATGGAGTAAGTCACTGGCTCATGTGTCTTCTGGAGGGAGGTGGATGGACACAGAGATTGCTTACATGTTGAAGGGCCAACTGGGAGTAATATCACTTCTAAGAGATTCATGAGGCTTGGGCAGCCATGCAGTGAATTCTGGGATCTAAAAAAAGGTAGAGGTGATACAGTGAGAGACAGGTACCTGTTCCCAGGGACGGAAGGGAAAACAACACTAAGTTTCTTCCCACATGGAACTAGAGAGGGTTTCTGCTTGGGAGAGGGGGTGATTACGCCATAATGTGGGCTTCCCCTTTTCAAATATCTCCACCTATCCCTGGAGGCTTTTTCCCTTTTAGCTTTCCTCTTGGTTTCTACTAGGAAACATTTTAAAAAAATAATTCACTATTAACTTCATGAACTGTTCCTTTTATCCACTGTCCCAAAGGAAGAAAGAGAGTAAGAGAAAAAAACCACCCACTTTTCCACAGGGGTAATCTCAATTATATTTGTTTTAGGGAGTTCCCTTAAGACAGACATCTAAAATATGGTTGTTGTTATGAGAGATTCTCCCACTGTACTTGGCATCACTTAGAATCTGACTAGATTTCTGTGTCTCATTATCCCCTAAAGAGGGATAAAGGAAACAACTTGTGGCTATTAAGGCAAAGAGGGGGCCAGCTACGCAGGTGTGTATCAATGAGCTAGGGAACCAGAAGTCTGACAAAGGATAAAGAAATTGAGAATTTAATTTAGACAAGAGAAGGTTGAGGAGGATTTTTTTTTTTAAACATGGAGAGAAGTAGAGGTTCAAATTAGCTAAAAGAATAATATAAGACACTGGATGGGTGGCCAGGCTAGATCTGGAATTTCCTTTTCTGGAATGTTTGAATATAGAATAAATCACTACCTTTCAGGGATGATTTACTAACAATAATTCTGCCTACAGGCAAGGATGACGGACTAAATGCCTCTCGAGGGCCCTTTCTAACCCTAAGGCTTCAGGATTCAAACTAGTGCCTCAGTTCCTAACGGATATGAGGCTGATGATAATCTCCCATTTGCTACCAGGGCTCTCCAGTGAAGGCCAACTATGTTCAGGATAGAAAGAAGCTACCATTGGAAAAGCACAGACATACAATTTCAGAGTCAGAAGGGAATGCAGAAGCTTCTACTGCCAAACTCAGTCCTGGAGAAAAATCCCCACTACAACCTAGATGACAAGTGGTCACCTGGCCTCTTGAAGACCTTGAATGAGGAGGAAGCTACGACCTCTGGAGGCAGCCTATGCCACTTTAGAATAGCTTCCATCTTTAGGAAATTTCTTCCCTCTGACATTAAGCCTAAATTTGGCTCCTCTGCAACTTTTCCACATTTCTCCTCCATGTTTCTCAAATACTTGGAGACAGCTATCAGTCTCTTCCTTCTTACAACTCTTCTCTGTTTCAAACTAAATACCTCCAGTTCTTTCATCTGATTCTCACATGGCATGGACTTCACCATCCTGGTTTCCCTTTGCTGCACATTTTCCCTTTTTCCAGCTTATCAACGTCCTTCCTAAATGCTGGCTGAACTGAACATGATCCTCCACTTGTGAGTGGTCTGACCAGGGTAAAGTACAATGGGGTCCACAGCTCTGCTTCTCTCAATTCAGCCTAAGACCATGTTAGCGTTTTTGGTTTCTCTATCACAATGTTGACTTATACTGAACTTGCAGTCCACTAAGCCCCAGATGCTTTTTTTTAGATACTTCTGCCATCCTGTACTTTGTGAAGTTGTTTGTTTGATTTCTGACCCAAGGTAAAGGGCTGAGGAATCAAAAGTGTGAAGAAGGAATAAAGAAATTGGAGAATTTTTAGCTCTTCTTTATCCTTGTAATTAAATTCTGTTTTACTGGCTTCAGCTCAATGTTCTGGCCTATCAAAATCTTCTTTGGTCCCAGTTCTGTCATCTGGTGTCCTAACCATCCTTCCCAACTTTGTGTCAGTAGCAAACTGGATCAGGATGTGGTCCATGACTTTATACAAATATTGATACAAATGCTAAACATTACAGGGCTGAACAGATTCATGGGCCACGGCACTGGAGGTCTCCTTCTAAGATGACATGGAATCACTAAATACCATGCTCAGAGTCCAGCCATTTCTTCAGTTCTAAATCCAAGGAAGGCCCTGGTGATCTGTGATCCACTTATTTCTCTTGTTTGCCCTGACATGAGCAGGCTCCCAAAATCTATTCTGGGCAACAGGTCAGTAGGCTCCAGCTACAAGTGACATCATTAATTTAGAACTGAAAATTAAAAAAAAGAAGTGATGTTAGCTTTGAAGCTTTGGCAAACCAAAGAGAGCTCTGCAGGCTGTGAAAGGCAGAGGGGATGAGAAGAGACAAGAGTGATATTCCTTGCAGGATTCTGTCAGGAGACTGGTGAGACTGGACCAGACTGAGCTGGGGAAGCCTGGGCATCAGTGGGCCAAGAGCCTTAGACCTGGAGCCACTATTTGGTTGTGAAAGAAGAGACATTGCTCCTGGCTGTACCCACTAGGAAGCAGAGTACAGAGCATCTTAAAGAAGAAACAACTCAGCCCATATTTGGGACATCATGCCACAGAAATACCAAACATAAAGCTAAATGGTAATGCTCCAAGAACAGTGTGGAGCTGTTAAGAGTATCAGGAGAAAGAGGTGGAGAGCTCTGGAGGACAAGAAAGAGGGCTGCCTTCAGGGTTTGAGACAGAAAGCAGTCTTAGTATAACAACAACTGAGAGGACTGGGACAGTACAGACTTTGGAAGCAATTGCTATGTCTCCATTCCCAGAAAAGCTAGGCTGAGGGGCAGTGGGAACAAACTCTGAAGAGAGAGCCCTTTGAGTCCTTTTCCTGTACACTAAGGAGTCATTCAGGATTTCTGTTATCCTTGGCTTTCAGTTCCCAGAATGCTGAGAAAGGCGAGGCCAATGGAGAGACTAAGTTACTTACTACCTGCCATCTTTACTCACTGATCTGAAACAGGAAGATAGAAGCAGAAGCCCTAGAAAAATATGCCATTAGAATGAGGGGAAGAAGAGATAGAGGGATAAACGCAAAACGGAACAAGCCTGAAGCCAGAGTTGCCAGTCAGACATAAAAAGTAGAGACTGCATGATGTTGGGGACAGAACACTTGGCTTCTAGTCTCAGCTCTGCCACTATCTGTTCTAAGGCAAATCACTTCCCATTTCTGGGTCTCAGTTTCCCTATCTGAGAAGAGATCTGAGCAGATGGTTTTGGGTTCATCCCCACAAGAGGTTCTATGGAAGGAAATGAAGATGTTTAGCCTTAAGAAGAGAAAGATTCCAGAGACAAGTATTTTCATGAAGAAGGATTTTTTTTGGTTCTCTTTAACCTCAGAGGACATAGCCATGTTCTACAGAAAGAGGTAAATTTAGGTTTAATGTCAGGAAGCCTTTCTAACAATGAGGACTAACCAAAAGTGGAACAGAATGCCTCAGGAGATAGTGGGCCTCCCCTCATTGCATGACCCACTTGTGTGCTGTAGGAAGAAATTGTTTTCAGAAAGGGTTTGGCCAGTATGGCCACTGAGGTCCCTTCTAACTTTGCATTTCTGTGACTCAGTTCCTGAAGCTCCTTCTAGTTCCACCATTTATAATTCTAATCTCCCAGAATTTTTTTTTTTAAAGTATTTATCATGTTTTGAAGGCTATGGAAACCCAGAGAGCCCATATCATTTTCCCATGTTCCCCTAGGGCCTCTGATACACTGGATGGAGATCCAGTTTTATTTGGCCTTTAAATTCTTAGAAGCTGAAGAGATGTGAGTCAGGTATTAGTACAGTTAAGTGGATTTAGAACTGACAGGTTCTTCTATACTATGTTCCACCCTATGACACCTCCCCTTCTAGAGAAAAGGCTTTTTCTTAGATGGTTTAGGTAAGTTCCTCATTACTTGCTCTTTCCTGGACTTCATAAAGGGCTTCTGTTTTTCCCCATCTGATATACTTACATAACATTGTACATTATTGCTATCTATCTCAATAGTGTCTTATCCTTCTATTAGAGGACTGAGATCAGATCATAATCTAAACTATGGATTTCCCCAATACCTGCTCTGCACAGAGTAGGCACTTAACAAATACTGGTTGAGTACTAAAGTAGAAATTTAAGCTGTGTTGAGTATATTTACTTACTGAAAGTTCAGTCCATATCCCTGGAGTCAGGGATATGGACTGAATGATCTAAGATCCTTCCCAAACAACCCACTAGCTCAGAATCATCCAGCTGCCTCATTCTTCAAGTTACAGCCCTCCCTCCCCTCAAATTATATCGTATCCCTTAAGATTTTCCAAGAAGTCCACTGACCACTGCCCCCCTAAACCAACCAGTGAGTAAAATGCAGGAGAAGTGATGGTGGTAGGGGTTGCTTCCCTAAGAAAATACAAAACCACTTTCTTGATATACTCACAAATATTTGGGAAACAGAGATCACAACTTGGAAATATTCTATGGGAGAGTGAATTAGCATGGTAAATTTAGCCAGAAACTACCCAGCACCGAGGCAGCGATAATTCAGAGTATTTCTGAATTCCTTTCCCCAATGACCCCTTCATGCCCATGTAGTGCTTCTGAACATCTATTTGAGGACAGTCTGGGGCTGCTGCTTTCATTTTTGTGGTATCTACAAACTCATATCCCAGGGTCAGAGGCAGGCAAATTCTGAGGGCGAAGCCTCATCCTTATTAACAGTAAGAATAATAACACTATCTGATATTTTAGGTTTGGAAAGCACTTCACACACATTATATCACTGCGGCTCTGAAATAGCACTATGAGGTAGATATTATTAATCCCATTTTACAGATAAAGAAGCTGGGGGTCAGAGGAAGTCAATGACGTCTCTAAACTCACACAGCTGCTAAATATAAAGGACACAATTTGAACCTCAGTCTTCCTGACTCCAAATCCTGGGAGGTTGGTGGGGAAGGTAGGGTATGAAGTTAGGAGGCTCGTCACTGCTTACTTATGAATCAGTAAAATGTTAAGGGAGAGGATAAAGGCTGATGGCAAAGGGAAAGAGCAAGGCCCCAAGAGCTGGCAGGACTACTGAGAGGAATTGCAGGCCTCTCATTCTTCTACGACACCCCCCTACCTCCCTGGAACACATCATGAATGGGGACTTAGGTTAGGAACGGGAAAACATTAGTACTTCCTGACTTTCAGGGAAAGGGACAGGACACAAGCCAAGTCAAGAGCCAAGCCAGGATAACTATGACAGAGGGTATATTACAATGTTTTAAATAAAGAAAATGGCTTAATAATTCAAGGTTCTAGGGTAGAGAGGCAAAGATCAGGAGTTTGGGGAGCTCATTCGTTCATGGGATTTCCTCACTAGGAGGAACCTAATCTCACCAATCCATTGTAAAAAGCAGCTAAGAAATATAACTGGAAGCAGGGTCAATATGTATTTCCATAAAAATGCTGAGGACAAGGAAGGGGGAGGGGAAATATTGAGGAAGCAGACAGGAACAATTTCTCCAACACAAGGTAGAAGATTTATTGCTAGGGACTCACCATAGGAATCAACCTGACTGCATGTAATGAGGAAGAAATCAGGTTCCTCCTGCCTTCAAGTTTATAACCCTGAGAAAGAATAGGTTGCACTGGCCTATCCTCCTAGCCGCCCGAGACCTAGTGACTATGATACATGGTAACATAAAATTAAGCACTCTTTGTACACTGGGGTTGGAAAGGAAAGATGGCTCTCTTCTCTGTAAAGACTTTATGAACAAGGTAGTAACTGGGTCAGTCTTCAAAGATATGGAGAATCTCAATGGATATGGGTACATCCAAGGAGAAAAAAATGGTAGGAGAAAAGATAAAGATGAGAAGATGCAAAACATGTTCAGAGAACAATGATGAGGCTAGGTGGATTAGAGATAGGATGAGATTTCCAGATTAAGTAAAAACCTTTACTCTACTGTCAATATGGAGTCTCTGAAGGGAGGGACATAATCAAATTACGACCAACTATCAGGTAATAACAGCCTCAAATAAGGTGAAAACAGTGAAAATGGACAGATGTTATAAAGGAATAATTTATCAGAGTTATCAGGGACAGGAAAAAAGGAAAAGAAAAAGGAATTAGTCCATAATTTCAAGTCCTGGGGATCAGAATAGTGGAGCCATTGACAGAAATATGAAAGTCATGAGAAGGAGCAGGCTTAGGAGGAAAGGTGGTGGGTTCAGCTTTAGACATGATGGGTATGAGGTGCCAATATGGCATTCAGGTAGAGATATCTAGCAGGCAGACTGGTACTTAAGATAGAGGTAAACTGTGGCTAAAGCTCTGGGAGTCATCTTAACAGTGGTGATAGCTGAAACCACAGGAATAAATAAGATGTCCAAATTAAGAATGTGGCAACAAAGAATGGAACTCCATGGGCTAAACTTTAAAGAATACCTGTTGTTCTTCATCATCAAAGAGGACCATGACATCAAGATGATGACACGACTTGCAGTTGACTTTGATTTGAGGGAGGGAGGGCTGGACAAGGTCACCAACCTCACTTCTTCTCCTGAGCCGCCTGCCCTGATATTCATCAGGATGACTGGAGATGGCCCAGAATGCAATGGGATACCCTGGCCCTTTCAGGCTAAGGCCTTACCACATTCTCACTTTGAGTAAGATACATCCATTCAATGAATAGGCTTCTTAAAGCAGTTGCTCAAGGGATGGCCCCTTAAGGTCTTATCATCTCACAGCTAATCTACCTTAGCGTTGTGTTTGGTCTCAGTGCCTCTAGTCTCTCCTCTACGACATATTCCACTGGTGACATTACTGAAACACAGGTCTAACCATATCATCTAATACTGACTTTTTTTTATGTTCTATTTTCCTTACCAGTTTACTGAGCATGGCTTGTTTGCATTCTTTTGCAAATAGTGAGATGGAGAACTTTGTCATGTGATTGTTGATTATTGACTTTTTTCTTTTTTAAAGTCAGCTAGTCAGCAAGCATTTATTAAGTACCTTTTATGTGACAGGCACTGTATTAAGCACTGGGGGTACAAAGAAAGGCAAAAAACAGTCCCTGTCTTCAAGGAGCGTATAATCTAATGAAGGAGAAAACATGAAAATAGCGTGTACATGAAAATGTGTACAAACAAGATAAATGCAGTCTTCAGTTGGAGGTTATCTCAGAGGAAAGGCACCCACATACTCACATTAAGGGGGACCAGGAAATGGCTCTTACATAAACGACACTGAAAGAAGTCAGAAGGCAGAAATGAGGAGGAAGTCTGTAACACCGGGACAACCATAAAGCTGCATGGACTTAGAGATGGAAGGTCTTGTGAAAGGAATAGTAAGGAGGCCAGCTTCATCGGATGGTATAAGAAGGGAGGTATAAGGTCTAAGAAGGCTAGAAATACAGTAAGGGGTCAGCTTTACATGCTCTTTATATAGATTTTATATATTTAATTCTATAGGCAATAAGAAGTCACTGGAGTTTAAAGAATACCTACGTTTAAGGAGTTATGAAGGAGAGAAGTCAGCAAAAGAAAGTGAAGAAACATTCAAAGAAGAGGGAGAACCATGATCATGTGCTGTCACAGAAACCAATGGAAAAGAAAGTCTCCAGGACTGAGGGGCAGGTCAACAGTGTGCCCACAAAGCATCTTCACATGCAGGCTCTTAAGCCCTAGATCATAGGTAGGGCATATTCAGTACCAATGCAGGGGGCAATCTATTTCTTTTAAAGCTCCTAGAACACTTTATTGGCATTCATCCATGAACATTAACCTTACAAATGGGGTCACATCATGTAACGTAAGAGCTGAAATGGAACTTGGTCAATCCAGCCTCCCTCACAATGTAAGAACCTTTTCCGTATCATCTCTGATTAGACCTCTGCCTGAAGATGTCCGATGATAGAAGGCTACCTCCTACCCAGAGTGGGACAGTTCTAATTGTAGGAAAGTTCCCTTCTACTAATCAAAGCCTGCTTAACTTTTATCCATGGGTTCTAAGTCTTCCTCTCATTACTTACTTTCCTCTCATTCTTTTGACAAAGCCATTGGAAAAATGTTGAAAAAGACAAATCGAAGGACAGAGTCTTGCAAAAGGTCATTGTTACATTCTCTCCTGGCTAATATGATTACTTTTCAGGCAGAACTGGCCAATCAATTCTGAACCCACCTTAAGGTACTAGCATACTGTCTGCACTTCACCATCTTGACTGTAACACTTTCACTTTGTGCTTCAGTGCTGATGACAGAAGCACTTGTCAAACCTTAATGCACTGTACAAATGGGAACTACTACTATTATTATTATTCTCCTCTGTCTATAGAACTGCTTCCTTCCTTCCTATAAGGGAGAGAAAAGATTTTGTGGCCTAGTGGAAAAAACACAATTCAGTCATGAAATTTAGTTTCTGGTCATGACTGTCACGAAATGTATTTGCTGCATTTGAGTTGTGAGTTCTCTCACTTCCCGGGACCTCAGTTTCCCCTCAGCCAGAAGCTGATTTTCTTCTACTCTACTCACAACAGGACTCTGTATTTTTTCCTTAGGCATTTATAGCCCCTACCATAGGGAATAGTTACTTGTAAATAGTCAATGACAGTAGTGTAGTCAACACATGGTACAAAAAGCACTAGGTTTGGAACCAATAGATGGTTTTAAATTCTGGCTCTGACACATTAGCTATGTGAGAAATGCCAATATTTTTATTATTTACCTTTCAGAGTCATTATAACAAAGAAGCTCTAAACTTTCAAATGCTATGTACATCTGAGTCATTATCTTTATAAATTGTGAACCAAAAGAAGAATCCTGGAGGATTTCATCTAATCTAACCCTCTCATTTTCAGGTGAAGAGTTTGAAAAGAGTTTTTCATCTCTCTTTATGAGAATGCTTTTGTTCATCTTTATACTATCCTCAGAGTGCCTAGCACAGCCCCTTGTGTATGACGTGCTCAAGAAAGGTCTTAACTGAATTCAGAACAGAATTCTTGAAACTCACATGGGAGAAGGCAGATCATGAATTAAGGACAAATATTTCAAATACGATGAAAAGTTTTGCCCTATTCCAGGAGTCGACAGATTTTCAAAAACATTTTAACATTGGCTTTCAGTTCTTTTGTTTCCATGCTGGCCCTCTCCTGGGTTGAGTTTTAAGGTCCTAGATAGAGATCTGGGTCAACAAATATTTGAAAAACGTACACTCCCAAGGTAAGAAAGGGAAAACTAGGGTGGTGCAAAAAAGTAAAAGGACCAAGAAAACAGGATTTAATGGAGTCAAGGAAAGGGCAGTCTGAATATCAAGGAGCCTTCTTCATTGCACAGGTTGGGGTGGCTTTTGACAGTGGAAAACTGCATATCCTTTCAGAGATAGTTGATGTGTTTTGGTTTTGCTGTACTGCTTTTTTTTCCCCCTCTCAAATTTTGTTAAAAGGCTTCCCCTTCACGGAGAAGGGAGGAAGTGAGAGGACATAATTGGAAAGAAATGATATTACAGAAAAAGAATCAATTAAAAAAAAAGTTAAGAAATTAGACATGAAAAAAAATCTCCAGGAGTCCTAACAGAATCAGGACACCACAGGGCCTCCTAGCACAAGTCATTTAAGTGACACTGAACTCAGTAGCTACTGGCATTTACACAGGTCTGACAATAGTGACTGAGGAGCAGCTGGCATACCTATTCAGTGACAGTGCTGGTAATTAAATTGGTGATCTCATTCTGAGGCTCCCAGAATCACAGAACAGAAAGGAGGAGGAAGACTTAAGCTAATATGGATGAACTGGTGAAACTTGAAGTAATGCAGTGACTTAATGATGCCAAGCCTGAAAATTTTGCCCAGTTTGGGGAAGTCTTACACATACCCTTCCCCAATCTCTTAATCAACAAGGTTAAAGAAGGAAAAAAAAAACTTAAGAGCTCCTGAAGAACTGCTGGTATTTACTGAATATGTAGAGAAAGCATTTTAAAGTTTGTGCTTAAATTTTCTCTTTAGGATTCTGTCAAACCCCCCCCCCCCCCCCCCCCCCCCCGCCAAGACACTTCATTCCTTAAGTCTCACACTATCTTCAAAATTACTACCCACTTCGTAATTCAGAGCAAAAATTGCAGCTCGGCCACACCCACCTGCCTAGTAACCAAGGACACAAACGGAACAGAAAAACCAGAACAGAATGACAGGTCTCTCTGGAAGAGATGAATGGGAACACATCGTTTCATCTCACTTCCTGAGAGCTGGACTGTAACACAGAGCATAGCACACTCAAGCACAGCTGCTTCCTTGTCCCAAGGCACACTCTGCTCCCAACTGGGATCCTGGCTCTTGGCCTTTTGGAAAAGGCAGAAATTCGGATCCTTTTCCTGGATATCTATGAGGAATGACTGGTTAGTCAATTAAGGACTGAGAAAGCAAACCCTAGTAAGTGGCAGCCAATCACCTTTAAAAAGGCTTATAAAGGAGCACTAAAACCTTCCAGTCTGGCTACTCCTCCCATTCTCCTCACCCACTAGAGAAAACCTTCCTACACAGATACACGTGAATGAAACCAGGATCTCTTCTGGTCAGTCATCTAAACCTAAGGTCCCTGCTGTGAGGAAGAATTAAAAGTATCTAATTTCTAAGGCAGAAACAACCAGCCGTGGAGAAGGATGCTGGAGGTAAGCCAAACCTGATGCTGGCCTCCAGAATCTTGTCTCCCACACAAATGGCTTTGACGCAGTTATCTCAAGAGCTCTCCTCTGGGGAATCCCTGCTGAGCAATCCTTTCAGCACCCACCAGGAAGTACTTCCCACCTAAAATAACCTGACTGCCTAGCTCAGTTCTGAAATTCTCTTCCCCTCCCATTCCTCTTTGGTATACCTTTCTCCATTTAGGCTGCCCTCCTGGGTCGACAGAGCCAAGTCTGAAATTTCCTGGATTGTGTCCCAAGCACTACAGAGTTTGACTACAGTTTGAGGAGGTGCTTTCTAACACTTCCTTGTCTGGGCTGGGCCAGGCACTGGTATACTGACAATTCACCTTTGTAACACAGACAGCCAAGTGATTTATTCCAAAGGTGACCAGAGAAAGCACAATCCACCTGAAGAGGCTAGTGGCTACCTATGGGGGCTAGTGACAGAAAACTGAGAGAAAGAGAGCTTTTTTCTCTTCCTGTTCATCAGCTGAATTTCACATGGTTGGTGTTATGGTTCTTGGTTTTTAAGTATAAGAAGTATATAACAATCTAAGTGTGGGAGGAGATTAAGCTAATTTATAAATGTAAGCTCATGAAACTATTATCAGATACTTCTAGATCTGTGTGCCTCCAACAAGGCAGTTAACATTTTTCTCCTTCTGGAAAAATTGTAGTAAGATTTAATAACTGTGGCATGTCACAAGCTGCTTCTGAGATATTAACAAGATGTTACACAATCACTGTGTATGCCCTCTCCCTCTTCCTCCCACCCCATAAGACATTCCTTCAACAGCTCTTCAATTTTACCATTAGGCAAAGTGTGGCAGATCTAGTTAGGGCCTAGACTTGGAATCCAGTTTTCAGTCTAAGATTGACAAATGAACTCAAATGAAGAAATAATTTCTTCCTAAACGTGTCCCCCGAAAGTCAATGAAAAGGTACGTATAATATGTACAAAAGACAGCAAATACTGGAGCTATGTTCAAACCCAAGTCTGCTGTCATTAAATTCAGCTTTCTTTCCTCTACTTCATGTGGCTTCCCTTCTATTCACAAATATCTGAACATAGGATAGTTGTAAGTAGGTTCCAGTATATTCAACAATGACTTCTGTGCTCAGAGTGGTACAAAAAAAAAAAGACATCCTCCAATACGTACCTATAAGAACTGAGGAATGAAGAAAGCAGAGCCAGGAAAACAAGAATGTAAGTTAATACTACGAGACAAAAGAATTCAGATCAAATGCAATGATTTCAGATGACTAATGACTGAAACACATTTCCTTGTGTTGCTTCCTTGATGTCTACAAACACACCCATGTATTGGTCATCCTCAAAAAATCCACACCTTATCCATACCTCCTCACTAGCTATTATTCTATATCTTTTTCAATGATGGATAAACTTGAGAAAATCATCTTCAGTCGGTGCCTCCACTTCCTTCACTCTCTTCTTAACTCTCTGTAATTTGGCTTCCATTTTTATCATTCAATTAAAACTGCTCTCTCCAACGTTGCCAGTGAGCTTTTAACTGCCAATCTGTGTGCGTGTGTTTGTCCTTCGTTGCCGAAAAAGAACATGCCATCAGAGCAATGATGACATGACTTGCACTTGATTTCGTTTTGAGGGAGGGCTGTACAGGTCACCAGCCTCACTTCTCCTCCAGAGCCATCTGAATCCTGTGACCGAATATTCATCAGGATGACTGGAGATGACCCAGGATGAGGCCATTGGGGTCAAGTGACTTGCCCAAGGTCACACAGCTAGTGAGTGTCAAGTGTCTGAGGTGAGATTTGAGCTCAGGTCCTCCTGACTCCTGTACTGGTGCTGAATCCACTGTACCACCTAGCTGCCCCTGCCAAATCGATAGGCGTTTTCTCAATTCTCATCCTGCCTGATCTCTCTGGAACCTTTAATGCATTAATAATAACCCTCTTCTCCTAAATATTCTCTTCTCTCTAGGTTTTGGTGGCAGTACTCTATTTAACTTGATTTTTACCTTTTTCTATCCTAGGCCCTGTTCTTTTCTGTTATTTCGCTTGGTGAAATAATTAGCTCCCTTTGATTCAATTATCTCCATGCTGGTGATTCCCAGACCTTATCCAGCACTAACCTCTCTCCTGTTCTCCATTCACATCTCCAAACTACCTATTGACATCTCAACCTGGATATCACATACACATCTTACACTCAATATCTCCAAAACAACTCATTATCTTCTCCTCAAAATCCTCCTCTCTTCCTAATTTCGCTATTACTGTCAAGGGCACTACCTAGGCTTATCAACTAGGTGACATCACCCACTTTCATGGCCCCCTCCTTGCCAATCCTATTTGCTGCCAAGTTCTACGGATTCTACCTTCTTAAAATCTCTTGTAAATGCTCCCTGCTTTCTTCTAATAATGACCCCACCATGAAGGTCTAGTCCAGAGGTGGAGAACCTGCAGTCTTGAGGTCACATATGGCCCCCTAGGTGCTCAAGTGTGGCCCTGAGACTGAATCTGTAAAACTTGGACTTGGTCAAAAGGCTACATCCAAGGACCTAGAAGGCCACACAGCACAGTACCTGGCTGTGTTTGCTGACTTAGCTTGATTAGAGAAAGAAACAAAGTGTTTGCTGGCTGAAATACTATCCAGGCTTTTTTGGTCTCAAAGTGGCAAACGATTTACATAATTTCTTAGGAAATAGGAATAGCCGGTATCAGTGTCTGTTCTTCCCCATTTTCTGTTGTCTGATGTCATTCCCATTTTGGGGAGTTAACAGTTCATTTAAAAAGGGCTGACAAGAGTTGCCTAAATTACATACCACTCTCATTTTCATTTTACTCTTCTAATTTGCCAATTGGGTTATTTTCTAATAACCCAATGGTACACAGAAAGCTGAGTCAGAAATGATTTCCATGTTGGTAACCATTTATTTCCATATTATCTGTTTCATTTTTTTGTCACATCAGTCAGTGTTCACCAAATCTAATACCTTTTGATTTTCTGAACAAAGTATTCATGAAATGTGAAGAGGCTTCTGAATCTACAAGACTTTGGTCTCCTTCATTCTTTATTCCTGAACCATGCTATCCAACATATTTTAGCCACTCCCTACCATGTTCCAGTCCATTCTCCACTTTGCTGTTAAACTGATCTTCCTAAAGCACAAATCTGACCATGTCACCCCGCTTTTCAATAAACTCCAAGGATCCCTTATGACTTGAAGGACAAAATATAAAATCCTCTGGCTTTCAAAGACCTTTATAACTTGGCCCTTCCTACCTTTCCAGTTTCCTCATACCTCACTCCCTTCCACATACTCTGTGATCCAGTGACATAGGCCTCATAGTTGTGCCTTGAAGATCACACTCCCGTCTCCCAACTCTGGGAACTTTCACTGGCTCTCTCCCATTCCTGGAACTTTTTCTGTCCTCATCTCCATGTCCTAGCTTCCTTTAAGTCTCCCCTAAAGTCTCACCTTCTCCAAGAAGCCTGTCTTACTCCTAAGTCACCCTGAGATTACCCCAATTTAAACTTTATGTACCTTGTTTCACATAGTTCTTTCTATATATGTTGTTTTCCCTATTGAACAGTGAACTTCTTGAGAGGAGGGGTTGCTGTTCCCCCCCATTTTGATACCCACTGCTCAGCCCAGCACCTGGCATTCAGTATTGAACAATAAATGCTTGTTGATTTGACTGAACTTTACACTGAAGTCAGCCATGTCAGAGTATATGTTGGCTTAACTGGAGAATCTGAACTAGTTCTTTGTAGAATTTCTCCACCTCCTCCTCATCTTCTGCAATTAATGTTAGCACCTCAGCTACAATAGCATTATTATTCATGATGATCTTTTTAGTAATTCTCAGCAGGGTCACTGCAATACAAAGTAACCAAATGTCCCATGAAATGATTTTTTGTTGTCTTCAGACATACCATAAAACCAACTCCTTCAACTCTTTTATTTGGTCCTCAAAGAGCCTCTAAGCCATTCTTTGCAATTTCCTTTGGACCTTAGGTTTTATTTATAGTGAGAATGATAAGATTAATATAATTCAGTTTTTCCAGGAACACATTCACTCACTGGTCACTGGACATGTATCTCACAATCATGGAATCAGTTAAATAAATGCTTACAGATGGTCTAAAAACTACGATGCTGAACACGCTACTCCACCAGAGCTGCTGCAGAAACAAAAGGGAACCATAGAGGCCTGAGAACCATTTTTTATTTTCCTTTGTTTCATCGATTGCCATGGTCAAAGAATTCATCAGTGGTAAGTCTCTCTTGACTTAGCTAGTCTGGTTCTTACACTGTTCCCTCCTCCCCCCAATACTAGGAAAATGCTAAAGAGTATGTATAATCAGGGAAAGAGACAGTTCAGGGGTGAGGGACAGCTCCAATGTTGCACTGATAATGATGAAATATTAAGAGAATCAGATGAATTCCTCTAGTGCACTGGGTCAACCCTATAAAGGATTAGGAACAAGATTCACATGAGACAGGGAGTGGATGGGCTGAGATTAATACCGAAGGAGAATGTATGAGATAGTATATGGTTGCATGTGTTATTTTCGTGTGACAAAAGAAAAGAAAAATTTAAAGGAAAGTACCACAAAGGGAAAATATTTGTGATAGACAACTGGAAAGTTTGCTACCCAAAGCACATGAAGAACTCATGCAATTACATAAGGTCAGCACTTAGATTCCACAGGTCAAGCAGTCAAAGGAAATGAGCCAACAGTTTACATAGGAGTAAAATGTCTCAGAAAAATGTTCAGCCTCATTAACATTTAAAGAAGTGCAAATTATCACAATATGGCACTGTCATTAAGATGGCAAAAACAAACCCAAACCCAACGTTGGCAGGATTCACAGAAATGGATACTGTTACTCATTGTTGGTTTGTTCAATCTTCCTGGAGAGCCATTTGGCAATACATAATGAGGTTTCTGTTTATTCTCCTTAACCAGACAAATTAAATTAGAGGGAAATAACCAAAAGAAGTGAAAATTAACTTGTTCAAATGTTCATATCAGCGCCATATATAATTTCTAAAAAAATTAAGAACTCAAGGGCCCAACATTAGGGGAGGGGCCAAGCTAACAACAGTATCAAGAAAATATAGTACTACATATGAAGTATGTGAACTATACTGATATATCCATAAATGTATATGAAAGTATTAAGCAAATAATACATATATAACATGACCACAACTTTATAAGATGCATATGTATGTATATTACATAAAATTATAAGAGAATTTGGAATGTCAAGAGATTAGTATTCATTATATTCTTTTTTCTTTGCTTCATTACAATTTTTGAAAATAATGAATAAGAATAATGAGTGAGAAATGAAAGTCTTCTTTTCATGTCACTGATTTTCCCTGGGTTCTGTTGTTCTAGCTTAGCTTTTAATTTTTTTTCTTAAACAAGGGTTAGACTATTCAATTTTTAATTCCAGTTCTAACAATTTATGTGGCTCAGGTGCAGTCCCCTAAAAGTCAGATTCATTGCAAAAGATACCAAGGCAGAATTTCAACATAAGACACTGGATATGAAAACAGCTTATTAGCTCACCAGGAGCACACCGCTGTGGGACCTGATGAGGAGCAGCAGCTAACAGAGTTGCAACTGATGCAACTCTGTCTACTAGTTTAATGAACCAAACACCAGGAGAGATTAATCTGGGAGTCCAAGAACACACAACAAAGCTCCTAGAATATAGTCTGTTTCCCAATCGTAAACACTGTGGCCAGGAACATATCTATGCCATTCAAATGGAGAGATTGAACAGAACATAAATACAGAAGAAACAAAACCCTGATAATACTGTGCCTTCTAAAGATTCCCTGAACAAAAATGAGATATAACCTACTTCTCTTCCTCAAGGTTTCATACTACAGAGGGTTAGAGCTTGTTGAAGGACAAGAAAGAAGAGACTAACTGGGGAAGCATATGCAAACAAATACCTCTCTTGCTAACTGATGAGCTGATGATGCTCCTTCCAAGTTATGGTGGGCCTTGGACATCTGAAGAAGCCCACCTGTCAGGGTGACTCAAGTCCAAGTCCAACAACTATCCCTTCCCCAGACTGTATCAGTGTGTAGGGCTATTGAGGACAAACAGAAAGGCAGGACTCTCAACCCACTAGTTTAATTCTGGGTGGCACCATTTCAAACAGCTCCCTCTGCCAGTCTTAGCATTTCTTGGGAGACAAACAAGTGGGAACTACTTCTCTCCTCCCACTCTGCAGGGAGTAGCACAAGTTTAGACATACTCTTAACTAACAGTTTTGGCTGAGAGTAGGAAATAGACTAAGAGACACGTAATTCAACCAGGTTTTACTGAAGACAAGTGCTGATGCGCAGAGCAGTTTAGGACAAGATCTTTGCCCTAAAGCTTACAGTGTAGTTGGGGAAATACAGCAAAGATGTACAAAGAAGAGTAAACTGACAAAACTGGGGCAGTGGAAAGAGAAACAGTTTTGGTATAGAAGACCTGGATTTTAAGTCCTACATCATCACTTACTAGATTTTGTTAGTCTTGAGATTTGGGGGCTAGAAGGGACCTTAGTCATCTATGGTCTAGTCCATGAGTCTGGGGCCCACAGGTAGACGGCATCTTGCCTAAGTCACACAGGGAACAAGTAATAGTGGGTCTCTTAATTTTTCAGGGTGACACACATAACACATTAAAACTCCAATTCTTAGTCAATTCATCTTTAAAAAGAGAATATTTACACTATCTACCTCATAAGGTTGTGGGAAGATTCAATGAGATAATGTGTTTGTAAAGGACTCAGCAACTTTAGAGTTCTATATAAATAAGGTCTCATTGTTATTATTGCTAGCAATCATAATACAGATATTATTTAGGGCCAATTCAGCGGTCCAGTTAGGGCAGCTAGGTGGTGCAGGGGATAGAATGCTGGGCCTGGAGTTAGGGAGACCTATTTAAATTTCCTACGTAAATCTTTTTCTGTTCTTCCTTGTACATAAAAATGTTCATTTATTGGTTGTCAAGTTCAGCACATAAAAAATTACTTTTTAAAAACTGTAAGAACATTGAACTTGGAGGTAGAAACCCCAATTCTAAGTCCCAGTTCTATAGGATCACTAGTGTGTGTACCTCTGCAACCAGGAGCAAAAGTCATCACCTCTTTTGAGCCTCGCAGGGATAATAATCCTACCTGTACTGTGTATCTCAGAGGTTTACATTACAGCGAAGAAAGGACTCTGTGAACATTCCATTACTCCAGTCTTAGATCTCCTATAGCATTCAGTCTCCCCCACAAAATTTAGCAACTGTTCTGCAACTCCCAGACTTGTGAAAGTCGGCTGGGGTACTGAGGAGTTAAGTGACTTGTCCTAGATGTCACAGTCATTCTATGTGGCTATTTTCCTCAACTAGATTACAGGATTCTTGAATACAGCCACCTACAACACGTAGCAGAGAGCTGATCACACATGATAAATGCTCAATAAATTACAAGGGACAGTTTGATGTTACTTAATCCTACCCAGTTTCCCTCAAAGGAGGTATACACAGTCATTGTGTTTGTCTGGCAAATACCAAATAGCATTCTTTTAAGAGAATCTCAAGCTAAAAACAGCTACACAACCCATGAAATTCAGGAGAAAAGGGGAGAAATGCCCTAGCCCCCTTTTATTCCTGATTTAAGGGCTGTCTGCTCCTCTTTTTTTTTTTTTTTTAACTAATTAAATCTCAGTGTGTTCAGTACTGAGTACCCGTCACCCAATTGGAAGTGTGGGGCACCCATGCACAATACCCAAAAGGAAACCGTTGAAACGAATAGTTCTGAGCATAGTTCCTTTAAAGGTAGACCTTTTCTTGGCTAAGACCCCCACTCAGCCTGCTGACATTGTCAACTACCAAAGTAGTTTTGCCTTTTGGGAAAATTTGGCCTTATTCTCAAATTAAAGGCTCTTTTTTGCCTACTAGCTGGCACTGGGCTTTTTGGCAGTAAGGAAGGCCAGATTTCTGAACATAAAGGAGCATGTGATTCTTGAGGCCAGAAGCCACTTGAATGTGGCACTTCTTGTAGTACTCAGAGAGGCTAGGTTTCTCCAGGCTTCTGGCATTCTTGGTGGAAGCAGTTGGGGGTTGGAGGGGAAAGAGATTTCTCTTTCTTTGACACTGAGAAGCTCTGTGACTTTCTCAGGGTCACACAGGCAGGGTGCAGAGCCAGGAAAAGAACGCCGATGCTTTTAACTTGGAGATTGGATCCCTGTCCACCACATCATCCATGTTTTCTCTAAAATAACAAGTTGCTGTCCCTCCCAAGAAGACATTAGATCTCCCCCCAAGTCTATTCAAGAGAATTCCAACTCCCTAGCCAAATGCTTCCTCCTGAAAAAAGATCTCAGTTCACTAAAGCCTCTGAGCTCTTCCAAAAAAGAAGGTGCTTGGAGAAGTAACTTTATTTAAGGACTTATATAACTTCTCTTTCTCAGAAAAAATCCCTATACACCCAGCCTAATCATAGTAACATTTGTAAGGAACCTGTCATAGTGACAGGACGTGATAAACCACGAGGTAGCACATCAAACCTCTACACCAATGGTGCTGCTGTGGTATGAGAGGTGCCTGGGATGTGGTCATGGTGATTCCTAACAACCTGCAGCGTACCTGGTCCCAAGGCCCATGTCATGGGTGCTATCTAAAGTGCTGGACACACCGAACCAGAAACACTTTCCCATGTATGTCCATTTGGCTAAGCAGATAGAAATCCTAAGGCAGAGACGATGAAAACAGGAAATGAAGTGAAAGAGTGTACAGATGTATACATACACATAAATACAAACGCACACATATGTCTGAGAGCTCTTCCTGCCCCCAAGACACAGAGAAACACATACATACATACATACAGACAGACAAACAGACACACACATGCACATGCACACTCTTGCCAAACCCTGGCCCTGAAATCTAAACCTAACTACAAGATACATCTAAGTTAAAAGAAAAGTTAAAAGTCTCTCCAGACCACTCAAATCTCAGAGAGTACCCAGGAACATTAATTTTAAAAATAAGTACCACACAGCCCATTTTGAAAGGAGGGGGAGTTGCATTGGGAAATCCAACAGCAAGTGTCACAATTCCCAAAAGATTGAGAGTCCTTGCCCTGGAAAGACCCATGTTCCATGTCCTAAGGTAAAGTTCACTCCAGGTCTTTGACTTTTTATTGGGCAGCAATTCTTTCCTATGGGCTGTTGGCACCTCTCCTCAGATGGGAAGATCTGAAAAGCAGTCATAATGAAGGTACCATAAGTTCTCCCACAGAAGGGTTTACAAAAATGAGTCAGTAATTCAGACTCAGACTTTTAGAACTGAAAAAGCAGAAGTGAAGTCCATAGAGGGTCCTGTAAGTAATTCTTTGTTTCTAGTTTTAAAAAATGAACAACCTTCAGGATAAGGAATTCTAAGGGAATGAGATTGCCAAGAGGACAAGAGGCAGGCCACGGGTCAGGGCTCCCAGGTACAGTGGCTCACCTTGACTTGAATTTCAAAACAAATGTGTGGATCAGCAGTGTCACAGAGATAACTACCTCAGAAAAGTGCACACACCAAAGGATAATGGGAAGTCTTTTTTAAGCCAACCAGGTTATCCAAAGTTTTCAAATCCACCCCTTGAGAGGCCCACAAGTTTCACAGAAGCACAGAATTGAGAAAGTACACTGATCTGGCTATTAAGAAATCCTCTGGGATTCTCTGTTGAACATCCAAATCTGTAAAAGGCACAAGGGACTTAAAATTGTCTCTGAAAAGGAAAATCAAGAACTTCTTAGGAAGAATTTCTAGAAAATGGTGAAAGAGCCTTCACCCACTCCACAAATTACATTTTTTAAAAAATGGATTTACTATCAAATCTAAATAACCAAACAATAAAATACAGAAATAAAAGCTTAACAAAAGATCCCACTTCTAAAGTATATTAGAGTTTTTACTAAATGACTGATTTCCTTACAACAACCCTGTAGAGTTTATGCAATCTTGTTAGCCCTGATTTACATATGAAGAAACTGAGGTTCTGAGAGATTAAGTGACTTGTCAATCATACAGCTAATGAGTATTTGAAGACCTGTGTGACTCCACTGAGCCACACTGAGTCAGACGCTTCCTGGAATCTACATGAAATCATTTAGTGACAGAAGGAATCACTCATGAGGGTTTGGCCACCAAGGCACTATCTGGAGTGGTCTGAATGTAATTTTTCTTTGCGTTAAGAAGGTACAGGTTCTCTAAGAATAATTTAACATGGCGTCTACTGAACCATATATGTTACAAAGATCACTAAGGACAGGGGATTGCTTGAGAGGGAAACTCCATGTAGACTTATAACAGTAGGAACTAACAGTGAGGGAGGCCAGCTAACACAAGAGCATTTAGCAGCATTCTAGTGGATCTTGACCAGTTGGATCCTGACATCTTGAGAAAGTAGCATGAGAAGACACCTTAAATATGGTTTCACCTTTGGGAGAACGTATTGGAAAATTTCCAGAAAAGGTAACATCTAAGTGGATGGGAGTGGCCTTGAGCATCGTCTCAAACTGTAGTTTGGACCTGCGTCCCTAAAAGGAGCTTTGACTTTGTGAGGAAGATTTAGAATAAAGTTATAAGCTTGCTCACAAATCTGCTCAGACTGATGCTACTCATGCCACAGCAAGAGTCATTCACAAAGGGGACTGAGATAGATTTCTAAGGCTGCTTCCTCCTTCAACCTCAATACCTCCAACCAAATGAAGTAATTGGCCCTGAGGCCTCCAAGAGATTTACCTAACCAAAATAAGAAGACTACATGCTTTTCTCCAACAAGTTCAAAATGCCTTTTGGGTCTCACCAATCCTCTCTTCCTACTGAACAAGGGATCAAAGGCAGCAGTGCTCTTGTCTTTCATAAAAATGACAGATATAACCAACCCTTTCTCTATGACAGGGAGGAGTCAATGGCAACATGTTTCATCAACATGTTATTGGCTCAGGAGGTGAAAACATTCTATGAGTAAGGAGCCAGAAGTGAAATGAAGTCACCTTCACCCCTCCAGTAGTGTTCCAGCCCCTTACCAGTTTATAATGAGGGGCTGGGCCACTATCCTTAAGACACAGTTCCTGGAGTCATTTTCTGGCTTGTTCTGACCCCCATTTTATGTCTCCAGGAGATCAGGTAGAGGCCAGTCAGACTCCTAAGAAACAACCATCACCTCAAATGTAATTCTAGGGATTGCAGTTACAGTATGTGCCAGCTGAGGGATACAGTTTCACACAGGAACTTAATTATAGCTTGGGAGTGCCATAAGAAAAAACAGAACAGTACAGACCTCAACAGGGAAAGCAGCAGGCTGCCTTGCTCCTGGGACAGAAGTTTGATTTAAATTTGGGATGTGGAAGAAGTGATGTCTCCGTACTCCAAAGGCAACTTACTCACTGCTGCTTTACAAACTAGGTCCTTAGGAAATTAAGTGGCAAGACACTTTATAATTCTATTCCTTTCACTTGCCAAACTAAGACTTATAAACAAGAACCATCAGTTTAACAGATAGAATAGATGCAACAGATCAGGATGAACTCTACTACTGCTACAGATGCAAAGCTCTGTGTCACAGGGTCAAGTAAACCTGGAAGAAGATCAAAATCAACGTGTGAAACACATTCAAATCAGAAAATTTATTAAACACCAGCTGGGGGAGATAAGACATGTAGATTAACATGCTTCCCACCCCTCACAGAGTTCATAGCTTAGAGGAAAGTAAGACACAGATGTCTTTAATACAACGTAAGAGCACTTTGGGAGGTCAGAGGAGAAAGGTTGTTCCTGACAAAGGCACCCAGGAAGGCTTCATGGAGGAAACAGAATTTGAGTTAGTCTTTAAAGTAAGAGTAGAAAGGAAAATACTTAAGCAATACTTTTTGTAGTAGCAAAGAAATGGAAAAAAAGTAGAGACCCATCAAATGGCAAATGGTGAAACAAATTCTGGTACACAAAACAGATATAACTGAATATCAGTGTACTATCTGGAACAATAAATATGAAGGATACCAAAAAAAAGTGGAAGACATAAAAGCTACTGCAAAGAGAAGCAAGTGGAACCAGGAAAACAAGACTGACTAGAATTACAACAATGTAAACAGAAGGAACACTTAAAAAAAATCAAAACTGAACACTAGGTGAATAAGCCTGGCCTAGAAGAAGATGGACAGGAGTGGAATTTCCTTTCTTCTTTTCAGAAGTATCAAACTTGGTTGATGTGTTGGTGACATAGCATGGATGAGGGTAGGCATCCAAGCCATGGCTTCCCATACAGAACTCCTGGCATGGGATATAGAGCCTCCTTTTCTTTCTCTGGATTGGCTCATGTGTTCAAACTGTCCTAACACCAGCAGGTCTAGACTTCCCAGAGGTAGACCACTACCACAAAGCGACAACTACAACTCTCTCAGTATTCTCTTAGGGTAACTGTTATAGGAGCAATACATTCCTCTCATCACTGAAGCTCTTAAGTCTTCATTAATGTGCTCCTCATTTATACAAACTCAATTGCCAGTATGATATCATTAACTTAAACATAAAACATCAACTTAATAAGATGAAATCAGTAATAGTACTAAAGATAAAGCAAACACAGTAATAATTAAGATATCACACTTAGAACATAAATCTAGGTCACAGATGTCCACAAATACATTGACAGTGTCCTTGGGGAAGAGTGGACACACTTAAAAACCCAAGCAGAGAGGGACATGAGTTAGGAAAATTCAATCTAATTCACACAAAACAGATTCTCTACTAGCTGTTTCCCTCCTGGTCCTAACTGCTCTACTGCTAGGCAAATCTGCTCCTCTTCTATTTTCAAACTGATGAAACAGTGACAAATTCTTTTAACTCATAATTACCCTAAAAAGGTGCTGAGAAAGTATTAAAGCTATTCCAGTAAGCCAGAGATCAGAAAAGCTTCTCAGGTTGTCTCTCTGGGAAAGGCAGAGAAGCCCAGCCAATTCTTCACTCCAGGATTCTACATCAAATCAATCAACTTTCAGCCTATACTCATAGCAAAGCAACTGCAAAACCTGTCTTTTCCTCTTCTGCTTTTCCCTTTCAACAGAGTAGGGCCAGGAAGTGGAAAGGAGAGAACACTCAGGAACAACCTGTGAGAGGCTGTACCTCTCTCAAACTAGAGAGAGCACTGAAGGGCAACAGCTGAAACTATATCAGCTCCACTTCTGTCTAATCAAAAAGCTCCCAAACTTTTTTCAGTCAGTTTACAAAGTAATGTTTCTCTTTCAATCACTGGGTTTCCCAAGTACAACAGGTGAAGTCTTTCTGTCATCTTATTTCTCCTTCTAACATTTTATCACTAGGTTTTTCACTGCTCCTAATGGCTAAAATGAGAACTTCCCAGTTGTTAGTGACCCATCTTTCCCTTAAGAGGTAAAACTCACAATACCCATCTTTTAGTCGCTCATGAAACCAAGAATCCTTTTTTAATCTTCTCATAGTCTGGAAACAATTATTTGATATGCCGTTTTAGGAGTTTTAATCTCTCAAGCTCTAAAAATAGTCACAACATGCAAATGAGCTGAGGGACCACAGTGCTCAGCTCACCACAACGCTTCAGTCATTCTTCTGCTTCCAAACAGGTTCTCAAAGTTCTCTATTTAGTCTTCTTGTGTCTGTCCTCACATTTTAATAGAAAAACTACTTCCTCACATAATGGATTTTAAATTTTTCATGCACAAAAGTTCTTTTTTTTGTCCCCATAGGCCACTAAAGTAGTTTTTAATCTTTTCCTTTATGCAATAGTTCATTTTCCATCCCTTTCAGCAGCAAACTGCTCACATATAAAAGTGTCAATATTTACCATTACAGTTAGATTTGTTAAACTGCCTTTTTCTTTTTTGATTCCATTTTATTAAGGGTAGCTCTCTGATTGTGGGAAGAAGGACCATATATATTGGGAAATGAAATAAAGATATCAGTAACAATTTTTAAAAATGTTTAGGTAGGCACTCATCTGATGATGGTAATACCATGCATCAAAAGAATTAAACTTTCTACCATCAAGTTCAGAGAAAAACAACAGACTAAAACAGAGACAAGTTTCTTATTCACATCCAGGGCCCATTTTATTCTAGGATGGAAGCTAAACTACTACCCTGGGAAAAAACCAACCAAATAGCCTGCTTCATATTCATACTTTCTCATTATCTAAAAGCTAAGTCTTTCAGCAATGAGACCTGAGATGAGATACCAAGTTTGATCACCTGTGAGATACACCCAGGAGAGAAAGTCCTGCATCTTGTCAACTCACTGCTATAGGCTGAGCACCTCCCCTTCCTCCTCTCCCTCCCCCATTCCTACTCCTCCAGTCCTTAAAGAGCTTGACACTAAGTCCTCTGAGTTGTCAAACAACTCAGCCCCTTGGTTCTACTTAACACAAGAAACCAACACTGGAGACTTCCAGGCAGAAGAAACCAAATTAATATTCATAAGATTGTAGGTTTAAAGCTAGAAGGGACCTCAGTGGTCATTTAGGCCAACCTTCTCCTTTTACAGATGAGAAAACCAAGGCCTAGGAAAGTTAAATAACTTGTTCAAGGTCACAAAGCAGTAAATGTCAGAGGAGAGATTGGAACCCAGGTCCACAGACTCCAGACCTACCACTCTTTCCTCTTTCTACTATAGTATGCTGAATCCCTAATGAGGATGGAGAGAAGAAAGAAAAGAACAGAGAAAATATGAACTGCATCTTCAGAATTACCAAACATTGCATTGGGACACCTAACTCACCACAGCTGTTTTCATCACCATTTCTTATTCCTTACCTCCAGTTCTAATGCCCTGTTCTTTAACATTCCCAGCCAGGGGGGGCGGAGCCAAGATGGCGGAGTAGAAGGATGCACGTTTATGAGCTCCGAAACCACAGCCCATAGAATTAATGTAAAAAGAGACCCCCATAACTTCTGGACCACTGAAAGGTGTGCAGAAACGGAGTGGAAGAGATTTCCGTTCCAGAGAGCCCTGGAGAGCCGTCCCCAGGGTCCGTCACGCCCCGGAAAGCAGACCCCACCCCAGCACTGCCCTGGCCGCGGCCCCAGAGAAGCTGACCCGAGCAGGCTTCAGGGAACGGAAGCTCCAGCAGCCAGGAAAGTCCCTCCGCCCACAGAAGCTACAGGTCAGTGAGAGAGACAGCTGGCTGGCTGAGGGGAGCAGGGTGTCTCCGAGACTTGGGCCCCCTCGGGAGGAAGCGGCGGCGGCAGAGGCAGCAGCGGCGTGGCCGCGGCAGCCTGGGACTCCCCCAGCAGCAGGCAGGATCTTCATTACTGAAAGTCTCTGCATCAACAACCTGAGGGAGCTGAGCCTGGGAGATGGCCCTGCCCCACCCACTCCTTTTCTGAAGGTCTCTGCATAAAGCCCCTGAGGGAGCTGAGCCTGGGAGGCAGCCCTGCCCCCACCGCAGCACCAGAACTAAAGCTCACATTGATTAGCAGGCGGGCGGGCGGCGCAGAAAGCACATTTGAATCTTAGACCCCAAGCACTAGCTGGGCGGATCTAGGTGGGGGTGGACAGGAATTTCAGAAGTCAAGTAACTGGCTGGGAAAATGCCTAGAAAAGGGAAGAGAAATAAGACTATAGAGAGTTTTTTTCAACAAATGCAAATGATCCCGACCTTCAGATCTGACGAGGAGGAGGATGTATTCTTGCCATCAGGGAAAGGCGTGGAGGGCGGGGCCTCAGTACCCCAGACATCCCAGGGGGATGTCGGGTGGGCTCAGGCCTTGGAAGAGCTCAAAAAGGATTTTGAAAAGCAAGTTAGACAGGTGGAGGAAAAACTGGGAAGAGAAATGAAAGAGATGTAAGAAAAGTATGAAAAATGGGTCAATACCTTGGTTAAGGAGACCCAAAAAAATGCTGAAGAAAATAACACCTTGAAGAATAGGCTCACTCAATTGGCAAAAGAGGTTCAAAAAGCCAATGAGGAGAAGAATGCTTTCAAAAGCAGAATTAGCCAAATGGAAAAAGAGGTTCAAAAGCTCACTGAATTTAATAGTTCTCTCAAAATTAGAATGGAACAGATGGAGTCTAATGACTTTACAAGAAACCAAGAAATCACCAAACAAAACCAAAAGAATGAAAAAATGGAAGAGAATGTGAAATATCTCATTGGAAAAACAACTGACCTGGAAAATAGATCCAGGAGAGACAATTTAAAAATTATGGGACTACCTGAAAGTCATGATCAAAAAAAGAGCCTAGACATCATCTTCCATGAAATTATCAAGGAAAACTGCCCTGACATTCTAGAACCAGAGGGCAAAATAAGTATTGAAAGAATCCATCGATCACCACCTGAAAGAGATCCAAAAAGAGAAACTCCTAGGAACATTGTGGCCAAATTCCAGAACTCCCAGATCAAGGAGAAAATCTTGCAAGCAGCTAGAAAGAAACAATTCCAGTATTGTGGAAAGACAATCAGGATAACTCAAGATCTAGCAGCTTCTACATTAAGGGATCGAAGGGTGTGGAATAGGATATTCCAGAAGTCAAAGGAACTAGGACTAAAACCAAGAATCACCTACCCAGCTAAACTGAGTATAATACTTCAGGGGAAAATATGGTCTTTCAATGAAACAGAGGACTTTCAATCATTCTTGATGAAAAGACCAGAGCTGAAAAGAAAATTTGACTTTCAAACACAAGAATGAGAAGAAGTATGAAAAAGTAAATAGCAAAGAGAAGTCTTAAGGGACTTACCAGAAGTGAACTGTTTACATTCCTACATGGAAAGACAATATTTGTAACTCTTAGAACTTTTCAGTATCTGGGTAGTTGGTGGGACCACACACACACATGTACACGCATGCACGCACACACACATACACACATGCACACACATACAGAGACAGAGAGCACAGAGTGAACTGAATAGGATGGGACCATATCTTAAAAGAAATTAAGGTAAATGGTGAGAGAGAAATGTAGTGGGAGGAAAGAGGGTGAAATGGAATGGGGTAATTATATGTCATTTAAGAGGCAAGTAGGAGACTTTTTAGTGGAGGGAAAAAGAGGAGAGCTGAGAAAAAAAAAACAAAAAACAAAACTTCACTGTCTGCCATCAGAATGGTATCATTTGCATATCTGTTGATATTTCTCCCAGTAACCTTAATTTCAGCTTTTGATTCATCCAGTCTCATCATGCCTTTGGCATGATGTATTCTTCATAAAAATTAAGTAAATAAAGTAACAATATACAGCCTTGTCATAAAAAAAAAACAAAAAAGAAAACATTCCCAGCCAGCTAAAAAATAGCAGTATATCAATGTGAACTGTCTTCTAGCTCTGGTCTCAAGGGCCTGTGACCTTTGCTGCCTCTTTTCTCAGTGTTCTCGAGGCCAGTCAATGTCTAACCTCCTAGGGATCCTAGGGTAGGAGTGGGGAACCTTTGGCCTTGAGGCCACATGTGACTTTCTAGGTCAAGTGCAGCCCTTTGATTGAATCCAAACTTCATACAACAAATTCTCTTAATAAAAGGATTTGCTCTGTAAAACTATGACTAAGCCAAATGCCTCACCCAAGGACCTAGAAGGCCACATGTCGCAGGTTCCCCATCCCCTGCCCTAGGCCCTACTCCCTGTCATCCTTTGAAGTAATTCCCATAATCTGCTGCATATGGCCACATTTCAGCTATCTCCAGACACAGGAGGCAGTATGGTGAAACAGAAAAAGCACTGGGTTTAGATCCAGAGGACAAAGTTCAAATCCCAGCTTTGCTGATTGCTACTAGTATGACTTGACAGTGAAAAACATTAAAATTATGATCAATGAAGTGACCAAAAATGCCTTCAAAAATGACAATGAGGAAGGTCTCCCTGCTCCAGGCATTCTACAGGCAAACCAAACACTCAATAGGTTGGAATGGGCAAGGTGTCCATTTGTTTTGCTTAATGATATTTCTTTGTTACAAGAGAAGATTCTATTGGGGGAGGTGGGGAAGGAGTTAATGAGAAGCAAGAACAAAAAGAACATAAAAGATTTTTTTTAAGAGAAAAAGAAAACTGGAGAGTCCATGCACTGCTGAGGAACACCAACCTTCACAACCTCCTCTTCTACAGAGCAGGTCTCATCTCAAACTAACTTTTATCCTTCAATAATGTCTTCTGCATGGTAGGTAGGAAAATCTAAACTTAATACCTCAGGTCAAAAAGGGAAACTGAGGAATACAGGAAACTGATATGACAAAGTACCTTCTTCCTTTGTCAAAGATGATACAAGATCCACCTACTATCAGGAGTGAACATACTTCTGACTGACAATTCCATCTCAAAACAGATGGATTCACTTGTTCTGATTTCATAAATCTTATCAGTGCAAATGCTAAGCAAAAAATTTGGGAGCAACACTTTACTTTGTTTATCACAAAGTAAAGAGATGACTGGATAAAAGAGCTTCTATGCTTTCACAGACCCCTTGCCTTGCCTTACTTGGGTTTCGTGAGCAGTAGTTGAACTAATGTTTCTCCTTCCGCCTCTCAGAGACAGCATAAAGAATACATGATGCCTCTTTGGAGATATTCCCACATCATCTCAGTTCTACAAAAGGGACCTGAGAGGCTAAGGTGCTGAAGAGAAACTAAGCTGGCTGTGTGTCACTGCTCCTCAGAGTCTTCTAAGCATCCCAGTCAAAGGTAGAGGTGGATGACACACAGGACAAGTCTAGAAGCAATTCCTCAGGATTCAGCAAAAAATCTTGGTCACAGATTCCATTCATACTAGAATTGACACTAAGAAAAATGGAAATAACCATAGTGGGTTGGGGGACAGGAGAGAAGAAGAGGAGGTGTGATAGGATTACTAATACTTTCCCTTTTAACTGTTGGGAAAAACTCATTTTTAGAAAATAAAAGTATAGACTTCTCTCCAAAGCTACAATCATGGTTTTGGAAATTCTGATGCCCCTGAATTTAGACTGAGGAAGAACTAGTAAGTGAGGGCAGATAGTAAGTTGCCTTGGTTCTTACCAAAAGGAATGCATGTACCCAGCTGAATCTACCATGAGTTATCACACAGTAGCTCCTCTTTTATTTTCTTGTACCATCCAAGCAGCACCCTAGTCAGGAAATGGAAACAGAAATAGAAAACACACTAAAAATAAACCAGAGACTGCAAGGTTCAAAGAAACAAAGAAAATATAACAGAATTGTGGGTCTGATCAGAGAGAACAAATAATCCTAATAGCATAGCTGACAGTAAATATAGTGCCAGGGATGGTTCAGATGCCAGTTCAAGGTTATATGGCATTAGAACCCAAGAATCCTAATCCTTTCCCAATTGCTGCTTACCACTGAGAGGACTACTATATTGGCAAAGATCGATGGGACATTCCCAACTTTACAACCCCCAGTCCAGATTAAAAAGTAAAAGAACTCAGATGGGGGGAGGAGCCAAGATGGCGGAGTAGAAAGACTCACATATGCTAGCACCGAACCCACAACCCATAAATTTCCTGTAAAAAGAACTCCTCACAAATTCTGGAGCAGTGGAAGCCGCGCAGCAACAGAGTGGAGGAGATTTCTGTTCCAGAGAGCCCTGAAAAACCAGCACCAAAGGTCCGTCGTGCACTGGGCAGCTGAGCCCAGCGCTGCCCTGGCCGAGAGTCCCCAAGAGAAGCAGATCCGAGCAGGCTTCAGGGATGGAATCTCCAGCTGCCCCTAAGGTCCCTCCACCCACAGGTGCAAAGGGCAGTGAGAGAGCACTTTAGGCTGGCCAAGAGGGGAGCAGGGTGTCTCCATAACTCAGGCCCCCTTGGGAGGCAGCAGCAGAGGCAGTAGCAGACAGGAGCTGGGATCCATTGTTGAAGGTCTCTGCATAAACCCCCTGAGGGAACTGAGCCCTGTGAGGCGGCCTTGCCCCCACCTGAGCAGCTGAACTTAATCTCACACTGAATAGCAGCCCTGACCCTGCTGAGAGCCCTGAGGCTGGGAAACAGCATTTGAATCTCAGACCCCAAGCACTAGCTGAGCAGATCCGGAGGTGAGGTGGGTGTGGAAAGGAATCTCAGAAGTCAAGTAGCTGGCTGGGAAAATGCCCAGAAAAGGGAAAAAAAATAAGACCATAGAAGGTTACTTTCTTGGTGAACAGATATCTCCTCCTTTCCTTTCTGATGAGGAAGAACAATGCTTACCATCAGGGAAAGACATAGAAGTCAAGGCTTCTGTATCCCAAACATCCGAAATAGATATCCAATGGGCTCAGGCCATGGAAGAGCTCAAAAAGGATTTTGAAAATCAAGTTAGACAGATGGAGGAAAAAATGGGAAGAGAAATGAGAGAGATGCAAGAAAAGCATGAAAAGCAGGTCAACACCTTGCTAAAGGAGACCCCAAAAAATGCTGAAGAAAATAACACCTTGAAAAATAGGCTCACTCAATTGGAAAAAGAGGTTCAAAAAGCCAATGAGGAGAAGAATGCTTTCAAAAGCAGAATTAGCCAAATGGAAAAAGAGGTTCAAAAGCTCACTGAAGAAAATAGTTCTCTCAAAATTAGAATGGAACAGATGGAAGCTAATGACTTTCTGAGAAACCAAGAAATCATAAAACAAAACCAAAAGAATGAAAAAATGGAAGAGAATGTGAAATATCTCATTGGAAAAACAACTGATCTAGAAAATAGATCCAGGAGAGACAATTTAAAAATTATGGGACTACCTGAAAGCCATGATCAAAAAAAGACCCTAGACATCATCTTGCATAAAATTATCAAGGAAAACTGCCCTGATATTCTAGAACCAGAGGACAAAATAAATATTGAAGGAATCCATTGATCACCGCCTGAAAGAGATCCAAAAAGAGAAACTCCTAGGAACATTGTGGCCAAACTCCAGAGTTCCCAGGTCAAGGAGAAAATATTGCAAGCAGCTAGAAACAAACAATTCCAGTATTGTGGAAATACAATCAGGATAACACAAGATCTAGCAGCTTCTATATTACGGGATTGAAGGGCATGGAATAGGATATTCCAGAAGTCAAAGGAACTAGGACTAAAACCAAGAATCACCTACCCAGCAAAACTGAGTATAATACTTCAGGGGAAAAAAATGTTTTTTCAATGAAAACAGAGGACTTTCAAGCATTCTTGATGAAAAGACCAGAGCTGAAAAGAAAATCTGACTTTCAAACACAAGAATAAGAAGAAGCATGAAAAAGCAAACAGCAAAGAGAAGTCATAAGGGACTTATCAAAGGTGAACTGTTTACATTCCTACATGGAAAGACAATATTTGTAACTCTTAAAACTTTTCAGTATCTGAGTAGTTGGTGGGACTACACACACACACACACACGTACACACGTGCAAGCACATACACACATGAACGCACACAGAGAGAGAGAGAGAGCACAGAGTGAATTGAATAGGATAGGAGCATATCTTAAAAAAAATAAAGGTAAACGGTGAGAGAGAAATGTAGTGGGAGGAGAGAGGGTGAAATGGAATGGAGTAAGTTATCTCTCACTCTAGAGGCAGGCAGGAGACTTTTTAGTGGAGGGAAAAAGAGGAGAGCTGAGAAAAAAAAAAACCAAGAAGTTTACCCTTATCACATTTGACTAAAGGAAGGAATAAAATGCACACTCATTTTGGTATGAAAACCTATCTTACACTACACGAAAGTGGGGGAGGAGATAAGCAGGGTGGGGAGGATGATGAAAGGGAGGGCAATGGGAGGAGGGAGCAATTTGAAGTCAGCACTTGGGGAGGGACAGGATCAAAAGACAGAATAGAAACAATGGGGGGCAGGATAGGATGGAGGGGAAATATAGTTAATCTTACATAACACGACTATTATCGAAGTCATTTGCAAAACTACACAGACAGGGCCTATATTGAATTGCCTGCCTTCCCAAAGGGAATGGGTGGGGAGGGAGGGATGGGGAGAAGTTGGAACTCAAAGTTTTAGGAACAACTGTTGAGTATTGTTCTTGCTATTAGGAAATAAGAAATACAGTTAATGGGGAATAGAAAGTCATCTGGCCCTACAGGACAAAAGAGAAGATGGGGACAAGAGAAGGGAGGGATGATAGAAGAGAAGGCAGATTGGTGATAGGGGAAATTAGAATTCTTGGTGTATGGGGGTGGGGGGAGGGGACAAATGGGGAAAAAATTTGGAACCCAAAATTTTGTGAAAATGAATGTAAAAAGTTAAATAAATAAATTTATATTAATAAAAAGAAAGTAAAAGAACTGCCTGGGGATAGAAATCTGTTTTCAAAGCATTTTTGCTTTTATTTTTTTTCTCAATTACATGTAGACTTTTTTTTTTACTATTTTTCAAAAATTTTGAATTACAAATTCTCTCTCTCCCTCCTTTTCTGCCTCCCTCCCTGAGAAGGCAAGCAATTTAATATAGAATATACATGTTCAGTCATGCAAAATATTTCCATATTAGTCATATTGCAAAAGAAAATGCAAACCAAAAAAACCCCAAGAAAAAGAAAGTTTTGAAAACATGCTTCAATCTGCATTCAGATTTAATCAGTTCATTTACTGGATGTGGATAGCATTTTTTAATCATAAGTCCCCTGAAATTGTCTTGGATCACTGTATTGCTGAGAACAGCTAAGTCATTCACAGTTGATCACCGTACAATATTGTTGTACAATGTTCTTCTGGTTCTGTGAATTTCACTTTGCAATAATGCATGTAAATCTTCCCAGGATTTCTGAAACTATCTTGCTCATCTTTCTTATAACACAATAGTATTCCATCACAATCACATACCACAAGTTGTTCAGCCATTCCTCAGCTGATGGATGTCCCCTCAATTTTCACTTCATTGCCACCACAAGAAGAGCTGCTACAAATATTTTTGTACATATATGCCCTTTATCTTTTTGTCTGACCTCTTTGGGATAAAGATCTAGTAGAAGTATTTCTGGATCAATGGGTACGTACAGTTTTATAGCCCATTAGGCCCAGTTCCAAAATGCTCTCTAGAAGGGTTGGTTCAGTTCACAATGCCAATAGTGCATTAGTGTCCCTCTTTTTCCACATCCCCTCCAACATTTGTCACTTTCCTTTTCTGTCACATTAGCCAATTTGATAAGCAAGATAACACCTCAGAATTATTTTAATTTGCATTTCTCTCATCAACAATGGTTTAGAGTATTTTTATATGACTATAGATATTTTTGATTTCTTCTTCTGAAAACTGTCTGTTCATATCCTTTGACCATTTATCAATGAGGAAATTACTCCTAGTCATATAAATCTGACTTGGTTCTCTACATATTTGAGAAATGAGGCCCTTATCAGAGAAACTTCTTATAAAAATTTTTCCCCAGTCTTCTGCTTTCCTTCTAATTCTGGCTGCATTGGTTTTGTTTGTGCAGAACTTTTTTAATTCAATGTAATCAAAATTATCCATTTTATATCCTGTAATGCTCTCTACCTCATTATAAATTCTTCCCTTATCCATAGATCTCACAGGTAAAATTTTGCATGCTCCCCTAATTTGCTTATAATGTCACCTTTTATCTCTAAATCATTAATCCATTTTGATCTTATCTTGATATACAGCATGAGATGTTGGTCTGTACCCAGTTTCTGCCAAAATGCTTTCCAGTTTTCGCAGCAATTTTTGTCAAATAATGAGTTCTTGTCCCAAAAGCTTGGACCTTTGATTTGTCCAACACTAGATTACTATGGTCATTTACTACTGTGTATTTGACTGATCTATCCCATTGATCCACTACTCTGTTTCTTAGGCAGTACTGTATTATTCTGAGTTCTGGTACTGTCTTCACATTTTTTTTTCATCTTCTCCCCTGATATTCTTGACATTTTGTTCTTCTAGATGAATTCTGTTACTATTTTTTCTAGCTCTCTAAAATAATTTTTTAGTAATTTGATTGGTCTGGCACTGAATGGCATTTAGGTGGAGCAGTGGATAAAGTATCAGATCTGGAGTCAGGAAGACTCATCTTCTTGAGTTCAAATCTGGCCTCAGATACTTACTAGCTATATGACCCTGGGCAAGCCTCTTATCCCTATTTGCCTCAGTTCCCTCATCCGTAAAATGAGCTTAATAAAATGGCAAAGCACTCCAGTATCTTTGCCAAGAAAACCTCAAAAAAGGGTCACAAAGAGTAGGACACAACTGAAAAAATGACTGAATAACAACAAATAGCACTGAATATGTAAATTAATTTATGTAGAATTGTCATTTTTATTATACTGGCTCAGCCTACCCATGAACAGTTAAAACTTCTTCAATGGTTTAGACCTGACTTTGTGCAAAAAGTGTTTAATAATTGTGTTCATACAGTTCCTGGGTTTGACTTGGCAGGTAAGACTCCCAAGTATTTTATATTGTCTGCAGTTATTTTAAATAGAATTTCTCTTCCTATCTCTTCCTGTTGGATTTTCTGGGTAATATATAAAAATGCTGATGTCAAAACTTTCTGAGATAGTCTTACTATTTAACTTTTAGGTGACCCTGAGCTCTTATGAGATATGGTAGTGAAGGCCAAACTCATTCCTACATTCAATATGAGAAAGTTTCAAGTGTGATCCACTATATGTAGGTTGGTGAAGCCCCAGCCTGATACCAGATTGGCTGAAGGATAATGAATTTTTTGGCCATAACCAGTCGAGAACAAGAATCGTAATAAAGACATTGAGGAACTGCTAATTGCCCTTAATAAATGCTTGCTCATTAACTGATAAAGAAGACTTTTCACACCTTTGTGAGATATGTAGTACAAGCATTATACCCACATTACAAAAGAAATTGACTGCATGTAAATGATTTGCTTCTAGTTTCACAACTATTGGCATACAAGTCCAAGTGTCCTGACTCAAAGGTTAGTGTTCTTTTCTGTAATGCTTTCTATGACTAAAGCTTCTTCCTTTTAGGATCTGGAATGAAATCTCTTGAGGAGAGAAGAATCTTCCACACCCACCCAACCTTTGCTTCTGTACAAGGACCAGCAACAGGCCTTGATAGCTCACACAGCTTTCTTTGAAGAAAATACTAGTTTGTCCAGTCAAACAGGTACTTTGTAAGTAGAAAAGTTAATAAAAGACTGTAAAAATATTTCTTTGAACGCTAATAAGCCAAGTCCTGAGCCTCTCCTGCTCACAGACATAACAGCTAAATTCTGCAAAACCTCAAATTAGAAAAGGGGTCAGAACAAATTAGAATTTAATAGGCATTGGGTAGAAGGCAATACAGGAAGAAAAGAAAACTCTACAAATATTAGAATGACAATGGCGGTCTAATGTAATAAGAGAAGGCTCAAAGGATTATAGTAAGACAAAACAATATGAGGGAGCAGTGCAAATCCGTTATAACACACACACACACACACACACACACACACACACACACACACACACCTTTATATACTTTATGCTGTTTCCAGGCCTGTGTAATTTGCAAGATATACAGAATTACAATACAAAAGAAACCAGGTGAAATAATGCTAGAAAATGGATGCAGATTCAAAAATGAATAAAGCATGTCAACACAGGGTCATGAGTCCAGAGTCAGAGAACCTGGGCTGAAATCCCGCCTCTGAAGTCACAGAACCTCCCTGGGCCTTAGATTTTTTTTCATCTGTATAAAGGTTGAACTACATGACCTCTAAGGTCCTTCCAGGACTATCCCAAGATATCTTCAACTATCCCAGAGAATGATTTATCCTTTTAAGGGAAGTTTCCCCCTTCAGAAAAGAACTATTAAAAGTTTAAAAACAAAGACAATAGAACAGCAAATAACAGTAGTTATCTGGTTAATTTTAATATCAAAGAATAGAAACCCTGGGTCCTTAGGGCCCTTGGGTAAGCTAGCTTAGTTCTGTTTCTTTCATCACTCCCTTGACCCAAGGCTCACTCTCCTCCAGGTTCTCTTATCTTTCCCAATGTCCTTTTCTTTCAGGAGATGAAACCTCAGGAGTTCCAGAAGGGGACCAGTCCACCCACGGAGGTAAGAGCTGGGTCTGGTCAATAGGAAAGAAAGGAAAAGGGAAAATGCTAATTGTTTGTTTTCAGGATTAGATCCACCTAGAATTGATAGCTTCGACCTCCAAACAATCCCCCTGGGGTGAATTTTCACTTTTTCCCACCTACTGGGAGTAGTCCTTTTTCACAGGACTCAACATTGTCACCCACCAGGAGGTTAGGTTTTGAGGGAGGACCCTGAACAGTCTAATTACCAATCTCTCTCAAAGGCAATTTATCTCCAGTCACTGATAATCTGCCTGAACTCATCAACAATGGTTAGCATAACATCACCCTGTGGTTATACTACGTCCACCCTAGTGATTCTGAACCCCACTCCCATCACTGCACAAACCCAATCCCATACTCCTGTCCCTCCCTCAATGCTATCCCCTCAATTCCCTGCTCCAGATTTACCTTCCTTCCTTTACTAGCAAACTTACTTTCATCTTAAATCTTATTTTCACTGTCCTTCCACCTTCTAGCACTCAAAGGGACTAGACTCCCTCCTGATGACTCAGCATCCCAATAATCCCTCCCCCCATGATTATTGGAGCCCAATAATCATGGGGGGAAGGATTGAAATACTCCTTGCTCCTCACTGCTATGTTCAGACTCTTCTTTTACCACCATCAGTAACGATCTCATCTCTTCTGAGGTTCATTCAATCCAAATTTATCACACAATCAATTCTGCTGGCTTTGGTCTACCAGCCCAAAGGATGCTGTCCTTCGTCCTTTTAGGAGTTCAGGGCCAGACTGATACTCTTTCTATGCCAAGTCCTACTCTCACACTAGACAGCTTGAACATATACACTGACTCACTTCCAACACCCCAAATTCCCAGTGTTTCAGCTTACTGTACTCTACCTGGGGACATTCAGCCTAGAAAAGAAAAGCTGGCAGGGAAATGGGGCAAGATGGTGGTTTTCAAGGGTGTGAAGAACTGACACGTGAAAGACAAGATTAGTTTGGCTTGACCCCAGAGAGCAGAACTACAGAAGATGCCGAGGGCTTGATATAATGAAAAGATTCCTGAAAATATCAAACAAATAAAATATGCAGAGAAGGGAAGTCCTGAGCTCTCTTTCCCTAGGTCTTTTCTTTTCAAATGTTTTATTGATGCTCTCTTTTTAAACATCACTATCACTTTCCAAAAATTTCTCCTATCCCAACAGAACCCTCCCTAAGAACAAATATAAGTTAAGCAAAACAAATCAACACATTGACTGTTTATGCAAATTTTATCCCTCATGCCACATCCATCTTCAGAGGAGAGACAGATAGATATGGAATGAGGTAGAGGAATGATTTACTCTCATTCCTAAAGTCACATCTGGTCACTGAACTGATCAGGGTTCTTCACTAAGCCTTCAAGAGGCTGCCAGATGACCACTCACTGGGAGTTGTTAGAAGACTCCAGCTCAGATATTGGTTGGACTGGATAAAATCTGGTCTCCTTCCCAACTGATTCCATGAAACAAGCTTAAATTATGGCAGAAGGGTGGCCTTTCCTGGCCACTTACGAATGGTGTCTCCCTCATAAAAATGTAAGTTCCTAGAGGGCAAGAAATGTCTTTGCTTTTTGATTTGTATCCCACCTCTCAGCAAAGTGCTGGGCCCACAGGAAGCACTTAATAAAAGCTTTTTTCATTCATTCATTTAGGCTATCTGGAAGAACTTACTCATAACTGCTTTACTAAAATACTACAATTTCCTAACTAGTTTCCTCAAAATTGTCTCTACCTACAACCAATTTTGCATATGCCACTGTAATCTTTTTACGACTCTAATTTCATCATATCATGTCCCTCCCCCAGAATTTTTTAAAAAAAAAGCCCCCACCCTCCATGGCTATCCACTGGATACTCAATACTCTTCAGCTTTTCACAATCCCAATCTGGCCAACACAACCATCATCCATAACCAAACGAGTTCACATTTCTACAGGGCTTTCGAATTCATAAAATTTTTTATTCTTACAACACTGCAAGACAGGTAATATAAGAATTATGCCCATTTCACAGAAGAGGAAACAGAAGTAAAGTGACATGCCCAAGTTATAATAGCAAAACTGGGAAGTGAATTCAGGCATTCTAATATTGAGTCTAATTATCTTTCCACTACTCCACTAATTATCTTTCCACTAACTCTACTAAGAAGTTTCTAAGATCTTAAGAATATTTCAACAATGAAATACATCATCTCATGAGATAGTGAGCTCCTTGTCATTTAAAGCATTTTAAGAGAAGATGAATGATTGTCTGTCCAAGGCACCAAAGAAGGAATAAGAAGTTGCTCTAGATGAGGCCCCTCCTATGTCTAAAATTCTACTATTCTATTTCTCTAACTTCATCTTCCATGAATAATGAAAACAAACCAAGTTTATTCATAGGTCTATGCCAGAGATGCCTATTTCCACTCCTTACAAAACCCTTGTGGCCATATCATAGTCATTTGACCACAGTTTTCCAAAAGAGAAGCAGTTTAGACAGCTGTAGTAGTAGTGTGAAGAGATTAGTAATATAAATTTAAAATAAACTTGAAATTTTAATTTGAAGTCACTGTCTCATAAACATACTATGTAAATTCATTCTCTTATCTTCTCCCTGACATCTTCCTCTTCATTTTTCTAAGTTATTCCCTTCCTTCAAGTATCACCTTGCCCACAATCACTCGACACTCTGGCAATCGTTCTCTTCTGAGTATCTACAATTTTTGTCTGCACTGCTTACTTCACTTTTAGCATTTATTATTCCATTCAGTAGAGTCAGAGCAAAAAAAAGGACGTTGGAGATAAAACAGTCCAATTCCCTCATTTCTATAGACGAGAAATATGGAATTGACTTGTCCAAGGTCATGCAGGCACTAAGTCACAAGCTACAATTCAAACCCAGACCTTGTGACTAAATTCAGGGCTCAACTATGCTGGCTGCCCCTCCTGGTTTTTATCTTTGAACTTGCACATCCTAGGTCCCCCAGCTAGATTGCACAACTGTAAGGGCAAGGCTGACAAAGTCATACTTTTTTACAAACCCACTGTCATGCTTTCATAGTTATTTTCTATTTTTATGACAGGGAGGAAGATGATCACTTCCCTAATAGACAAAATGTGAAGGCTGATTAAGAGATGTTACAGACTACTTCTCTTTTCAGAAAAATCTAGGATTACAGACAGGATATGAAGTAGAAGGATAAGCTAAGTGGACCATTCCTAGAGCATGAAAAATTACTTTGACTGTCCAGCTGATGATTCTAATGAAAAAAAAAATTAAAAACCAAAAACCACTGAGCAGCCCCATGAGAAAGATATATAGATCTCAGTCCCACTTCAATACTTCTGAGTCTCAGTCACCCAAAGCCCCCTTTCCTTCCTCACTACCACACCCTAGCCCAACAACTCCAGATTTCCTTTCATGAAGACTTAGTGCAGGTATGAGAACAAGATGGACCCCTGGCTGTTCTCTTTCTGCAAGCTCTGTAAACAATTCCCCCCCAGCCCTTACTAACAGACATTCTAGGCTCACTGCCCTATTTGGCAACAGGAAAAACCAAACTAATCTGAAAGAGAAAGGAAAGAGCAGCCTATGAAGACAGGCAGCATTTCAGGAAAGGTACTGATGATTTTCTGACAGCAAACAGCCTAATGTTTTCTTCTGGTATCAGCTAGAACCAGTCACTGCAACCAGATCTTGTGTACATATTCTCCTTCATGTATGCAAATAGAGAGCAGGACAGTGAACATTACCTACCCAAAGTTAGGATGCCATAAAACATCAGATATCTTAAAAACAAACACTGTAAGCTGGAAGGACTGTTTGCTTTACAGTGAAGTGACCCAAAAAAGATGGAGGAAACAATTTTGCAGACCACAGACTGGAAGTTGTGGTAACTCCAGACATTTAGATACTCATGGCAGCAGGAATATTGAAAGAAGGGAGCACGCAAGTCTTGATTCTCCCAACAAAAATGCAATGACACTGACGCTCATCTATGTAGCCAACAAATATTTACCAAGCATCTACTTTGTGTGGAGAAACACTGGCAGATCGTAGCAACCCTGGAGTTTTGTCATCTGGGGCTCTGCCCCCACATGAATATCACCCCAATCTCCTTTCATGGTTCTACATCTGAAATAATGGGAAATTCCAAGTTTACAAAAATAAGGTTACCTCTTTGGAGAATAAATCCTCATGTGTCAGTGAGCAGCAACAATCTTGAAAGTGCTACATGCGTGCCAAACACACCACAGAAAACCCCAAAACCTTCAGCTAAAGGGAGATGGAGGAGGGGCAGAGACAAGATGGCAGAATAAAAGCAGGGACTTGCTTGAGTTCTCCCCCAAATCCCTCCAAGTACATATAAAAGTAACTCTAAATAGATTCTAGAGCAGTAGAACCCACAAAATGACAGAGCGAAACAAATTTCCAGCCTAAGACAACTTGGAAAGTCAACAGGAAAGATCTGTTGCACCAGCCTGAGAGAAAAGTGCAGCCCAGCATGGGCTGCGCCAGCACAGATAGGACCAGAGGAAGCTTCAAGGACCAAATCACTAGCAGCTGTGACAAGTTTCCAGACTTTTCAACCCACAAATGCTTTCTTGGTCACAGGTCACAGAAGAGGTCAAAAAGGATTCTGAAAATCAAATAAGAGAAATAGAGGAAAAATTCGGAAGAGAAATGAGAGTGATGTAAGAAAATCATGAAAAATAAGTCATTATAAAAGAGACACAAAAAATTGCTGAAATTAAAATAACCCCATGATCAGGCTTGAGTTCCAATTCAGTATCTCTGCTACTAAATAGCTCTTTTGGCACCTCTGAACCTCAGTTTCTTCATTTGTAAGTGATTGGATTTGGTGATCTCTGAGGCTCCTTCTAGGTCTATATCTTATGATTCTATAACAAAAAAATGACAGAAAAAAATAAAGATCCAGCAAAAGCATGCAAATTACTTGTCTTGGTTATGAATCAAGTCTGCTTTTAAATGCCTAGAAGCTTTCATACCTTAATGAGCAATTTAACTGATGTGGATACTCTTTCCTCCACTCACACTGATGAGGTTCAGACTCTGGGAACCTCCTTGAACTCCCCTAGAATCTTCCCATTTAATCTGGACTTTCATATTCAAATCTGTTGCCCTTGGCCTAGCCTGGTCTTCCATCATCCCTTACCTTTGGATTGCCCCACCTGTTTCCCACTCAAACCCTCCATTGTCTGATATCTCCTGATTACCTCCGGCTGTTTCCAACCCCTGACCAGTCACCCCCTCTTTGTATTCCTCCTCAAGACCCTCCCTAAACCTCTCCTCCCATCACCCTAGACTACCAGACCACCCCCAGATCCCTCCTACAGTCTTTTCTGTATTTAAGTTCCATCTTGCCTCTATGAAGGTGCTCAGATTCAATCCAGCTCAGACTCTGTCTAGCTGAGATTCTATCTGACCTGCTTGTAAATACAAGTGTTACAAATGCTTAGGCTCCTTAAGAGTCTACTCAATATGGCAAATCTTTAATAAACATTGTTTTCTTTGGCTTTTAAAAAAAAAAACACCCGAATGGCAAATGAGGTCCACAATGCCTTAAAAAGCAGAATTGGCCAAATAGAAAAGGAGGTCCTAAAGCTCACTGAAAAAAAAATAATTCCTTAAAAATTAGAATGGAGCAAATAGAAGCTAATGACTTTATAAGAAATCAAGAAATTATAAAATAAAACCAAAAGAATGAAAAAATACAAAACAATGTGAAATATCTCCCTGCAAAAACAACTGACCTGGAAAACAGATCCAGAAGAGATAATTAAAAAATTATTGAACCATATGAAAGCCATGATCAATAAAAGAGCCTAGACATCATCTTTTAAGAAATTATCAAGGAAAACTGCCCTGATATTCTAAAACCAGAGGGGAAAATAGGTATCAAAAGAATCCACCAATCACCTCCTGAAAGAGATCCACAGGGAAAACTCCTAGGAATATTGTAGCTAAATTCCAGAGTTAAGAGTTCAAGGAGAAAATACTGCAAGCAGTCAGAAAGAAACAATTCAAGTACTGTGGAAACACAATCAGGATAACATAAAATTTAGCAACTTCTATATTAAGGGATCAGGGGGCTTAGAATATGACATACCGGAGTTCAAAGGAGCTAGGATTAAAATCAAGAATCACCTACCCAGCAAAACTGAGTATAATCTTTCAAGGGAAAAAAATGAACATTGTAGAGGATAATATAGTAATATAATAATATAATAAACAAATAGAGGACTTTCAAGCATACAAGACCAGAGCTGAATAGAAAATATGACTTTCAAATGCAAGAATCAAGAGAAGCATTTTAAAGTTGAACTGTTTACATTCCCATATGAAAGATAATATTTATAACACATGAGACCTTTCTCAGTATTAGGGTAGTTGGAGGGAATACACACACATATACACACAGAGGGTACAGAGTGAGTTGAATATGAAGGGATGATATCTAAAAAATAAAATTAAGGGGTGAGAGAGAGAAATGTACTGGAAGGAGAAAGGGAGAAGTAGAATGGGGTAAATTATATCACATAAAAGAGGCAAAAGAAAGCTTTCACAACGTAGGGGAAGAAGGAGGAAGTGAGAGGGAATGAGTGAATCTTACTCTTATTGGATCTGGCTTAAGGAGGGAAAAACATACACACTCAATTGGGTACACAAATCTATTTTATCCTACAGGAAAGTAGGGGGGAAGGGGATAAGAGAGAAGGAGATGATTGGAGGAGTGCAAATGGGAGAAGGGAGTAATCAGAAGCAAATACTTTTGAGGAGGGAGAGGGTCAAAAGAGAAAACAGAATAAATTGGGGGGGGCAGGATAGGAAGGAGGGACATATAGTAAGCCTTACATAACATTACTGTTATGGAAGTGTTTCAGATGACTACACATGTATAACCTATATCAAACTCCCTCTCAATATGGGGGGGCACGAGGGAGAGAGGGAGAGAATGTAGTACTCAAAAGTTTTAAAAATGAATGCTAAAAATTGTTTTTACACACAACTGCAAAATAAGATATACAGGCAATGGGGTATAAAGTCTATCTTGTCCTACAAGAAAAAAGAAGGGAAGAGCATAAGAGAAGCAGTGGGGGAGGTGGGTGATCGAAGGTAAGGTAGATTAGGAGAAAGAGTAATCAGAATGTATGTCATCTTGGGATGGGGGGAATGGGAGAAATGGGGAGAAAATTTGGAACTCAAAATCTTGTGGAAGTAAATGATGAAAACTGAAAATAAATTAATTAATTAATAAAAGGAGCTGGAGTCAGGCAAGGAACTTTCAAAAGAGTCTCAGTCTGAAAGCAAAGCACACAGGGTATACCAACACAGGCTAGCTCCTCCTATGTCCCCTTTCTCTGACTTGAAATGTCATCACTCTCTTGGTCTGAGTCAGCAAATGTCTCTCATTCTTAAAAGTAACCTGCTTACTTCCAAGTAAACAAACACATGTTCACAAGACCATGCCTGGGCTAGAGAACATTATGAAGTCAAAATGGATAACTTTGATTACATTAAATTTAAAAGTTTTTGCACAAACAAACCCAATGCAACCAAGATTAGGAGGGAAGAAGAAAACTGGAAAAGAATTTTTGCAACTAGTGTCTGTGATAATGGCCTTCTTTCTAAAATATATAGAGAACTGAGTCAAATTTATAAGAATACAAGACATTCCCCAATTAATAAATGGTCAAAGGATATGAACAGGCAGTTTTCAGAGGAAGAAATTAAAGCTATCTATAGTCATATGAAAAAATGCTCTAAATCAACTAGAGAGATGTAAATTAAAACAACTCTGAGGTATCATATCACACCTATCAGATTGGCTAACATGACAAAACAGGAAGAAAAGAAATGTTGGAGATGTGGGAGAGTTGAAACGCTAATTCATTGTTGATGGAGCTGTGAGCTGATACAACCATTCTGGAGAGCAATTTGGAACTATGCCCAAAGAGCTTCAAAAATGTGCATATGCTTTGACCCAGCAATATTGCATCTGGGACTGTATCCCTGAGAGATCATAAAAATGGGAAAGGGTCCCATATGTACAAAAATATTTATAGCAGCTCTCTCTGTGGTGGCCAAGAACCGGAAATCAAGGGAATGCCCATCAATTGGGGAATGGCTATACAAGTTGTGGTATATGAATGTAATGTAATATTATTGTGCTATAAGAAATGACAAAAAGGAATACTTCAGAGAGGCCTGGGAGGACTTATATGAAGTGATGCTGAATGAAAGGAGTATAATCAGGAAAACTTTGCACACAGCAACAACCACAGTGTGCGAGGAATTTTTCTGGTAGACTTAGTCCTTCACAGCAATGCAATGACCTAAAAAATTCCCAATGGACTCATGGGGCAAAATGCCTTCTACATCCACAGAAAGAACTATGTAATTGAATTGCAGAATGAAGCAGACCATTTTCTCTTGTGTTATGTTTTGTTTTGTATATGGTTTCTCCCATTCATTTTTTTTCCTATGCAACATGACTAAGGTGAAAACGTATTTAAGAGAATGTATGTGTAGAACCTATATAAGATTACATGCCATCTCGGGGAGGGAGGAGGGAAGGAGAGAGAGGGAGGTGGAAAAAATATAAGATGTATAAAAGTGATTGTCGAAAACTGAAAACAAATAAAATAATTTTAAAAATTAAAAAAATAAAAGAGTGTGCCTGGGCTAAGGTGAGGGGAAGGGAGAGGGCCAAAGAGTAGGGAAGACAAACACGGTAAAGAATCAAGACTAGGGATCTATTATCTGAAAAAACACAAAAAACAAAATTAAAGGATGAGAAAGAAGAATGTACTGGGAGAAGGGGAAAGGGAGAGGCAGAATGGGGTAAATCATCTGACCTAAAAGAAGCCTGAAACAGGTTTTACAGTGGAGGAGAAGATGGAGGAAGTGAGGGGGAGGGAGTGAACCTTACTCTCATCAAAATTGACTCAAAGAGGGAATAACATACACACTCAGTTGGTGTAGAAATCTATCTTACCATACAGGAAAGTAGGAGGGAAAGGGGGTGGTGGGTGCCAATAGAAGGGAGGGAGGATTGGGGAAGGTAAAAGTCAGGAGTAAAATACTTGAGAATGATGAGGGAAAAGGAGACAGAGTAGGATAAAAAGGAGGAAAAGAAGGAAATGCATAGTGATTCTTACTGTGAAAAAAAAATTTACAGCAAGTTTCTCTGCTCATTTCCAAATATATAGAAAACTGAGTCAAATTTATAGAAATAAGAGCCATTCCTCAACTGATGAATGGTCAAAAAGGGTATCAGTTTTCAGACAACGTAATCAAAGCTATCTATCGTCCTATGGAAAAATGCTGTAAATCACTACTGATTAAAGAAATGCAAATTAAAACAACTGTGAAGTACCACTACACATCTATCAGACTGGCTAATGTGACAGAAAAGGAAAATGACAAATGCTGGAGGAGATATAGGAAAATTAAAACAATAATGCACTGTTGGTAAAGTTGTAAATGAATTCAACCATTCTGGAGAGCAATTTGGAACTATGCTCAAAGTATTATAAAACCATGCATACCCTTTGACCATTACAAGGTCTGTATCCCCAAGAAACAAAAAACAAATAGAAAAGGACTTATATGTACAACAATATTTATAGTAGCTTTTTTAGTGGTGACAAAGAATTGGAAATTGAGGGGATGCTCATCAACTGGGGAACTGGATGAACAAGTTGTATATGATCATGATGGAACACTATTGTGCTATAAGAAATGATAAGCAGGATGCTTTCAGAAAAAAACACGGAAAAATTTACATGAATTGGTGCAAAGTGAAACAAGCAGAACCAGGAGAGCATCGTACACAGTAACAGTAATATTATATGATGACCTAATGTGAATAACTTAGCTATTCTCAGCAATATACTAATCCAAGACAGTTCTGAAGGACTATAATGAAAGATGTTATCCATCTCCAGAGAAAGAACTAGTGGAGACTGAATGCAGACTGAAGATACTTTTTTTTACTTTCTTTATTTTTCTGGGGTTTTTTTTGAGGAGGGGTGTCTATGTTTTCTTTCATAGCATATCTTACATGGAAATGTGTTCGTTTGCCTTCTCAATGAAGGGAGGGAAGGAGGAAGAAAATTTTGAACTCAAAATTTTAAAAAACATTAAAATTGTTTCTACATGTAATTGGGGAGGAAATAAAATATTAAATTAAAAAAAAAGACTAGACATTCAACACACAGAAATCCTACTAAATGCTAACACTCAAGAGTCACATCTGATTCCATAACCCCAAAGCTGCTTGGAGACAAATCCTAAGTCATATCCTAAATACGCATTCCCTGTCATTATGAAAGCTGGGAGCCATCTGCCAATGAAGCAAGATTCACATGTCTGAAACTTGATGAGGGAAGTAATTTACTTCATGTTACTCTCAGATTAGATATTTATCACTCTGACATACTGTAGCCCAGCCTAAGTCAAGCTCCTAGAAATCCTTAAGGGCAACCCCCAAGTTCAATTTTTGTCTTTGCAGCCCTAGTTTCTAGCATTATAGATACTTAATAAATGACTGTTGACGGATTAGATGACATTACTTGACATGTCACGAACATCATCAATCACCCACAGTAATTCTGTGCGACAGGTAAGGAACAGACAAGATGCTGGGAGATGTGGAGGTTGGCAGTAAAGAGACTGCACACTCTGGGCAGAGAAGTAGGGTACTATGACTTGGCAGGAGGAGCTCCTGGAGAGCAGATGACACAACAGAATAGCTCACCAGTCAATAGAGGGAAAGCAAGATAGTCTTCTTCCCCTTCCACAAGTATGTGGCACCTGGGAAAGGAGCAGGTCCCAACTCCTCCTGACTTGGGAAGTACAAAGAGGGAAGGGAAAGGGGCCCAGGGGCCTGCAAGGCTTGGAAAACATGCTGGGACCTGTAGGACCTAAAGGACTGCTTGCATAAAGAAAAGCACAGCTGCATTCTTGCCTAAATTATGCCAAATGAGAGCACCTGACAGGTCCCCGGCTATAATTCATATATATAATAATATATATTATTCATTATTTATATTAATATAATTAATACTGGGCCTATTTGGAGGCCCTTGGGGAAGAGCCTTGAGTGACTAGAATATTGGACAGGAAGCCTTAATAACAACGAGTCTCCGATATTGGAATCAGAAAGGAAAGATGCCACATCTTCCAAAGTGATGGGGTTAGGAAGGCAAACATAAAGGCTATCAGTTCAGTAAACCAGGTCAAGTTCATGTAGCTAGATTATAAAATACTAGTATGAGCAAATCTAATCTAGGAGAGTGTAAGGTACCTGTCAATGCCATATCTTTGAAAGATCAAAGAGAAAACACAGCCTTGAAATAGACTATCACATAGAAACTGGCTGTTAGACTTGGAATTACAATATACTGCTACTCCTGCTCAGAAGAAATATGAGTGGGCAAAGTATAAGAGACTCACCTGGCTGCAGCAGCCGGAGCCTGAGCCAGCCTTACTACAGCCACTGGCCTGTCAGTTTCCAACTGCGTTATTATCAGGCAGCTTTAATTCTTCCGGAAAAACATCCTTCTGTCAGTTTAAATGAAAGAACTGGCAAACAATGGGGCAGATCAGTGAATAATGTTAGAATGAGGTAGGTCTTAACTGCCTTGGAAAGTACTGATCAAGTCTCATTTGAAGGTCAAGGGCTAGAGATGACCACCAAATGACTTCATTACAGCCTCATTAAAATAAGCCAAAAGAAATATGCAGGGATATTCTTCATAAAGATGACTTCAGAGAACTGATGGTGAAGCACCTCTCCTGCCTCATGGCCAGTATGTAGATCTGCTTTGCTCACCTGGACTTAATTACAAAGAAGGGTTCTTGGAGAGGGGAGTAGGGATCATAGAGAAATGACAGTCATGTGAAAAAAGGTGCATCAAAAAATATTTTAAAAGAAAAACAAGAGGGTCATTCCATCCTTCATGGTTTATATGCATCTCAAGGCTAAGAGGTCTTCAGGAAAAAAAGGAAGTCATCAATCTCCTTGTATTCTACATCCACAAGCTCACGAAGTGGGAAGGGCTCTCAGACAAAACCAAGCCATCCAGTCTCTGCCAGCAGAACTTCAGTGATCTCTTGACATTAAAGTTTACTGGCTCACAAGTTAAAAGTTTTTCCTTATATCAACCTTAAAGTTACCTCCCCTTTGTGAGAATCCTGAGGAACCTCAGAAACTGATTCTAAATTTCTGAGAATTTGCCAAGTGCATCCAAGTCAGCCTCTAAGACGAAACCCAAACAATTCTGTAAAACTAAAGATCTAAAAACTAAAGCCTAAAAGAACAGTAGTTTTGCTCTGAAATTAAAGAATGCTAGTCAAACTTTCAGGATCCTCCAAAATAAGCCAAAAAATACATGACCTAAATAAAGGGTGTTTTATATCATTTAAATCAAGATTTTTCCAGAAGACAAGACCAGAATAAATAATCACAAACTGCCTTCAGGGAAATTAAATGATAAAGCTACTAAAATACTAAGATCTCTCCCCTCTGAGGAATCCTTTAAGAATGGGGCCATTTTTCTTACATAGTTTAGGTAGAGTGCTTTACGAAAAGAGATGACCTCTGATTCTCTTTAAGCTTTTGGTCTTCAGCTGAATACCTCATAAGGCAGGCAGACCGGTGTCCACCAGTCACACAATTATGCCTGAGGGCCTCCCCACAGCATGAAGAAAGAATCTGGAGTTCTAGGCTCCCTAATTTCTACCTAGATCTCAGAAAGTGGGGAAACAGAATTCATCTTGCAGACAGATGGAGTCAGAACTATGGAAAAAAGGATAATGGTGCTGAACCACAAAAGACAAGAGAGAGGTTTGGGGCTTTTTAAAAATCATTGTGACTTCAATATTGCAGGGAATTTCAGGAAGGGAAACTCCCTCCATGTGGATAGCAAATCATCTATAATCTGAAGTCCAGAAGGAGAATACAGGACTGGAGAAATGTAGGTATATTGTCCAGGGTCAATAAGAAATTAAATGACTTACTCTGGGTCACAGTACCAATATGTGTCAGAGGCGGGACTTGAATTCAGGTCATCCTGACTCCAAAACAGGTCTATTGTTTACTTTATCCCACTATCTGTCATCTAAAAGGAATGGATATCTGCAAATTCCAAGGCTCATGAGATTTGAAATCTGGTCCTAAAACCAGAACTGAAGAAGAACATTCTTAGGCTAAGGGATAGTAAAGAGAATAAGTCTGAGGTCAACTTATATTACTGGAAAATCCTTTTTTTCTGGGAAAAAGGGAAGGGAAGAGAAACATGAAGTAGAGCTAGGGAATCATGCTTAAGTCCTGATCCTGGTCAGCCAACACTCTCTCTCTCTCTTCCTGGAAGGGAAAAAGTTGGAGGAAGCCTCTAGTAACCCTTGGCCCACACCCAACTCAGCTGCTCTTTATTCCCTGAAGGTTCCTGGAAGTCATCAGCCATAAAGAGGGAAATTTTAGAATTGAGATTACAAAAAAATTTCCCACTAATTGGAAGGCACACTCCCTGCCTCTGCCTCTCCACAGTCACATTCCTACCCCATTTTCCTGAGGTTTGGCTCTTCAGACGCTCAGGTCAGGACCTTAAAAGTCCCAAGGGAAAAGAGGAAAACAACGTTTCTGCCCCAGGGCCGGCGGACAAACATCCAGGAAGGACGACAGGGGCTGGGACGGAATAAAAAATTGCGGGTAGGGAAGGAGAAGAGACAAGCAGACAGGACCGAACAAATTAAAGCAGAGGCCAGGATGGGGAAAGGCGAGTGTGAAGAGAAGTTGGCAGCTTAAGGAGAACCCCTGGGGAGCGGGTGATTTACGGCAGGAAGGGGGGTAACGGAGAGAGCCACAGGCAGTCGCGGCGGGCACCGGCACTGAAAAGCAGGAGTGAGGGCACTAAACAAAGGGACGCAGAGACGGGAAGTTTGGAAAAGGCATCAGGGAGGGCAGAAGAAGGGATGAGGCCTCCGGGATCGTGCGATCAGAAGGGGGGATGCCCAGCGGGTGGGCGCAATGAGCCCCGAGGGGGCACCGATGGAAGCCCAGCAGACTGGCAAGGTGACAAGAAGACGGAGCTGCGAGGCACCCGGGAGGACCGGAAGGCGAGGGTGGGGGCGCTGACTCAGTCTCCCCAGAAGCATCGGCTCCTGAGGACTCGGGGGGAAGAGGAGGGAGAGGAGGTCACGGAGACGTCACGCCAGGGGGACCAGGCACGGAGCGGGAGGGAAGGAGGGAGGGGAGCCGCTGGCGCTCCTCGGCCTTCCCGCGGGCCGAGCCCGAGCTTGGCGCCCTGAGCGTCCCCGGCCTACCTGCCCGCTCGGGCTCCGGCTAGTCCTCCGCCTCCGTCTCCTCGGGGTCCTCGGTCCGGACAAAACTTTTCCCATTAACCCCGGCACAGCGGCGGAGGCGTCACACGCTGCGCCGCCCCGGAAGACCCCGCCCCTCGCTCCGTGACGTCAGCACGCACCCTCCTCTCCGCCCACCGGGCTCTCCCTGCCCCTCCCTCCAGCGCTGTCATCACGTAAGCTTCCTCCAATCCAGTCTCTCACTCCCACTTCGCCCCACCCCCGCTATAGACATTGGCCAGTCGTTGATCCTCAAGTCCGGCCTCCCGCCGCGAGCCGCGCCTGCCTCTCTGGGTTTAGCGGCAGCGCCCCCTGGTGCCCAGTGGTGAGCATTAAAGACGAGATGGGAACGGGGCTGGCAGGCAGCTTTGGGGACAGGTGCCGCATCCGCTGGGTTTTTTAGTCCTCCCTTTCCGGACTAGGACCAACCTGTCCAGATGCTGGGGGTCCCGGGTGGGAGTGAGCCCTTTGCATCAAGGACTCATGCAAGTCCGGATTCACCGGGGGAGCACCGCGGGGAGTGTAGCCTGCCGCCCGAGAGGAGCGTCAGCAAGCACGTGGTAACCACTGTGACCGCGCCAGACGTGACACTGCACATGGAACACTGCGTTTGATGCCAAGGAGCGTTCGGGGAGTAAGCGGAGCGGCGCGGGGGACGGGAGAGGCCCGCACACTTTAAATGCAGCCCCTCCGGGTCAGACAGCTGGCTGGCGGCATCGCCCCCGACGTGAGCCCTCCGTTAGCTTTGCCAAGAAAACCTCCAATGGGGCCACGAGTCAGACGCGACTGCACAACCACCCCCTCCCCCCACCTCCCGCCCCTTCCCCCCGCTTTCCAGTCTGCACCAGTACTCCTCGATCCAGTGACACCGACCTCCTGGGTGCGCACCGGCGAGACACCCATCTCTTCCTCCCGGGAGTTTCCTTTGGTCGTCCTCTATCGCCTGGAACGATCTCCACCTTCATCTCTGTCTGCGGGCTTGTCTGCCTCCCTCCGGGTCCGGCTTTCCCACCCTCTTAATTCTGATTGTTTCCTATTTTCCTGCCTGTGTCTTATCCCTGCGGTCTCCCACAATACATCGTGAGTTCCCTGAGGGCTCTTTCTGTACGCTTCGCACTGGCACAGCCTGAAACGTGGTTGGTTGCTGCCCTTCCTTCTCCAAGCTGGGCAAGTTTCAGCGGGTCCAACACCGAGCTGGGAGCGCTCTGCCTCAGGGCGGGCGCAGACAGTCCCTGTGAACCTTGGGGGTGGCTCCTCCAAATCTGCACAGCCTGCGTTTCCTCTGAGCTGTTTCAGTTCTGCTTTGCTCCTAGAGCGCAATCTGGTACGGGTTAAAAAAAGAGAAAATCTGGTCGATGTTGTGAAGGAAGCAGAACCAGGAGAGCAACCTATACAATAACAAAACTGAGAACCCCCATCCCCACCATTTCGAAAAACCTAAGAACTCTGAAGTGGGCAATCCATGCTGAGGGGGTCCTGTGCCAGTGTCTCCCATGTTACACAATGGTAATTCATAAATGCTTACTGACCGGGGGAAGACGGGCACACTAAGGGGATATTGGTGACTGCAAATGAGCCAGCTCATTCTGTAAAACAAACTGAAACGGGAGGTAGCACAAATAAAAAGTGAGTAGTGATGGAGGTTAAAAAAAAAAGAAAAAAGCACCAGTAAAACACTGAAAAATATGTAGAAAAAGGCAATTGAAAAGACAGAATAAGGCAATTCTATTACTACCTCGTTAAACCTAGCATACACTTTAAAATATAAGTAACAAAAGTTTACAGTTTCAGATACAATGTCGTTTTTATTCTTTCTATATAAACATTTGTATTTGCTGATGATTAAGTGTGTAATTTAAAAAAAAGAAAATTTTTAAAGGGAAAAAGAAAACAAATTGAAAGTATACTAGAAAAGTGACTAAATTATTCCTACCTTTTGGCCTAGTAATGGGGATATATACTCCCAAAGATATGAAAGACAACCAGAGAGGACCCATCCATATATGCCAAAAAATTTATAGCTGTATTTTTTGTGATAACCAGAAAGAAGGGAAACAAACTGGGATTAAATTTGATATTTTGGGGATAAATTTGATATTTTAATATAAATTTGAGAACAAACTAACAAATCGTAGCCCATAAATTTCTTTTTCAATTTTATTTTTCTTTATTCTCAACTTACCAAGTAATAAATAAAATAAACATTTCTATGTACAAAGTAGAACAGAAAAAGAAGATTGTACATGAAACAATCTCTCTTATGTACAGCTTGCTTTTCTTTTTAAGAGTATCATAAATTCAACATGTAACCTTCACAACTCTCTTGCTTGTCTGGCTTTCCTTCTGTGTTCTTCTGTGCATATAAAAATGTTTCAATTATCCTCTTTTCTTTCTTTTCTTTTTTTTACATTTCTATTGCTAAACTCCCTCTTAACTCTCCTCCCAAAATGTAAAGAGAAAAAAAGGAAAACAAACTCCATTTAATGGTCAAAAAAAAAAAAAATAAATTCCCTCAATAATTTTGCCCCCAAATGTATGTCTTACTCTGAATCTTAAGTCTCCTTGCTAGCAGGAAGTGGGTAACATGTTTCATCATTGGTCATTCCATTTATCAGTTCTTACGTGTTTTGAAGTGGTAGTGTTGGTTCTCAGTTTTGTTACTGTATGTATTGTTCTCCTGGTTCTGCTCACTTCACAACATTGATCAAATTTTCTATTTTTTATTATTTATTTATTTTTTATTTTTTTTAACCCTCAAACTCCTGGTTTTATTCCAGACACATAAAGATCAAAGAATGATTAATATTCATAAATTTAAATAATGGCAAAAATACACTCAATTCATACTTTGTTCTCTAAACAGGAAAGTAAGTCATTACTTTTGAATTCCGTAATGTACTTGTGGTCTCCTTCAGTTGTAGATAAAGTTCATTACTAAACAAATTAGCTTTTCAATTACTGCCACTAAGCCGTAAGTAATTAGAATTCACTGAAACTTTCAAAGTCATTTTTTAAAAAATTGTTCTTTTCCAAGTGCCAAACATTTTCTTTCTTTTTTTTTTCAGAAGGTTTTTTTTTTATTTAACTTTTTACATTCATTTGCACAAAATTTTGGGTTCCAGTTTTTTCTCCCCTTTTATCCCCTCCCCCCACCTCAATACATTGAGCAATCTAATTTTCCCTATCTCCGATCTGCCTTCTCTTCTGTCATCCCTCCCTTCTCTTGTCTCCATCTTCTCTTTTGTCCTGTAGGGCCAGATGACTTTCTATTCCTCATTAACTGTATGTCTTCTTTCCTAGTAGCAACAACAATACTAAACAGTTGTTCCTAAAACTTGAGTTCCAAATTCTGCCCATCCCTCCCTCCCCACCCATTCCCTTTGGGAAGGCAGGCAATTCAATATAGGCCCTGTCTCTGTAGTTTTGCAAATGACTTCCATAATAGTCGTGTTGTGTAAGACTAACTGAATTACCCTCCATCCTATCCTGCCCCTCATTGTTTCTATTCTGTCTTTTGATCCTGTCCCTCCTTGAGTGTTGACTTCAAATTGCTCCCTCCTCCCATTGCCCTCCCTTCCATCATCCCCCCCTTGCTTATCTCCTTCTCCCCCACTTTCCTGTACTGTAAGATAGGTTTTCATACCAAAATGAGTGTGCATTTTATTCCTTCCTTTAGTCAAATGTGATGAGGGTAAACTAATTTTTTTTTTCCTCAGCTCTCCTCTTTTTCCCTCCACTAAAAAGTCTCCTACTTGCCTCTTAAATGACATATAATTACCCCATTCCATTTCACCCTCTTTCCTCCCACTACATTTCTCTCTCACCATTTACCTTAATTTCTTTTAAGATATGGTCCCATCCTATTCAATTCACTCTGTGCTCTCTGTCTCTGTATGTGTGTGCATGTGTGTATGTGTGTGTGTGTGCATGCATGTACATGTGTGTGTGTGGTCCCACCAACTACCCAGATACTCAAAAGTTTTAAGAGTTACAAATATTGTCTTTCCATGTAGGAATGTAAACAGTTCACTTCTGGTAAGTCCCTTATGACTTCTCTTTGCTGTTTACTTTTTCATACTTCTTCTCATTCTTGTGTTTGAAAGTCAAATTTTCTTTTCAGCTCTCGTCTTTTCATCAAGAATGCTTGAAAGTCCTCTGTTTCATTGAAAGACCATATTTTCCCCTGAAGTATTATACTCAGTTTAGCTGGGTAGGTGATTCTTGGTTTGAGTCCTAGTTCCTTTGACTTCTGGAATATCCTATTCCACACCCTTCGATCCCTTAACGTAGAAGCTGCTAGATCTTGAGTTATCCTGATTGTATTTCCACAATACTGGAATTGTTTCTTTCTAGCTGCTTGCAAGATTTTCTCCTTGAGCTGGGAGTTCTGGAATTTGGCCACAATGTTCCTAGGAGTTTCTCTTTTTGGATCTCTTTCAGGTGGTGATCGATGGATTCTTTCAATACTTATTTTGCCCTCTGGTTCTAGAATGTCAGGGCAGTTTTCCTTGATAATTTCATGGAAGATTATATCTAGGCTCTTTTTTTGATCATGGCTTTCAGGTAGTCCCATAATTTTTAAATTGTCTCTCCTGGATCTCTTTTCCAGGTCAGTTGTTTTTCCCATGAGATATTTCACATTCTCTTCCATTTTTTCATTCTTTTGGTTTTGTTTGGTGATTTCTTGGTTTCTCGTAAAGTCATTAGCCTCCATCTGTTCCATTCTAATTTTGAGAGAACTATTCTCTTCAGTGAGCTTTTGAACCTCTTTTTCCATTTGGCTAATTCTGCTTTTGAAAGCATTCCTCTCCTCATTGGCTTTTTGAACCTCTTTTGCCAATTGAGTGAGCCTATTCTTCAAGGTGTTATTTTCTTCAGCATTTTTTTGGGTCTCCTTAACCAAGGTATTGACCCGTTTTTCATGCTTTTCTTGCATCTCTCTCATTTCTCTTCCCAGTTTTTCCTCCACCTGTCTAACTTGCTTTTCAAAATCCTTTTTGAGCTCTTCCAAGGCCTGAGCCCACCCGACTTCCCCCTGGGATGTCTGGGGTACTGAGGCCCCGCCCTCCACGTCTTAAATATTTCCTCGTCGTCAGAACCGAATGGTGGGAACATTTGTACCTGCTCAAAAAGGCTCTCTATAGTCTTATTTTTCTTCCTTTTTCTGGGCATTTTCCCAGCCAGTTACTTGACTTCTGAGATTCCTCTCCACCTCTGCCTAGATCTGCCCAGTTAGTGCTCAAATTTTCTATTTTTTAACCAGTATCAAATTGGGTGATTACTGTTATTTTGTAAAATAACTTGAGATCTGGCACTCAAGTGCCAGGGAGTGGGGCCCCCTTCTTTCCCACCATTATTCATTATTTATCTTGAGATTCTTGGCCTCTTGTTTTTCCAAATGAAAATTATTTTTTCTAGCTCTTGCTTGTTTGATTAGTATAACAGTGGATAAGTAAATTAATTTAGGTGCTATTGTCCTTTTATTATATTGGTATAATCTTGGATGTTTGGGATACAGAAGTCTTGATTTTTATGTCTTTCCCTGATGGCAAGCATTGTTTTTCCTCACCTGAAAGGAGGGGAGAAGCTATCTGTTCACCAAGAAAGTAACCTTCTATAATCTTATTTTTTTCCCTTTTTTGGGCATTTTCCCAATCAGTTACTTGACTTTTGGGTCCTTTGTCAAGAGTAGGGTATACTCTGGGGATCTGTAATGTCTCAGTTCCTCCTAGGTGGCACAATCAATTGCGTACACTGGTTTGGGAGCAGGAAGAGATTTTTGTGCCCAGAATCTTAGCAGAGTTTCCTCTCCACAGCCACCTGGCCTCCAGTTCCCTATATTGGTATAATCTAAAATTGATACTTCTCCAATTACTTAAATCTATTCTTGTGTTATGGAAGGACTGGCCAGGTTACATCTTAAATACATTTGTTTTGCAATTGTATTCATAAATAGTTGTTGTGTTCGTCCTTCATTGCTGAAGAAGACCATGCCATCAGAGAAATAATGACATGACTTGCACTTGACTTTGTTGTGAGGGAGGGAGGGCTGTGCAAGGTCACCAGCTTCACTTCTCCTCCAGAGCCATCCAGATTCAGTGACCAGATATTCATCAGGATGACTGGAGATGGTCCAGGAAGATGATGAATGAATTAATGAGTGAAAAAACTACATTTATTAAGCTCTTACTGTGCTAAGCATTGGGGCTACAAATAGAAAAGTAAATAGTACCTGCTCTTAAGGAACTCATATTCTAAAGGGGAGAACACATATGGAAGGAAATTGCAGTAGCAAATCAGATGATAATTTCTTTACATGAATATCTTTTCCTCTGTTATATTTCCCTGTGGTGTCTTGCTAGTTAGACTCCTTTTTTACATTCTATAGCTATTATAAATGGGATTTCTCTTTCTGTCTTTTCCAATCTATTGCTAAATCTTGTGATTTCTATTTCACAGCATTTCTACTATATATCCCTCACCATCTCTTCACCCATATAGCCACCACACTAGTTCAAGCTTTCTTCATTCCCACTTGGACTATTGCAATAAGCTTCTAATTGGTTTCCTTCTCTCATGTCTCTCTCCACAATGTTGCATTCATCTGTCAAAGTGATTTTCCTAAAGTGTAACTTCAACTGCCCTCCCCCAACTCAATAAACTCTAATGGCTCCCCATTACCTACAGGATCAAATATAAAGCTCTGTGTTTTGAACCTAAACCTATTTACAACCTGCCCCCTTCCTGTCTTTCCAACTTTCTTATTTAACTTCTCCTTTAAGTTTTTAGATGCTATGTCATTTGGTGCACATGTTTAGTGTTGCTATTAATTCATTGTCTGTGGTACCTTTTAGCAAAATGTAGTTTCCATATTTGTCTCTTTTAAGTAAATCTATTCTTGCTACCAGTTTGTCTGATATCATGATTGCTCTCCCTGGCTTTTTTACTTCAGCTGAAGCATAATAGATTTTTTTCATGCTTTATTTCATGTCTGTGTGAATCTTTATGTTTCAAGTGTGTTTGTTATTTAAAAAATGTATTATTGGATTCTGCTTGCTTATCCATTCTGCTATCATCCTCCATTTTATGGGTGAGTTCATCCCATTAACATTCAGTAATTATTGATAATTGTATGGTTTACTCCACCCTCTTCTCATACTTTTTATTCTATTTGTATCCTGCCCCCCTTTTAAAAATAACATTTTGGTTTTCCCCAGTTACATTTAAAAATTATTTTTAACATTTATTGGGATTTTTTTTAAGTTTTGAGTTCCACATTCTATCCCTCCTCTCTCTTTCCACTTTCTTGAGACTGTAAGCAACCTGATATAGGTTATATACATGCAATCATGTAAAACATTTCCATATTAGTCATTTTGTACGAGGAAAAGCAAACAGAAAAGAAAGGAAGTGAAAAATAGTATGCTTCAGTCTATGATCAGAAAACATCAGTTCTTTCTCTGGAGGCAGATAGCATTTTTCATCATGAGTCCTTTGGGATTGTCTTGGATCATAATATTGCTGCAAATAGCTAAGTCTTTTCACAGTTGTTCATTGTACTATATTGCTGCTACTATGTACAAAGTTTTTCTTATTCTATTCACTTCACTTTGTATCAATTCATTTAAGTCTTTCCAAGTTTTTCTGAAATCATCCTGCTCATCATTTTTACAGCACAGTAATATTCCATTACAATCATATACCACAACTTGTTCAGCCATTTCCCAATTGATGTCCTGCACCCTCTTTTTAAAGAAGAAAGAGTATGCTTAGCACAAGTACTCTTTGTTTTGTGTAGTCTGCTTCTACTTCCTACCCCTTTTCTTTTTCCTTCATCCTACAACCAATCACAGATTCTTATATTTTCTTTCTTTTCTTTTTAAATTGCTCCTTAAGAACCATAATCCTTAATTAGAGCTTATTTTTCTTAGGACTAATCCCTCCCTTGACCCATTCTCCCTCTTAATCCTCCATCTTCCTTCTCCTTTTTCCCTCTTATTTCCCTGTTGAATGAAATGTATTTTTGTATCCAACTCTGTACGTGTGTGTGTGTGTGTGTGTTCTTCCCTCCTTTGACTAGTTCAGATGAGAATCAGGTTCAAGACTCTCCTATTCCTCACCACTTCCTCTTTTGTATAGACTTTTACTTATGTACTCTATATGTATGTAAGATAATTTTCCTTATTCTTCCTTTTCTTCCCTCCTCCCAGTGTATTCCTCATCCCCTCCTTTTCCATTCTTTTTTTTTTTAGGATCATCAAGACTTCTAAATTAGAACTATTCTCAGTCCCTCTGTCTAATTAGAGATGCCCTCTATGACAAGGAGATATATATATATATATCATCTCCCTATATTAGAATGTAAAGAGTTTATCCTTGTTCAGTCCCTTATGACTGTCTGCTCATGTTTAACTTAGGTTTCTGTTGACTTCTGTGTTTATACTTCATATTTTCTCTGCAGCTCTCATCTGTCTTTTCATCAAAAATGCTTGGAAGTCTTCTATTTCATTAAAGATCCATTTTTCTGTGTAGGATTATATTCAGTCTTGCTAGGTAAATTATCCTTGGTTGTTAAGCCTATATACTTTGTTTTTGGGAATATCATATTCTAACCTCTCTACTCCTTCAGGATACTTGCTGTTAAATCATGTGTGATCCTAACTATGACTTCTTGGTGCTTGAATTCTTTCTGCCTATTTACAGTATTTCTTCTTTGGATGCTCTGGCTATAATGTTCCTGAAAGTTTTCACTTTTTGCTTTCTTTTAGGGCATGACTGGTGAATTCTTTCTATTTTCACTTTACCCTCTGATCCTAAAGGAACTAGGCAATTTTCTTTTATGATTTCTTGAGCTATACTGCCTAGGCCCTTTTTTTGGTCATGGCTTTCAGGCAGTCTATTTTTTCTTAAATTATCTTTCTAATCTGTTTTCCAGGTCAGTTGTTTTTGCTTTGAGATATCTGATATTTTCTTTTTATTGGTCTTTTGACTTTGTTTTTAATATTTCTTGTTGTTTCATCATGTCATTGGCTTCAATTTGGTCTATTTTAATATTCAGGGAGTTTGTTTCTTGAGCAAAGTTTTGAAATTCTTTTGCCAAGCTGTTAATTCTCTTTCTACTTGTATCATCCATATTTATATTCTTTTCCATTTTTTCCTCCAGTACTCTTATTATTATAGAAACATTTTAAACTCTTAAAAAATCCTTGTTTCATCCTTTCAGGAATTCTAGTTGAATATATGCCCAAGTTCTTTTCTTAAGGTTTTGATTAGATATTTTGGAATCATTCTCTTCTTCTGGGTTATGATTGGATTCTTTTTTGTTTGCTTTTTATTTTGCTTTCATTTCACTAATTTTTCATTGTCTACAACTCTAACTTGTGACTTGAAGTTTCTCATCTCTCCTCAAATGACAGGCAGATCTGGGCTGAGCTACAAGGATGGAATGTGGTGGAAATAAATAGAATGAACAGTTTGAATCAAGAGTAGAGGGGCATTGTGTGTGAAGCCCCATTATCTTTAGTGGAACCTCTGGTGTCAAGCTAGTGAAGGTCTTAGTTGGCAGGGCCACTGTTAAGACCACTTTATCGTGCCCTTTAACTTTGTGGTCTTAATAATACAATATGAAATTCACTTCAGGGTTATATGCTTTTTCATATCTTTACACTTAGAAGCATATATAAAAAACTAATAAATTCATTTTTGGGGGCAGTTTCTCTTTGTTTGGGATAAATTCTGTTTATATCATTCCAAAATACCTTTATATCAGGAATGTCGATAAGGATTAGAAGTATAATTTCATTCGTATATATAACTCCCTCTATCATGCAAGCCAGCACATTCTTTGCAGTTATAGGTTTGAGAGTTTCCTAGAGCAATGAAAGGTTAAATTACCTGTCAAGACTCACACTTCCAGTTTCAGAGTCTCTCTCAGTGTCTGTTATCAGGGACAGAAATTGAATTCACATTGTTGTAGCTCCAAAGTCAGCTGTCTCTCTCTCTCTCTCTCTGTCTCTGTCTGTCTCTCTCTCTCTCTCGCACATATCTGCCTTTCTCTCTTCTTATAAAAACTGAGGGTCTTCCTCTCCACCAAAACTGATTCTTTTGTGAAGGCAAACTAGGTCATCTTTAGCCTCAGTTCTTCCCTAGCCTTTAACTACTGAATGAGTGTTTCTTCAGACAAACTGAGACCTGGGAAAGACCTTAGCTTAAAAAGTTCAAGATCTTCACTGTATCCTGAGTCATGCCAATTGTCTTGACCTGTGTCTTGCCACTAGATTCCTGTGACTCTGGAGGAGAGAGTGAGGCTGATGACTCTGCACAGCTCTGCCTCTCTTAAATCCAGTTCACTTATAAGTCAAGATATCACCCTCCTGATGTCACTGATCCTCTTCGAGAATAAAGGTATAACAACAGGTATCTGAGCCAAGCTACTGCTTGCCTCTGAACTTATTGCTTCCTCGATATTCATCTCAGGGTTCCACCTCAATACTCAACTTGGAAAACCATTCCTTCCTCCCCTGCTCAGTCTGCTCTGAATCAAGGACTTGGATCTGGGTAGTAAGCAAAAGAATTGCCACCTGGTACCTGTTCCTTCACCTCACACAAAGATAGGCCCTTTTGGGTCTGGGACTTCTCCTTGCTTTGGTCTCTTTCACTTGCCACGCTGAAATGCTCTGCTCGGGGAGATTCTGCCTAGATTCTATCCTCAATGTCTACAGACCTCTCTATCTGTCTCCCTATGCTGACCTGGCCTGGAAAAATGGCTCATCATGTTTTTTTCCCTTGGTTTTTCCCATTCAGAACTCACTGTGTTGCATATTCTAAATTGGAGTAGCTGTAATAAGGAACCAGGTTCTACTTCCTGCTACTCCATCATCTCAGCTCTTCTCTAGTAAATACTTTTCACCGATTCATTTATTTTTCTTGACAGTCTCCCATAGCACTTACAAATGCACCACCACACAATTCTATCACTATTGCTATATATCACCCACTCCTGTTTTATACCTTATCTTTACAACTATATTGTAAACTCCTGAAGCCAAGGACCATGGCTTGTCCTATTTCTTTATCCTACACAGAGATCAGGACAGCATTAGGCACACAGGAGGGATTAGTAAATATATGTCAAATGAATGATTAACATATTTACTAACTTACTGAGAGATGAGTAAAACTGGGGTTCCAAGAAAAGATAGAAAGATACCACATCATCTATGAATTCTAAGAGTAGGTTTTATTTAGAATTGTACATTAACAAATCCATTGTACTGACAGCCTGGAGGAATGAATGTGGATAGGTATGGGCAGAGAGCTCCTGGCTCCCCCCTCTGGTCCCTCTGTCTCGGCTTCCATTGGCAGGATCTTAGGACCAAGTCAAAGATCAATATCCTGAGGGCTCTCAATTGTCTGAGGCCAGAAGCCACATGGAAAAGGTGTATCTGACCCCATTGTGGAACCCCTGGACATCCTGGCCTAAATGATTTCTTCTAGCAGATGACTGGTTTCACCCACAGTCCAGCTGTGTAAGCCATGTCTTCAGGTCTTCAGGAGCCTAGCTGGTCGGTTCCAAATTCAGTTGCTCCTCTGCAAGGGCAGAGGATTTATCCTCTTTATTCAGGGGCTCCTGGGGCTCACAACTGTTGGTTGTGGGTGGCTCACCGTCCCGGGATCCCCAGCGGGATAGACGCTTCAGAGAGGAGTCTCGCCGGGCTAGCAATGGAGGCTGGAAGCCCGAGAAGGAGCTGCTGGTGGGAGGACGCTTGTCTGTTGGGGGAAAGGGGAGAAGAACAGAGGAAGTATGAATAAGGAGAGAGAATGTATCAGTTTCCTCCCACTCCACCCCATGCTATTATTTCCTGTGTTTCCAGTGCTCCAGAGAAGAAGGAATGGGGCCTCAGAGAGCTGGCCACTTTTAGTGGTTCTGTCCAAAATACTGTAGTAATAACCTTTCCTTCACCTGGTTTCATATGACTCCCCCTCATGCACTCTATAGTTCAACCCAATTGGCTTATTTGTTATCACCCCATGCCTAGGATGCAGTCTTTTTACACTGTCTCCATCCCTGCCCCTTGCTCTGGCTGCCCTTCCCCAGCTGTCTACCCAGAAGCCTGTGGCAGCCTCCCACACAGAAGTCCCAGGCACTAGCCTCTCTCACCTCCAGGCCGGATCGGGTGCATGAGTCGGCTCATCTGAACATTCCAGTGCTTGACATTGGTGCTGGCCTGGCGAAGCTTCCGCTGGGCCGCCTGCCAGGAAATGAAGGGAGCAGAGCTACTACAGGGTCCGAGGCAGAGAAGGTGCCCAGAGGAGGGAGAGGCAGGGCAAAACTGACTCCTGGCACAGTATTACCTTTCCCAGTGAGCTGTACTAGCTGGTGGTAGATATCAGGGACCCAGGGTAGAGCCTTCCTTTCTGAAATACCCCACAAACATCTTGCTCATACCTCTCCTAAGCACTTAACTTGCTTAGTATTGCCACAGTTATTTTCATACATATAATTCCACCTATTCAGGGAAGGCAGGTGTTAATGTCTTATTGAACTCTGTATCTCTCCCAGCCCCAACTCTGTTATCTGTAAACAGTAGGTACTTAATAAATGTGCATTGAATAGAATGAAATTTAAAAAACCAACATTATGGCACAATAAGGAAAGAAAATCACTGACTTTGGACTAGGAGGATCTGAGTTCAAATCCTATATCCACTTCTTACTGCCTATGTGACCTCAGGCAAATATCCTCCCTGGGTGTCATCAGGGAGTTGAACAAGATGGCCTCTGAGGTCCCTCCCCACTCCAAATCTATGAATCTATGATCTTGGGAATCTATAATAATGGACAAGTGCCAAAGAGAAAGGGGCATGAGAACCCACTCTGGACTGGTTCAGAATCTAACAGGCAGGATGGTAGGGATGAAAGTACCCCCCCCACACACACACGCATACACACACACATACACACACATATACACATATACACACACATACACACACACACACACCCCTAATTGTGTCAACTACTCATCTCACATTTACTTAACAGTCCCTGGGTGGTCAGTTACCTTTTCAAGTATATGGGTTCAACCAGGAAATCTGCTGAGAGAAATGTCTCCAAATATTCCCAACGACCACCATTGCTGTTAAATTGCAAAGCCTTGAAACTGGGGCTCACAGATCCCATTTTTAAATAACAACAGCAATGAAACTCTTGTTTCACTGAAAGTCAATACAGTAAATAAAAGGGTAGGGTGGTTGTGCTGATAACCATTTCCTTACCAGAGAGGTAGATGCTAAAAACAAAACGAAACAAAAACCCCAATCCTATATATATGTATAATATATATATATATATATATATATACTATACACACATACACATGCACACACATATACATATATGTGTATATATATACACACACACATACATGTCTTTTTTTTGTTGTTAATCTCAACCAGTGCTTTTTTGGTATTTGGTGCATCTTCCATATATGTATATATATATATATGTGTGTGTGTGTGTATATGTATATATATGTATATGTATATATAAATATGTATAATGTGTATATATATATAAAATCTATATGATCTTTGTAAAGTCTTCAAGAAAAAAAGTATGGGTTCTTTCCCCTGCCTTTGGCTTATAAAGATGTTGAGGGTGAGGACAGTTTCATACACTTCTCCTACATCCCCTCACAACAGGGACACAGTCGATGTTCAATGATCATTTGTTGTAGCTGTATTTGGAGGGAAGGTAGGCAGCGCTGGGTGGATGGAATGCCGACCCCTTGGGTGATGCCAGGTTCTCACCTCCACATCCTCATCTGCTCGCTGCCGATTCTGTCGCACCTGCTCCAGCTGCTGCTGCGCCTGCTGCAGAGAGCGACTCTGGATCTCCATCTCTTGCTGCAGCTCTTGCTTCTCCTGTTGTGCCTGCTCTATGTATCGCTCCTGCTCCTCCTTCAGCTGCATCAGCTGCCTCAGCTTCTCCTCCTCCTCCTCCAGAAGCCTGTCCAGGGAGTTGGAAGGTTAATAAGAAGGAGTACAACCTAACATCAGACAGCTAGGCGGTGCAGTGGATAGAGGGCTGGGCCTGCAGTTAGGAAGATGTGTCCCCTGGGCAAGTCACTTAACCCTGTTTGCCTCAGTTTCCTCAACTGTAAAAATGGAGCAATCATACTTACCTCCCAGGGTTGTTGTGAAGACAAAATGAGATGATAATTATACAGCACTTAGTATAGTGCCTGCCACATAGTAAGCACTTTATAAACGTTAACTATTATTTTTATTGTGAGCAGCTAGGTGGCACAGTGGATAGAGTGACTGGCCTAGGAAAACTCATCTTCCTGAGTCCAAATGTGGCCTTGGACACTGCCTAGCTGTGTGACCCTGAGCAGGTTACATCCCCAGTTTAGGCTTCAGTTTCCTCTTCTGTAAAAGGAAGTAAAAAGGAAAAAAAGTGCCAGTATAATTTCTGGCACTAACCTAACTCATAGATGTAGAAGCATATTAAAGTTTTCTTTTTAGTTCACTAGAAAGGTTAAAGATTTTATCTGTCTGCCTTTTCAGATTTTCCTGAAAGAAAGAAACCTCATCGGCTCTTGATCAAACTTTTTTGGAAACAATATCCTCCACTAAATCCCTTTCCCCCTTTTCTTCGGACTAACCTCTGTCTTTTAGGATAGTATTTAAAAAGTCACAGTAACTAAGAAAATGGATTAAGGGTGGTGTTCGTTGTTGTGTCTCATAGGAGGTTTCTTTCATACTGGAGTGGTATGCCATTTCTTTCTCCAGCTCATTTTACAGATGAGCAAACTAAGGCAAACAAGGTTAAGAGACTTGCCAAGGATCACACAGTTGGTAAGTGAATGAGGCCAGATTTGAACTCAGGAAGAGGAGTCTTCCTGACTCTAGAACCAGCACTCTGTCCACTGCTGCACCGTTCTCATACTGAGCCTGGAAGAGCCAACTGTTAAATTTCTCACCAGAAAGTGAGCATTTCCACCTCTGAAACTGGCAAAGAGCAGATGCTACACACCAGGGCTCGAGTTAGTGATTTGTTGGCTGTCTTGACTTAAGAAAGTGATAGAGAAAATATTAAAAATGCAGATTAAATTTAAAAGCCTACATTTTCTATGTTAAACATTTACCAACATACCCCTGACTAGGCATGCCTTGTGTCTAGTTAAGATGTGTTCAAAGATAAGTTAAAGATCACTGTTTTTCCTTATGCCCTGAAGGGATTGAGGTGGGAATCAGAGAGAAGTTTCCTTTCACCTTTGATGAGATGAAGAGGAGAACCCTTGAAGGGAACTGGTCAGAGAAGGAGTGAGTGGTTTTATGGTTTTAGGAAAATGGCCAAAGGCATGACAAACACTGATTAGATTTAAATTAACCTAAAATTAATTTCAAAAAAATTGCTTCTGGCAGGCTACAACACAGATTATAATCCTTTTTTTTTTTTTTTTTTTTTTTTTTTAGTATTTTATAGTATTAATTTTTTTCTTCTTCATAACAGGGCTGTTATGAGAACTCCAAGATGATGTAGATAAAGACCTTTGTAAATAGGAAAGTTCTTTTACACATGAATTTTGTTATTATTTATTATAGGTAAGGTCTACTGGAGAAGCTAGGTGGTGCAACGAATAGGGTACCAGACCTTTGGTCAGGAAGATCCAAGTTCAAATTTAGCCTCAGATACTTCCTAGTTCTGGCACCTGGGTAAGTCACTTAACCCTGTTTGCCTCAGCTTCCTCATCTGTTGAGCTGGAGAAGGAAATGGTGAGCCATGCCAGTATCTTTGCCAAGAAAACTCAAAATGGGTCATGAAGAGTCGAACACAACTGAACAATGGTGATACATCTACCGGGGGTGAGGTTGGGGTAGGGACAAAAGTGGAATGGGATTAGGTCTATAGAACAGTTGGGGTGAGGTAAGTCCCAATAGATCCAGGGAAAGGATTGAGAATGGGCTGGCAGGCGGGGGGGGGGGTGGAGTGGTGGAGCCAAGATGGCGGAGTAGAAAGACTCACGTATGCTAACTCTGAACCCACAGCCCATATACTTCCTGCAAGAAGAACTCCCCACAAATTCTGGATCACTGCAAGGCACGCAGAAACACAGTGGAAAAGATTTCCATTCTAGAGAGCCCTGGAGAGCTGTCCCCAGGGTCCATCGTGCCCCGGAAAGCAGAGCCCACCCCTGCCCCGCCCTGGCCGCGGCCCCAGAGGAGCAGATCCGAGCAGGCTTCAGGGATGGAATCTCCAGCAGCCAGGAAGGTCCCTCCGCCCACAGACGCTACAGGTCAGTGAGAAAGACGTCTGGGCTGGCCGAGAGGGGAGCGGGGTGTCTCCGTGGCTTGGGCCCCCTCGGGAGGAAGCGGCAGAGGCAGTGGCAGAGGCAGCGGCAGAGGCAGCGGCGGGGGCAGAGGCAGGGGCAGTGGCAGAGGCAGCTGCAGCGTCCAGGACTCTCCGGGCAGGCAGGCAGAAGTTCAGGTCTCTGCATAAACCCCCTGAGGGAGCTGAGCCTGGGAAGCGGCCCTGCCCCCACCCGCTCCATTACTGATGGTCTCTGCATAAACCCCCTGAGGGAACTGAGCCTAGGAGATGGCCTTGCCGCCACCCACCCCATTACTGAAGGTCTCTGCATAAAGCCCCTGAGGGAACTGAGGCTGGGAGGCAGCCCTGCCCCAACCCAAGCACCAGAACTTAAGCTCACATTGAATAGCAGCCGCTCCCACTGCGGAAAGCCCTGAGACTGGGAAGTAGCATTTGAATCTCAGACCCCAAGCACTAGCTGGGCAGATCTAGGCAGGGGTGGAGAGGAATCTCAGAAGTCAAGTAACTGGCTGGGAAAATGCCCAGAAAAAGGAAGCAAAATAAGACCATAGAGAGCTACTTTCTTGGGGAAGAGATGTTCCTTCCTCCTTTCATTTCTGATGAGGAAGTACAATGCTTGCCATCAGGGAAAGACGTGGAGGTCGGGGTCTCTCTATCCCAGACATCCCAGGTGGATGTCTGGTGGGCTCAGGCCATGGAAGAACTCAAAAAGGATTTTGAAAATCTAGTTAGACAGGTGGAGGAAAAACTGGGAAGAGAAATGAGAGAGATGCAAGAAAAGCATGAAAAATGGGTCAATACCTTGGTAAAGGAGACCCAAAAAAATGCTGAAGAAAATAACACCTTGAAAAATAGGCTCACTCAATTGGCAAAAGAGGTTCAAAAAGCCAATGAGGAAAAGAATGCTTTCAAGAGCAGAATTAGCCAAATGGAAAAAGAGGTTCAAAAGCTCACTAAAGATAATAGTTCTCTCAAAATTAGAATGGAACAGATGGAGGCTAATGATTTTATGAGAAACCAAGAAATCACCAAACAAAACCAAAAGAATGAAAAAATGGAAGAGAATGTGAAATATCTCATTGGAAAAACAACTGACCTGGAAAATAGATCCAGGAAAGACAACTTAAAAATCATGGGACTACCTGAAAGTCATGATCAAAAAAAGAGCCTAGACATCATCTTCCATGAAATTATTGAGGAAAACTGCCCTGATATTCTACAACCAGAGGGCAAAATAAGTATTGAAAGAATCCTTCGATCACCACCTGAAAGAGATCCAAAAAGAGAAACTCCTAGAAACATTGTGGCCAAATTCCAGAGTTCCCAGGTCAAGGAGAAAATATTGCAAGCAGCTAGAAAGAAACAATTCCAGTATTGTGGAAATACAATCAGGATAACTCAAGATCTAGCAGCATTAAGGGATCGAAGGGTGTGGAATAGAATATTCCAGAAGTCAAAGGAACTAGGACTAAAACCAAGAATCACCTACCCAGCAAAACTGAGTATAATACTTCAGGGGAAAATATGGTCTTTCAATGAAACAGAGGACTTTCAAGCATTCTTGATGAAAAGACCAGAGCTGAAAAGAAAATTTGACTTTCAAACACAAGAATGAGAAGAAGTATGAAAAAGTAAACAGCAAAGAGGAAGTCATAAGGGACTTACCAAAAGTGAACTGTTTACATTCCTACATGGAAAGACAATATTTGTAACTCTTAAAACTTTTGAGTATCTGGGTAGTTGGTGGGACCACACACACACATACACACACACACATATACACGCATGCACGCACATACAGAGACAGAGATCACAGAGTGAATTGAATAGGATGGGATCATATCTTAAAAGAAATTAAGGTAAGTGGTGAGAGAGAAATGTAGTGGGAGTAAAGAAGGTGAAATGGAATGGGGTAATTATATGTCATTCAAGAGGCAAGCAGGAGACTTTTTAGTGGAGGGAAAAAGAGGAGGAGCTAAGAAAAAAACAAGAAGTTTACCTTCATCACATTCGACTAAAGGGAGGAATAAAATGCACACTCATTTTGGTATAGAAACCTATCTTACAATACAGGAAAGTGGGGGAGAAAGAGACAAACAAGGGGGAGGCGATGATGGAAGGGAGGGCGATGGGAGGAGGGAGCAATTTGAAGTCAACACTTGGGGAGGGATAGGATCAAAAGACAGAATAGAAACAATGGGGGGGCAGGATAGGATGGAGGGAAATACAGTTAGTCTTACACAACACGACTATTATTGAAGTCATTTGCAAAACTACACAGATAGGGCCTATATTGAATTGCCTGCCTTCCCAAAGGGAATTGGTGGGGAGGGAGGGATGGGGAGAATTTGGAACTCAAGGTTTTTGGAACAATTGTTTAGTATTGTTCTTGCTACTAGGAAATAAGAAATACAGTCAGTGGGGAATAGAAAGTCATCTAGCCCTACAGGACAAAAGAGAAGATGGGGACAAGAGAAGGGAGGCATGATAGAAGAGAGGGCAGATTGGTGATAGGGAAAATTAGATTGCTCGGTGTATTGGGGTGGGGGGAGGGGATAAAAGGGGAGAAAATTTGGAACCCAAAATTTTGTGAAAATGAATGTAAAAAGTTAAATAAATAAATTTTTATTAGAAATAAAAAAAAAGAGAATGGGTTCAATTAGGGGAAAGAGCAGAGTGTCCTGGTTGTTTGCAGGTGCAACCTACCTGGTCTGGGCATAGCGCATGGACTCCTCATCCTGGCGAGCCTTCACCTCTAGCTGGAGAGCCTCCTGTAGCCTCTGTTGCATCTCCTCCAGCTCAGAGATACGTTGTCGTTGCCTGATGGTCTCTTCTTCCTTCATCTCCATTTCTGCCTGCATGGAGGCGCGTGCCTGATCCAGAGGAGGAAGCACAGGGTCACCAAGGGGGCAGCAGAACCAGTACATAAAGGGACAGAATTTCTGGGGTCATCGAGTCAGAAGCCCAATCTCATAATAGCCAATCTACTGATTGACCACTCAACAGTTATTTATGAAGTACCTACTAGGTGCCTAGCACTGTGCTAAGCACAAAGACAAAAGTGAATACAATCCCTGCCTTCAAAGAGCCTAGCTGGGAAAGAAAACATGTACATATATAGAAATCTGAGGTTACAAAGGCAAAGAGATTTTGGGCGAAAAATTTTAGGAGCTGGAGAGGATGATGTAGAAGGTGGTGTTTGAGCTGAGCTTAAAGAAAAGGAGGAGGAGGCATTCTGAGAGGCAGAGATGAGGAGGGATTTCATGCTAGGCACAGCAGGGCAACAGACTGTGCCATAATAATCTTTTGCAGAAGTCATCCTGAGATGCCTTACGATGACATGGAGGATATCCCAAGATGCCAGATTCTTTTTTTTTTTAAACATATCTTTATATGTTTCATTAAATATCTCCCAATTACATGTACAATTTTTAACATTTATTTTTTTTAAATTTTGAGTTTCATATTCTCTCCTTCCCTCACTTTTATAATCAATATAATTGTTTGATTGAGATATTGATTTTATATGTGAAGTCCTGCAAAACATATTTTCATATTAGTCATGTTGCAAAAGAAAATGCAGACAAAAAAACTCAAACAACCCAAGACAAAGAAAGAAAGTTTTTTTTTTTAAAAAGCTTCATTCTGAATTCAGAACTCATCATCTGGAAGTGAATAGCATTTTTCATTTTGGGTCCTTTGGAATTGTCTTAGATCATTCTCTTGATCAGAATCACTGATCTTTCACAACCAGTCATCCCTACAATCTTGTTCTGACTGTGTATAGTATTCTTCAGGTTCTGCTCACCTCATTTTGCATCAGTTCATATAACTCTTCTCAGGTTTATCTGAAACCATATTGCTCATCATTTCTTATAGCACAAAAGTATTCCATCACAATCATATACCCCAGCTTGTTTAGCCATTCCCCAATAGATGGGCATCCCTTCAATTTCTATTTTTTTGCCACCACAAAGAGAGCTATAAATATTTTTGTACAAATAGGTCCTTTCCCCATTACTTTGGTGATCCCAGATTCATGAAGGCTATGTTAGTAGAGGGCAAGTATCCCCTTGTCTTTTATCCCCAGGTGTCTGTATACATATATGTGGTATCCTTTCTGGCAGAGACTATTTTCACTTTCATCTTTCATCTTTACATCTTTACGTTATTTAGCACAGTGCCAGGCATATAGTAGGGGCTCAATAAATTCATTCAGACAGTTCAAGAACCAATCTAGCTAAGTTTAGAAGGGCTCATTTTCCCTGAGCTTTGTCCATAAGGGTCTGGCCCCCAGCAACTAATTAAGCCATTTCCCCAGGCACAAAGGGGCTGCTATCTGCATGAGTGAAGGGAAGATTCATAACAATAGAATCATGGATCATTGAAATATTGAAGAAACAGTACACTGTACATGGTAAACTCAATTCACTGAATTGAGCTGAAAAAACATTTAGTTGGTGCCTACCAAAGAACCCCTATAGGTGGCGCAGTGGACAGAGTGCTGGGCCTGGAATCAGGAAGACTCATCTTTCTAACTTAAAACTGTGTGACCCTTGGCAAGTCACTTCACCCTCTCTGCCTCACTTTCCTCAGCTGTAAAATGAGCTGGAGAAGGAAATGGCAAACCTCTCCAGTGTCTTTCCCAAGAAGATCTCAAGTGGGGTCACAAATAAATAATCAGATACAACTAAAGAACAACTATGAGGGGAAGAGCTTGTCACTGAAGGGGAAGAATACAGCCTGGAAAGAGCACTTCATTTGCAGGCAGATTACCTACGTTTACATCCTACTCACTACCTGTGTATCTTTGGACAAGTAACAACCTCTCTGAGCCTCAGTGTCTTCACTTGCTAAATGAGGCTGTTTCTCAACCCTGGTGAAAATAAATGGGGAAACTGAAATCCAGAAAGGAGTAATAGGCTTGGGTTAGTAAACTCTGGATTTGAACCCAGCATTTACTGGGCCAGTGCTCTTCCCATTGGACATCAGAATCAGAAAGATGTACGTTCCTGATCCTCAAATAGAAATGGGGAGGGGGCACTAGACCACACATGAGGATCCCTGCTAGCCCACATAATGACTAAGAAAACAACAAATTAACATTATCTAGGTTTTATTGTATTTTAGTTTATTTTGTTAAATATTTCTCAATTACATTTTAATCTGCTGTGCATTTGACACCTGTAGACTATAAAATCTCAGAAATTCCTTTAGAGAAGGAGTACAGCTCAACATCATAGTCCCTCAACAGCTGAGTAGGGATAAGGAAATCTGGCCAGAATGAGAATCATTAGAGCACAGATGACAGCAGTAAATATTATTCTAAATCTATGACCCTGGTACAGTATAAGAGAGTTCAAGACTCTGGGGGTACAAAATCAAGACTCTGGGGATACAATTTGACAAATATCCATTTTACAGATGAGGTTCAGAGAATAAAAATGATTTGGCCAATATCACATATCTAATAAGTGGCAGAAATGGGGGGGCTAGAACCTACATTTTTCTGATTCTGTGTCCAATGGGAAGAGTGCTGGCCCCAGTAAACGCTGGGTTCAACCCAAAGTTTACTACCCCAAGCCTATTACTCCTTTCTGGACTTCAGTTTCCCCACTTATAAAATGGTGAAGATAGTCCCCAAGGTCCCTTCTAGCTATAAATCTATATTCTTACAATTTGCTCTTTTTGTTTGATTAGATTATTAATGCCCAATTGTAAGAGCCTAGGTAGTCATTATCAGGAGTGCACAGAGAAATAAGGGGAGTCAGATTCTGAAGGGAATGGAAAGACAGTAAGTTCCCTGATAAAGAGAAGAGACTCAAACCTAACCCTCCTCCCCACCCCCCAAAAGCCAGGCCTTCACTACTCTTATTCTGTTCACTCAGATATCAACATCACCATCCCCACTCCCAACATAGCTCCCTACTCCCCTAATTTCTGCAGAACTGATAATAGGATTACAGTTTGATTTCATATCAAATAGAGATCCCTGAAGACCATATATTGACTTAAAAAACCCACAAATTAACATTATCTATTTTATGTTGAATTGTTATTGCATTATTTATTTCGTGAAACAGTTCTCATGGGGCAACCACCTAGGTGGCACTGCGGATAAAGGTCTGGCCCAGACCTGAGATCAAATCTAGGCACAGACACTTACCAGCTGTGTGAATCTGGGCAAGTCACTTTACTCTGTGTCAGTTTCCTCGTCTGTAAAATAAACTGGAGAAGGAAATGGCAAACTACTCCAGTATCTTTGCCAAAAAAAAATCCAAATGGGGTAATGAGGCCAGACACGACTTACCAAAAACAAGAAAACATTTCCCAATGCCATTTTAATGTGGTCGGGACTGCACTGTGGCGGGGTATTTGACAGCCCTAATCTAGTCCAAACTCCAACTTTGACAAAGGAAACTGAGGCGCAGACTTGGCCAAAATCACACAGTAAGTGTAAGAGCCGGGATTCGCATTCAGCTCCCGGGATTCGGTCTACGCCGCCGCCCCAGAGCGGTGCGCCGCGCTCACCTGCTCAGCCTCGCGCAGCTGTTCCTCCAGAGCCTCCTGAAGCTCCCGGTGCTGGCTGCGCCTCCGCTCCTCCTCCTCCTGCAGCAGCCGCTCCGCCTGTCTCTGAGCCTCCTGCAGCAGCTCCAGCTCCTGCAACTTTCTCTCCTTCTCCTCTTGCAGCTGCTGAAGCCGCAGCATCTCCTCCTCCTTGGCCAGCCTGCGCCGCTCGCGCTGTTCGCGCTGCTCCCTGCGTTTCTGTTTCAGGTCCTTGTGAAGGGAGGTCTTCCCCTCAGCCTGCAGCCGGATTGCCGTCTGGATTGCTGAGGGAGGCAGCCGGAGCCACAGGGGTCAGTTAGGGACAAAGGAACCAGTCAGCGTGCAAGTGCAGCGAGAGCAACGGGGTACATGGTTCAGAGGCCATGTAGGATCGGGAGGTAGGTAAGCTACATGGGATACTCATACATACTAGAAAGGAACTAGACCATGACAGATTTCAGAGCCAGAACGGTCCTTGAGACATCATCTTATATATCTAGGCAAGGAAGATTAGACCTGGAATCATGAAGATGTGAGTTCAAATCTGGCCTCTGACACTTAGAAGCCATGTGACTCTGGGCAAGTCACTTAATCTCTCTGGCTCAGTTTCCCCATCTGCACAGTGGGGTGATAATAGCACCTACCTGCCAGGGTATTGTTAGAAAAAAATTAAATATTTGTAAAATGCCTTGCGAGCCTTAGAGAACTATATAAATGCTTAGGAGGAGGAAGAGCAGTAGTAGTAGTAGTAGTAATAAAAGTGCTTTGTAATTCCTTAAGTGATATATAAATGTTAGCTATTATTATCTGAATCCATCCCTTACTTTGAACCAATTAAAGCCTTATGAGGCCCATTTTACAGATGAGGAAACCGAGACCCAGAGAGGTGACATGATTTTGCTTTTCTAGTAAGTGGCAGGACTGAGGCCACAATTCCAGTTTCCCAGCTGTTATAGCGAGTACTTCCTTCATTATTACATCACAGAACTGACCTGCTGTCCATTCCTGACGCTGACGGGTATCTGAAGCACTCATTTCATACGTGCGTGTTGCCGTCTTCACGCAGAACATGCAGCGTTTCCCATCCCGGTCAGGTAGCACCTGTTTGGGGGAGATGGATCATCATCCCTCCTCACATCACCTTGATCTGACTGATCACTGTGGGCTGATGCTTGGTCAAGTGTTACCTATTAGGTGAAGACTGTCTTGACCAGCACAGCCCACAGTGATCTTTCTTGTGTTTGTAGTGAGTTTGTAGTGAGATTTGTAGTGAGAATTCTCTTTATGTGTTCATAGGCTCTTACATCTAAAGCAGGGGTTTATAGACTTTTGGGGGGGGTTTTGGATCCCCCAAGTTTCCCCATCTGCACAATGGAAGTGATAATAGCAAACTTGACAGTCTAGTGAAACCTATGAATCCCTTCTCAGAATAATGCTTTTAAATGCATAACGTTGAATACATAAGATTACAAAAGAAATCAATGATGTTGAAATTATCAAAATAATAATTTTTTAAAGGTTCACAAGCCCCTGATGTACAGCTTGCTTGGAGGCTATCTAATCCAACCCTCTCATTTTATAGCTAAGGAAACTGAGGCCCAGAGAGGGAAAGTGATTTGCCCAAGGTCACCTAGCTAGTAAATGTCAGAAGACCAAATTTGAGCCCAGGTCCTCTGACTTCTTTCCTTGTCCTATGCTATTTCCCTGATATGCATAGTAATAGTTTATACTTCTATTGCACCCCTCCCCTAACAGCTTTGTGATATAATAGAATTATCTATATTTTTTATTATTCTCATTTTATATATGAAGAAATAGGCATAGAAAAGTTAACTCACTTTTCCCCAGGGTCACATAGCTAGTAAATGTTGGTCAGGATTTGAACTCAAATCTTCCACTATAAGATCAGGGCTTCTTTCCACCATGAATCAATCAAAAAACATTTATTGAGCACTAGCATCTGCCAGGCACTATGCTAAGTATCAAAGATACAAAAAGAGGCAAAAGATAGTTCAAGGTGCTTGCATTCTAATGGAGGAGACAACAAACATGTATGCACATACTATATATAAGAAAAATGAGAAATAACTAAAGAGTGAAGGTACCAAAGCAGACATTCCCTAAAGAGATCAACTTATGAGCTCCATGACAGCAGGGATAGTATCTTATACTACTTTGTATGTAGGGACTAGTACAGTGCTGGGCACACTGTGAGTACTTTACATAGGTACTCAGTCCACACTGAACTGGGACACCAGAGGATTGGTAGCCTTGCCTGTTCTAGGTTTTTCCTTGGTCTGGATCTTCAGATCCTGATTTAGCCATCTGCTTTCACAGTACTAAAGACAGCTAGGTGTCCCAGTGGACAGAGTGTCAGACCTGGAATCAGAAAGATCCAAGTTCAAATCCAGTCTCAGACACTTACTAGCTATGTGACCCTGGGAAAGTCACTTAACCCTGTTTGCCTCAGTTTTCTCATTTATGAAATGAGTTGGAGAAGGAAAATGGCAAATTGTCTTTGTCCAGGAAAGCCCAAAGAATGAGACGACTGAACAGCAACCGCAGTACTAAAATATGCCCAAATACTTTTCATTCCCCTACCTCTTAGTCCACCCATCAACTGTGCCCATTCTCCCATTCCTACCCCCATTCCTGACCACCCAAATACATCTGGGTAACCCCCTTGCCTCCATGTTGGTCCTGAAGCTCAGACAATCTCTAGAAATTTATGTAGAAGACGGAATCGGAACCCCGGAAAGGATCTTAGAGGTTATCTGTTCCAATCCTCTCATTCTATAGAAGAGGAAATTGAGGTTCACATCCCCCTTCTTTCTGGGGCTCCTCACCTCCACACAGCACTGGGTGTCCAGGAGAATAGTACCCCTCTTTTCCTTACACTCCTCACTTCCGTAGTAACATAGGTTGCCTGGCAATAACTGGAACCATCGTTCTGCCCAGTTGCGCCTCAGATGGCCTCTCTTCCACAGGTAGCCCTGCACGGGGAACAGGGGTGCTGTTGAGCCTTTGTTCTCTCCCCCCTCCCTCCTCAGTGCCCTTCCCTTCCCTGTCTCACCTGCTTCAGCACATCTTGGATGAGCTCTTGGTAGACCTCATGGATGGCCATGCTGAGCGTGTCTTGGGCCACACCTCGAAGGCAGCGACCCGAGTTGATGAGCTCCAGGAATTGCCAGACACTCAGCCCACCTGGAGATTGACCCTCCTGGGCCAGCAGCTCTTCCAACTCCCCAAATCCCAGCTCTAGGCTCATACTGCTGTGGACCTTCTTCAGTAGGTATTCTACCTGGGAGGGTGGGAGAAACAATGAGAGAGGGCAATCAGCCCAGAGGATACAGGCAGTGCACCCCTGTGAACCAAGGGTTTAAAGTGGAAAGGTGATGCTGGAATTGCTAAGGCCCAGGGACGATTCCTGCGTCCAAAGTATGGATTCATGCTTCATCAAAATAGATAGAACATATCTTGCCCTACAAGAAAGTAAGTGGGAAGGGGATAAGGAGTGGGGGAGATAAAAGAGAGGGCAGACTGGGGGAAGGGGTAATCAGAATACATACCATATCAGGGGAGGGGGGAGGGGAGAGACGGGGAGAAAATTTGGAGCTCAAAATTTTGTGTAAATAAATGCTTAAAACTAAAAATCAATTAATTAATTAAAAAAAAGATAGAGCACCTGGCTATGTGACCCTGGGCAAGTCCATCTCGGTTTCTGTCCACCTCAGTTTCCTCATCTGTAAAATGAGGATAAGGAGAGAAACTATTTCCTAGGAATAATTGTGAGGATAAAAATGTGATATTTATAAAGTGCTTTGCAAACCTTAAAGCATTATATAAATGCTAGCGATTATAATTATCATTGATCATCATCAATTATTATTAACAATCACTAATTATTAATAATTATAAAATGATAATTATTAATAACCACCAATTAATAAATAATAATGACCAATTATTATGAATAATTATCAAGGGGTTGAGCTAAATCATAGGATTGTTCAGTTCAGTTTTTTTTTTTAGTCTTGTCCAACTCTTTGTGACCCCATTTGGCGTTGAGTTTTTGATTTGTCATTTCTTTATCTAGCTCATTTTTCACACAGTTAGAAAGTGTCTAAGGCCAGATTAGAACTCAGGAAGATGAGTCTTCTTGACTCCAGGTCTGGCACTTTATCCACTGTTCCATCTAGCGGCACTAAAATAGTAGGGTTATTAGTTTATAAATTGGGAGGGATTTCAGGGGCCAAGCACTTCATTCTACAGGTAAGAAAACCAGGGAAGTTAAGAGATTTGCCCGAGGCCACACAGGTAGAAGACATCACGAGCAGGATTTGAAGTCAGGTCCAGTGACATCAGACCCAGTGTTCTTTCCATTACCCCACAGTATGCCTGGTTCTAAGGTTCCTCTGACAATCTATGATTCTAAAACTAGTGAGACCCTCCAGGAGACCCAGCCTTTTTCAGAACTCTACCCAATCCCCCTGCACTTCAACTTGGAATTCTTTCCTTTCCGCTTAAAGAAATAATGATGGTAAAAAGCTGGGGGCACCAGGAAAGGCCTAATGTGGAAGGTAGGATATAAGCCAAGTCTTGAAGGAAGTCAGGATTCCTGAGACATGGAGGTAGGGAAGGAGAGCATTCTTGACATGGAGCACAGCCAGTGAAAACGCATGGAGATGAGAGATGAAATGCTGTATGGGAGAAAGTGTGCCAATATTGCTGTATAGGGACATATGCCACAACTTGTTCCGCCATTTTGACTATTATAAACACCCAAATTAACCACAAAGGACTTATGAAGGAAGATGCTATCTGTATCCAGAGAAAGAACTGATAGAGAAAGAAAAAAATTACTTTATCCTATATTTAAAAGGAATAACAAGTTGTACATAATAGAGTTGCAGTTTCATGAGCAATCTTTTTAAAAGTATACCATGTTATGGAAATGCTTGTATTATCTCATAAATTAAAAATTTTTTTAAAGTATCTTATGCCATGGATATATTCTTCATTTCCACCCAACCTAAAAACACACAAAGCATTGAGGAAATAGTTCTTGTTTAATTCTTAAAGAATAAATGAAAGATACTCATTAAAAAAATTATTACTGTATAGGAGAACACATGAAAGCCAGTAATGTGTAAGATAGGAAGTGGCCATACTTGGAGCCAGGAAGGCTGGACTTCAGATGCCTGTGACCCTAGGGAATCATTCAACCTTTCTCAACCTCAGTTTTCACATCTCTAAAATGGGGATAATAATAGGCCCTACTTCATAGGTTGATGAGATGATGTATGTAAACAGCTTTGTAAACCTTAGAGCACTATGCTAATGTTAGCTATGAGTATGATGATAACAAGGATGATGGTAGTGGTGAGGATGAGGATGGTGATGAACTTTAAATGCTCTGAAGTGGAGTTTATATTTGATCCTAGAAGTAGAGAGCTTTTATTATGTCAGGAAGAGGGAAAAATGGTCAGGTGAGTTTTATGATAATCACTCCCTTAGTTGTGTAGTATTTACATTGGAGAGAGAAGATACTTGAAGCATGGGAAAGAATTAGGAGGCAACTGTGAAAATTTATAACCCAACCTTCCCATTGTGGCAATCTGGTTTTCCATCCCCAATACTCTCCTGAAATTGCTGTCTGTAGGGTTCCTGCTGATCTCCCCATTGCCACATCTAAGTCATTTTTCCCCCCCTGTGTTCCTTCTCCAATTGCATCTGGGTCTATTACCGCCCCACCCCCCCACTTCTGAAATAATTTCTCCTTCCCTCTGAGATCTCCAATTTATCCCATTTATACATTTTATTATACATAGTGGTTTGTATATTATCTCCCTATTAGACTGAGAGTTCCTTGCAAACAGGGACCATTTTTTGCCTCTCATCATGACTCTGGGGCTTAGCACAGTGCTAGGCACAGGAGGCCCTTCATAAATGTTTATTGGCTTGACTTATAAGGTATGTTTTAATATATCAGCGATGCTGCCCCCACCCTTAACTCTGACTAATCTTTCTGTTTCCATTTGCCTCCAATTCCTCAAGTGTGAGTAACCCTCGTCTATCAGAGGACATCATCATTTCTCTTTTGGTAACCTCAGCCACACCCATGCTTCAGTTATCACCACTACAAAGGTGACAGTGGGCAGCTAAGCAGTTCATAGAGTGTGGAGCCCTGGACATCCTCCTGAGTTCAAATCTGGTTTCAGACACTTGTTAGATAGCTCTATGACCCTGGGCAAGTCACTCCATTTGCCTCAGTTTCCTCACCTGTAAAATGAACTGCAGGAGGAAATGGCAAACCACTCCAATATCTTTACCAACAAGACCCCATAAGGGGTCACAAAGACTGGACCGTGACTGAAATGACTGACCAGCAATGCAGATGATTCCTCAATCTATAGCTCCACTTCTGAATTCTGGAACTCCATTCAGCCTAGCATTTAAAATTGCCAGCTGGAGATTTTTTCCCTGAATCCCCTGTTTCCAACTCAGATGTCCAAAAGTAGGCCTATCATCTTTCCCCTCAAAACCCACCCCTCCTCCTCATTTCCCTGTTGCTGCTAATTCTACTGCTCTTCCAGTCATCAAGGCTTAATCCTTAGTCATCTCTGACTCTTCCATCTGTCGTAAGTGCAATCAGTTGGTAAGTCCTGTTGATTCTCCTTCTATGTGTCCCCTCCATTCTATTTCCTCTAGAATGAACTTTTGTGACCTCTTTACTGGGCTATTGCAATTACCTCCTGGCCAGATTGTCCCACTTCTCTCCTCTCCTCCCTTTCCAAGTCAAACTCAGTGGCACAGCAACCTAGAGTCAGAAAGACTCATGTTAAAATCTGGTCTCTGACACTAACTAGCTGTGTGCCCCTAGGCAAGTCACTTCACTCTGTTTGCCTCATTTGTCAAATGAACTAGAGAAGGAAATGGCAAACCAGTCCAGCATCTTTGCCAAGAAAACCCCAAATGGGGACTGAAACAACTGAACAACACCACCAACATGCTACTTCTATGGTGGGCAGAGACCAATTAATTTCACCTTCATGTCCTCATGGTTCATGGCTGACCTCATGGCTGATGGTTAGCCAGTCAGTCCACAAGCATCTATTAAGCACCGGTAACGTACCAGGCACTGTGTTAAGCACTAGAGATGCAAGAAGGGCAAAAATATCAAAGTTCACATGCTGTCTGGGAGACAGACATGAAAATAAGTAAGGATATACATATGGACAGAGTGGATGGAAAGCCATCTCAGAGAAATATCTTCTGCTAAAGTCTTCAGTAGAAAGTGCCATTTGAGTTGAGTCTTAAAGAAAGCAGCCACTAAGAGGCAGAGGTGAGGAGGAAGAGCATACCAGGAGTAGATTCCAGCTAGGACAAAGGCGTGCAGGCTGGAGATGAAGCATAGTGTATGAGGAAACAAATAGGTCAGTGTTTTTGGATTGTTGTAAAATGAAGTGAGAGTACTAAAGTAGCAAAAGTTTGGAAAGGCAGGAGGAAGGAGGTTTTTTTTTCCTTTTCTAAAAATATACCATTATTTATTTTTAACATCCTTTTTTTTTTTTTAAATTTTAAGTTCCAAATTCTCCCCTTCCCCTACCCACTGAGAAGGCAAGTAATACGTCAATTAAACGTGAAAAATATGCAAAACAGGAAGTAGGTAGGTTTTAAATAAATATATGTTAAATTGTTAAAAGTTAGAACAGGAAAGGACCTTAGAGATCCTAGAGTCTGACTCCCTCATATTACAGGGAAGGAAACTGAGGCCCTTAAGGGGGGAAGTGACTTATTCAAGGTCACACAATAGAGTTTGGGACACCTGGGACCACAGCCCAAGTCTCTTTTTCCATTACATCAATCTACCACTGGGAGGGAAAATGAGGGCACTGGGGGTGGGAGGGTAGAGAGGGTGGGGCACAGGACAGGGCCAAGAAAGCCTCTTGCAGAGGAACAGGAAGTGGTTGGGCTACATGTATCCTGCTGCTGCGCACAAAGTTGCTGACGATTTGGGGACAGGTCATAGAGAGCAACTTACTATCTTCAGTCAGGTCTCTCTAGAGGCAGCTCTGGTCAACAGGGTGTTTGTCTGAAAATTCACCTTGTCCCTTTCAAACCTAGCCCCACCCCACCCTAACACACAAGCCCTGTTTATCTCTTTCCCGGGCCCCCCACCCATGATCTATCCAGTAGCTTTTGGTAAAAAAATAACAATAATGATATAGTAGAAAAAAATAGTGGACTGGGGAGATGGATTAATCACTCTGCTACTAATTATCAATAATCAGTAAGCATTTATCAAGTGCCTACTGTGTGCAGGGTACTATGCTAGGCACTGAGGATACAAAGAAAGGCTGAAGACAGTCCTTGATCTCAAGGTGCTCACAGTCTACTTAGGGAGACAATCTTATGTACAAATAAGATATAAATGGGATAAATTGGATATATATATATATGTATATACATATGTATACGTATATATACATATATATATCTCCAATATAGATTGGAAAAATTGGAGATAATCAATAGATGGAATGCACTACCATTAAAGATAATCAGGATAGGCTTCCTGTAGAAGGTGGGATTTTATATAGAACTTGCAAGAAGCCAGTGGAGGTGAGGAGGGAAGCATACCAAGTGTAAGGGACAGCCAAGACAAAGACACGGAGACCAGAGATAAAGCACAGAGTATGAGTAAAGCAAATAGCCCAGTTCATTCACCGGACCTTATCTTTTATGTAGAACCTCACATTAGGAGTTGGGGCTAAATGGTCTCTAAGACCCCTTTAAACATTTTAGGATTTGGAACAGCATTATATAATTAAACAATAGTTAGGTGGCACAATGCATAGAGTTCCAGGCCTGATGTCAGAAAGACTCATCTTCCCCAGTTCAAATCTGGCCTCCAACACTTACTAACTGCGTGAGCCTAGGCAAGTCACTTAACCCTGTTTGCCTCAGTTCCCTCATCTATAAGGTGATTGCCTTTTGTTCTCAAAGAAGCCCATGACATCAGGAAGATGATGCCATGACTTGCAAATGAATTGGATTTAACTGAGGGAGGTCTGTTCAAGGTCACCAGCCTCATTTTCTCTTTCAGAGTCATCTGGGTCCAGTGGCACGATACAGATCAGGAAGACTGCAGATGGCCTCACTTTGTCTATAAAATGAGCTGCAGAAGAAAATGGCAAAGCACTCCATTATCTTTGCCAAGAAAACTCTAAAAGGGGTCACAAAGTCAGACAAGACTGAAAAGTAACTGAACAAAAATAATTAAAGGCTTGTCTTCTGAGTGATACAGAAGGCAGAACTAGGAGCAGCGGGTGGAAGTTACAAGGAAGTGAATATTACACACAGCTGTGAAAATGATTATTTTTTCTAAAGAGCAGCTCCGACCAGTCAGCACTCTCCTCAGTAAAGTGCAGTGGTTACCTATTACCTCTAAGATCAAATGTAAACTCCTCTGGCATTTAAAGTTTCAGTTTCTGACCTTCTCACCCATCTAAAACCACTCTCTTCAAAATGACCAATCGTCTCCTAACTGTCAGATATTATGGGGTTTTTTTTGCTCCCTCAGGCTTCATCCTCCATCTGTCTGCTGCACTGGACACTACTGATCACTCTCCCCTGGACACCCTCTTCCCTCTGGGTTTTCCTGATACTGTGCTACCTGTTTGACTGTTTCTTTTGGGTCTCATCTGCTGGCTTTATCATGCTCCCTAACTGTGGGTATTCCGCAAGGTTCTGTCCTGGGTCCCCTTCTCCCTCTTTCCCCTCTCTCAGTAACCTTTTCATATCCCATGACTTTTAACTATTGCAGAGTTTAATGGGGCACTGGCCAATTGTGGGGTAGGTCCAGTCCTTGGAATATATGCAATAGATTCTCCCTGCTGCCAACTCACTTAGGGGGATGGTGGTTGGTGAATCTGGTTCTGGAAGTGTGTGATAATGCGATGGAGGGGCCTGCTCTGTTTCAAAGCATGTGCAGGTATTATGTGATTATTTCTGGTCCACTTACTATGTGATTAAAAAACAAACCAAAAACAGAACAAGTCTTTTCATTGGCTGCTAAGCTACAGCCGGCCAATTGTTTCTTTCCTTCCCAGTGGTGACTGAGGAAAGACCTGTTATAGGGCTCCAGGTGGGGAGAGAGCTCTCAGGCTTTTAGCTCACCACATGTCATTACCATGGGGGTGTAAACACATCCAGCCTTTTTCGTGTCTTTGCATTTGTTCTCCCTTTGCATAGGTGGAGTGTTGGAGATGTAAAGGACTAGGCTACATCCTTGTGAGGTAGAAAAATTAAAAGGTGAATTTTAGGCACCTAGGACAGCAGAGACACAAAGACTGGAGATGGCGTGTGATGTGTGTGTGTGTATGTGTGTGCGTGTGTGTGTGTGTGTGTTAAAAGAGCCATTAGAGGTACCTAGAACTAGAGTCTATCCAAGGGATCGACATTCAGTCCCAAGGACCAATCGGAACCAGCTCAACATTAAACCAATCTAGGAGACTAGATGATTTGTCCTGAAGTATCCTCATCCATGCCACACCTAGAAGTGACCTTGGGGGAACAGATGTTCTTACTTAGCATCAAAGAATTGGTCTTCAGGAGATTTTCAAACCAACTTGGGAGCTGAAGGATATGCTATTATCTCCATGCAGATGATTCACAGATCTATATACCCAGCCTCAGTTTCTCCTCTAGGCTTCAATCTCGTCAATTGTCAGCACCAATTGTCTATTGGACCCTTCCAAGTGAATTTTCCATAGCCATTTTAAAATCACCTTGTCCAAATTTGGGGTCATTATCTTTCCCTCTTCCAAACTTCCTTATTTTTCTGTCAAAGGTACCACCATCCTTACAATCACTGAAGTTCATAAATTGTGATTCCTCATTCTCTCTCGCCCCTTCTCCCCCCATATTTAATTAGATACCAAATCTTGCAGATTCTACCTTCACAACATCTCTCACATCTGACCCATTTTCTCCACTCTCACAGCCAGGGCATCACTCAGGCAGGACATTACCTCTTGCCTACTTTTCTGCAATATATCTCTTCATGGGTCTCCCTGCCTCCCTCCCCACTCCAGTCTACCCTATACAACTGTCAAGGTGATTTTCTTTAATCACAGATCTGACCCCGTGACTTCCCTACTTCATCATCTCCATTGATTTCTATTGCCTCTAGCATCAAATATCAAGTTCCTCTGTTTAGCTTTTAGGGCCCTATACAACCTGGCCCCAATCCATCCCTCCAGCCTCATCTCCAGAAGGAAATTCTCCCACTCTTGTAGTCAACAATTCAGACAATTGGCCTTTTCTCCGTTACACACACACACACACACACACGCACGCACGCACACACACATCACATCACATCATATCACATTCCATCTCCAGTCTCTGTATCTCTTCACTAGCTGTCCCAAATGCCTAAAATTCACTCCTTTCTTACTTCTGCCTTAAAATCCCTTCCTTCCTATAAGACTTAGTTCAAGGGGCAGCTAGGTAGATAGATAGAGCACCTGCCCTGGAATCAAGAGAACCTAAGTTCAAATTCACCTCAGACATTGACACTTACTAGCTGCATGACCCTAGGCCATGTCACTTAACCTCTATTGCCTAGCAAAAAAAAAAAGCAACTTAGTTCAATCACCATATTCTTTATAAAGCTTTTCTTGATCCACCCAACTGTGTGTGTATGTGTGTGTATTTTTAGAAAAATTTTTTGGAGATGGTCTCAGAGAGAAGGTATTAAGATTGAGGGAACTCAGGGAATTAAGACAACAAGTGGTTAATTGTGAGAATTGAGTAAACCACACTGATTCCATGTGGTGACAATTCTGGAACTAGCCCAGTTCCCTTTCTATTTGATTATGAGTCTAAGCTAACTTCTCTCCTGTGAGAAAACTATTCACTCGTGAGAATTGGAAGAAAACTTATCGTATTGTTTGAACTTCTGCATGGTTGGGAAACTGGACTACCTCTCTCTAGTGCTTGAAGACTCTTTACTAAGGACAGAATGCTGACCAGAAACTTGGTCAGATCCACAGATTAATGCAAGGAGTTTTCTCACAATTGTACACCTCAAACAACCACTATGTCTTATTTGAAAACTGCCCTCCTACTGATCAATCAATATTGTTTCCATGGTCCTTTGATTGTTGACAGATGGGCAGAGTGGGACACCTCTTTTTCTGAATTCAGGGAATTGTATACATTTACTCCCACCTCTCAACTTGGAAAATCCCCAATCTTTCATCCAAATAGAAATATGATTACCTAGTGTATTATTTCCTTTTAACTATAATTGACTGTTTTGATTAATTATTTTTAGTGTATAAAAGTCAGTCTTCCCTTGTATTCATGGTCTAGCCCTAAGCTGAGGAAGGAGCCTGGTCTCAGTTTGTTGGGCAATTGGCATGCATTGCTCAGTAAGTTGATATGCTAGGAAGACTGAACCTTTGTTTTCCTCAATCATTTCATCTTCTACCTGCCACAGATTAAGAATTGGGAAAGTCGGGGGAGGAGCCAAGATGGCGGAGTAGAAAGACACACATATGCTAGCTCCTAACACACAGCCCATAAAACACCTGTAAAAAACAACTCCCAGCAAATTCTGGAGCAGCAGAAGCCACAGAACAGTGGAGTGGAGGAGATTTCTGTTCCAGAGAGACCTGAGGAACAGATCCGAGCAGGCTTCAGGGATGGAATCTCCAGCTGCCCCTAAGGTCCCTCCACCCACAGGTGCAAAGGTCAGTGAGAGAGCACTTTAGGCTGGCCAAGTGGGGAGCGGGGTGTCTCCATAACTCAGGCCCCCTTGGGAGGCAGCAGCAGAGGCAGCAGCAGACAGGAGCTCCCAAAGCAGGCAGGACCTGGGATCCACTGTTGAAGGTCTCTGCATAAACCCCCTGAGAGAACTGAGCCCTGTGAGGTGGCCCTGCCCCCACCTGAGCAGCTGAACTTAATCTCACACTGAATAGTAGCCCTGCCCCTACCTGAGCACCTGAATTTAATCTTACACTGAATAGCAGCCCTGACCCTGCTGAAAGCCCTGAGGCTGGGAAATAGCATTTGAATCTCAGACCCCAACCACTAGCTGGGCGGATCTGGAGGAGAAGTGGCTATGGAAAGGAATCTCAGAAGTCAAGCAGCTGGCTAGGAAAATGCCCAGAAAAGAGAAAAAATAAGACCATAGAAGGTTACTTTCTTGGTGAACAGATATCTCCTTCCTTCCTTTCTGATGAGGAAGAACGATGCTTACCATCAGAGAAAGACATAGAAGTCAAGGCTTCTGTATCCCAAACATCCAAAATAAATATTCAATGGGCTCAGGCCATGGAAGAGCTCAAAAAGGATTCTGAAAATCAAGTTAGACATGTGGAGGAAAAACTGAGAAGAGAAATAAAAGAGATGGGGGGGTGGAGTCAAGATGGCGGACTAGAAAGACTCATGTATGCTAGCTCTGAACCCACAGCCCATGGATTTAATGTAAGAAGAGCTCCCCACAAGTTCTGGATCATTGCAGGGTGTGCAGAAACACAGTGGAAGAGATTTCCGTTCCAGAGAGCCCTGGAGAGCCGTCCCCAGGGTCCCTCGCGCCCCGGAAAGTGGAGTCCAGCCCTGCGCTGCCCTGGCCACGGCCCCAGAGGAGCGGATCCGAGCAGGCTTCAGGGATGGGAAAGTCCCTCCACCCACAGACGCTACAGGTCAGTGAGAGAGATGTCTGGGCTGGCCGAGAGGGGAGCGGGATGTCTCCGTGACTTGGGCCCCCTCGGGAGGAAGCGGCAGAGGCAGAGGCAGGGGCAGGAAGCGGCAGAGGCAGAGGCAGGGGCGGCAGAGGCAGAGGCAGGGGCAGCGGCGGCCCCCCGGGACTCCCCAAGCAGAAAGGATCTTGATTACTGAAGGTCTCTGCATAAACCACCCGAAGGAGCTGAGACGGGGAGGTGGCCCTGCTCCCAACCACTCCATTACTGAAGGTCTCTGCATAAAGCCCTTGAGGGAACTGAGCCTGGGAGGCGGCCCTGCCCCCACCCCAGCACCAGAACTTAAGCTCACATTGAATAGTAGCCACGCCTGCCGCGGAAAGCCCATTTGAATCTCAGACCCCAAGCACTAGCTGGGCGGGTCTAGGCGGGGGTGGAGAGGAATCTCAGAAGTCAAGTAACTGGCTGGGAAAATGTCTAGAAAAGGGAAGAAAAATAAGACTATAGAGAGCTTTTTTGAGCAGATGCAAATGATCCCGACTTTCAGATCTGATGACGAGGACGTATTCTTGCCATCAGGGAAAGACGCGGAGGGTGGGGCCTCGGTACCCCAGACATCCCAGGGGGATGTCGGGTGGGCTCAGGCCTTGGAAGAGCTCAAAAAGGATTTTGAAAATCAAGTTAGACAGGTGGAGGAAAAACTGGGAAGAGAAATGAGAGAGATGCAAGAAAAGCATGAAAAACGGGTCAATACCTTGGTAAAGGAGACCCAAAAAAATGCTGAAGAAAATAACACCTTGAAAAATAGGCTCATTCAATTGGCAAAAGAGGTTCAAAAAGCCAATAAGGAGAAGAATGCTTTCAAAAGCAGAATTAGCCAAATGGAAAAAGAGGTTCAAAAGCTCACTGAAGAGAATAGTTCTCTCAAAATTAGAATGGAACAGATGGAGGCTAATGACTTTATGAGAAACCAAGAAATCACCAAACAAAACCAAAAGAATGAAAAAATGGAAGAGAATGTGAAATATCTCATGGGAAAAAACAACTGACCTGGAAAATAGATCCAGGAGAGACAATTTAAAAATTATGGGACTACCTGAAAGTCATGATCAAAAAAAGAGCCTAGATATCATCTTCCATGAAATTATCGAGGAAAACTGCCCTGACATTCTACAACCAGAGGGCAAAATAAGTATTGAAAGAATCCATCGATCACCACCTGAAAGAGATCCAAAAAGAGAAACTCCTAGGAACATTGTGGCCAAATTCCAGAACTCCCAGGTCAAGGAGAAAATCTTGCAAGCAGCTAAAAAGAAACAATTCCAGTATTGTGGAAATACAATCAGGATAACTCAAGATCTAGCAGCTTCTACATTAAGGGATCGAAGGGCGTGGAATAGGATATTCCAGAAGTCAAAGGAACTAGGACTCAAACCAAGAATCATCTACCCAGCAAAACTGAGTATAATACTTCAGGGGAAAATATGGTCTTTCAATGAAACAGAGGACTTTCAAGCATTCTTGATGAAAAGACCAGAGCTGAAAAGAAAATTTGACTTTCAAACACAAGAATGAGAAGAAGTATGAAAAAGTAAATAGCAAAGAGAAGTCATAAGGGACTTACCAGAAATGAACTGTTTACATTCCTACATGGAAAGACAATATTTGTAACTCTTAAAACTTTTGAGTATCTGGGTAGTTGGTGGGACCACACACACACATGTACATGCATGCACGCACACACACATACACACATGCACGCACATACAGAGACAGAGAGCATAGAGTGAATTGAATAGGATGGGGACCATATCTTAAAAGAAATTAAGGTAAATGGTGAGAGAGAAAGGTAGGGGGAGGAAAGAGGGTGAAATGGAATGGGGTAAATTATATGTCATTTAAGAGGCAAGCAGGAGACTTTTTAGTGGAGGGAAAAAGAGGAGAGCTGAGAAAAAAAAAAACAAGAAGTTTACCCTTATCACATTTGACTAAAGGAAGGAATAAAATGCACACCCATTTTGGTATGAAAACCTATCTTACAGTATAGGAAAGTGGGGGAGAAGGGAATAAGCAGGGTGGGGGGGATGATGGAAGGGAGGGCAATGGGAGGAGGGAGCAATTTGAAATCAACACTCTTTGGGAGGGACAGGATCAAAAGAGAGAATAGAAGCAATGAGGGGCAGAATAGGATGGAGGGAAATACAGTCTTACACAACACGACTATTATCGAAGTCATTTGCAAAACTACACAGATATGGCCTATATTGAATTGCCTGCCTTCCCAAAGGGAATGGGTGGGGAGGGAGGGATGGGGAGAAGTTGGAACTCAAAGTTTGAGGAACAACTGTTGAATATTGTTCTTGCTACTAGGAAATAAGACATACAGTTAATGGGGAATAGAAAGTCATCTGGCCCTACAGGACAAAAGAGAAGATGGGGACAAGGGAAGGGAGGGATGATAGAAGAGAGGGCAGATTGGTGATAGGGAAAATTAGAATGCTCGGTGTATTGGGGTGGGGGGAAGGTATAAATGGGGAGAAAATTTGGAACCCAAAATTTTGTGAAAATGAATGTAAAAAGTTAAATAAATAAATTTATTAAAAAAAAAGAATTGGGAATGTCTTCGAGTAAAAGGTAGGGCTGCAGTTGAGATCTGAAGGAAGCTTGCAGAAAGATGAAGTAGGAGAGCATTGTAGGCATATGGTCTTGGGTTTGTCCTTCATTCTTGAAGAGGATCATGATATTAGAGAAATGATGACATGATTTGCAGTTGTTTGAGTGAGGGAGGACTGTGCAACGTCACCAGTTTCACTTTCTCCTCCAGAACCATCTGGATCCAGTATAACTAGAGCTGGCTCAGGATGCGATGTGAGACTCTGGACACCCTGACCTTTTTAGGGTAAGACCTTTGCAGGTTCTCACTTTGACTCATTCAGTGAATAGGCCTCTTTAAGAAGTGAGTCAAGGGATGGCCCCTTAAATTAAAAAAAAAATCAAACTGGGAGGGGAAAACCCTCAAGGTTGATAGTCAAAAGAGAAATGTTACTATTGACATGCACTCTGTGGTATAGCCAGAAAAAATAACCTGAGCCAGGAGCTGGAGCATCATGTGAGAGGAACTGCCAGGAGGCCAGAGTCACTGGATTTTGAAGCATGTATCAGGGAGTATGGTGTAAGAACACTGGAAATGTAGGAGGGAGTTAGTTAGGAAGGGCTTTGAATGCCAAGAAGGACATTTTGTATTTGATCCTGGAAGCAATAAGGAACCATTGGAGTTTGTTAAATTAGGGAGAAGGGGGAGGTATGGTGAGACCTATGTTTTAGGAAGATAATTTGACAGCTGAGTAGAAGACCTATAGTAGCAGTTCCATGACTTGTCTCACTTAGGGTCAAGGATACTGTAGCTAATGTCAGAAGCTAGAACTTCCTGACTCCAAGACCAGCTCTCTAACCATGAGGCCACACTACCTATCTACCACAGGATCACAGATTTAGAGCTGAAAGGAACCTCAGAACCCACCTATCCCATATCTTCTCCTATTTTATGGATGAGTAAAATGAGGTTCAATTGCTTGCCCAGTATCACACATCTAGGAAGAGTCTATGGCAGGATGTGAATCCAGGTCCTCTAGATTTCAAGTCTAGCACTATATTTACCAAGAAATGCTCAATATGCTTGTAATTTCTATTTTAAAAAATTAAATTATATTTTATTTTCACAAGCTCTATCCTCTCTCTCTCTCTCTTTCTCTCTCTCTCTCTCTCTCTCTCTCTCTCTCTCTCTCTCTCTCTCTCTCTCTCTCTCTCTCTCTCTCTTTCTCTCTCTCTCTCTTACCTTCTCCCTACTTCTCATTGATGAACAAAGGAAAACAAAACCTGCTACAAAGCATGTATAGTCAAGTAAAACTAATTCCTATTTGACCATGTCTCAAAATATGTCTCAGTCTGCTCTTTGAGTCTATCACCTTGCTATCAGTGATGGCATCCTAATAAAGCTGCCCCCAGCCCCAGCAGACTAATTTCCTTATAGGCCTCACTGAACAGCAGGTCCACTGCCCCTAGCTAACCACTGCCCTCAGATCCAATTCATATATTTGAACTGGTGTGTCCTTGTACTCAACCACAATCACATCATCCATTTAGCCCAAGACAGGACCACAGTGCCTACTATCCATCTTGACCAAATAGGGCCACAATAGCTAGTCAATTGGAGAGCATCATGGCCAGAATGTTTAACCACTGAATCATAGAAGAGACCCCTCCCCTATTACCTAATCCCTTAACAAACCCCTCCTGCCTTTTTAATATTCATAATTTTTGTTATGTAATTGTATCTTTACCCTATAAAAATCCATCTTGCTTTCTCTGAAGTTGCTGGTTCCTTTTGGAACTTAGCCCGCTTCATGAGAAGCATCGATCTCAGAAAATGCCTACACTTGGATTAGAGGTAGTTGGACTCTGAATTCTTTGAGATGGTTCCACCATAACACATCATGAAACCACAACAGTTCTTGGTGTCCCTGGGTGGGCAGAGTTGAAATCTCAACATCAGGATACACCCTGCATTTTCCAAGGGACCAACTGACCACCCCACGTTCATTCTCCCTTCCCTCTTCCTGCTTCTGTGGACACTTGTTCACTCTGGAATGCCCTTCCTCATCTTTCTTGCCCTCATCTCCACCAGTCGAAATCTCATACTACTGAAATCCTTCAAATGCCCCTTCCTCCACAAAAACTATCTTGATCCTCTCAACCAGAAGTGAAAGTCTCCGCCTTCTGGGCTCACCCAACTCTTTGTTTAATAGCTTACTGGAACATTCTTGAGTTTTACTCAAAAAGCAATTTCCTTAAAGAGAAGCAGTGACTTACCCACCTCGTCACCCAGCAAAAAGTGTGTTGGAGCCTTATTTGAACTCAGATCTCTTACACACCAGGATGGTAGACTATTCTCTTATGCACAGAAAATGCCCAAATTTACAGCACAGTTTTTTGTGGAACTGTCTCACTTCCTCACAGACAACCTATGTCTAATTTATCTTTATATCTTTTGAGGTGCTTTGCATGTAGTAGGTGATCAACAGATGTTCAATTGGGTTGAACTGAAGCCTAATTTTTTAATCAGTAATCAAGAGGAGCAGGAAATTTTTTTAAAAGACAGAAAGAAGGGAAAGATAGGGTGAGACTAGTACAAAACAGAGAGAATCAGAAGTCAGTTCATTGACAATTCCTTCTTTTTCTTCCTAAATAAGCAGGGGATGATTTCTTAGATAAGAGATCCTTCTCTTGAATAGGGGGATTCTTGAGAAGAGCAGGGACCTATTCTATTCCGGGAGATACTGTATAAGAATCTAGATTCTCTAACTCAGGCTAGCATTCTCTACTAGGGCTCATCTGTCTGTCCTGATTCCAAGTGTGGTTTATAATAAACATTATTATTGTTGTTCTACAATGGACTTGTGGTAAACCCATCTTACCAATGTGGATAAGTCCCTGCAGGACAATTGAGAGTCTTAGAAACTTGCCTGGGCATTGAGAGATCAAGTGACTTTCCCAGATTCACACAGATAGTCTATCTATCTATCTATCTATCTATCTATCTATCTATCTATCTATCTATCTATCTATCTATCTCTCTCTCTATCTATCTCTCTATCTATGTGTGTATATGTATACATATATACATATATGTGCATTGTATATACACATATAGGGAGGCACATATGTATGTACATACATATATCATATATGATAGAATATAATATATAATCAGAGTTAGAAATTGAACCGAGGTCTTCCTGACTCCAAAGCCACTCTATCCACTCCAGAAGCAGGCTCTCTCATCACCTCATGCCTGGACTACTGTAGTAGTCTTTTCATTGGTTTGGTTGCCTTAAGGCTTTCCCCACTCCAGTCCTTTCTACATTCATCTGTCAAATGGATCCATGTCCTGCTCTTAGATAATAAATTCCATTGATTACCTATTTACCTCTAGGGTTAAATATATAATCCTCTGGAAGCTAGGTAATATAAAGTACTAGACCTGGGGTCAAGAAGACCTGAGTTCAGATCTCATCGCTGACACTTACTAGTTATGAGACCCTGGGCAAGTCACTAAATCTCTGTCTACATACTTATTTATCTGTAAAATGGGGATAACAACAGCCTCTACCTCCCAGGATTGTTGTCAGGATAAAATGAGATAATATTTGTGAAATACTTTGCACAACTTAAAGTGTATATACAAAGTACATAATAGCATATACTCTATATAGTGTATATATACATATATATGTAGTATAGTATATATACTATATAAAGTATATAATAGCATATCATATACTATATAATATATAAAATATAATATGTTATATACTATATAATATAGTATATATACTACATATAGTATATATGAAGGATCAGCCTATTAAGGAGGACTCTAGCAAGAATTTTGCAAACAAGGACTAAGAGCCTGTGATTGTCACAGGGCAATCTATTCCCTTTACCTTATAGAGATGGACAATGGAGGCATCTTTGAACTCCTGGGAGATATCTTTTTCTTGCTATACAACCTGGAAAACTTCAGTCAGCTTTTGTATGAGCAATGGTCCCTCTACCTTGTAAATATCAGCTGGAATAAAATCGGCCCCAGGTGCTTTGCCACATGAAAAGAGCCTAATGGCTCTCAAAGCCTCTTCTTCAGTTGGAAGTTCATCTAAAGCGGGATTGACTTCAACCTGAGGTAAATGGTCAATGTCTTCAGCATTGATTGATGATGGTCTGTTAAGAACAGTATGGAAGTGTTTAGTCCATCTCTCTAGGATCATGTCCTTATCACTAATCAATGCGGCTCCATCAGCACTGAGTAGTTGTGATGCACCATAGGTTTTTGATCCATAAATAGCTTTCAGGGAATCATAAAAGCACTTTGGATTGTTACTATCAGCATAAAACTGAATTGCCACAGCTAGCTCAGTGTTTGGGAGGCTCTGAAGAAAAGTTTGAGAGAGAAGAGGTATTAGACAGACTAGCAAACTGAAGGTCTACAGAGCCATTGTGCTGACTTCATTGTTATATGCTTGTGAAACATGGACAGTCTACCAGTGCCATGCTAGGAGACTGAATCACTTCCATTTGAACTGTCTTAGGAAGATTCTGAGGATCACCTGGCAGGATAAGGTACCAGACACTGAAGTCCTTGCTCAAGTTGAACTGCCAAGCATTCAGACTATGCTTCAGAGAGCACAACTCTGATGGGCTGACCATATTGTTCGAATGAAAAATGTATGCTTGCCAGAAAGACTATTTTATGGAGAACTTGTATGGGGCAGGAGATCACATGGTGGTCAGAAGAAGCGATACAAGGACACTCTCAAGGTCTATCTCAAGAACTTTGGATTTGACTGTGCAACACGGGAGACACTGGCACAGGACCACTCAGTGTGGCATGCCCACATCAGAACGGGTACTGTGCTCTTTGAGCAAAGCAGAATTGAGACAGCACAAAGTAAATGTTGGATGAGCAAATTTGGGGTATCCACCCCAAATATTCACACGGACTATCTGTGCCCAATCTGTGGTAGAGTATTCCGAGCTCATATTGGTCTCATCAGCTGTAGTCAGATACACTGAAATTCACTTTATCATGGTGATGTCATTTTAGTCCTCTTTGAAGATGAAGGACATCAACCAACCAACCAAGAAAATGTATATATAAAGTATATTATAGTACATTATATTCTATATATAGTATATATTTAATATATAAAGTGCATATATAAAGTATATTATAGTACATTATATTCTATATATAGTATATATTTAATATATAAAGTGTATATATAAAGTATATTATAGTACATTATATTCTATATGTAGTATATATTTAATATATAAAGTGTATATATATAAAGTATATGATAGTATATTATATACTGTATATAATGTATATAGTATAGAATATATACTCTATATAAAGTATATGGTAGCATATTATAAAAGTACATAAACTATGAAGCATATAACGCTATCACTGTTGTTGTTAGAGGCAGCTGGGTGGTACAAATAAGAGTGCCCTGCCTGAACTTAGGAAGATCTGGGTTCCAATCTGGCCTCAGACACTTAGTAGCTGTGTGACCCTGGGCAAGTCTTTGTTGTTACTCAGTGGTTTCTGTCGTGTCTGACTCTTTGTGACCCCATGTGAGGTTTTCTTGGCAAAGATACTAGAGTGGTTTGCCATTTCCTTCTCCAGTTCATTTTACAGGTTAGGAAATGAGGCAAAAAGTGTTAAGTAACTTGTTCAGGGTCATACAGCTAGTAAGTTTTGGAGACCAGATTTGAATTCAGGAAGATGGGTCTTCCTAATTTGAGGTCTGGTACTCTATCCACTGCACCAACTAGCTGCCCCTGGTCAAGTCATTTAACCCCTATTTGTCTCAGTTCCTCATCTGTAAAATGGGGATGAACTGGAGAAGGAAATGGCAAACCACTCCAGTAACTTTGCCAAGAAGACCCCATAGGTCATGGGGTCTTGTAGAGTTGGACAAACTCAGCAAGAACATCATCGTTCTGACCTTGGAGTCAGGAAGCCCTTTACAAGCAGACCTCCAGTCTTCTTACACCTCACCCCCATGTGATCCAGTGACCCTAGCCTTTTTGCTGTTTTTCACACCAGTCACTCCTAACTGGGCATTTTCATTGCTTGTCCTTCCTGCCTGGAATTCTTCCCCTTCACATTTCTACCTCTTAGCTTCTCTGATTTCTTTCAAATCTCCGCTAAACTCTCACCTTTGACAAGTAGTCTTTCCAATCCTCTTTAAATGCTGAAGCCTTCTTCTTGGTTGATTATTTCCAATTTATCCTGTTTATAGCTTGTTTGCACATACTTGTTTATGGGTGACCTCTCCCATTAGACTGAGTTCACTGAGATGGGAGCTCAATGAAATTTGATTTTTCTTTTACAAGTTCTAGCGCTTAGCATAGTGTCTGGTGTATAGTGTCTGCTTTTTAACTGACTGACTCTGCAAACATGATGGGACATCAACATTATATATCATTTGGAAAAGAACTCTATTTGAGTCTCTTCCAGGAACTTTTCAAATTTAAAAAAGCTGTCTCGTTAATATTTATGAGGAAGGCTAGAATCTATGGTGTTGTAGAAAAAGTGCTAGATGGAGAGGTCAGGAGAGACATGAGTTTAAATCCTACTTCTGACACTAGCTGTGTGATCTTGGGTAAGTCACTTACCTCTCTGAGCCTCATAGTCCCTATTTGTAAAATGGAGGGAATACTATCTAGGACCCTTTTTTTTAGAGGGTTTTTATGAAAGTCAAATTAAATGATGTATGGGCAGCTAGGTGGAACAGTGGATAGAGCTCAGACTTGGAGTCAAGAAGCCCTTATTAGCTGCGTGACCCTGGGCAAGTCACTTAACCCTGATTGCCTCAAAAAACAACAGCAACCGTAACAAACTGAATGCTCTGTAAAACATTTTGTAAACTTTAGATCACTATGTAAATATCACCCGTATTAACTACCCTACTCTACTTTCTAAGGAAGAAAGGACAGAAGAAGAAATATGTATGTCATCTAAAACAGAAAGAAAATTCCTTTCGTAATCTTCTGAATCCTTTCCCTTTCTTTCCTAATCTGGTTCCTTGGCCTCTTCAGTTAAAATAATTGAAATGGCTTTACCTCGCCCCACTTTGTCTGTGAATAATCTACCAGCATTTCATGGCTTGGGATTTTCTTCCCCCTTTCCTCCAGGGACAGGAATTAGTTTTTCCTGAAAGGAAATGACAGCTAGGTGGTGAAGTAGATAAAGTGCCAAGACTGGAGTCAGGAAGACTTATCTTTGTGAATTCAAATCTGGCCTCAGACACTTACTAGCTGTGTGACCCTGGGCAAGTCACTTAATCCTGTTTGCTTTAGTTTTCTCAATGAGCTGGAGAAGGAAATGGCGAATCACTCTAATAACTTTGCCAAGAAAACTCTGAAGATTTGGACATGTCTGAACCATAGCAACAACAAAAGGAAATGAATCCATCCCAGGACTTGATTGCCTCAGATTCCCTGGTGAAACTTCCTGGTTATTTATGGGCATAAAAAGTCTCCACCATATAAAGGTGGGGCTTCCTTTGAGTTGGTGGATTTATGAAGACCACTTGAGTCAGTATGCCCTTCATCACATTCTGCTCTCATAACTAGATTTTTTTTCCCATATAGAGATGAAGAGGACCTCTTACAGAGAAATTAAGTGCCACTATTTCCTTATTTCATATCCTCCCAGTGTTAGGGCAAAGCAAACATCTTTTTGTTAACTGTTTAATAACTGTTGAGTGCTTCATTTCATCCAAGCATTGAATCTGAACTAACTGGCATTAAAACTACCTCCCACATCAGCCCTACCACACGTACCCTCATATACTTATTCTCATCTTACTCATCCTTTTTTGTAATTCCAAACAGCTTTTTTTGTGTATGGTCCTCTGCCCAGTAAGTATTCCATTTCTAATCATTATTCATTCTCTTTTCTATTTCTTAACTTTTCTGCATAAATTAATCAAGCTGTTTGGTGAGATAGGAGATAAAGGATTCTGTAGAGAATATTTATTCCAAAAGGAGAATGTAGGTTCAAATCTGGGCTTAGCAGCTACCCTACCTCTATGACCTTGGGGAGGTCACTTAACTTATCTGAGTCTCAGTTTCCTCACCTGTAAAATCATGATCTCTCAGGACCCTTCTAATTCTAAATCCCATAATGCTATACTCCTAGAACATAACTGAACAAAAATATTCACAGTTGTTTTACTGGAAAGGTAAGAAGGTATCAGATCATGAAGGGCTTTAAATGACAGAAGTTTGTCTTCCATCCTAGAAATAACAGGGCAGTTAGGTGGCGCAATGGACAGAGTACCAGGCCTGAAGTCAAGATTTATCTTTGTGATTCAAATCTGACCTCAAACACTTACTAGCTGTGTAATCCTGGACCAGTCATTTACCCCTGTTTGCCTCAGTTTCCTCATCTGTAAAATAAGATGGAGAAAAAAATGGCAAACCACTCCAGTATCTTTGTCAAGAAAACTCCAAATGGAGACACAAAAAGTTGGACTTGACTGAAATGACTGTACAAACACAGAATAGGAAGCTGTTGTAGTTGATTTGGGTGGGAAATGACATGGTTAATCCTGTGCTTTAGAAAAATCATTTGGGCAACTGAGTGGACGATGAACTAGAGCACATCTGCAAGCAACCAATCTGGAGACAACTCATATTTCTAACAATTAAAGAATGAGTGGATAAAGGCTGACATTGTAACAGAATGGTATATTATTGCTTCATAAAAATTAACAAATGTGAAATATACAAAGATACATAGAAGAAAGACATATGAATGGATGTGGATCAAAGAGAGGAATTAGAAGATATATACACAGATAGACTATATGCAAAATAGCCAAAGACTACTAATAAAATAATTATTTTTATATGATATAATTAATACGACTTTTAAAAGTACATAGATAAAAAAATGATCAGAAAGGATCATGAGATCTTAGATTTTTGTTGTTGTGGTTGCTGATCTTAGATTTAGAACTAGAAGGGACCACCGAGGCCAACACCCTCATTTTACAGATGCATAAAAGCCTTCTTAGACACTCACTAAATTACTTAACTTCTCTGTGTCTTATTTTCTTAGATTAGATGGCTTCTGAAGTCCCTTCCAGCTAATCCTGGTCCCAAGTGAATCCTGGTTTTGATAATGTTTACTTACGTGTATGTATATACATGTTTATGATTACATGACTTGCCCAGGGTTACAGAGCAAAAGACAAATCATTCAGAGTTTATGGTTTTATTGGAGACTGATTTTATTTGAAAGTCTATGATGCTCTGTAAATGTGAGTTAAATAGTTGCAATTGGTATTAAATTTATAAGGAAAATAATTTCAAAAATGCCTCAGGCCAAAGACAATCATGTTGCCTAAATGGCATGATCTGACTGGTCCAACATGGGCCTCCCTGGTTCCCAAACCTCTCCCCTCCCAGCTTGCCAGCACATCAAGTGCCAGAAATTCCAAACACTACCATTCATTCCTTTGGGGGAAGAGCCTCTTCAGGTAACCTCTTTTAAAATGCAAACACTGGGACCCAGGTTAACCCTTTAATAAACATAAATAATTAACATTTAGGTTTGTAAAAACACTTGACATATGTTATCTCCTCTGAGACTCACAACAGCTTGATACGGTATTATTATCCTCATTTTACAGATACGGAAACTTGTTAAGTGACTTTCCTGGATCATCCTAGTAATATGCGACAGAGGTGAGACTTGGCCTAAGACATTCCTAATTTCAAGTTCAACATTCTCAGTTATGGCACCATGGGATTTGGGCTTTAGAAGCAAGGAAGGAAAGAAATAAGCATTTTATTCAGCATCTACCATGTGCTGAGTGCTCAGATATTCTAATTTGATCCTCATGATAACCTTGGGAGGTAGGTGCTATCATTATTCCCATTTTACAGTTGAAGAAACTGAGGCAGGCAGAAGTTAAGTGACTTGCCCACGGTCACACACATGGTAGGTGTCTAAGGAAGGATTTGAACTCTGCTCTTCCTAGCTCCAGGTCTACTTCTCTATCTACTATGCCACCTTCAGAGTTCACATGAACAGCCACATCAGCTCTGTTTGAAGACAGCCAAGGATTGAGGATCTAGAAAGGATGGTTTTGGAACACTGGTCAGTTTTCACCTCTAACTCCTAGATCAAGCACCACCTCCCTCATCAGTCCTTTGCAGACCTCTCCAACCGTTAGTGCTTTTTCTTCCCCTTCAAAAAAAGAAAAGGGGGAAACAAAGGTTGCCTTGTATTTGTTTTGAATATCTTTTTTATGTATGGTGGAACCAATAGAGACCTTCCTTCAAAAACAGGAGGACCAGGGTTTCTACCTCTCCCATCCTGGACAAGTCACTTGACCTCTCATTGCCCTAAGCAACTCTCTTTTTTTGTTCTCCTCCAAGACTTTAAATTGAGGAGAAGGTACCAACTTGTATTGATAGAGTGTTCGTCCTCACTGGGGAGTTTTCTCTCTACCACCACCAAAATACTGGTCCAGACCCCTATCCTTCATAGAATGTAACCTCTTTGAAGGGAGACCTTTTCATTTTTGTCTTTGTAGCTTCAGTACTAAGCACATCATTGGCACTCAAGAATTGCTTGCTGATTGATTCTTTGAGGAAGTCATACCTTCAGAAGTAGTTTTAAGTCTCTAGTGACCAGGCATCTGGGAGCAGGGAAGGGGTGGGCATGAGGATGGGGAAAGGATGACAAAAGAAAAAGTGAAGAACTCAATGCTCTCTTAGGGGTCAGTCCTCCTTGGAATTATCTGTGACCTCTCCCAACTATTCCCTGAGTCCCTCTTCCTGGCCCCTTTCCACCCCCTTACCTCATCAGGCACCATGACGAGGGGATACTTGTCCTCAGACAAGAAGTTGAAGAGGCACCAGAGTCGAAAAGCATCCTGATTGGATAATGTGCTATTCCCATTTCGGTTGGGTTGATAATTCTTCTTAGCTGTCAGAGTCCAGCACAACTCATCAAAATGCTCCTTGACAAAAGCTCCTTCTTCCACCTGGGATCAGAGCCAAGATGTCAGCCCAGTCGCGCAATCCCAAACTTGGTCTCAACTTGATTTACCCTGCCAAGCCCTAAGGGTACCAGAGCTCTAGGTTTGGAGACAGCTGAGCTGATGTGAAGTCAGCCTGTCTGGGTCCAAAACTTGCCAGTCCCCATCCTAGTCAAGGGGAGAGAGAAGACAAAACTCATGGGAACTTGGGATTCAAGGGGAAACAGAGGAAGGAGGCATAATAAAAAGATGTGGATAAAACTGGGTAAGGAGAAGGGGTAATTGGAGTCAGCTTAGTGAAGGTAGATATGTAGTGGTCAAGGGAGATGAGCATGGTTTGGGGTAGGAGGTTGGGAGAAGCAAGATCTGGATTTGAGTAGTGAGGAAAGTTAGGAATGGCACTTTGGCAGCCAAAATAACCTGGATTAACTTGAATGAGGAAGGAGGATAGAAATGTCAAGGGAATTGGAGGGTAGGAGGTGGGAGCATTTGGATGGATTCAGGAAGTTACAGTTTGGGAACCAAGGCAATGGGGTGGGGTCAATGAGAGATAGAGATAGGTGGAGGTGGCAACCAGGTGAGGAGAGTTTCAAAGATGGTTAAAAGAGGTAGGGTAAGGGTAGGGATTGGGGGCCAGGGCTTAGTTCTCACCTTGTCCAGGATGTACTTGTTGAGATAGGGCATATAACCCTGACTGGAGACTGGGCCATCATCATCATCTCGAAAGTGCTCCTCTAGGGCCACAGGGTCATGAGGGATGTTCAGTACTGTGTATAAGTTGTGGGACAAGACCTGGGAAAAGGGTCCTTGTTTTATTCCTCCAGTCCCCAAACAGAAACTTTGCCAAAGGTTCCTGTTCCAGCCCATTGTCCACAGGACTGTCTTTGCCAACTATGGGAAAGGTTCCCCTCCCCTCAACTCTTGACAAGGGCTACCAGGGTCCCAGGGCCACTTGGATGAGAACATCTTTTATGCTTAGAAAAATCATAGGTTCTTAGGATGACAGGTTGAAAGGACCTAGGTGGGGCCTCAATCCCCAGGGAGAGTGAAATACCAAGACTTAGCCTGGTTTCCATCAAATACTCATTGTTTCTCCAGCAGTGTTTCCACTTTCCATACCCTGCAATTCTGCTGGCGTGGGGGGACTATTAGGTTAGTGTACCTCAAGAAAGACCTAAAGATGAATATAGGAGAAGGTCCAGGGAAGTACATTTCAAATGACCAAAGGTTGGGAATGGCTCTAAGAAACATACCATGAGAGGCATTTTGATGCAGTGGGAAAAGCAATGGCACTCTCATTATATGACCTTGGGCAATGAATGACATCCTCTCTCTGGTCCTGCTATTGTGTGACTTTGGGCAAGTCACTTCCTCTTTGGTTTCCTCATATGAAAAATGAAGACATTGAACTAAACAATCTGTATGATTTCCCATCTGTGTAAAGCCCATTGTGATTAAAGCACATTTTGTGCTTTCCCACTTAACACAAAAATAGGGAAAGGGATAGTGACTTGATTTGTGCTTTCGTAGACACATAGAACTCCTGGGAGACTCAACTCAATCTAGCAAAGGAAGAAAGCCTTCCCCCTTTCCACCCTTCATGGTCTCAGAGGGAGAGGTTAAACAATTTGCCCAGGGTCATGGAGCCGTCTTAGCTTTTGGAGACCAGCTTTCTCTCCACTAATACATGCTGTTTCTCAGTAGCACAAAGGGAGCAGTGTTAATAACTCACCCTTCTAAGCATATTGTTCTGTTAAATTATTTTCCAGATATTTCATGTTTGTACATGTGCTCTAAGTGACTTAACTAACTGCTCTGGGCGTTCATTTCGTAATCTGCGAAATGAAAGGGTTTGGAGTAGGTGTTCTCAAAGGTCCCCTTCAGCTAGCTGAGTGATCTTGGGCAAGTCATTTAGTCTTTGCTGACCTCGGTTTCCTCCCCTGTAAAATTGAAGAGGACATATAATATGTCCTCTAAGGTTCCATCCAGCTCCAAAGAGATGATCCTATGACATACTATATGTTTTTAAAATACTGAGAAGGGATCAGATCAAAGTTTATAAAATCATGACAGGAATGGGCAGGAGAAACACTGGCTCATTTGAGAAATCCTGGCCCTACTAGAACAAGGGGGCCCCTTAAAGCTCAAGAGACGAAAATTTCTGGTAAATAAGAGTAAGTACAGCTTTCTGTACTCTAAGTCAGGTGTTGGCAGCCTTTCAGAGCCAACAGCCAAGGTTTCATTTATTTGTGGCCATGCAAGTGGGTACAGGGAGGCGTGACGAGGAGCTTTCCAGAGGAATGTATCCCCAAGCTCTGCCCCCTCAGTAATAATAACTGATCCTTATGTAGCCCCTTAACATTTTTGAAGGATTTTTCCTTACCCTATTAGAGTCTCACAATCATTCTGTTGATTGTTGTAGGGGCTAAAATTACCATTTTACTGATGAATATCAGAGAGGTTGAATAACTTGCCCAGAGTCACACACACAACTAATAAGTGTTAGAGGTAATTTTAAACCTAGGTCTTTGAGACTTTAATTCAAGGGTTCTTAAGTTTTTATGTGTTATGGACCTCTTTGGACAATCCAGTAAAGCCTATGGGTCCCTTCTCAGAATAATTTTATTTTTTAAGATTCATAATTGAAGGAAATGCTAAATTTCAGTTTGTTGCTGTTTAGTCATGTCTGATTCTTCATGACCCCCATTTGAGGTTATTTTAGCAAAGATATTTGCTATTTCCTTCTCTAGATCATTTTTATAGATAAGGAAATCGAGGTAAATAGGATTAAGTGACTTGTCCAGCATCACACAGCTAATAAGCCTCTGAGACCAGATTTGACTTCAGGAAGATACGTCTTCCTGACTCCAAGCCTGGCACTTTATCTACTGCACCACCGACCTCCCCAAAATTTCAATTAGAGATTAATGAAAATCCAGATATGATTTTTTTTTCTGTCCAAACTTGTAGACCCTCCCTCAGTTCTATCCATAGACCTCTTGGGGACCTGTGGAGTCTATGTTAACAATCCTTGATCAAAGTTTGGTGCTCTATATACACTGTTGCAGACAAGAGGTAAGTGTAGTGCCAAGGGGTAGATTCCTCCCTCTTCTACATGCTCAACTGAGTCTTGTTCTATGGCCTTGACATTATGGCATCATAACCTCCAATATATGCCTCCAACATTTGATCTATTGAGGTGTCAGAATCAATTAGGTCAAGAAAGATGCCAGAAAATCTATGAATGACATGTACAGAACAGATCACTAAAAGATGTTTGGGGACTAATCATAGCCTGTGAGGGTGATGTCAGGGAGGATACATAACCATATACTGTTCTACTTCCTGCCCTTGACTGTAGTGATAGAATTCCAAGATGGGAGGAATGGAGCTTGCCAAGTGTGGGCAATTCCATGGACTTATGGGTAGTGCTAGGCAGTATCCAAGCAGAATGACTGCCTCAGCCCAATTCACAGGATAAAAGCCAAAATAAGGCAAGTAAAGACAAGGTAGGAAGAATTCATGCATCAGAATGATACACGCACACACACATACATATGCGCACACATACATATGTGCACTCACATGTATTTGTACATACATGCATATATGCATGTGTATGTCTCTACATGTATTATTCTGTATGTATGTATACACACATAAATAAAATTTGTAGAGAATCACAGGTCTAGACCACACACACACACACACACACACACACACACAAACTTGTCTAGACTTGTGAATGAAGGGTAATCCCTCCACTGATGCTTACTGGCAACTCTCCTCAAACTTAGTCTTACCCGAAGATACTGAGAGGGCCAGTGACCCAATCCTCTTTATTTCTAGTGTTTTTTTCTTGTCTACAGGTAGCTAGGTGGTACAGTGGATAGAGTGCCAGGTCTGGCATCAGGAAAACTCTCTTTCCTGTGTTCAAATTTGGCCTCAAACACTTACTAGCTCTGTGACTCTGGGCAAGTCATTTCACCCTGTTTGCCTCAGTTTCCTCATCTGTAAAATGATCGGGAGAAGGAAATAACAAACCACTCCAGTACCTTTGCCAAGAAAACCTCAAATGAGGTCATGCCTGAATAACTTACATATACTTGCTTTCTTTCAAAACCTGACTAAACTATCCACTAAAAGCTAAACAACACCCCCCTCTTTCTCCAGAAAACCTTTTCTAATTAACCTCAAACAAATGATCGTGCTTCCCTTCCTCACACAAAGGTGGCCTTGTATTAACTCTCCTGACTCTGTATAATTCTTCCTGAGCTCCCTCAGGTTTGTACACATATGCTACATTCCTTCGGAACAAGGCTCCTGCTTTCTTCTTTCTCCAAGTACCAGCACAGTAGGGCATCACAAATGCCCTGGTCAAATTTCCTCCCATGTCACCTAAGCCTCCCTGCTATCAATATAAGCTTCCAACTTCTTGTTTCATTCTGGGCAGAAAGAAAGAGAGCTACTTGTGTAAATGTGGTTAAGTACATTCCCTTCTCTCAGAAATTTTTCATTGATTAAAATGAGAGTAGGCCTAACATTTTTTGTGTTACAGACTCCTTTGGAAATCTGGTAAAGTCCTTCTCAGAATGTTCTTTAAATGCACAAAATAAAACACACAGGACAACGATGGAAACTAATTATATGGAAATATAGCTATGTATTTTAATGTGTTGTTGCTTCTTTTCTGAACCCTAGGATGAGAAGATCTCTAACTAACATCCCTGGTTCCTCTTCAGGCCCTATCCATGTATGGGCAATTCCTCAGTCCCCACCTTACTTTAATCACACCAGCCATCTCCTCAGAGCCCAATTTAACAACCAGTTTCTTCATTTCTCTTTTTTACCACTGCCCTTCCCTAGGCAGGGCCCACGCATATCCGAGGTTGGGGGGAAGTGCTAGAACTAATAGATTCCAGGGCTGACTATCAGTGTGGGCCCAAATACCCTTGTGGGGTATTAGGATGATGAGAAAGGGAGGGATCCAGGAAGCCAGAGCCTCAGAGCCGGTCCCCAGACAGAGAGGTTGGCAAACCTCAGAGAGCTATGGCTTCCTGAATAGGGTGTGCTCTGGCTAGCTCAGTTGGGGTCAGGAAAGGGGTGTGGCCACCTTGGAGTGTTATGGCTGGGACCTAGAGATCGCAAGGATGGTGACCACTGCAGAGCCAGTCGGAGGTACCAGAGAACCCCCAAGTTGGGATGTATTTTTCCTCTAGTCTCTCCAGGGAAATATGGAATAGAAATAGCCCTTTAGAACTAAAAGAGACCTTAGAGGGCATCTATTCCCATCATTTTATGGAGGAAAAAATGAGGTACAGAGTTACTTGCCCAAGACCACAAAGCCCACCAGGGGTAGAGTCAGGACTACACTTCAGGGCAGAGTTTTCCCTACTGCTCCACCTACCATGGAAATCTGGTAAAGTCCTTCTCAGAACGCTCTTTAAAGGCTATCATTCCTAATAGCTAGCATTTATTTATATATTGCCCACTATGTGTCAGGAACTGTGCTAAGTGATCTACAATGATTTCATTTGAGCCTCACAAAATTCTGCTTTTATTATCGCTATTTTACAGATGAAGAAACTGAGGAAAACAAAGGTAAAGTGACTTATCCAAGGTCACACAGCTAGTACATGTGTGAGGCTGCATTTGGACTCAAATCTTCCTGACTCTAGACCCAGCGCTCTTTGCACTATTTTTTCTCATAGTCCCACACCTAAGTCTGGGATGTACAATGGCTGAAATAAGTCCTGGCTCAGGAGAAGGGTAGCAAACACAGTCCCCCCCAAGGAAGAGGGGACAAAATAAAGACTTGTACTAAGTGAGAATGTTTTAGCTAAGCATTGCTCACTGACCTTTTCACTACTAATATGACTTTTCTATTCTCCTTTCTTCCCTAAGTAGGATTTCTCCTTGTGTTTCTCCTGGATTGGACAGAAAACTTTGGGTTCACTCCAGCCCCATCTTGGAACCCCTTCCCTGGTTCAGGGGCTAGCCACTTTGTTATTCTACCCTTAGGTGTGATGGAGGTGATGTTGGATATTAAATTAAATTAGCATAGGTATCAAGGCTGCGACTGGGCACCACTGCTGGATTTGGGGCAAAGGTGTCAAACACCAGAGGGGATGAACCAGATGAAAATGTACTTGGGAAACACTTCATAGAATACATAAAAATACAACAGAAAATAGATAATGTTACTATGTGGCTTTCTAAGTCAAAATGCGGGGTGCAGGAATCCTTCTGGTCCCCTTTCTGTTTGCATTTGACTCCATTGCTGTAAAAAATTTTGTAAGGAGAAAACAGTGTTTATTAAGCACCTACTACGTTAGGTGTCACAAGGGATGGAGGGCTGGGTCTGGAGTTAAGCATCAGATACTAACTCTGTGACCCTGGGCAAGTCACTTAGCCCTATTTACCCCAGTAAATTTTGACCTGCAAAACGAGCTAGAGAAGGAAATAGCAAACTGCTCCAGTATCTTTGCCAAGAAATGGCCAATGGGATCACAGCTAAACAACAACTACATACGGGGCACTGTGCTTGTCACTGAGGATATAAATCAAAATGAATCCGTCCTAGCCCCCAGGCAACTTACATCCAACCAGGGGAGGCAACGCAGACTTAGGAGGAATATATTCAACACATACAAGGTAGATGCTGGGAGCTGGGGTGAGGGAGGAGGTGGAACAAGGACAGGCTTCACATAGGAAATGGTGGTTGAGTTGAGAATTGAAGGAACAAGGATTTCTAAGAAAAGGAGGTGAGGAGGAAGTGAATTACATGCATGAGGAACAACCAATGGGGAACCATGACGATGGGAGATGAAGCATCCAGTGGAGAACAGCAAGAAAGTTAGTTTGATTGGATTGTAGAGCGTACAGAAGTCAGAGGATGCAACACAAGATGGGAGAATTCTAAGGAGATCAGGTTTAAATGCCAAGCAGAAGAGTTTATATTTGATCCTAACCGTAAAAGGGTTCTGCTTGAATTTACTGATGATAATGACTGATATCATCAGACCCATACCTAGGGAAAGGGTACCAACCAGGAAGCAAGGACACCTCATTGACTGCCAGATTCTCAATCTCACCCTCTGAGGGAAATGCTTTTTTTGTAGAAGGCCAAACTCTCTCTGTTCAGAGTCATTTGACTTATTTGTTACAATTTTTTTACAATTTTTCTTTTTTTCAACCAGGTGTGAAGGAAAGAAAATAATTTTTGTCAACTGCAAAAAATAAAATGAAAATTAAAAACACCTTTAAGGCTCTTACCCTTTCTTTTCCCCCCTGATGGCATTAAAGGAGAAGGAAGTATTTGTTTTCTCAAAACAGAAAGCCTTGAAGGCCAAGAAGCCAGTGTTGAAGGTCATACATAAGAATAAAACTCAAACATCCCTTACCTTCTGGTGACCCAAGACACTTAGACCTTGAAGATAGCTCATGAACCCTTGGAAAAGTGCTCCTCGCAAGAACAACCCAATTTTTAGCACTTGAAAAGTGTTGATTGATTGATTGACAATACCACCATCATGCTTTCTTTGACCACTAATATGCTACGAACAAGACCAAGGACAGCAGAACCCTGGTATTCATTGTGGATGCCAAGGCTATCGAACATGAGATGAAGCAGAATATAAAGGTATGACCTCAGCATCCCATCAGTGTCAATGCACTGATCTGGCTTGATGGAATTAAGAAAGTCTATGTCTAACTTGCCCAAGACGATGATGTTTTGGATGTTTCCATCAAAATTAGAATCACCTAAGCTACATTCAGCTAGTCTTCTCCATATAACAAAAAAAACTGTTTACTTTTAGAAACAAATCAAATAAAAACAAAAAAAACCCTTTATAGCTCTGTTTTGGGGAAGTCATAAATATTGAGCCTTGACTCCCGCTGCTACAACGCAAGATCCTTTCTTCTTGCTTTGGTCTCACTACAAATGGACAAAAGGACATTTTCCACCCTCTGTAAGTGGCCTTTGAAAGAGCAAAAGAATTATTTGGTGCCTTCTCAACTTTCTTGTTCCTAGGTTGAATAATCCCTGCTCATTCAGCCTTTCCCAAAAAATGTTTTCCTTCTTTCTTCTAATAATCTCTCCCTATGTTTCTTTAGGACTGGTCAAAAGCTCTCGAGGAAAGGTCAGCCCCAGGCTGAGGACAATGGAAGGTTCATACTCCCCAGAAGCATCATTAGGGAGTAAGGAGAGGGAAAGGTGGAGAACACAAAAGGAAGAGAGGACTCCATTCTCCATTTTGGCCATCTGGTGTTGGCACTATTTATCTCTATTTATCTCCCTCCTTAACTCCTTCCTCTGTCTTCTGACCACTTCTCCATTGCTCTTTGCCCCTTCTGGCCTCTCTGGCCTGACCATTACTTCCTCTCATTTCAGTTCCCTTGTCTCCACTGAAGGAACTTCCTTGGGCTTTTCTTGGTCCTCTTCCTCCCTTCCACATCCTCTGATGTTGGCCATTGACCACTTTCCCCTGAGCTCTTTGTTATTGAGACAGTGAATCCCAGAGATTTAATTTAAAGTTAGAGAATACCTACAAGAGCGTAGGCTAGAGATCATTTAGCTTAACCCCATCATTTTGTAGTAAACTTTACCAATGTCCTGTGTGTGATCAAAATATTGTAATATCATAGAGTTGGAAGAGACCTCAAGGAACATCTAATCCAACCCCCTCATTTTACAGATGAGTAAACTGATACACAGGAAAATGGAACAACTTGCTCAGGGTCACAATTGACGCTCCGCTTGATTCCCATTCAAGTTAAGATGTAGCTGTAAAGAGTCATGGGCAGCTATTAGACCCCCATGGTGATAAAGGAATTTAAACCAAATAACCAAAACTCCTAGTAAACCCTTCCCTGGGGAATGTACTGTCCCTAAATACTCGAGGGAACTAGACATAGGTCTGGACTGGGTTGGCCTCTCTGGTTGACCGTGTAGCTAGAATGGGAGACCTATAAACTGGGTTGAAGCCCCTGCACATAGGGGGTACAGGGAACATGGAGAAAACTCCAGGATTCCCTGGTGATGAAGGATAAATCAATGGCACCTAGAAACTAAAAGGAGTTGGGGAGAGATGGAAGTGTTGGGTTAAGGGTGGAGTTGGGGGATACTGAATTAACAGACTTAAAAATCTAGAGGGGTTTAGTCAAAACTACACATTTGGAGTCAAAACTACACATTTGGAATCAAAACTACACTTTTCTGAAGCAAAAGGTATTCAGGAATAAATGGGAAAAAATCTTTCTGAAACCTGTTGATATTCTAAGATATTACTCAGGAGGCTATGGAATCTCCTTCCTTGGATGTCTGTTACCCTTAAATTTCAGTGGTTCTGGCTAAGAGGAAAAACTGCCCTAGGTATGGGGCAGTGATAGACAGGATAGAGAGCAGATATAGGAGACCTCCTCCCAAATCCCCCACTAAAAGTAAGGTCCCAGGACTTCGGTACTCTCCCATTCTGGGTGGTTTGTTTTTGTTCATTTAGTCATTTTCAGTTATTTCCAACTCTTTGTGGCTCTTTTGGGGGTTTTCTTAGCAAAGATACTGAAGTGGTTTGTCATTTCCTTCTCCAGCTCATTTTACAGATAAGGAAACTGAGACAAACTGAGTTAAGTGACTTACCCAGAATCACATAGCTAATAAGTCTCAGAGGCTGGATTCTAACTCAGGTCTTCCTGACTCCAGGCTGGGCATTCTATCCACTGTGCCACCATGCTGCCCACATAGGGTACAGTTTTTTATTATGTGTTCGATTGTGAGCTACTTGAGGGTGGGGCTTGTCCTCCCTTTTCTTGTATCCTCAATGCTTAGCCCAGGTCTGGCATATAGTAGGTACTTAATAAATGTTTATTGACTAACTGAGGGTGATCTGTAAAGGGTTCTGCCAGCCAGAGGCACCTGAAAATCCTAAAGGCAGATTTTAAGAATAGAGTTAACTGGGGTTGTGGGTGCAGGCTTGAATGGGACTGTGAGATAGTCAAGACAAAAGCAGTTATGCTGTGGCTCTTCCTGCCTCCTTGGATCAGGGAGGTGGGGGTGGTTCTAGCACAGCCACCTGAGGAAATCTTAGAGCTCTGTGCCACTGGGTGGATGGGGAGAAGAGAGAACCAGGCTAGGAGGTCCGCTGACTTGCTCAGACTTGTAGCGACTGATCAGACTGCCAGGAATTCATCCCCAGAACCCCTTTGAGGGATCAGTGGAGTAGTGAGAGTCCCAAGGGTTCCAACTCTTCCTCATAAATTGGCCCTGGGATTCAGGGAGGCAGAATTTGGGTGGGACATAAACACTCATTTCATCCAATTATCCTACAGCTCAATTCATCTCTGGGGCTTCACTTTTTCTCACCTGCAAAATGAGAGGGTTGGACTAGGGGGCCTCTGAGCCACTTCTAGGTCCATGATCCTATGATGAATGTTCTTTACCTTTTATCCCTTTAGCCACATCCTCAGAGAACTCCTGTCCCCAGGGTCAAATACAGACTTCTTCGTTTGGCATTTAAAACCCTTCACAATTTGGCCCCTATTTTTTTCCAGGCTTATTACCTGTCAAAGCACTATATGGTTCAACTACATGAACTTTCTTGCAGATTCTAATCAATGTCACTCCAGCTCCATCTCTCTGCACAAGGAATACACTCCTTCCTCACCTTTGCCTCCTAAAACTCGTGGAGCTTTCTTCATCTTGAGAGCTGTTTCTTCCATGAGGCTCTTTCCCTAATTTCTCCAGCTCCTAGTGCCTCTCACCTCTTAAATGGACTTAATAAATTCCTTGAGGCTAGGAATTATTTCATTTGGGGGGATTGTTTTATCATATATTATATCATCATGGGGATTATTTAATTTTGGGCTTTGCCTAGCACAGTGCCCGATATTTGAAAAGCCTCCCTCCTGGATGTCAAGTTCGGGAAGCCTTTCAAGGGTTAGCAGGTTGGGTCCGTCACAGTCCATTAGTAGGGCAGTTGCATCGCTTTTTGCCAGACCTGTTCGGGATGGACAGAAGGAAGGAGAACCTGCAGGCTACAGTCACATAAGTGGCAGATTTCTGCTGGACAGTTGCCTTTCAAGAAGACACTAGCATATACCCCTTGCTAACTACTACCACCACAGTCTCAAGCAGTAGTTCTTCAAACAATTCTGACACGGAGGGCCAGGCAATGCTCCAGTGGAGGAGGGAGGGGTGTTTGGGGGAGCTTCTCTTCTGTGTCCTTGGGGGTAGTAGACCGACCCTGAATCTACACGGATTGGGGGCAGGGGAGATGCAGCCCCTAGGCCCTGAGAGGAAGTGACTGAGAGCTTTCTAACAGTCTCCTTTCAAAGCTGCCAGAGGAAATGGGGCAGGAAGATGCTGGCTACGCGTCCCGGTACAACCGAAAGGAGGGTGCAAGGGAGGGGGGGTGCGGAACGTGTGCTGAGCCTGAGTTTGGATCTCACTACCCTCTTATGAAGTCCCACAATCTCCCTTCAAGTCTCTACTAGTTCCTGGCCCGTAGTCGGGGGTTTGTTGGAGCCTCCCACCGGGATATGATATCCCTCCAGTCGTGGCTCCCAAGCTCCTTTGGAAGGGCTCTGGGTATCCGTACTTCCAGGCTGGTGCTGTCCTGGGGCAGTGCAGGAGCAAGCCCGGCTGGAGGTAGGGGCAGCAGTGAAAGGCACCTCTCCCCTGGCTTCTTGTCCCTTCCTCCCACCCTGGGCCCCTCAAGGGGGCCTCTGCCTCACCTTGAGCTGGGACTTGGAGACCTTGCCGCTCTTCTCCACATCCAGGGCTGTGAAGGCGTACCAGATGGATTTGAGCAGCTCCTTACGGAGGGCCATGGCCGAGAAGCCTGGGACCCGGAGGTTGCTCTGACACCCAGGAGATCCGGTTTCAGGAAATGCAAACAGCTTTGGAGACCGCAGAGGGGCCATACTACAGAGCACTAGCTCCACCTGCCTGCTCTGAAGTACTCTAGGTTCCTCCTCGGAAGGGGAGAGGGGGGTGGGTCTCCAAGATGAATAGGAACCAACCTTATTTACTTGCTGAGCTCCTAAAAGCACAGATCTCACCTAAAGAGCTGGTGGGGGTGGTTCCTAAGATCACTCTAGTAACTGAACCACTCTGGTTCATGGAGACTTTTTGGTGACGGGGTGGAGGAAGGGGTCGAAGATGCTTATCCCCAGTAGTTACATTGGTAAGCCTCTGAAGTCAGTAACAAGATTGTAGAGCTCTCACCTCCTCTCAAGTAGGGGTGGGGTAGAGGCAAATGGGGAAATCAGTAAAACGGGCAATGCTTTGCTCTTCCCTTTTCTTTATATGAAATTATTGAAACCCTTTCCCTTTTCTCAGCCTCCCCCCCAACCCAACTCCCTACAGTATTTCTCCAGGGAATTTATGGCATGATCCCTCCCAAACCTCACTAGAGCTTAACTCAGAAGGTCCTTCCTAATCCATATGAGAGAGACATCTAATCCAACTTTAGGGGAGTCAGACTCCAGAGAGGAATCAGGGGCATTGATCTCCAGATGCTTCCAACAAGATGGAGAAAGGGTAGGGCTCCCCAAGAGCAAAGCTCAATTTGTTTAATTATCATTTGCTTTGGAGGAAGAGGGTCACTCATCCCTACAGTATTCTTCTGGGGTATTTCTAGCCACACATACAAACCCAAGGAGGAACGGACTCTAAGTACGGTTGTCACCATTTTATAGATGAATGAAGAAGCTCAGCTTCAGGAAGCATTAAATAATTTGTCTAGAGTCACCCAGACCTGGGTGATCTTGTGGACAGCCAGTTCAATGCTACCTCCATGACACCATATAAAAGGCTTATCTGTGGTCACAGCGCATTGCCAACGAGGTTCGGGCCACGCTGCACAATAGGGAAGTCTCACAGTGAAAGCTCTCTGCTGAGAGATGAACATGGGGCTGAAATTCTCCTGGAGTCTGGAAGCTGTAGGTAGCAAAAGAAGCCTGGCATTCTTGAGAAGGGCAGAGGGATTGAGAAGATGGGACTTAGATGGATTTCCCTGGCCAGTATGATGTGATCTATATAACCCCACACCACAAAAGGCCAAATCTTATCTCCTTACCATTATCCTACCCCTGGCACTTCATCCCAGTCACAGCTAGAGAAACACAAGGCTCCCTTGGCTCCAAGTAGGGGCTCAGAGCTACTGAGATCAGTGACTTGCTGCTGGTTTCTATTACAAAGGGGGAATGACCGACTCATACAGAAATTTAGGACTTTTATTAAATAAGCATCCACCCACTCGCCACCATCACCCTTAGCAGAAAAAAAATTATAAAAATGGAATTAAAAAACAAACAAAAACCACACACACACAAATCCCAAACCCAGCAATCTAAGTGCAGGGACCACTCTGCTCCAGCCACAGTATGAATGGCTGAGAGAGGGCTGAAGGAGACTGCTTCTTTCCTCCTGTCTGCCATAGCCCCTTCAGAAAATCTTGCCATTTGCTGGACATCTTGTCCACCCTCTGCCATAGTTATTGCTGTATGTGGCTTGAGGGGCTCCAGAATATCCTCTGGTGGAGCCAGGTGCTCCCCCCTCCCCTGCCTCTGCTGGGGCCTCCCACATAGTGGGTAGCAACTACCTGAGGGCAAAAGGCCAGCCCCCAAGGCATCCTTGACCTCTACTCACTGTCCTAAGGAAAGGGGTAAGGGGCAATAGGGTGTTCTCAAGAGGAAGAAGAGCACCCAGCAGGCTTCAGTGGGAGCCCCAGGGCAGTCTAGTGACCCAATGGGTCCTTCTCACCTTCTGAGGATATCTAGAACTCCCCCATTTTGGCTGCCACCCTTACTGATGGCAAAACCATTCCCTTTCCCCCAACTATGCTGCTCTCAACGCTGCTTTCTCTGGCTCAGCGACCTCTACGTGGCCACCTTCCGTGGTTCATCCACAGCCTGGACGCTTGGAGAGAGTGACGCCTGTACCACAAGGCATCTTCTTTGCCACTGTGTGGGACCCAGCTTGCTCTTGGGTCTCAACAGCCACTCTCTGATATAGATGTCTCTAGGGTCACAGCACCCTGCTGCATGGCAGCGGTAGCCATGCTAATGGCTTCTTCCAAAGTCTGCTGCTCCTCCAACTACAAATGGGTAAGAAGGAGAGAAAGAGAATGTGACACTTTGTAGGCAAGAAGCAGGGTTTTTTTTGCATCCTCCAAAATCTACCATGATTCTAGTTGTACCTCAAGTACTCAATAAACTCAACTAATGCTTGCTGATTGGTTGATACATAAGAGAAGAAACGCGGTCAAGGAGATGTGGAGGGGTAATGGGCTTGGGTCGTTTCCTAGGGGAAAAGAAGTCAAAATCACAGCAGCATGGACCTCTACAACTAAACAGGATCTTAGAAATGATCTAATTTTTCCCTCTTTCTCCTCCTTGATGAGATTACAAACAAAACTCAGAGAGTAGACATTGACAAGGTGACACAGCTACCTACTCTGTCCAGCGTCAGTTAGACCAATTGGCCTTTGAAGTCTCTTCCCACCCTGAGATGTCACGAGTCTGTAATTCAGTGAATTACTGGCAGACTGAGGTCTCCTGGTGTTGCCCAGTGTCCTTTCTACACAACAGCACCTTACCCTGCCAGACTGAGAAGCAGCAGCAGCTGTGGCACAATGGATGGCACACTGACTTTGGAGTTAGAAAACCTGGGCTGTGGTCCTGGTACTTCAGATACCAAATCTTAGGTTCAAAAAATGTCTCTGTTCTGAGTCTCAGTCACCACAATTGTAAAATGGGAACAATAAAATGTGCATTTATCATCTCACAGAGCTTTCTGGATGAGCAAATAAGGTAAGTGAAGTTCTCTGTAAACAGGACATGCGAGTGTTCTCTGGGAGGTCAAGCTGATCAGAAATACAAAGAGTGATGATGAGCAATGCTACAGAGAGGGGGGCATGAAGCTTCTGGGAAGGATCTGGCAGCACGGAAATGGGAATGGGTGGATCACCTTTGGTACTCTGTCCATGAGCCCAGCTGCAGAGACTTTGGTCTGAGAGAAGTCACAGAAGTAGTTCCCTTGAAATAGGCTTTTTCTAAATATCCATTTCACATTTGTTTTCTCTCTGGATTACCGTAATATCCTACTCCTCTTCCTGCTTCCCTACAGCCTACATACCTGCACTGCAATGTGAGTCCCATTGGCCGTGGCCAACAGTGCCACCTGCTGGTGATGAAGGGATGCTACCGCCGAATCTTCAGTCACCATGGCCCCCGAGGTTATGATGGTAACCTGAAACACAGCAAAGTGTGTTTTTTGTTGTTGTTCTCCCAGAACATTTCCAGGCATCCTGGAATAAAGATCTCATAGAGACAAAGGAAAGAATGGAGAAGACTATCAGGATTCAGAAGCTAATTAGTCTGAGGTTCAGAGCTGAATGAGACCGGCCTTTACCCAATCTAACCTGGCCCACGAGTTTCAAAGCACAGAATTTCAGAACATTAAAGAACCTTGGAGCTCACTGGGTCCCACCTCCCACAGCCACATTTTATAGAGTACAAAAATGAAGCCCACAGAGGAAAGGTAGGCGACTGGAACTACGAGTCTCCTGAATCCAGATCTGTCGGTCTTTAAGATGATATAGATACCTACTTAAGGAGTCTCTCTTGAAGGGGAGAAAAAGTCCTTAGAGCATTAAGAGGTGTGGAGTAACTCCAGCTATGGTTGAATGCCTCCATTGAGAAGGATAGAGAGAGAACAAAAACCCTTGGTCATACCGGCTGTGTCTCGGTGCCATCGGCGCTGACCATGGTGACGGTGTGTGTGCTGGAGGTGGCAAGGTCTTCAGGACTAGGGATGGTGAGAGTTGTGCCACCATGCTGAGTGACCATGCTAATGGCACTTCCTAGGGCCTGCAAGTCTTCAGGTGACAGACTGACCTGTAGGGAAGGGGTCTGAAGGTAAGAGACAATTGTTCTGGCTATGGGTCAAACCCCTGGATGCCCTTTGTTAGCTGTTTATCAAATCTTTCCTGTAGGCATTATAAATTCATAACCTGTTCTGTTCACAATTTAACAAACATTTATTAACGTACTTCTTGACAACGTACAACGCATTGTGCTAAGTGCCGAGGGAGATACACAAATGAACAAGCAGCATCCAGGAGATTAGACACCAGTCATTAATGACCAAATCAGGCTGCTTTGGGATGGCAGAACTAGAGTTTGATAGAACAAATACTAAACTTGGGCATCAGAACACATGGGTTCCAGTACAAGCTCTGCTACTCACTCTCTGTGTAATTTTAGGCAAGTTACTGCCCCTTTTTGAGGCTCAGTTTTCTCATTGTAAAATGAGGAGCATGGATCAGATCATCTCTAATGACCAAGGTCTAAGATCCTACATCCACCTCTAACTCTTATGATCCTGCAAATATCACCAATATTAACAACTTGCATTTGCAAAATGACACATGTAAGGTATATAACTGAATCTTCATAACAACTGCCTGAAGTAATAAAGGAAGATATGATCATCTTTTAACAGATGAGGAAACTGAGGCAGAGAAGTGAAGTGACTTGCCATAAGTTATCAACCTAGGCAACTAAGGATTAGAACTTAGTCTGTGGCAAAGGTCTGGCCCTACAGCATCCTGCTGCGTCCTCTGAGCTTTCTATGTCCCTCTGTCTTGTTCAGACAGTTATGTGGCCCCCCCTTTCCCCCAGAGGAATGGAATCAGTGCTACTGGGGCTTCCTGCCCAGAAATCACAAGGACTGAGGTATCCATCTAAGTCTTAGACCTGACCAAGTTACTCTTTGGGGATTAGGTGGCCCTAACTTTTGCTGCCTCCTACAAGTGTGTAAAGGTGGAAAATTTGGGAGAGGGCCATCACAGAAACACAAACATATGTCCTGTTGATGACAATCTCTCCTTCTAAGATAACCATGTGATTCTGTCCGCAATCAGAGATCTCCTCCTTCCATCCTGAGCTCTAGAGCCCATACCTGTTGGGTGCCATCCTGGGTGATCAGGGCCACCTGGGGAGCCCCATCTTCCTCAGTCACCATGGCCACCTGTGCTGGGATGTCCCCTTCCTCTTTCACCTCTGATAGGAAAGTGATGTGAGACCTTTTGGGCGGGGGGCTCTCCTCAGCTGCAGAAGCAGCTGAGGGAGGGAGGGGAGGCACAGGTTAGTTCCCAGTCAGCACCCCAAAGCTTGATATTTCCGTTTCCCCTGAGCGCCCTGGCCCCGCCCCTCACCTTCCAGCTGCTGCTGCTCATAGAGAGCCTGTTCGCTCTCCTCGGTGGCCTCCAGCTCTCCATGGGCGCTGCGCTTGTGCATGGCCAGGGTGGAGGTCTGCCGGTAGGTCTTGCCACAGCTACTGCAGGTGTAGGGCTTGCAGTGTGTGTGCACCACATGGTGTTTGTACAGGCTTGAGTATTCAGTGAAGCGCTTACCGCAGCCCGGCACGGTACACACGTACGGCTTCTCCCCTGGGGACACTGGGCTGTGAGGGGGGTGGGGACTAGGGCTGGCAAGGGGGGAACTAGGGGGACAGAGAGGGGAGGATGGGACTGGTGAGCGAGGAACTGGGGGGACAGAGGTGGTGAGACGAGAACTAGGGGGACCGAACAAAGAGATGGGACCGTGAGAGGGAAGCTAGGAGGATAAAAGGTGGAGGGATGGGGCTGTGAATGAGGATGCAGGGCCTGGTCCAGGGTGCTAGAGTTGGTAAGGGAAGAGTAGGTAGGACAGAGGGAGAGATGTAGCCATCAAGTGGAACATGGGATAAAAGCTTACTTGTGCACTTGACATGGGAGTGAGAGAAATGTGCACTGAGGGGACAACATGAAGCCAATGAAGGGGAGGGTATACAAAGTTCTGGGGAAGTGATATGCAAGGCTAAGGGTGTGGGCCCTGAAACCAGGAGATGGGGAAAATAATGTGAGGGGGGTAGTATGCATAAGAGTTCCATGGCAGGTGGATGGGGGGAGGACAAGGGGAACATTACAATCTACCTTTCCCCCACCTATTCCCATCTTAGTTTCTCTTCTGGGGCTAACAGCTAGAGAGGGAAGAACTTGGTACAGATGGTGGAGGACCAGGGAATTGAGAGCTACCTTTGTGGGGCCAGGGTATGCCAACCCAGTCAGAATGGGAAGTCCATTAACAAAAAAAAAAAAAAAAGCCAAACTCAAGGTGCTGATTCAGTCAGAACCCTAACCTTCCTGCCCATCAGGGAGAACTCAACAGGCAAAGGTTGTTAGATTGTGAAATGAGAAAACTGCCTAAGTCAGGAGCAGCTGGAGTCCCTGGATGTGGGGACAGGGTCAGGAAGGGTCCTGGGCTGGAGCTAGGGAGGGTTCTTGGGTGCCAGCTGTCCCACCTGTGTGAATGCGCACGTGGTTCTTGTAGTTGGTGGCACTGGTGAAGCCACGGCCACAGTGAGGCTCCGGGCAGGTGTAGGGCCTCTCCCCCGTGTGAGTGCGGACATGTACCTTTCGGATGTTAGATGTAGTGAAAGATCGGCCACAGCCCTCAAAAGGGCACCGGAATGGGCGTTCACCTGTAGGAGACCAGGACAGATAAGGGCAGCATAGGAGAACCTGTGTAGAGGTAGGCAGAGGGGACTGTGATGGAAACATTTTGTGCCCATGGCTCCCAGCAGGAGAGTGCTCTTTGTCTAAGGAGATGGTAAGAGCTGGGATGGGGGTAGCTTTCTTTGAGAATGTAATCATGCTTGGAAGGAATGGGGAAACATGAAGGGGGAAATTATAGGTTGCAGTGTCAGAGAGCGAAGAGGACTGAAATGACCACAGAAGGCAGAAGGCCCACCAGTGTGAGTGCGGACATGCTTCTGCAGATCTCCTGATGTCTTGAAGGCCTTGTTGCACAGTTCCTCTGGGCACTTGTATGGCTTCTCACCAGTATGGGTGCGCACATGGCTCTTCAGACCATACCCTGTGGGAGGGGAGAAGTGAGTATCAACTGGGACTTCCTAGAGCCCTAACCTCTCATAGAGATTTACTCTACCACTTCCTTCCCTTCTCAACGTGGACATAATTATCTACTCCAAAGACCCAATACCTTTAGGTGCTCCTAGCTCCAGCTTGAGAGGCCGGTGTCCTTCTCCAATTTGTTCTAAATCAGTCACAAAGGGACAACAGGGGATAGTCCTGCCTTTTTTCTCTCAGGCCAATCTGAGTCATTGATAGAATTACAGAATGGGGAGAGATCCTAATCTCAGTCCATAGATAAGGAAACTGAGGCTCAGAGATAGGAAGTGACTTCTCTAAACTAACAGAGTTAGAATGTGGCACATGCAAAACAAGAACCCAGTTGTCTTGATTCTTAATAAAGTGTTCTTGCCAATAGACTATGCTACCCCTTTTTCCTGGAAAGAGGAATTGTCTAATCAAAACAAAACAAAACAAAACCCCACCAGGTGAAAGCTTATTTCTGAATAGATCCTGATCTTGGATTAGGGAAGCCAGGTGGTCCAGTGGATAGAGTGCCGGACCTACAGTCAGGAAGACCCAAGCTCAAAGTCAGCCTCAGATAAGTCCTAGCTGTGTGACCCTGGGAAATTCACTCAATCCTGTTTGCCTCACTTTCTTTATCTGTAAAATGAGTTGGAGGAGGAAATGACAGATCACTCCAGTATCTTTGCCAAGAAAACCCCAATGGGGTCATGGAGAGTCAGAAACGACTGAACAAGAAGTATCTTGTATACTCAGCTCTTCCCCATTTGTAGGCCCCCCACTCCATTCCTGATGGTTTTACCTGTGGCAAAGGCCTTTCCACAGCTGGCGAAGTCACACCTGTATGGCCGATCACCTGTGTGGGCTCGTTCATGAACCTGTGAGGGCAGGAGAGAAGCAGGATTCAGAGAGATGTAACCAGCGACTGCTCTTCCTTAGGGCCCAGGTTCCATACCTGCTTTTCAAATTTTTTTCTCTATATTTTTTATTTCCACCTGTCCCCCTTTCCCCTCCTGCCAGTCACCCTTAGAGTAAAAGGTTTTCAGACTGACATCAACAGTGAGCCTGCTCCACCTGAGGGAGGAATCAGATAAGAACTTCAAATTTATTTCCAAGTAGTCTTCAAAAGGACATGAAAATTGATATTTCCACTTTGCATCTGTAGCCAGTTTTCACAGATTTCAACTCCCTCAAAAAAGATGCCCCTCCCAGGAAAAACTCATCACTTCTAATCTCATCACCCACGCTAGACACTTCTCTCCTGTGACTGGAGGACTGAGGGTGAAGTCCCAAACTCCTCCCAGTGCCTTCCCTTAGAGAGAGAAGAATCTGGTCTTTCAGATCACTCTATTCTGCAAAGGGAACTCTGCCTGGCTTCAACTCCACAGAACTAGGTTTTTCCTGCCACCCAGTCCTAAACACCCTGCCCCCTCCCCTTCCTAGCTTCCTTTCATTTGCTGTCTTCCCCCATCAGACTGTGTGCTCTTTGAGGACAGGGACTGTCTTTTTTCCTTTTCTTTCTTATTTGTAAGAAATAAGGAATTTGGCTAAGCACCAAGCCTGGCACACAGTAGGTGCTTAATAAATGTGGACTGAATTGAACTGAATATACTGTTTGAGACGTGGGATATTTGGAATGGTGGTGTGGTACCATGTGATATCCTGGAAGGATCCCTAGAATTGGAGTCAGAAGACCTGCATTAAAACTCCAGCTCCATTACTGATTGAAACCAAGAGCCTCTCTTAGCTTTCGTTTCTTCAACTGAAAGATTGGGCAATGGCTTCACAGTAATTGTGCCCCTGGAATAAGATAAAGTATGCCAAGTCCTCTGTAAGCAAAGCACTCTGGAAAACTGAGCTATGATTACTGTCTCATCCCTCTTCCAGCCCAAAGACAAAGTGACTTCTAGAGATGTCCAGGGAGGGGCAGGAGGGCACTGTAAATGAGAAGTCTGATAGACACACACCAAACCAGAGGATGGAAAGGAATGCATGTCACAACCACACACGCCAGGGAGGTGGTGGCAGAGCAGATGACGGTGTGTGGGACTGGGAGCCAGAAAAACCTGGGTTCACATGTGGCCTCTGACCCTTTCCAGCTGTGTGCCTTAGACAAATCACAGCCTCTGTGAGCCTGCTTCCTTATCTATAAAATGAGAATTATAGTGTTCACTTCACAAAGAAGGAAATAACATATGTAAAGCACTTGGAAAACTGGAAGGTGCTACAGAAGCGTCAGTTTTGGGTTTTTTTTTTTGACAATATAGAAATATGTTTAATATGATTGTACCTGCATAACCTATATCAAATTGCTTGCAATTCTGAGGAGAGGAGAGAGGTGTGGAAAAAAAATTGGAATTCAAAATCTTATAAAAGTAAATGTTGAAAACTATCTTTATATGTAACTAGAAAAAAAGAAAATACTATTAAATGGGTAAAAATAAAAGATAAAATACTTGCCAAGGATAACATAAATTTCTGAGATCAAATTTGACCTCAAGTCTTCCTGACGCCAGGTCCCATATTCTACCCACTGTGCTACCTAACTGCCTCTAAATAATTTAGCGTAAATAAAGCCTTGAAAGTTCTGTGAACAAAATATTCAAAATGATAATGATTCATATTGAAATACAGAGGAACAGAAGTGCACCTCACCAAAAATGAGGTAAATTTACAACCAGGTAAATCTTGGGCTCACACTACCAAGGTTAATTTCCATGCTAGGAAATTGACATGGAGAACTGACAAGCCTAGTCTAACTATTTAACACCAGACTTGGAGTCAACCAATTATCAAGCCTCTGTTCAGACTAAGAACACCATGAAATGCTTCCAGCAGAAAGTGGTGTTTCGGCTAAGTCTTTTTTTTTTATTTTTTTTTATTTTTAACACAATTTATAACAGCTAAAGCAATTCCAACTTTGGTCAGGCGATACTTCTTTTTAAAGCATTTACAATATGGACCACAAAAGAAATTTTTTTTAAAACATTAACCAACAGAGACACAAATAATATTTATGTTGCTAACTTCACAAGCTCTTGACCTAATTGTCTCCACAGTATTACTAGGAATTAAAGGACCCTAACTTATTGTTGAGATGTGTCCGTTTTTAAGATCTTATTGATCTATTTTGTTTTTAAAATGACTTTCGATGCCAAATATATCCCTCCTCAGAAAGCCACCCCTGAAAACAAGTGAGAAAGAGCAGAGAGACAAAAACAGTTCAACAACACTAGCCAATATGTCAACTAAGCCTGAGGGTGCATATGGCGCTGCATACCCACAGTGCTCCACTCTGCAGAGAAGGGAGGGGGAAGCATTTTCTCCTTTCTCCTCTGGGGCCACGCTTGAGCATTATGATTAAAGTATTCAGGTCCTTGCTAATGTCAGTTGTTGTTCACATTCATTTATTTACTCCACGGAAAACCAGAAGAGGAGTTTTTAAAAGATGTAAACAGTCTCAAGGCAGTCTTATTTATGTTCATGCCTCTCAGTCTTTTGAAGACCACTTGACTCAAAGGAAAACCAGAACCAATGGGTGGATATTGCCAAAAGGCTGATTTGAGTTCAGTGTGAAGAAGAACTTTCTAATAAAATGATACCATTCAAGAATATAATAGGTTGCTTCCAAGGTGGTAAGTTCCCCATCACTGGAGGTATTTAAGCAGAAGCTGGCCACATAGTTGTCAGGGACATTGTAGGAAAGGGGTTGGGGGAAAGTCTGGGACTATCAAAAAGGAAGGCTATATGAGGTAAAAGAGTAAGGGCTGCATTCTCTGTTATAGAAAGAAAGAAACTACTGGCTCTTAGAGGCCAGCTGGGCTAAAGAGGGCCTCTGAGACCCCTGGATATTCCCAGTGTTAGAGGGTCCCTCTCAAATGTCTTTCCTATCACCTCGAATGAAGACTTCTCTTTCTACATGCCCTGTGCCCCTGTCTCCTGTACCTATATTGGGCTCTTACTATCTCATGTATGGTACTGAATAGTAAGGATGAATATGCCAGGGATGCCCTGCTACATTTTGGTTGAACTGGAACGACTGAGTTATAGCTCCAGGAATGGCACCAAGCCATCTACTGGCAGACTTACTTTCAAGTGATGAGCGGTGGTGTAGAGGCGGCCACAACCCTTGTACCCACAGCGAAATGCTCTCTCTCCAACCTGCTGCCCTTTGCCATTGTGAGAGGGCTGGCTATTGTGCAGGGCCTGCAAAAGACAACTGGAGATCCTCACTCTCATCCTCCTACCTGAGGGGAGTGGAAGACAAATAAGGCAGAACAAAACAGTTCAAGTCTAAGAAATGGGGTTTAGCCTTCTAGGGAATCTGGCTAAAGTGAGTATCCTGTAGGGAAACAGATCAAGGCAGATCTGTTGTGGAACATGCTGCAAAAGAAATGAGGAGCTACGTTTATTCTGGGATGAAAGGGGGACAACACTGTAATTAAGGCAGAATAGACATGGAGGAGACCCCTTTTCAGGCAGCCATGTGAGATGCAAACTAGGACAAAACTGGGCTAAGTTAGTTCCCTAGTTCCAGATTTCCAACTGATCAGCATATACCTGGGAAGCAGCAACACCAGACTCATCCACCTTCAGCTGGGAATGGACACCCTCCTCCACATCAGACACCTGTGGTTGGGAGAAGTGTGAATGTGAGTGTTTCCTATCATGTACGTGTACACTGACCATGAAACTTCTCAGAGAACCTAAGACCAATAAAGAAAAGTAATACCCCTTCACATTTTAATACCACATCCAAAGCATTTAGAAAATCTTAAGTGCTACAGAAAATACGTTAGTTTTTAAATATTGGGGAACTGAGGCCCAGAAAGGGGAAATAACTTGCTCAAGGGCACATGAATAGTGGTAGAGCTGAGACTAGAACTAGAACTGATTTTGTCTAGAATTCTTTCCACTGCACTCAAAAAAGGTACTTTTGCTCTCTGAGTCTTCAGACAAATGGGCCGGATAACAAGACCCAGAAGGGACATAATTTAATGACTTTCAGGGTAAAGAGTAAGCCTCATCTCTTTTAAATTCCCCTTACACAGATGTGCCATGGCTGTGACTATTTTTATGTTCTAAAGTGTTGTGGCTGCTCTAGAGTATCTGACCTGATCCCTGCCCATTGAGACAACTTTCCCAAAGAGCTGAGAGAGAGAAAGAGAGAAGGAAAGAGGGGAGAGAGGGAAAAAGAGAGAGATGAAGGGGGAGGGAGAGATGGAGAGAGGAAAAAAAAAAGAAAGAGAGAGAAGAGAGAGGAAAAGAGAGAAAAAGAGAGAGCAAGCACAAAGGGAAAGAAAATTCAAGTACATGAACATGAATTGTCTGTCTAGTCCTTCTCAAATATCAAGACAGGTAAGCCACACTCAGCCCCAACCCTGGTGGCTGCAGCCTCCTGTGCAGTCAGGGCAGATGAGGCAACATGTAAACAGTTGTTGACCAGCAGTGACTAATCAGTCCATGCTCTCTGAGGAGTGGGAGTGGGAGGACCTCGTAGAGGTTCCTAGGCCTGGCCTGCAGGCTTGCTTCCTTCAGTGCCCACCACCTCTCACTCCCATGGAGGCTGGTATGTCCTGTGGGGGATGGAGGTTGGGGGGAGACAATGAAAGATGCTGTGGAGCTGAGTGGTTGGCTTTCCTTGGCTGCCAGCTACCATCTTACCTTGCTGGCATACTGCTCCAGGGCCACCACAGTATCTGCACTGAAGGCTTCATCCTCCTCTGCTGCCAGATCCTCCAAGCCCACTTCTGTCTGCACAGCCAGGACGGTACTCTCAGAGGGCATGGCCACTGGGTGGTGGATGTAGGCAGTGGAGCCATCTTCCAGCTGGACAGCTTCCAGGGCATTAGGGTCATAGCCCTCTGTAGAGAAGGGAAAAAGGGGCATAGTTGGCACATAGTAGCAACCATTGCTTTAAGATCAGTATACATCATCTCAGTTGGAGGGGTCTCTTTCTCTTATGAGGACTCTCCAAGGCATGTGGATGGCTTTCCTTCTCCCTAGAGCTAAAGGACATAGGATTTCTTGGCCACAGGGGAATCATTGGATATCCCCTTTCTCAGGACAATGCCTCCTAAAGAACCTTGCTGGGTAAGTGAACATTGTCAGTGATTTCTAAACCTCGCCTCCCTGGTGAACAATGATCCAACAAGCCGGAGGGAGTATAAAATCAGAACCTTTCCTAGTTATATTCAGGGATACTGTTGTTTTGCAACAATAAAACCTTGTGGGATCTTGCCACCCATTATGCCCACACTTACCCTAGCCCCCTGCAAACTCCTAGGAGTGAAGATAGTGTTTGGCTCTATATCACCCCCTTTCCCTCCAGTCCCCCGCTGACATGCACCTTTGGGTGTGCGGTGTATATAGGCCATGCTACCATCTTCCAACTGCACAGGCTGTCCATCTTCAAAGGCAAGAGATTCTATAAAAGAAAACAAACAAACAAAAGAAATGACTCCCTTGCCCCCGGTCTTTTTCACATCTTCCTTCTAGGGTACTTGTCTCATGGCCTCAGAAAAATTCCTGCTTTGGGGGTCTGTTCCTGCTCCCCTAAGCACAAGGAAGGCCTCACCTTTCTCCACGGTCACTTGATGGATATAGGCTGTGGTTCCATCCTCAAGCTGAATCACTTGCCCTTCAAGTAGCTTCTCTCCTGTAAAAATGGAAAGGAAGGAAAGTTGGTCAAAGACTAAGAAATGACCAGCTTAATGGGCTAAGAAATGGTTGGCCTAATACCAACAAGAAGCTATTAGAGTTTCTAGCCCTTTCCCTCAACGGTATGGGGCAAGGTACTAAGTCTCATTTCCTTCCTCTATACCACATCCCTAGCTTGTGTCAATGGAGAAACATGGAATAGAGACTGTTCACAAAGCAGGAACTTAGAGCCTCCTCACATCACTCTTTCTGTCTGTGGTTACCCAGGTTACCACCATGAAGTAAAGGGCAGGGTAACCAAAAGTTACTGAAATAATTGAGGAAAAGGGAAGATAAAATAAACTCTAGTAGCTAGATGCTCATATTAATTCAATTAAAATTTAACAAACATTTATTAAGTATCTACTATGTGCCAGGGACTGTGCTAGGTGCTGGAAATACAAAAATGAAAAGTTATCTGCCCCCGAGGAGCCTAATTTTGGGGCAGGGGAAAAGAACTAACAAATGAACAATTAGGAAAGGACTCATAACAAGCCATATTTGAGCTCAGCCTTGAATGGACCTATGGGTAAGAAATGAGGAGGGAGAATACTCCAGGCTTGGGGAATAGGGGGAGAATCTTATGTATGGAAAATAGTAAGAAGGTTGGTTTGGCTGGAACATAGAGCACTTGAGGGGTGGGAACATAAAATAAATATGGAAAAATAAGCTGAAATCAGATTGTGATAGGCTTCAAATGTACTTTATCCTGTGGGCAATAGGGAGCTGCTGAAGCTTTTTGAGTAGGGGATATATGACATGCATGGTCAAATTTTTTCTTTAGGGATATCAACTTGGCAATTGTGGAGGGTGTACTGCAGAGAGGAGACACTGGAAGAAGGGATATTGATAAGAAGACTACTAAAACTGCCCAAATGAGAAGTGGTGAGGGACTGAACTAGGATGGCAGCCCTGTGCCAAAGATGTGGAGGCAGAAAGACTTGTCAACCAAATGGATATTGGAAGTGAAGAAGAATGGGCCGCTGAGGATGATTCTAGTCGCAAATCTGGAGAGCTGGAAGCATAGCAGTGCCCTTGAAAGAGATGAGCAAGTTAAGAGGAGGGGTGAGGCTGGGGGAGAGATAGTACATTCCATTTTAGACACTGTCTGAGATGCTTATGGGATGCCCAGGTAGACAGCCACTAAGCAGCTAGCAACAGAAGAATGGAATTCAAGAGAGAGACAATGGTTAGACTGGCAGAGATCATGAGATCCCTTAGAGAAAAGGAGGGTCCAGGATAGAAGCCTAAGGTAAACCCATTCATAGGAGTACACAAATAACCAACTATTTACATCATTAGTTATGCTATTTACTCATATGATTTTCCCTTTTTATCCACTGCAATTTTAACTCTAAATTAAGGAGGGGTTATGTGATTAACTTGGTTTTGGTCAACTGCTATCTTTCATAATTTTCATAAATCTTTGATATTCTCATCCCAACATACTTTAACACCTTAATACACCTTAAAGGGGCGTGAATTTCATAATATCAAACACACCAAGCTGTGGAAAAATTAATAAGAATCTAGGTTTCTTAAAATTCTTGTTCTCCTTTGTTTCAGTCCATTCCAAAAATGCTGCTTTAAGCAAAAGAGGGAAGAAGGGGAGAGGTACAGGAACAGGGAGGGAGGGAGGAAGGGGGGGGGGGAGAGAGAGAGAGAGAGAGAGAGAGAGTGTGTGCGTGTGTGTGTGTGTGTGTGTAGAAATGTCATCTGAAAGAGTCCCAATTAAGAGAAGGAAAATGATTATGAGGTAACTGAAGGGTCCTATTCACATTTAGGACTTGCTTTCTTTTTAAGTTTCAGATTTAGAACTTCAGTATCTTTTATCCAGGAAAATAAGAATCAGGTGGTTAACACAAGGAAGGAGGTAGAGTGTAACCCCAAAGAAGCGCTTCTGTCTGAAGCAAAGAGAGAGAGTTTGGAGAGAGAAGTTCAGTGCAAAAGTGAATGGGCTGCCCTGAAAAATTGAAGCTTCTTCGTAACTGGAAATCCTCAAGCAAACATTGGAGAAATCTCTTTTTTGCAATTGAATGTTGCAAAAGAGAGTCCTACTCAGCTATGGTTTGGAATAAAAGACCTGTAGGATGCATCCCAGTTCTGAAATGGTGACTACTGAGTGACTGCCCTTTCATCCATGCCAGAAGGTGACTGCATTCCTATCATTTTGATCTTCTCTGTCTTGCAAAGTACAAAATGTGTTTTGCTAATTGTTTTTAAAATCCCTGAGAAATCTCTCTGATATATGAAAGTTAGAATTTCAAAATAACAGAAAAGTGAATTATATGGGGAAAGCAGTTTTTTCCCCAGATTTTCTTCTAAAAACAAGGAACAGAAACCATGAAGAGAAAATGAATGACTAAAGATGAAAATCTAAGAAATTTGAAATAACACTTCAGAAGCCCTGGTAGTGAAATAATTTTCTTAATGTCTTTCCTGATGTGAGCTCAGGAAAGACATCAAGAGAGACACTGCAGAACTTCTCACTGTTCTAGAGAATCAGATTCAAGCTAGGCTTTAGAAAAAAGCCTTACATGGCCACAGATATACAAGATGGAAATATTTACTTGGTTGCTCACAGTACTGTGACCTGGGCATGTGCATCAGAGCGAAAAGCAAAGAGAATACAGAAGCAGATTGGACTAAACAAAAAAGGGGGCAAGAGAAGAGACAGACATCTAGACAGAGAGAATAAAGTCATTAGGAAGGCAATAAAGGTGTGAAAACACATAAATTTTCCAAGCAAAGTAATTTGTCTACTACATAGGGGAAGATTGGACCATGGGAATGATTTTTAATATGGAAATGGTTTGCAATTGGAAATAATGTCCTGGAAATAGTCCCTAAGCTTTTCCACTGTATTTTCAATAGAGGTAAATGTTGCCTAGGGGGTTAATGTTGCCCAGGCTATCACATGCTACCCCCTCCTCCCATGCCTGGAATGTACTCTCCACCTCTTCTTTCAAGGCTCAGTTTGGGTGCCATCTTCCACAGAAAGTTTTTCCTCATGACCCAGGCTGAGGGTTCTCTCCCGCTTCCACCTATTTTGCATTACTTATCTGTTTACATATTGTATTTTTCCAGTAAAATTTAATTTTTCTTTGTATTCCAAGGACCAAGCACAGGGCCTCACACATAGTAGGTGTAGCTAGGTGCCACAGTGGATAGAGCTTGGAATCAGAAAGACATCTTCATGAGTTCAAATCCAGCCTCAGACACTAGCTAGCTGTATGACCCTGGGCAAGTCACTTACCCCTATTTGCTTCAGTTTCCTGATCTGTAAAATGAGCTGGAGAAGGAAATGCAAACCACTCCAGTATCTTTGCCAATAAAACCCCAAATGGGGTCACAAAGAGTTGGACACCCAGTGAAAAATGACACAATAAATCCTCATGGAACTGAACTGAATATTCTCAGAAAGAGATAACTCTTCCTTTCATAATCAAGGCTAGTTCACTGAAGCAGGGAATTCCCAATGAGGAAGATGAGTACCTGCTCTACTTGGGGGAAACTGCCCATTCAGGGTCACAGACCTGTGTGATACACAGTATGTCATAAAAGTGAGACCTGCTCCAAACCAGTCTATCAACCATACTACACTGCCTCTTTAGATTATGTTGTCTCAAAACAAGATGAACTCCTAAACCTAGAGGCAATGTTAAGAAATACGCTTTCAAATGGTTCAGGAGAAAGAAAGGTAGGATTGCATGGATTAACATGCTTCAGGGGAAGTAAATCCAAGAAGGATGGAAGATGCCCCAAAATTACATTCTTAAGATTCAAACAATTCCAATGATGAAGAAAAATGGGATTTATATGAAGAGGTGGATGTGGATGCACAGGGAACTCACCAACTGAGATTTCTTGTATAGAAAATGGAAGTAAGACCAGACAACCGAGGAGGAATGTAAGAGTGTGGCATGGTTCTGTAAAAACAGTGTCAGAACTGCTTAAGCACAGAATGAGTTGGGCTACCAAGGAAAGCTAAGAACAACAGGAAAGGTTTCTTAAAGTTATACTGGTAGATTTGGTTCTCAAAGAGGATCAAAACGACATTACTATGTTGGGGCTAAGGTACAGTATGTACCTTGGCTGTGGCTAACCACACCAATATGAGCTTGGAAGGTTCCAGTACAGGTTGGGTACAAACAGTTCACATGGACATTTGGAATAGAAATGTCTCTAAATGCACACATCTGGCTTTGCTCATAAAGCACAGTGCCTTCTCTGAGCAGGCACGTCATGCTGGGCGGTCCTATGCCAGTGTCTTCCATGTCACACAATTGATTCCAAAGCTCTTCAGAGAGACCTTGAGAGTGTTCTTGCGTGGCTTCTTTTGACCTTCATGTAAGTGCCTGCCTTGTGTGAGTCCTATGTAAAATAATCGGTTAAGCAAACATACTTCTGACATTTGAACAATGTGGCCAGCCCATGGGAGCTGCACTCCCTGCAGTAGAGTTTGAATGCTCAGCAATTTAGTTTGAGAAAGGACTTCAGTGTCCAGGACCTTGTCTTGCTAGGTAATCTTCAGAATTTTAATAAGACATTTCAAAAGGAAGTGATTCAGTTTCCTGACATGGCACTGGTATACTCTTCAGGTTACACAGGCATACACAATGAGGTAAGCATAGCAGCTCTGTAGACTCTCAGTTTGGTAGGCAGTCTACCTCTTTTCTCCCACACTTTCTTTTGGAGCTTCCAAACACTGAGCTAGCTCTGGCAATGTGTGTGTCAATCTCATTATCAATGTGTATATCCCTGGAAAATATACTGCCAAGGTAAGTGAACTTATCCGAAGCATACAAACTCTTTCCATCTGCAGTAATCAATGGTTCCACATATGGATGGTGTGGTGCTGGCTGGTGAAGAACCTGTGTTTTTCTGGTATTGTTAGGCTAAAAGTAGCACAGGCAGCAGAGAATTGATCCATACTATGTTGTATGTCAGCCTCAGAGGCTACAGTGAGTACAAAATCATCTGCAAACAAAGAATCATGCACCAACTCTCCTTCCACTTTAGTCTTGGTTTGTAGCCTTTTCAAGTTAAATAATTTACCATCAGGGTGGCAGATGACCTTGATGCCATTTCTGTCCTCATTGAAGGCATCTCACAACATTGCTGAAAACATCATGCCAAAAAAACATGGGAGCAAGCTACAGCCTTGCTTCCCTCCACTTGTTATTGGAAAAACATGAGAACATTGTTCATTATCTAGAACCCATGAAAGCATGCCATAATGAAACTGATGTACAATACTGATGAACCTCTCTGGACAACCAAATTCTGTCATAATTTTTCACAAGCCCTCATGACTAACAGTATTAAAAACCTTGGTCAGATTGATCTCTGTTCTACTCCTGGCATTTCTTTTTCGATTAGTATTTCTTTCTTTCTTTATTTTTTAATGAAACAATCAAAGAAGGGAAAGGACCTTCACTTGAAATAAATGGGACCATATATAGGACATATGGGAAGCAGTGATGACAGAGCAAGTCCAGCTTCATCAAAAATAGCTCAGGTCAAATTAGCCTCCCTTCCTTTTCAGACAGGGTTACTGTGTGGGACAACCCCCTTAATAAAACTAGAGCCTTGACCAAAGGAGTAAAAAGGAAAGATATTTTATTCAGCTTTCTCGAGAAAGGGCACTCCCACCTGCGCTCAAGATGGCGATGACTGAGGAGGGTGAGGGTATGCCCTGCACAGCAGTTTTTGTAGACCTTGACTACAATACTCCCCTGCTCTAACCCCTTTCCTTTTAGTCCATTGGTTGAGCCTTGAGAGTACAATCTATCCACGGAAAATGTACCCCAGCAACAAGGAATAAGTATACAAGAGCCATTTTTGGAAAAGGGGAGGGGGATTAAGGGAGTCTGGGAAAAGAGATAAGGAAGTAAGCAAAAGCAGTCTCTGTCAAGAACTATCACAAAGCACAAAAATAATTTTAAGAAAAAAACAGAATCTCTATTGCTTGGTTTCTCAGTTTCTCAGGGCTGGGTGAAACAAACTAGGCTGACACAAAAGGACCCCTGAGGGGTCTTCATTAAATATACCTATTCTACTCCCTCAGGGGTCTTCACTAAATATACCTGTTCCACTGAGTTACTAAATCAGTAGATATGGGAAATGTTGTACATATAATTTATCTATATTTTAGCAAAGTTTTTGATAAAGTATCTCATACTATTTTTGTGAAGATGGAGATTAGATAGCAATTCAATCAGACAGATTCAGAAAGGGGAAGATAAGCAGTGTCAGAGTTGTTAAAATGAGTGTCAGTGTGGTAGGAGGTCTCCAATGGAGGAACTCAGGGATCTATGATTAATCCCTTGCTGCTTGACAGTTTTATCAATAACTTGGATAAAGGTATGAATGGTGTCTATCAAATGTGAAGATAACACAAAGATGGGAAGAGATGGCTAGGTAGTAGATGACAGGATTCAAAACAATCTTGACAGGTTAGAACATTAAGTTGAATCTAGTAAGAAGAAATTAAATTGGGATAAATGGAGTCTTACACTTGGGCATAAAAAATCAGCTTCATAAGTATAAGATAGAGGAGGCATAATGGTTAGACAACATTTTTCTAAAAAGAAAAAAAAAGATCTGGGGGTTTTAGTGAACTTCAAGCTTGGTATGAGTGAACAGTATGATGATGCAGCAGTAAAAAAAGCTAATACAATCTTGAGCTGCACCAAGACAGGCAGGTTCCAGGAACAGGGAAGTAATAGTTCCACTGTATTCTGTGTTATTCTATTTTAAGAACTCATCTGGTAGATGTGTTCAATTCTGGGAGCCAAAGAACTGATGGCTGGGTTCTACCTTCTTGGAAGTCTTCAAGCAGAGGCTGGATAAACCTTTTGCCGTCTAGTCCTTGGGTGCAGCCTTCTGACTGAGTCCAAATTTTACAGAACAAATCCAAATATTAAGAGTCACACTTGAGGATATATGGCCTTGAGGCCATGGGTTCCCCACCCATGGTCTAGGCTGATCAAATCCTTTCAAACTCTTATCTTTTGTAAGGTCACTTTCAAGTTAAACTTAACAAGTATCCATCCACGTACATCATGGATTAGATCAGTTGTTTACAAGAAACTCATTCAAAAGGTATTTATCCAAAATTATGGTTTGGAAAAATATGGGTTTTTTCCATCTACATTTTAGCTTTTCAAATATCTAATTTTTATATGAGAATATTATAGGCTCAATCCAACTGTTCTGATAATGCCCAAAGGGCTATAAAAATGTGCATACCCTTTGGCCCAGCAATACCTCTTCTAGGCCTGTATCTCAAAGAGATCATAAAAAAGGGAAAAGGACCCACATGCACAAAAATATTTATAGCGGCTCTTTTTGTGGTGGCCAAGAACTGGAAATTGAGGGGATGACCATCAATTGGGGAATGGCTGAAAAGTTGTGGTAAATGAGTGCAATGGAATACTATTGTACTATAAGAAATGATGAGCATGCAGACTTCAGAAAAACCTGGAAAGACTTATATGAATGAACTGATGCTGAGTGAAGTAAGCAGAACCTGGAGAAGACAGTACAGTATGCAGCCACAGTGTGCAATAACTGATTTTGATAGACTTAGCCCTTCTCGGCAATACAAGGATCTAAAACAATTCCAAAGGACTCATGATAGAAAATGTCATCCACATCCAGAGAAAGAACTATGGAGTCTGAATACAGAGCAAACCAGTATATTTTCATTTTTGTTTTCTTTTGTTCTTCTTTCTCATGGTTTCTCCCATTCATTATAATTCTTCTATGCAACATGACTAATGTGAAAATGTGTTTAATAGGAATGTATGTGCAGAGGCTACATCAGACTGTATGCTGTCTTGAGGGGGGAGGGAGGGAGAGAAAATTTAAAACTCATGGAAGTGAACGTTGAAAACTAAAAATAAATTAACTAATAAAAAACCCCACAATCCCCCCCAAAAAGACAAACAAAAAAGAAAATGATAGGCTATAGGGAACATGCTCTAATCGTGTGGTTACTGATAAATACAAACGGAGTATGTCTCAGCATCACTTAATCATTAGGAACACTGTAGAACTGTTCAACTAGCATCCCCTGTCCTGCACTGGTAGCTTTGTGTACAACTGCAGTAAAAGATCACATCAGAAGGAAAAGAAAAAGCCCCCAAAACCCTAAACCATGCAGGATTCCTGCTGCTCAGAATCTCCCATTTACATAATTCCATTTCTATCCTCACCAAAAAATATTTCAGTTCTATGCTGTCAGGTATGAAGAATTAATTTCTGCCTATTGTGAGCATCTAGGCTCTTGGATTTAAGTGCTTCTGTTGATAAGACAAACATGGTCCTATTGAGTTATTCTCTTTCCTTTTAGAAATTCAGTGTGCTCAGTGGCTCCCAAATGCAAAGTCACCGAGCTCTCTTGGTTCAATGCAGAAACATCATGATCTGAAGAAGCAGACATTTGGGGCTGTCATATCTGCTTCCAGTCATTGCTCCAGACCCTCAGCTGTGCCTCTGCACACTGTTGTAGAATCTATTCCTCCCTCCTCCACCAGACGCAGAGCTCACCTTGTAAAGCTCAGCTCAAGCCTCCCTTCTTCTGTGAAGTCCTCCCTGACTACCTCACCTCACTGTGATGCCGACCTCTCCTGCATTCCCACAGGAATCGGCATACGTGCCTGGCAATACGAGTTATCATTTCAGTCATATGTGATGTAACTCTTGGGTAATGAGCTCTCTCTCAATAAACCACACAGGAGATCAGCCTCAATACTAAGCTCATCTTCTCAAGCATACTGCGAGCTCTTTGATGCCAGGGATTAAGGAGCAAGACCTATGTTTCTCTGCATCCTCCTCTTCCCAGCTTTCAGCCCGGCACATAGTAGGACTCAATAAATACGTGTTTCTGATCAATCTTTTTTTTACACTTTAATACAAAAAAAACCCAAACAAAACCTAAAACATTGCTGTGTGCACAGCAGAATATAAGAGAGGATTCAAAATACACATAATACATTTCCATTTCAAGAAAGACTACAGGAAGCCCAGGAAGCTCAGAATGCACGCAGCACATCCCAGAAAGGGTGGAGCACAGCATGCTGTGGCAGGGACAGGACCCTGAACAGACTTCAGGGAGCCACCGGAAGCACCAGTTCCCAGATTGCTCAACCCACAAACAGCTTCAAAGGTCAGTGGGAGGATCCCTTCACCCAGGAGAGGGGAGCTTGGTCTGGACCCCCAGCAGCAGCAGCTTCCATTTTTGATGCCCTCCACCTAGAGCCCCTGAGGGAATTGAACCACTGATCTGAATCTCAGCCCACAGCTCAGCCCTGACAAAAAACTCAAAAATCAAGTAACTGGCTGGGAAAATGCCCCCAAAAGGGAAAAAGAATAAGATAATAGGTTACTTTCTTGGTAAGCAGGTGTTCCATTCTTTCAGATGAGGAGGAACAATTTAGGTCTTCAGAGGAAGAATTAAAAGTCAAGGCTTCTGCAGACAAAACCTCTAAAATAAATATGCAATGGTCTCAGGCCATGGAAAAGCTCAAAAAGGATTTTGAAAATCAAGTAAGAGAATTGGAAGAAAAATTGGGAAGGGAAATGAGAGAGATGCAAGAAAACTATGAAAAGCAAGTCAACAGCTTGCTAAAGGAAACCCCAAAAAATGCTGAAGAAATTAACACCTTAAAAAATAGACTAACTCATATGGCAAAAGAGGCCCAAAAAGCCAGTGAGGAGAAGAATGCTTTAAAGAGCAGAATTAGTCAAATGGAAAAGGAGGTTCAAAAGCTCACTGAAGAAAATAGTTCTTTAAAAATTAGAATGGAACAGATGGAAGCTAATGACACTATGAGAAACCAAGAAATTACAAAACCAAACCAAAAGAATGAAAAAATAGAAGATAATGTGAAATATCTCACTGGAAAAACAACTGACCTGGAAAACAGATCCAGGAGAGGCAGTTTAAAAATTATGGGACTACCTTAAAGCCATGATCAAAAAAAGAGCCTAGACATCACCTTTCATGAAATTATTAAGGAAAACTGCCCTGAGATTCTAGAACCAGAGGGTAAAATAAATATTGAAAGAATCCACTGAAAGAGATCCAAAAAGAGAAACTCCTAGGAATATTGTAGCAAAATTCCAGAGTTCCCAGGTCAAGGAGAAAATATTACAAGCAGCTAGAAAGAAACAATTCAAGTATTGTGGAAATAAAATCAGGATCTGGCATCTACATTAAGGGATCAAAGGGCTTGGAATAGGATATTCCAGAAGTCAAAGGAACTGGGTTTAAAACTGGGATTAAAAGAATCACCTACCCAGAAAAACTGAGTATAATACTTCAGGGGGAAAAATGGTCATTCAGTGATATAGAGGACTTTCAAGTGTTCACGATGAAAAGGCCAGAACTTAATAGAAAATTTGACTTCCAAACACAAGAATCAAGAGAAGCATGAAAAGGTAAACAGGAAAGAGAAATCATAAAGGACTTTTTAAAACTGAACTGTTTACATTCCTACATGAAAAAATAATATTTGTAACTCTTGAGACTTCTCTCAGTATTTGGGTAGGTGGAGGGATTACACACATACACACACACACACACACATACACACACACACAGTACAGGTTGAGTTGAATCAGAAGAGATGATATCTATAAAAAAATAAAATTAAATTAAGGAGTGAGAGAGGAAAATATTGGGAGGAGAAAGGGAGAAATGGAATGGGGCAGACTATCACTCATAAAAGAGATAAGAAAAATCTTTCTCAATGGAAGTGAAAAGAGAGGAGGTGAGAGGGAAAAAGTGAAGTTTACTCTCTTCACATATGGCTTAAGGAGGGAATAACATGCTCACTAAATCTGGTATGAAAATCTATCTTACACTACAGGGAAGTAGGGGAGAAGGGGACAAGTGGGGTGAGGGGAATGATAGAAGGGAGGGCAAATGGGAGAAGGGAGTAACTAGAAGTAAACACTTTTGGGAAGGGACAAGGTCAAATGAGAGAATAGAAAAAAAGGGGGGGGACAGGGTAGGATGGAGGAAAATATAGTTAGTCTTACATAACATGACTATTATGGAAGTCTTTTGCAAAACTACACATATATAGCCTGTATTGAATTGCTTGCCTTCTCAGTGAGGATGGGAGGAAGGGAGAGAAGGTGGAATTCAAAGTATTAAAAACAAATGTTGAGAATTGTTATTGCATATAACTGGGAAATAATAAATACAGGTAATGGGGTATAGAAATTTATCTTGCTCTATAAGAAAAGAGAGAAAATGGGGATAAGGGAAGGGTGAGGTATGATACAAGGGAGAGCACATTGAGGGAAGGGATAATCAGAATACAAGGTGTTTTGGGGTGGAGGAAGGGGAGAGATGGGAAGAAAAACTGGAACTCAAAATTTTGTGAAAATGAATGTTGAAAATCTAAAACTAAATAAATAAAACTAGTAAAGAAAAAAAGAAGGAATATCTAAAAAAATTAGAATTAAGGGGTAAGAGGAATATATTTGGAGGAGAAAGGGAGAAATGGAATGGGGCAAATTATCTCTCATAAAAGAGGCAAGAATAAGCTTATTCAATGGAGGAGAAAAGGGAGGAGGTGAGAGGGGAAAAAGTGAAGCTAACTCTCATCACAATTGGCTTAAGGAGGGAATAACATGCTCATTCAATTTGGTATGAAAATCTATCTTACACTACAGAAAAGTAGAAAAGAAGGGGACAAGTGGGGTGAGGAGGATAATAGAAGGAAGGACAAATAGGAGCGGGGAGTAATTAGAAGTAAACACTTTTGGGGAGGGACAAGGTCAAATGAGAGAATAGAATCAATGGGGGGCATGATAGGGTGGAGGGAAATATAGTTAGTCTTACACAACATGACTATTATGGAAGTCATTCGCATAACTATACACGTATAGCCTGTATTGAATTGCTTGCCTTCTCAGTGGAGATGGGTGAGGAGGGAGGAAGGGAGAGAAGTTGGAATTCAAAGTATTAGAAACAAATGTTGAGAATTGTTTTTGCATACAACTGGGAAATAAGAAACACAGGTAATGGAGTACAGAAATCTATCTTGCCCTGCAAGAAAGGAGAGAAGATGGGGATAAGGGAAGGGAAGGGACAGCAGACTGGGGAAAGGGGTAATCAGAATGCAAAGTGTTTTGCGGGGGGGGGGGGGGAGGGGAGAGATGGGGAGAAAATTTGGAACTCAAAATTCTGTGGAAATGAATGTTGAAAACTAAAAATTAATAAATAAACATTTTAAAAAAATTAAAAAAACAAACAAAAAAGGAAGGCTATAATAAATATTACATATTGAGTTCAGAGCTATCTTTTTTTGCTTCCTTATAAGTTTTCTTTTGTTCTCTGCTGCACATTTTCTTTCTTTTTAAAAAATTTATTTATTCATCTTTAGTTTTCAACATTCACTTGTATAAGATTTTGAGTTCTAAATTTTCCCCCCTCTTCTGTCCCACCTCCCCAAGATGGCCTGAAATTTAATATAAGCTATATAAGTACAATTATATTATCTGTATTTCTACATTTTGATGGATCAATTTTAGAATGCAGGGTACTGAGCTGAAATAAGGAGTATGTATACAAGAAAAGGCACTGTAGTGGAAAGGACACTGGATTTGGCCTTGAAAGACGTGTTTGAATCCTGAGTTCTGCCCTTTGGATGTGTCTCACCTTCTTGAGGCCTCTGTTTTCTCCTATTTAAAACAAGAGGATTGGATGGGATGATTTCTAAGGTCGCTTCCAGATCTAAATGCTATGATCCTACGGTTACAAAGAAGCACAGTGGAAGTACAGTGGAAAAAAAGACTTGGAGTCAAGAAGACCTAGGTTTGAATTTCACTTCTGATACTAGCTATATAACCTTGGACAAATCACTTAAGTTCTTTAGCCTCATTTCTCTCATCTCTGAATTGGGGATGATAATACTTATACTACATGGTTATTGTTGGAATTTTTATTGCTATATTGTTATAAAGAGATAATAAAGTTAAACACTTAAAACACTAGATAAATGTCAGTTATTGTTATTATATTAAATGAAAGTAGATGGCATGTTGAGAATGAGAACTAATACACAACAGATTCTACTTCCTGTGTCTGAGGGGATTTGAAGCTTTGCAGTTAAGATGTAGGATCCATATATGTGACTTTTCTCCAGGTGACTGCAGTACTCTCTGCAATTAAGGGCCCCATAGCTGATGGACTGCTAGGTTAGGGGGGAGTCCCTAAAAACCTTTACCTTTGACAGCTTGTTGAATGAAGGCTGTTGTCCCATCACTGAGGGTCACCGTCTGCAGTCCCAAGTTCTCCATGGCACACTGCTACCTGCACTCTCAGGCATGAATTTTGCTTTTGGGCAGCCCTAGAAGCCACAGCTGGGTGAAGAGATTTTCTTTGAGGTCACAAATCTGACAAGAGAGGACAATGACATACTGTCAATCACACAGCTCTGTTCTGCTGAAAGACAACTGGGACAGAGAAGTCAGGGTCTAGAAAGGAAAATGGACAAACCATTTCAATGTATCAAAACTTTCAATAAACGTGTTGAATAATTGATCAAAATGGAGAATACAAATAAAACAGAGGCATTATGGTCATAAAACTTGGAAAGTAAGACTTCATTTATCAAAACCCATTTTCCAATGGAATATTATCTTAAAGAAGGGCATAATGGAAGGCAGGCAGCTGATAATTCCCACTGCTCCTACTTTTCAGAGTTCATGAGTATAAGACTGGGAGATCACTGATTGTCAAGCTCAAGGCCCCAAAGGCCTAACCCTCTATCTATGCTGCAAATATGAGTTATCATTGCCTGCAGAGTGGTGCCCCTCTGAAGTTGCAAGTACATCCATGCTTGTGAACCCTTGCCTACCCGCACTCCACAGAGAGCATAAACCAAGGCAGAGAATGGATGTCTTCTGCTCTAGGCTTAACAGGCATAACTCTTATGGCCTGCTAATAGCTCTTCTTGACCCTGAACCCAGTCTGCCTCCTTGGACACTTGTAACCTACCTGTGTTGATTTCCTAGGTTGGCTTTGGACTGATACGCTTCTATCTACTCCAGAATACCTCCCAGCACTAATGTCTAATCGGTCTCATCAGACTCCTGGTCAAGGCTTATTCTGTCCTGCACAGGGCCCCATCCAGATCATCCAGATCTCCTCATTTTATGGGAAGGACTTGACAAAAACCCCATCTTTCCACCCAGATGGAGACAATGAGGAACAATGTGTCACTAAAAAAAAAAAACCAACCAAAAACCCAACTGAATTTCCTTAAGAGTGAACCTCCAGGCAATGTAGATAAAGTTCATATCTTAATTTATCAATGATGTGGTTACCAGCCCCCACCAAACACCCATACAGACATCACTGGTTCAATAGAAACTTGTAAATCAGATTATCAAGAGAATAATGGGAAATTATTCCTCATGGGAAATAATTACTTAGTTTGATGAATCTGAATAGAGATTGCACTTCCTGCCCTTCACCCCCAATCTGGCTTGTACAAAAACCTCGATGTAGCATATAATCACATTTTTGGAATAGTAAATAATAAATGCTTACTGATTGATAGGTAGAAAAAAGTATTATAATTAAAGTAGTGAAGGTGAAGATAATAACAAAAAACCCTTTATTTGAATGGACTATTTTTAAAAAAAGGGTAAATATATGTATTTTAATAAATTTATATCTTTTGCTGTATGCATATATAAATGCACACAAACACTCACATATACTTCTTTCCTTTCAAAGAAACTAGTTTTCGGGATGAAGCCTGTATTTTGGAAGGGCAACAAAGTATAGTGGATAGGACTGGAGTTAGGTAGATTTGGGTTCAAATTCCTCCTCTCATACTTGTGTAACTATGGGTCAATCACTTAAATTGCCTCAGTTTTCTAATTTGTAAAATGGGGTAATACTGGTAGTGTTGATCTCAAAAGGTTGAGCGAAAATGCATGTCAAATGCTTTTGAAACTTTAAAACATTAAAATATCAGCAGAGAGACAATTATGGTATAATGGAGGGAGAACGGGCCTCAGAGTCAGGAAGACCTGGGGTTCAAGTCTTGTCTCTGACATACACTGACTCTGTTCCTTGGAATATCACCTCAATGCCACACATAATTATCAAAAACTGTAAGATGCACATCAGTTACCATCTACATTGGTCAAGGAAGTTTCCTGACTGAAAATACCCTATGCTAACGAAATTATAGTTCTGGAATAGAATGGAAATAATCCTTTATACTACAGTTAAGACAAGTCAATTCTTATCTACTAGTCTTCTCATCCCCAAATTAACCCCAACACATTTAATATTTATTCTCATCTGTTTGTAAACTTTTAATAATCTTTATTTTAACTTCTCCATATTTCATAATATGTATTACATATACAAATCTGTATGCATATATGTACACACACATATATACACATAAAAATGAAAAAAAAAACTTTAAATAAAGCCTAGCTAATACTGAATATAGTAGAGTTTTTCAGTTCCCAGATATTATTATATTCCATCTAATATGTATCATTGTCATCTATTAAAGTTCCACCACAATCATGGTGTTGGGGGGAGCCTGTTTTCACAGGCCCTACCAAGGCACTGAGGATTTCAAGATGGGCCTGAAAATGGAGTATGCTGGTCTTAGCCCAGTTAAATTCAAAGATGCTCATCTCCAAAAGACAGGCAGTTAATTGTGAAAATCTACATTTGTGTAATATACAAATTAAAGGCCTATCTAAAGCATCTCGCAGCAATGGCACTGATTGATTTTTAAGATTCTAAGTAGCTTTTTCATATGGTTCCAACTCTGCTTCTAGAAATCTACCTACACACATGATCTGCATCATGTGTGGAAGTGGAAGATTAGGTAAAGTGGTTTAGGGAATGTTTGGGGCCACATCACCTCATCAGCCTGTCTAAGGCATGTCTACTAGGGCTTGGCTTCTCAGTGGAAAGAGGACTTATACTGATGAAATAATGGATCTTTAATTCAAAGAAGAACATAGGAACCATTGTCACAATTTTTCTCAAAACATATTTGGTTTCAGCCTGTGGTCAATTAGGACCTCCCAACATTTTCCTGTTCATATGTTAAGGCATGGAAGGAATTGTGATCTTCACCTGTGGAGGGGACATCCACTCAGATGAAATCATGGATCTGTGAAGTAGCAAAGCAAGTGCTGAGGCAGTCACTGACCTTAGGCAAAAGCCAAAGGAGAAGTCTAGAAAATGCTGAAAATTGTTCCCTATCCTGTCCCACAATGACTTCAATATTGCAACAAAGTGGTGGGTACTCCAAAATATTCTTGCTCTGCCATGTTTCAGGTTTAAGGGAATTTGGCATCTGCTATAGCTTGGCTCACTGATGTAATTTCTCCCCCAAACTGCTAAAAGTATACAAGCAACACAGATGATAAAAGAAGGGTATGAAACTGAATGAGCCCATCAGAGTCAGCAGTCCAGTGAGGAGTTGAATTTACTCTCCCTTTAAATTTCTGTCTGTTCTGACACAAGTAATTTGATTCTATGTAATAACTGTTCACCTATTTCCTATCCCATCACATGGGTCACTGAGAATACTACTGAACACTTGGAACAAAGCTGTCTGTGCTCTGCCTCATCCACAGAGAAAGAGAATCCAGAATTTAAGTAAATAAACAAATCTAATTTGCTTAGAGAGGAAAAAAATGGAGGATGATTTCATTTTGATATGAAATTTAAGACAATATCCATGAAGAAAATTTCATAGCCAAAAATAAAATCACAGACTCTTACAGCTAAGGTTGTCATCTGGTCTAACTCCCTCATGTTTTTTTGGATGGGCAAACTGAGCTCCTCACATGGTGAGTGACTTATCCAAGGTCGTTCAGGGAGTTGGTGTCAGAATTGGAACTCAGATCATGACTTCCTTCTCCATGCTTCCTTTTGTACACTAGGAAAACTTAACTTCTCATTAAGGATGTAGGAAAACTGGTAAGACTACTGGCAAGTGACAATAAAAAAATGGGTTCTGAGAACATGCTATAAAATGATTTCAGTGTTTGTTATTTTGTGGGACGATAGATTTCTACACACACCCCCCTCCACACACACACATATACAAACTGCAATTTAAAAAATTTGGTTCTGGGGACTTCTACAAAGCAAAAACCAAATGGAAACACAGGAAATTAATTACAGAAATCTGCATTAATGTAATACATAAATTAAAGGCATATCTAAAGGAACTCATAGCAAGAGTACAAATTGATTTTAAGAGCCTAAGTAGCTTTTTAATATGATTTAAACTCAGCTGCTAGAAATCTACACACATGACTTGCATTAGAGCCATGAAGATTAGGAAAAGTGAATTGTTCTCCAATCCAAAAGACATTCAATATGGCGAATTTTACAATAAACTGCAATCTGTTTAGTCAAAACAAATACTTTTAGGAATCACAGTTTTATCCACATGTTTAAATCTATTTAATACATCACTTGTGCATGAGTACTTAAGTTTAAAATTTAAGCAATGAAGGAAAGTCTGAGGCAAAGATATTTTAGAACACAAGTATCTTAAGGGTCAGCTTACACAGTAGTGAATAAGAGAACTTAAATTTGAGGTTCTCAGTCTTGTTTCTTTATCTTTATTATCACATACTAACAAGGTGAACTTATTCTTGCTTTTTGAAAACAATTTACTACTGGCTTAGGTGCTATTACCCAGGCAAAAACTGATGACAGTGGCATCTTATTAGAAATGTCACTCTTGAAGACAGGTTTGCAGATAGGATTTTGTATCTCATAAGCTTACCAAAAAGTTCACAAGTTCATTTTCATTCCCAGTTTCATCGACCAAATGTTATTTTTTTCTCCCTATAGCCTGTCTTCCGTATGTCTCCCTGCTTGAATAACTGTGTGATCCCACTGCTGGGGGACCCTCCAGTAATGCCTGAGAAGGGAGCAATCCCACACCGAGTACCAATATTTACATTATCCTGAGTACCCTCTATACTTCAGTGTACCTCCTTTTTACCACTCCACTACCCAGCAGGAGTAGGGATGGGGTGGGAGTGAGGTAGTCACACAGCACAAAAATTATTTTTCTGTTTCATGCATGCAACGGGCAAAGACTGTATTGTCCAGTAGCTAACCTACCGGTGACTGGATTTCTGAAGCTAGCTAGGCTGTTCCTCAGAAAGAAGACTAAACTTGTTGCTGTAACCACACTAGAAGTCTTAAGTAGCATAGTACTATGCATTCCTTTGGCATATTCTTTGGGAACCCTGGATGATTTTCATTGTAACTATGAAGTAGACTTGGTGGAGACGAGGTTCTAAATTAGCATCTGCCAGACTACTGTAATAGCCTTCTTAAAAGTCTTCTCACCTCCACTCTCTATTTTCTCCAATCCATCCTTCACACAGCTGCCAAAACAATCTTACTTATACACAGATTTGGATCATATTACTCCTCTGCTCAAAAATCAAATGGCTCCCTACTGGTCACTGAGAAAAGGGCCTTCGTGGTCTAGCACCACTTGACTTTTCTGCCCTTGTCTCATGCTACTCCCCTCTACTCATGCTAAATGCCATCCTAAAGCATATCTTGGCCTCATGTCCAAGTCTCTGTTCACTGTTCCCTAAGCCTGCAATGTCTTCCTTCAATCACTTTGTATTAGGGAACAATCAAAGATTTCCAGGCAGGAAAGTGACATGATCAGATATATGTATAAGAAAGGCCGTACAAAGAAAGATTCACTGTTTTCTTAATTGGATATAGATTTTTAGATTTTAGTGATGCCTTTTGTTTTTACTTCAGTCATTTCCAGATATATTCCTCCCCCACCTTATCAAGAGAGCCTTCCCTTGTAATAAAGTGGAAAAAAAAACCAAAACTCCTCAATCTGATATTCTTCAAACAGTTAGACTACACTGTGGTACATTATGTGCTGTGTGGGGGCACATTTTTATTGCTAACTGTTATGAATAATATGAAGGGCAGATATCACATGTCCTTAAGTTTGCTGTTAGGGAATCTTGGTAACATTTAAAGGAATGCTCCAGAGCATGCTCTGTTACAGATAATTCTAAGATCCTCTACTCACGCGATATGTTACTGGTCTAGTGAGATTGCTGTTACATTTCTCAAGTACGATTAGGCTCAGAATTTCATACCGACAGTTCATGTGTATTTCTTAAGAATTACCTTGTGGAACTGGTCAAATGTAATGAGGCACTATCCATACTTCACAACTATACCAATGCGCTGAATCCCCGAATACATCTATTTACCATTCGGATTTTTATCTTAAACATCCTCACTTTTTTGTTTGATTTGGATTTGGGGGACCTGGGTTTCTACAAATAGTATTACTGTGAACAAATCACTTAACATTCTCAGAGTTTCAGTCCTCTCTCATCTGTAAAATGGGAATAAAAATAATCATTCTACCCCTCCTCAAGAACTTCGAGGAACTGAGCAAACCTTAAAGGGAAATACATACACATACATACATACCTATGTGTTATTTTATTGAAATCATTTGCTTTCAAAGGTAACATGCTACCAAATAAAATAATCAATTTAACAAAATAATACAAGTTACTTGTAGCCTTCAGTGGAAGTTACTTAACTGCATGACTGATGCTGCAATGTATGTCATACAGACAGCGCTGGAAGAGAAAGGCAGCCAGGTTTTCTGGTATTAGTTAGACTAAAGTGATATCCACTCTTGGTTAACCCATTAAATTACTGCACACCATTCTGATTAGGGGCTACAATGATGTACTCCCTGGCCCAGAGAAGATCTTAGATAGCTGCTGTCAGGATCTTGTTTTTGCTATAAAAGCACTGATCACATTTCTATCTTATTATATTCATGCCTATACATCTCAGTTTTTATTTACATTAAAACAACAAGGGCCAGGGTACAGTAGGATGATGGTAGCAGGTCCAACAAAAAGCACTGGAAGGCCAATTCCACTGATCCTTTCAACTGAGGTAGCCACCTTTATTCATTCACTCATTTATTCATTGGACAATTCTAAGAACTAGGTGCGTACAATGCATCTTGCTAGTGAATTATTTGTTTCTCATCCAATTCTTACATTCACAAGGGCTAACTTTTCTTGCCAATGGGGAGTGGGCTTTAAATGACTCCTGCCTGTGGCCAGCCAGACAATTAGGATGAGAATGGGTGTCTAAGACTACCAGGGAATACATGAATTCTTCCCATGAGATGAGGAGCAAGTCTCAGAATAATAAACTGAAAATAACTGTGGGTAAATGGATGGGCTTTCAGACTCTAACTTATTCTTTATTATCCTTGAGGAGTTTAAGGAAATATGTCTATACTGGAAACTCTCAACATGTATTTGTTGAATAAAAAAATGTATATATTTATCGTATCACAAGTTCTGGGAGTAAGGGTAATAATAACTCATACAGTAGGCACTTAAATGCTTGCTGAATTAACTATATGCAAAAATCTTTACTACTGTGTAGTAGTTAAAATCTTAACAAAGCATGGGCCCAGAGGGACCAAATGAATGACAAATAATACTGTATCTCAGTTTCAAACTAAGCTCATAAATCCAAACGTGAATCCTGACCTCAACGCTCCTTATTACTTGTTGGGATAGAATCTAAACTTCCCACCAAGGCTAGCCTTCTTGACTGCTACCAACCTCCCCTCTCCCACTTATCCAATCTGAGGATGTGTTACTCACAAGCTAATCTTCTGGGAATCCGGACTAGTCACCTACTGTTCTCTGGTTCTGCCTCCATTCATCATGTGGAAAAACACTATCTTGCTTCCAGAATCTTTCTGATCCACATGCATAACTTCCTTCAAGAACCAGCTCAAGACAAAGCCTTCCCTAACACCTCATCCTCAAATCACTTCCTAACTTACAGAGGCAGACAAACAACCAGGTGGTCTCTAAAGGTCTCTTCGAGATCTACCATACTGAATTAAAAGTCACACTACCAGTTGCTATCACGCTTTTGTTTTCAAAATGATACACATTCTTTCATTAGATCCATACACATTCTTAATAGATGCTTGTGAGCTTGAACTGAATCGCTTATATATTATCTTGTAGTTGCTCCCTAGTTATTTCATGTTCTTTGGAATTTTGTCTACCTTTTCTGTGCTGCCTATGCCCTTCAAGTCTCCAAGTACTCTGAGGAAGGGTCAGAAACTAAGGGTTACTATAGAGCCTTCCCATTACCTCTGGTCTCTAAGATCCAATGCCTTACCAGGCCCTTAACCCCGCCTCCTACTCACTAATGGAAGCTGCCAGATGGTAGCAGAAGTATAGTGTTGGAGTCAGTGGGTGAGAGTAGAGCCAGGGCAGGAAAATTAACTACATGCTTAGTGACAGGACTGAACAAAGAAGGGAACAAATGAAAACACCCAAATAACTAGATGAATTAATTGCTCTAGGGTGTTAACTTTTGTTATCAGTATACTAATGTATCTTGAACACTAGAGGCCAAGTTTGAGGGCTGAGACATGATCACCTCAAGCTACATAAAAATGACTTGAGCAAGCACAGTATAATTTGTATCTTTTTTCCCCAGTAGTTTTAAAGGTTTAATACCAGTCTGACTGAAGCCCATGCACACTAACTATACACTATGATCTAAATACATGCTCATTTTCAATACCATAAATACTGAGTGGCCAAAGACTAACACTTAATCATGATGTTTAAAATGAGGGAATGAATCATTACCTTTTGAGGGGCACATTTATTCAATGCACGTAGAAACCAGCACCAGAAACAAGTTTCTCATTTTGTGCGCCTCTTACAGCATTATTTTTGACTGTGAATTAATGAATTGGCTTTTCCCTCTGCTTCTCCTCACTGAATCTGCTAATTCCTGGATTTGGGACTTCAGTACCTAAATAGTAACTCATCTACCATTGCTGTAAAATCCACCTTGGGACAAAAGCAATGGAGAGACACCATAACTGAACTGAACATTTCAATGGCACACCTTAACTCAACTATAAATCAGGTTCTGCTACTCCTCAACCTAAACTTTTTTCTAGTGTGAGAAGACTGGAAAGTACTCCCAGGATTAAAGTGGTGCACGAAGAAATTGTAGGCAAACCATGGGGCAGTGTCTGCATGTACATACTGAAGTACAAAGCATCCCATATGAAGAGTATACATAGGACATTGCTTAATAAATACATTAATGGCAGTGATGTGCTTCCAAGGGAAACTGATGGCTTCAGTCATTCTGAACCCAAAGTGAGAGAACTTGGTGACTGAACTGCTTTGAACCCAAAGTGAGAGAACTGCTGTCAGAAGCTGGCTTTAAATCTCTGAACAGTCAACATGCTTAAGATGATGTGGAGCTGACACCTCATGGTCAAAATTACATGAATGTTTTTAGTGTCTGAAGCTCAAGGGAGAAGAAGGGGAACTTTGGGAAGGAAGAGGTCCTTGCTGAAATCAATTTGTTAAGAAGGTGAGCATGGGGTCAGATGAGAGGGAAAGGACAATGAGAAAGTAGTGGGGCCCAGGGGTGAAGAGGAGAAGGGGGTGACCATTTTAGAAAACATCCAAGGGAACTTGGGGTCAGGGTAGATGTAAGTCAGGGAATCTGAAGGGCAGCATACGATGAATGCAGTTGTAACATAGGAAGCTATCAGGATTTATGGTTACTGGAAATCAGAATCATGATGGATAAAGGGGATGGAAACTTCAGGGGATTATATTATTTTAGATCAATTTCAGGGTGGGGAATTAACAAAGTTAGTCAGTCAAAAAGCATTTATTAAGCACTTCCTATGTGCCAGGCACTGTGTGAAGGCTGAAGACTAGCCCTGGGGATGCAAAGAACAGTATAGTGTCATGGGACCAAAATGAACGACTATGAATATTACGGGATAAAGGGATTGTGGAGGAAGCAAGAGGCTGGGGACCGTGAGCAAAGGTCATGTTGCCCTTATATCTGCAGAAAAAGGATTATCTTTTCTGGATAACACTATTATCCTCTTTGGATCCTTCTGGGGCAGCCAGGTGGCGCAGTAGAGAGCTGGGCTCGGGGTCAAGTACGACTGGAGTTTAAAAGTTGTTGGACCCTGGGCGAGTCCCTTAAAACTCTTATCTTCCTCAGTTTCCTCAACTGTAAAAACAGGGAAAATAAGAGCACCTACCTCTCAGCGTTGTTGTGGGGAGCAAATGAAGTGATATTTGTAAACAGTCCTTTGCGCAGTGCCTGGTACACAGTAGGTGCTTAATAAATGTTGGTTTCCCTTCCCTTGGCTCTGAGAGGGCCAGAACAAAGGTACAAGGAGAGCGGCCCCATAGCTCTTATCTTGTGTCTTTCATTGGACAATAACTTTAGGGCTGGAAGGACTCTCAGAGGTCCAACCCGGTCATTCTGTGGATAGGGTAAAAAGACCGGCCTAAGGTAAAACATCACGGGGGTGGGCACATGCTGTTGACTGACAGCTTGACGCTGGGTGCAGCGATGCCCAGAGGAGAGGTGCCAGGGATACCTCTAGGGCACAGACTGGGGGAGGGGGCCATGTGGCAGAAGTGGAGAGCCCGGGCTTGGCCCTCGGGCCCAGGAGATGTCCGGACGGAACCGGCAAACGTGGGGAGGGTGGACAAGTGGGTCCAGGCGATGGGGGAACAGAGTGCAAAGGTCACGAGGACAGCGGCTGGGGGGGGTAGGCGGAGGAGGAGGCCTGATCACGCGCGGTGGGGGCGGGTCACGGGAGGCGGGATGGGGGGGGCCCGGACCCTGCTCTGGGGAGGGGGCGCTCTGAGGAGGAGCCGGGCGGCTTAGGCCAGGCCTACCCTCCTTCCCGCCCGGATGCCCCATTTGGGCTGAAGAAAGCTGGGCATGCCGGACTCGGGGCCTCCTCTCCCCTTTGAGCCCTGAGCCCGCCCGGCTCCCCCGACCCGGACAGCAGCCCCGTTTTCCCCGCAGCCACCAACCTGACAGCCCCCGAGGCCGACTCCGCCGACAGACCGCCATGCACCGGGCCCCTCTACCAGCGCCGGCCCCGCAACCCGCCTGCGCCATAGCCCTCCCGCCCGCGCGCTGTGCTGCCTCGCCTGAAATACAGGTTCCGGGGCCGGAGCCCCCACCCCACCCGCCCGCCTGTCGGCCGCGCCCCTATAGCCACCCCGGAACCTGCATGACTACAGCACAGCGCGCCCGGTTCCGCCCCCTGGTGTGGCGATTCTTCTGCTTATCCTGGTTCCGGGGCAACTGGAGCCTGGGCCACCAGGGCTCTGGTTTGAGTCTCTCAGAGGCTCCCTCCCTGCCCGGCCTCTCCCCTCCCCCTTCGAGGACTGACGCCTAGGTAGAGGGGACCGGGGGAACCTAGAGCTAGGGGGCGTGATGGCGTCATGACGCCGCGCCTGGGACGCGTTCCTGATGTTATGGCAACCGGCGAGCCCCTGTCTCTCTTGCCTTCCTGTCGGGATAAATCATTCCACTCCTCTCCCAAGGGGTATCGGGAGGCCCAGAGGGGACTGAAAGAAGCCTGCCAGGGCCCAAGTGCTGGCGGCCGCCCACCTGGCGTCCTAGGATGTCCGACCTGGGGAGCCTGTCGGGACAGGGCTAGAGAGAGGAGGGGCAATTCTGGGGATCACCCCAGAAGATGCTGGCCCTGATGATTAGGGCCGGGTCACGTTTTATCTCCCCTTAAAATAGTTGCTTATTAAATATTTGTTGCAATGATGAAATTGAGAGAAAGAAGCCTGGGAAGGCTCCTGGCTGCTTTTTCTTTCTTCCTTTGTGTCTTGCATCTTTGTATCTTAGTGTCTGTGCAGTGTCTCGGCGGTCCTGCAGTCCTCTCTGTGTCCTCTTTCACCTCAGGACACTTAGTTCTCCCGATTCCCCCCTTAGAATGGGAGTTTCTGGAGAGCAAGGACTGTCTAGCTGTTCTATTTTCTTAGCATTTGTGCATTTGTGTTTGTTCAGGATCCCATTGGGGGTTTTCTTGGCCATTTCCTTCTCCAGCTCATTTTACAGATGAGAAAACGGAGGCAAGCAGGGTGAAGTGACTTACTCCGGATCACCCAGCTAGTGAATGTCTGAGGCTGGATTTGAACTCATGAACATGAGTCTTTTTGACTTCACACCTGGCTTTTATCGACCTAACTGCCCCATAACTTTGTTTTGTAACTGTTTAATAAATGCTTCATCGATTCACTCATTTGTTCATTCAATGCCCTCATGCAGTCCCTTGGCGTCCAAGCCTACCCACTGCTTTGGTGCTTTCTCCTACCCTTCTAAAAAACAATCACAACAAAAAAGTAGTCACTTTCTGTCACATCCCCTTAGGGTCCTAATTGCTTCGTCTAAGAAATACTTACTAAGCTGCTTAGTATATTCAGAATACTATGCTTGGAGCAGTGTAAAGAGCCTTAAATTTTGGAGTCTGAAGACTCGGGTTGAAGTACCAGTTCTGCAGTTGGGTGTCACTGCCGCTTTTCCCTGTCTGGGCCTCAGTTATTTCACTGTTCCTTCAGTAACCAAATCCTGTGAACCTAGGAGAGATTTAAAATTTTGATTCCTAACCTAAGGGAGATTATAGTCTAACAGAACAATTGATGCTTAAAGTATTAATGGTTGATAATGACTTGACTCTTGGTCTTCATATTTTGCTATTTAAAAGTAAATCCTTCAAAATATGGAATAAATGCTAAAAAGGGATAGTAATATCAATATTTGTGAGGATATTTTTGACTCAGGGTATATTTACCTCCCTCTATGGGTAACCCTGATTGTGCAATGCATTGGAGCTCTAATTAATGCAAGCTTTTAGGAAAAAAAGTAAGAGAAGTGGTAGGTATTCTTGAAGTCAATATGGTCGAGTGAATTGAGCACTGAATTTGGAGTGAGATGTGGCTTTGAGTTCTGACTCTACTATTAACTCTGTGGCTTTGGGCAGTTTTTTTCCCTTAGTTTTCTCAGCTGTATATCCAAGATATTAATAGTATTATCTGCCCTGCAGCATTAAGATAACCAAATAAGATAATGCATGTAAAGCATTTTGTAAAGATTAAAGTGCTATTTAAAACATAAGTTATTATTATAATAACTGACCAGTTGTCCTAATGATGGAGACTGGGTAACTGAAAGGTAAGTCTGGAAGACTATTGAGGGAAGAAAGCATAGGGACTATGCAAACTTCAGGGTTCGCACTCTTTTAGGTATGTCTACCACTGCTAGATGCCTTCATGCTGCTTGCTACTTACCACAGGGTCATTGACTGTGATGCTGATTCCTTCTGATTTTTTCCTAATTCATCTCTTCAAGTAAAACGTGTTCCTCTTGTGCCACATTCCTCAAGTGGTCTACTTTCTGCAATCTGACAATACCGTCAATAATAAAATTGTTATTGGGTTAATCAGAGAAATTAGTTTGTACTAAATGTGAATGTATGGCCTCTTCTAGTTACCTGATGCCTTCAAGTGTAATGCAGTGAAAAGAATACTAAGCTACAATTCAGGAACCTTGTCTCAATTCTGTGTGATTACAGCCAGGTCATTTACTACTCTGGGATTCATTTTCCTCAGAGTGAAATGCCGGTGTTGGACTGTACAATCCTTTAAGTCCTTTCCACCACTAGCATTTTATGATTCTAATTCAATTAAAAAACACATGTTCTCGGGGAGGAGCCAAGATGGAAGAGTAGAAAGACTCACGTATGCTAGCTCCGAATCCACAGCCCATAAATTTCCTGTAAAAAGAACTCCCCACAAATTCTGGAGCAGTGGAACCCGTGCAGATTCTGGAGCAGTGGAACCCATGCAGAAACACAGTGGAAGAGATTTCCGTTTCAGAGAACCCTGGAAAGCCATCCCCAGGGGTCCATTGTGGCCCGGAAAGCGGAGTCCACCCCTGAACTTCCCTGGCCCCACGGCCCAAGAGGAGCAGATCCGAGCAGGCTTCAGGGATGGAATCTCTGGTGGCCACGAAGGTCCCTCCACCCACAGGTGCTACAGGTCAGTGAGAGAGACTTCTGGGCTGGTCGAAAGGGGAGCAGGGTGTCTCCGCAACTTGGGGCCCCTTGGGAGGCAGCGGCGGCCCGGGACTCCTGGAGCAGCAGGCAGGAGCTCCATTACCGAAGGTCTCTGCATAAACCCCCTGAGGGGACTGAGCCTGGGAGGCAGCCCTGCCCCCACCCCAGCACCAGAACTTAAGCTCACATTGAATAGCAGCCACTCCCACCATGAAAAGCCCTGAGGCTGGGAAGCAGCATTTGAATCTCAGACCTCAAGCACTAGCTGGGCAGATCTAGGCAGGGGTGGAGAGGAATCTCAGAAGTCAAGTAACTGGCTGGGAAAATGCCCAGAAAAAGGAAGCAAAATAAGACCATAGAGAGCTACTTTCTTGGGGAAGAGATGTTCCTTCCTCCTTTCATTTCTGATGAGGAAGTACAATGCTTGCCATCAGGGAAACACGTGGAGGTCAGGGCCTCTGTATCCCAGACATCCAAGGTGGATGTCCGGTGGGCTCAGGCCATGGAAGAGCTCAAAAAGGATTTTGAAAATCAAGTTAGACAGGTGGAGGAAAAACTGGAAAGAGAAATGAGAGAGATGCAAGAAAAGCATGAAAAACGGGTCAATACCTTGGTAAAGGAGACCCAAAAAAATGCTGAAGAAAATAACACCTTGAAAAATAGGCTCATTCAATTGGCAAAAGAGGTTCAAAAAGCCAATGAGGAGAAGAATGCTTTCAAAAGCAGAATTAGCCAAATGGAAAAAGAGGTTCAAAAGCTCATTGAAGAAAATAGTTCTCTCAAAATTAGAATGGAACAGATGGAGTCTAATGACTTTCTGAGAAACCAAGAAATCATAAAACAAAACCAAGAGAATGAAAAAATGGAAGAGAATGTGAAATATCTCATTGGAAAAACAACTGACATGGAAAATAGATCCAGGAGAGACAATTGAAAAATCATGGGACTACCTGAAAGCCATGATCAAAAAAAGAGCCTAGACATCATCTTTCATGAAATTATCAAGGAAGACTGCCCTGAGATTCTAGAACCAGAAGGCAAAATAAGTATTGAAGGAATCCATCGATCACCATCTGAAAGAGATCCAAAAAGAGAAACTCCTAGGAACATTGTGGCCAAATTCCAGAATTCCCAGGTCAAGGAGAAAATATTGCAAGCAGCTAGAAAGAAGCAATTCAAGTATTGTGGAAATACAATCAGGATAACACAAGATCTAGCAGCTTCTACATAAGGGATTGAAGGGTGTGGAATAGGATATTCCAGAAGTCAAAGGAACTAGGACTCAAACCAAGAATCACCTACCCAGCTAAACTGAGTATAATACTTCAGGGGAAAAAATGGTCTTTCAATGAAACAGAGGACTTTCAAGCATTCTTGATGAAAAGACCAGAGCTGAAAAGAAAATTTGACTTTCAAACACAAGAATGAGAAGAAGCATGAAAAAGTAAACAGCAAAGAGAAGTCATAAGGGACTTACCAAAGGTGAACTGTTTATTCCTACATGGAAAGACAATATTTGTAACTCTTAAAATGTTTTAGCATCTGGGTAGTTGGTGGGACCACACACACACGTACACACACACACGTACATGCGTGCACACACACACATACACACATGCACGCACACACAGAGACAGAGGGCACAGAGTGAATTGAATAGGATGGGACCATATCTTAAAAGAAATTAAGGTAAATGGTGAGAGAGAAATGTAGTGGGAGGAAAGAGGGTGAAATGGAATGGGGTAAATTATATCTCATTCAAGAGGCAAGCAGGAGACTTTTTAGTGGAGGGAAAAAGAGGAGAGCTGAGAAAAAAAAAACCATGAAGTTTACCCTCATCACATTCGACTAAAGGAAGGAGTAAAATGCACACTCATTTTGGTATGAAAACCTATCTTACAGTACAGGAAAGTGGGGGAGAAGGAGATAAGCAGGGAGGGAGGGATGATGGAAGGGAGGGCAATGGGAGAAGGGAGCAATTTGAAGTCAACACTCAGGGAGGGACAGGATCAAAAAACAGTATAGAAACAATGGGGGGCAGAATAGGATGGAGGAATATACAGTTAGTCTTACACAACACAACTGTTATTGAAGTCATTTGCAAAACTACACAGATATGGCCTATATTGAATTGTCTGCCTTCCCAAAGGGAATGGGTGGGGAGGGAGGGATGGGGAGAATTTAGAACTCAAAGTTTTAGGAACAACTGTTGAGTATTGTTGTTGCTACTAGGAAATAAGAAATACAGTTAATGGGGAATAGAAAGTCATCTGGCCCTACAGGACAAAAGAGAAGATGGGGACAAGAGAAGGGAGGGATGATAAAAGAGAGGGCAGATTGGTGATAGGGAAAATTAGAATGCTTGGTGTATTGGGGTGGGGGGAGGGGAGAAATGGGGAGAAAATTTGGAACCCAAAATTTTGTGAAAATGAATGTAAAAAGTTAAATAAACAAATTTATATTTTTTAAAAAACCCAAAACCAAGAAACAAAGCACATGTTCAGAGGAAGCCTGTAAGGAATTATGCTAACAGTAGGTGAACTCAGGAATGTTGCAGATTGGTGAGAGATTTTTAGGTAGATTTTTTCTTTCCCACAAATAGCACCATGTAGCTACAACACACAATATAATAACCCTGGACACAGGGTGATATCAAAGAATAATCAAAATAACTTTCTAGCTCAGAATTCAAATCAGATTCTTAATTTTGTAGACTATAGTCATATTCCCTACTTCTTTGTACAGTGGGAGCTTTGTTATTTGTGGTGTAGACTGGGCTGATTCAGTCAATGGATATTTATCAAGTAGTTGTTGTAATAGGGTTAAGTGATTAGCCCACATTCACACAGCTAGTAAATAAGGATAGATTTGAACTCATGAAAATGAGTCTTCTTGACTACAGGTGTGGCATTCTATCCATTGTGCCACCTAGTTGCCTTGTAGTGTTTGCTACCAGAAAATATCCTGATGTGATCTCATGTATAGGGACATTCCCTCTACTTTTGTAAAACAACTCATTCATATCTGTCTGTCCTGTGTGATTCTTGTCCACAACCTCCCATAGGGTGTCCCCGTAATTTGTTGGGAACCTTCTTCAGTTTCTCCTAAACTTGCAATGAGAGTTACCAATGAAGTTAGATTTCCGTTGATCACTCCACATTTTTTTTTAAATTATACATTTCTGCGATGACATTCTTTACTCAACTTCTTGTTTGTAATGCTCATTCACCATGTCATTCTCCATTTTTGTTCAAATGATCTTCAGTTTTACTTGGAAACTGTGGAGTTGCATGATTTGAAACCATAAAACAACAATACTGGAATACTGGTATTAAAAAGATAAGCCTTTGTCTTAAATAGAACATTAAAACATTAAAATAGCGTTGAATTTTCCCCAAAGGCAATCCCAGCTCATCTCCCCCGTCTTGTTCCATTCTGGGGTCAATCCATTTGCAATGTCTGTTCACAGTACACACATATGTTGATAAACAATCTCAGTGAGTTCTCTTTTCAACTCTATATCATAGTTTAGACAATATACATTCTTCGTGTGCTTGGTTTTTCCTGTGTGGGTAGTTAAGACCAAATTCTTTTGAGTGATTATTGATCTCATTCCGGATGTTCTACAGTGTTCTAGGTCCAGATGCAATCAGTCCATTGTTATCTGTATATGTGCCATCTGAAGGACCTTACCATCTGTAGAGAATCTCTCTCTTCAACATGAATTCTGCTCTGGATCTCCATGACAATGATGAATATGTTTGGTGAGCACATATATTCTTTTTTTACTCTTGACTTGATATTAATGATCAAATGACTGTCAGGGTTATATCTATTATTTGATCTTTCATGGAATCTTAGGTAATTTTGACATTGCATGGAGTTTTTTGGAGGAGAGTTTTTCTCTGTTGAGAGAATATTTTCCTGTATTGAATCAAGTGCTTTTTAAAATAATAAACAAAGAGTAAATATTCTCTACATCTTTTAGTCAGTTGTGGAATGGTAAAATTGTGATCTGCTATGGAATGTTGTTTGCATATGCATGCCTATTCCCTTTTAATACCCTCATTGGTGCATGTGCAAATTAGTCTCATAAAAGTTATCTATAGAAGGGAGAGTATACCTGTGGTAAATAGTTGTTAATATTCTTTCAGTTATCCTTTTTGTGTAATTATAAGTTCAGAGATTTAAAATTTTTTTATTTCATTTTGTTTATATTTAGCATTGTTTTATTAATGACTTTTTTGCATCACAGTCATTTCTACATACATACATACCCTGATTTATAACCCTTTCTTGTAACATAGAAAAATAGTTAAAAATAAATTGAATAGAGTGATGAAGTCTGACAGTGTGTATAGTGTTCTTTCCTTCCAGTCTCTTGCCTCTCTTAAAAAAGGAGGTAGTTATGTCTAGTTACCTATTATTTGGGACATTATTGCTTTTTCAATTACTTAGAGTTTCCTTTCTTTTTAATGTTCTTTTCATTTATATTATTCTTCTTTGGTTCTTCTTATTCACTGTAGAGAAATTGAACATGTGAACTAAGATGCTACAATTCTGGAGGGATGAAAAATGCTCAAGAATTAAATCCTGAAGATACAATGGAAAAGAATTACAGTGAATAAAAATGGAATTTGTATGAAGAGATGGATGTGGATGCACAGGGAGCTCACCAACCAACTTAGATTTGAAAAATATTTGTACAGAAGATGGAAGCAGAGCAAGGTATGAAGAATGAATAGAAGAGTACGAAATGGTCCTATAAAAATAATTTCAGGACTGTTTAAGCTCAGAATGAGCTTTGCGATTAGCAAGAGGACTTAAGGCAATAAAGTTTTGTTTTTTCTTTTAAATAGCAATATTGTTAGGAAAAAAGATTCAGAGGAGGACTAAGATCTTTGAATGAATTGGACCGTGGTTATGTTACTAAACACGGAGAGAAAACATAGCTACTGAATTCATATTTGAATAATGTTTTCTCAGCAAAAGAGAATGAACTTTACACTGGAAATGACAGAACACAAGTGACTAACAAGGGGACTGATACACAAGACAGGTAAGGAGATAAAAGGTGCTGGCTGCTTTTGAGTAGTTCAAAATACTTGGCCCAGAGGAATAACTTCCTAGGATACTAAAAGGCCTGGCAGATGGGATGACTGAGTCACTGTCAGTTATAGTGGATATAAATATTTTTGCAGATATGGGTCTTTTTCCTTTTTTGTCTCTTTGTGATAGAGACTTAGTAGTGGTATTGCCACGTCAAGGGATATACACAGTTTAATAACTTTGGGTCCAAATTTCTTTCTAGAATGGCTGAATGAGTTCATAACTCTATCAATATTACATTAATGTGCCCATTTCCCCACATGCCCTCAGCTCTTTGTCATTTTCTTTTTTGTCAACTTTCTCAATTCAGTGAGTGTGAGATATTACCTCAGAGTCGTTTTAATTTTAATTTCTCTTATTATTGGTGATTTAGAACATTTTTTCATATGATTATTGGTAGCTAAGGTTTCTTCCTCTGAAAACTGCCTATCCATATACCTTGATCGCTTATCATTCGGGGAATCTCTTATTCCTACAAATTAGAATCAGTTCCCTATATATTTTGGAAATGAAATCTTTATCAAAGAAACTTGCAGCAAAATTTTTCTGCCATTTACCTGTTTTTCTTTTAGCTGCATTGACTTTACTTGTGCAAAAACTTTTAATTTCATATAATCAAAATTATCTGTTTTACCTCTGTGAACATCTTTATCTCTTGTTTGATAATTTCTTCCTTGCTCTTCTAATTTGTTTATATCACCTTTTATATATATATTATACTCATTTGGAGCTTATCTTGGTATGTGGTGTGAAATATTGGTCTATACCTAGTTTCTGTCAGTGATATTTGAAAGATCATGGATAAATGGGAGAAGTACACAAGATTGGAGAAGAGCCAATGTTCTGATTTTCAAAAAAAAGGATAGAGAACAGAAATTTCAAATTAAAGGTTAGTGGAAAAATTCTCAAACAGATCATTGTAGAGTGGTTGTTGAACATCTAGAAAGGGTGGCAGTGATGACAGAGCCCACCTAGCTTCATCAAGAGTAGGTCATGTCACACTAACCCCATTTTCTTCTTTAAAATTACTAAATTAATAGATGAGGCAATCTATATTTGCCTCAATTTGCCTAGATTTTAGCAAAGCTCTTGATAAAGTCTCATACAAATCTTGTCAAAAGATGGAGAGATGTAAATTAGATAATAGATAATTCAGTCAGATAGATTGAGAACTAGATGTTTCAATTGAAAGAGTTAGAGATTCAGTGTCATTGTGGCAAGAGATCTCCGGAGGAATATCCCAAGGATCTGTGTTTGACCCTGTGCTGTTTAGCATTTTTGTCAGTGATTTGGATAAAAGCATAGATGGTATGCTCATCAGATTTTCAGATGACACAAATATGGGAGAGATAACACTCTGGATCATAATCAGGATTCAAAAAGATTTTGAAAGAGCTTTGAGCTGAATTTAATAAGATGAAATTAAATGGGTATAAATGTATAGTCACATTTGAGTATAAAATACAAGGTGAGGAGAAGCATAGAGCGTAGTTCTAAAAAATATCTGGGGATTTTAGAGGATTGCAAGCTCAGTGTGAATGAGAAAATTATATAGGAGCTAAAAATGCTAATGCAGCTTTGTTAAGAGAGCCTGACTTCTAGAAATAGGGAGAAGATAATCCCATTGTACTCTGCTCTCATAAGATCTCATCCAGAGTATTGTTGTTCAGTTCTGGAAACGACCACTTAAGAGGGATATTGACAAACTGGAGAGTGTCCAGAGGAGAATAACCATGGTTATGAATGGGCTGAAGTTTATGTCATATGAAGATAGGGTGAAGGAACTGGGAGAAGAGAAGACTTAGGGAAGGATATGATCATTGTATTCTCATAGTTGAATGGTTGTCATCCAGAAGAGGAATTAGCTTTGTGGTTTGTCCCTGAAGGGCAGAAAAAGGAGCAAAGATTGGAAAGAGACAAAGACTGCAAAGACACATATTTAGTTAAGTTACAAAATAAAAAGCTTTCCAATAACTAGAGTTGTCCAACAAGTGTAATGGACTGCTTCTTCCAGGGGTGGTGGGTTCCTTCTTCTTAGAGGTCTTTGAGTAGAGACTGGATGACCATTTTTCTAATTTGTTGTAGTAGGGGTTTATTTTGTGTATAGGTTGGACTAGATGGCTACAGAAGTCCCTTTCAACTTTAAAATTCTGTGGTTAGAGAAGTTTGTACAAATCTACCCATGTTTCTTTGACTTCATCATATTCAGTCAATGGGTCAGTCAATGTCTGAGGTACTGTGCTAGGTTCTGTGTATACAAAGACAAATGAGTTTGCCTTAATGGAGTGTATATCCTATTGAGGGAGGGAATATGTGCATAAATAAGTATATACAAAATAAATATGTAATAAAGTTCATCCTATGGAGCATAATTGGAATTGCCCTCTGGGTTCCTGGTTCAGGTTGACTATGTGGAAATATTGGATCTTGCTCTCAGTCATATGTGACTCAGGGCTGAAGGGCTCATATTTTACTTTTTTTTTTTTTTAAAGGATATTTCCCCCCAATTACATGTAAAAACAATTATTAACATTTTTTGAAAAGTTTTGAGTTCTAAATTCTATTCCTATCTCCCCATTCCCCTTTCTGAGATGGTAAGCCATCTGATATAGGTTGTAAATATGCAATTGCATAAAACATTTCCATATTAGTCATTTTGTGCAAGAATACTTGAACAACAAAAGAAAGAAAGGAAGGAACAAAGAGAAAGAAAGAAAAAGAACAATGAAAAATAGTATGCTTCAGACGATATCAGTTCTTTCTGTAGAGTCAGATAGCATTTTTTGTCATGAATCCTTTGGGGTTGTCTTGGATCATTATATTGCTGAGAATACTGCTTCATTCACAAATGTTCATCGTACAGCATTACTATTACTTTGTACAATAGTCTCTTGGTTCTGCTCACTTCATTTTGTATCAGTTCATGTAAGTCTTTTCAGGTTTTTCTGAAATCACTTTGCTTGTTATTTCTCATAGCACAATAATATTCCATTACAATCATATGCCACATCTTGTTCGGCCATTCCCCAAATGATGGGCATCTCCTCAATTTCCAATTTTTTGCCATCACAAAAAGAACTACGATAAATATTTTTGTACAAATAGGCTCTTTTCTACTTAAAGAAATCTTTTTGGAATGAGATCTAGTAGTGGTATTGCTGGATCAAAGGGTATACACAGTTTTATAGTCTTTTGGGCATAGTTCCAAATTGCTCTCCAGAATGGTTGGATCAGTTCACAACTCAGCCAACAGTGTATTAGTGTCTCAGTTTTTCCACATTCCTCCAACATTTATCATTTTCCATTTTTTGTCACATTAACCAATATGATGGATGTGAGGTGGTACCTCAGGGTTGTTTCAATTTGCATTTCTCTAATCAATAGTTATTTAGAACATTTTTTCATTTGACTTTGATTAGATAGCTTTGATTTCTTTGTCTGAAAACTGCCTGTTCATATCCTTTGACCATTTATCTATTAGGGAATGAGTTTTTTTATAAATTTGACTCAGTTCTCTTATATATTTGAGAAATGAAGCCTTTATTAGAGACACTATAAATTTTTCCTCAAGTTTTCTGCTTTCCTTCTAGTTTTGGTTGCATTGGTTTTGTTTGTGCAAAAACTTTTAATTTTATATAGCCAAAATTATCTGGTTTGCATTTTATAGTGCTCTCTGTCTCTTGTTTGGTCTAAATTCTTTCCTTATCCATAGCTTTCCTAATTTGCTTGTGATATCACCCTTTATGTCTAAATCATGTACCCATACCTTATCTTGGCATATGGTATGAGATATTGGTCTATACCTAGTTTCTGTTATACTGCTTTCTCAGCAGTCAAATAGTGAGTTTTTGCCCCAAAGCTTGGATCTCTTTATCAAACACTAAATTACTATGGTCATTTTCTACAATGTATTGTGTACCTGGTATATTCCACTGATCCACCATTCTATTTTTTAGCCAGTACTATGTTGTTTTGATGAGTACAACTATATAATAACAGTTTGAGATCTGATATGGCTAGGCCAGCTTCCTTCACATTTTAAAAATTGATTCCCTTGATATTCTTGACTTTTGTTCTTCTAGATGAATTTTGTCATTATTTTCTCCATCTCTATAATATAATTGCTTGGTAATTCAGTTGGTTTGGCACTGAATAAGTAGCTTGAGTTAGGTAGAATTGTCATTTTTATTATATTGATGTGGCCTACCCATGAGCAAGAGGTTTAAATAATAATGAGGTTTTTTTTCTGGTTCCAGAACCAAATAAGTGGATGATTCAGTGAGTGTTTAAAAGGACTATCTTCACCTTCAGTTTTCTCTCTTCCTTTCCAGCTTTGAATCATATCAGGACTGTTTTATACTATTCCACAGAGAGGGTTGGGGCAAAAGGAGGCTTGTCCTATCCCTCCAAATGGCCATGACATGTGTATTTAAAGCACATATTCTACTTATGCAAACCTAAACCTGGATTTCGGCTGCTTCTTTGTGTTTCTTCTTTTCTGGTCTTGGATGAACAAGTATCCCCAAGATGAACGTGTCCAGATTGGGAGGTGAACTTATGAGTTTGAGAGTTTCAAAGGTCCTGAGTTCCAGTCAAATCACAGCTAAATAGTGGCAACTTAGGAGTCTCTGTCTAATATTCCTTGTTTGAAGTTTGTTTTCGTTCAATGCATACTAGTGAGTGTTTACTGTTAATTTTGTGCGTAGGAAATGAATACCTACCTGACATCTGAATCAAATTGTAGATTGAATACGTTTCTAATCTGCTTTTATAAAAACTCTAGATATAATCCAAAATCATCACCATCATCAATAGCAAGCATGTATTAAACACTTAATATGTTCTGTGCACTGTGCTAAAGTCTGGAGATATTTTTAAAAAGGCAAAAATACAGTTCCTACTCTCAGGGAATTCACAGTCTAGTATGGGAAGCAACAGAGTCAGGAGGTCCTCAGGGTGCCAGGAAGGGGGACACATGAAGTGAAAGGAGAACATAAAACTTCTCATTAGAACCTAGGCTCCCCCAGAACTGACCCCAGTTGGACTGCATAATGAGGTCCTGAGTAATGAGTCCCCTAAATGTAGAAGGGAGTAATACGGTACCCCAGACACTGGTCACAGCTAGTTAGAAATAAGGTAAATTTGTTGTGTTGGGCGGGAGCTCTAATCACTGAGGGAACTAGGAAAGGCTTCGTACAGTTTTGAAGGAAGAAATAGGATTTGGGGTGGTATGAATGAGGTTATTGTATAATAACATTCCTTACATTTATATGCTACAATTTACTCAGCCATTCCCCAAATGATAGGTACATGCTTTTTTTAAATCAGTTCATTGTTAACTGCAAAAAAGTGTTACGAATATTTTGTAATGCATTGAGGTCTGAAACTTTTTATCTTCCTTTTATTCCTTTGGCATCTTTCTCTTCTTCAGATATATTGAAAACCAACCCCTCAATGTCTTCTATGGTACAGACCCTCTCCAGGGGTGGGGGACCTATGGCCCTGAGGCCACATATGGCCCTCTGTGTTCTCAGGTGTAGCCCTTTGACTGAATCCAAACAAGATATGTTATATGAAGTTTGGATTCAGTCAAAGGGCTGCACTTGAAGACCTACAGGGCCACATGTGGCCTCAAGGCCACAGGTTACCCTAGTCTAGTCCAACTTTTCTAACATTTGTTCTCCTTGGCACCATTTCTATATTCTCTATAAATGTCTGATAGAGTGATGTTAGTATCCAAAATCAATTTGGTCATTGATGGTAAATTTTGGTATGAAAATCTTTTTCTATCATTCTTCTCTTTGTTGTCCTCCTGTCATCTTTAAAACACCCTCAGGATTACTTTCCTTAGTTGAATCTTTTAGTAGGCTTTCTTTAAACTGAATTTTCTGTCCATATTCTTTGATCTAAGAATTCAAGTGCTACACACATAATCCAAAGACATCAGAGATATAAAGAAATATCCCATATACACTCAAATATTCATAGCAGCATTTTTTGTAGCAAAGAACTGGAAATAAAATAGATCCCTATTGGGGAATGACTAAATAAATTATGCTATATAAATGTAATGGCATATTACAGTGCCATAAAAAATAATGAATATGAAGATACAAAGAAACATGGAAAGACTTAAATGAACCAAAGAAACAGTATACATAATGACTACAAAAATGTAAGTAAAAGGAACCTTTCCCCCAAAATGAAACTAAATGGAGGATAATATAAATAATAATAATGATAGTAATCATGCCTGACCCAAAGGAAGGGAGAGAAAATAAATCCTGCTCCACTTTCTGTAGAAATGGAGACTATGGGTGACAAATATTATCTATGGTATCAGATTCACATGATGTATTGGTTAGTTTTCCTGAACTGATTTTTTTCTCTGTGTGTTTATCCTAGCCTATAGGGCATGGACCTTGGTAGATGTTTTCTCCCTCCCACTAGCAATCTGTAACGCCAGTCAACACAGCACACTTGAGGGCTACTGCTGTGAATATTTATTTATTTAAGGGGTCGACTTGCAAGGTATAGTAAGTTCTCTATTTACTCAAAACTAAACCTTATTCAACAAACTAAAGCTTTCATAATATAATATAACAACATAACAACTTATTACCAGGGTAGCCACATGGTTTTAAACAAAACATATCATTCAGTATATCCAAAGTACTTGTTTATAAAATCAGAGGATCCCAGGCCAGGGTCTTCCCTAGAGCAACACATTCCCAGAGGTAGCAGAAAATACAACACACTCCACCCCTAGGTCATAGTAGGTTACAATACCCTCAATCAAAATGAAAGGTCCAAATCCCAAAAGTCTTCTTGGGGTTGTGTCCTTATTCCCAAAACTTGTGTCTTTATATTTTCCAAACACTGGGTGACTATATTTGTTTGCAGCTGTAGATCACACGACCACTCTGTTCTACTGATCTACCTTTCTTTTGCTTAGCTGTACCAGATAGTTTTAATAATTACTGCGTTGTAATAATTTGAGACCTGATACTGCTAAACCTCCTTCCTTTACAATTTTTTCCATCAGTTCCTTTGATATTCTTGACCTTTTGTTCTCCCAAATGAATTTTGTTATTTTTTTTCTAGTTCTGTAAAGTAATTTTTTGGTAATTTAACTGAGATGACATTGAATATATAGATTAATTTTAGCAAAATTGACATTTTATTATATTGGCCCTGCCTACCCATGAATAATTAATAGTTCTCCATTTATTTAATTCTGATTTTATTTGTGTAAAAAGTTTTTTATGGTTTTGTTCATGTAGATCGTGGGTTTGTTTTGATAGGTGTATTCCCTGGTATTTTGTACTATCTAGAGGTATTTTAAATAGTGTATATTTCTAGCTATCTCTTCCTGCAGAATCCTGTTGGTAATATATAGGAATGCTGATGATTTATGTGGGTTAACTTTATATCCTGCGACTTTGCTGAAATTATTGATTATTTCAGTTAACTTTTTAATTGAGTCTTTAGGATTTTCCAAGTATGTCAGCATATCATCTGCAAAAAGTGATAGTTTTATTATCTCATTCCTTATTCTGATTCCTTCTATTTATTTTTCTTCTCTTATTGCTATTGCTAGGATTTCCAATACAGTATTGAATAATATTGGTGACAGTGAGCATCCTTGTTTCACATCTGACTTACTGGCAAGGTTTCTAACTTATCCCCATTACAAATAATACTTGATAATGGTTGCAGGTAAATGCTTCTTATCAATTTAAGAAAAAGTCCATTTATGCCTATACTTTCAAATGCTTTTAGTAGAAATGAGTGTCATACTTTATCACATTTTTATCATATGATTTTTGTTACTTTTATCATTAATATAATAAATAATATTAATAGTTTTCCTTATGTTAAACAATCCCTGCTTTCCTGGAATGAATCCCATTTATTCACAATATAGAATCTTTATAATATATTGTTGCAACCTTTTAGCTAATATTTTATTTAGGATTTTTGCATCATTAATGAAATTGATCTATAATTTTCTTTCTTTGTTTTTAGTTTCCCTGATTTAAGTATCAGTATCATATTTGTTTCATAAAGGGAGTTTGGTAGGACACCTTCTTTGTCTATTACTCCAAATAATTTATTTAATATTGGAATTAGTTGGTTTTTAGTTTGATAAAATTCATTTGTAAATCCACCTGGTCCTGGTGCTTTTTTCTTAGGAAGCTTATTTATGGCCTGTTTGATTTCTTTTTCTAAAATAGGTCTATTTAGACATTCTATTTCTTTTTATGCTAATCTGGGAAATTTGTATTTTTGTAATATTCTTTCATTTCACTTAAGTTATTAAATTTATTGGCATATAATTGGGCAAAATAACTCCTTATAATTGCTTTAATTTTACCATCTTTATTGGCATATTCACTCTTTTCATTTTTGATAATAGTAATTTGGATTTCTTCTTATTTTAATCATATTAACTAATTGTTGATTTTTGTAATACCAACTCCTAGTTTTATTTATTAATTCAGTAGTTTTCCTATACTCAATTTTATTAATTTCATGTTTAACTTTTAGGCTTTACAAGTTAGTATTTAAGTGGGAATTTTAATTTGTTCTTTTTCTAGTTTTTTAAATTGCACACCCAGTTCATTGGTGTGTTCTTTCTCATTTTTATTGATACAGTAACTTAAGAGATATAAAATTATTGTCTTTGCTATATCCCAGAGGTTTTGACATGTTGTTTCATTATTGACTCTTTAATGAAATTGCTAATTATTTCCATTATTTGTTCTTTAATCCATACATTCTTTAAGATTAGGTTGTTTAGTTTCCAATTGGTTTTTTCTATGTTTCCATGGTCTCTTATTAAATATAATTTTTATTGCATTGTAGTCTCTAAAGGAAGCATTTAATATTTCTGCTTTTATGCATTTAGCTATACATTTTTTTGTGTCCTGATGTATGGTCAGTCTTTGTAAAGGTACCATGTAACACTGAGAAAAAGTTATATTCTTTTCTACTTACATTCAACTCTCTCCAGATATCTATCATACCTAGCTCATCTAAAATTCTATTCACTTCCTTTACTTCTTTCTTCTTATTTTTTTTTTGTTAAATTTGTGTAGCTCTGAGAGGGAAAGATTAAAGTCCTCCACTACTGTAGTAGCATTATCTATTTCCACCCATAATTCATTTAACTTTTCTTTTAAAAATTTAAATGGCTATGGTATTTGGGGCATAGAAGTTTAATATTGATATTGCTTCATTATTTATGGTACCTTTTATCATAATGCAGTTTCCTTGTTTATCTCTTTTAATTAAATCTACTTTAGCTTTGACTTGGTCTGATATCATGATTGCTACCCCTGCTTTTTTTTTTAACATTGTCTGAGGCAGTCTACTCCAGCTCTTTATTTTAACTCTGTGGGTATCTCTCATTTTTAAATGTGTTTCCTGTAAGCAGCTTATTGTTGGGTTCTGATTTTTAATCCTTTCTGCTGTCTGTTTCCATTTTATGAGTGAATTCATCCCATTCACATTCAAAGTTATAATGACTATTTGTGCATTTTCCACCATCCTATTTTTCCTCACTGTTGTACTTCTCAGCCTCTCTTTTTACCCTATCCCTTCTCTAGTTTACTTCTAACCACTACCTTCTTATTCTACGACCTTTAAAGAATCTCTCATTTATCCTCTCCCCTAACCCTACTTGTCCTTGTTCTACCCACTCCTCTAAGGGTCCCTCCCCTTTCTTCTTCCCTCAAATCTTAATCTACACACCCTTCTATGCCCCCCTCCTTATCCTGTTCTCTCACCTTCTTATTTCTTTATAAATTTAGAAAGACTTTTAGATGCATACATGCATATGCATCTAGATATATATGTTGTTCCCTCTTTAACCCAGATCTGATGAGAGTAGTGTTCCAGCACTATCAGCCTTCCACCTCTACCTGATTTCTCTGTCTCAGTTCTTCCTTTTGTGCTTCATTTTTATGAGATAATTGCTCTTTTTACCTTTTCCTACACAATTTTGCTTTTGAGAATCACCACATCATATTCAGCTCTTTTTTTAAATTACTCAGTTAATAATGACAATCTTAAGCATGCCATTTATGTTTCCACAAAAGGTTCATCCTTATTGCATGCTGTAAATCTTAAGGCCTCAGGTAAAGCATATATAGAAATGTGAACTAAAGCTTAATTATGTGAGAAATAGATTTGCATAAATCTATATAGCTTTAGTCCTAGGCCATTGATTAGAATTATAATAAATCATGTAGACATCTAATTTTACTCTTCTACTCACATTAGATTGTGATCTCTTTGGAGGCAAGCTGTCTTCTCTTTCATTTTTGTATCTTTAGCCTCTACCACAGTGCCTTGCAATAGTAAGTAAGTGCTTATTGTTATTTTTTAAAATTGTCTTTCAGATTGAATTAACTGAAATATTTCATGATTGAATTATTATTAATTGCAGGCAGTTACAGAAATTTATTCCTTTTGTTTTGTATACTTGAAAGTTGTTTAGGTATCAGTTTATGCAAAACAACATGCAAATTAGAAGCCCTATGACTTGATGCTTTATTTTAAAAGATAACCGCTCAATTCTGAACATTGGAGCTTATTTCAGTAAGTTTCTGCTATTTTTCAACATTATGTTGATACTCTGTTTTCCTTCAATGTCAGGAAAACCATCCAGAAATCTACGCAACTGAATTCAAAAGGTTTTCTCCTTTACATAGAAGGTGAGGTGGAAGAAGCCGTTGCCAACTGGGTTTTTTTTTCTTTATGACACACCCTATAATCAAAGCAGGATCATGGGATGGGAGAGCAAAAAAAAGGAAAGATATATTATAGATAATATCCAGCCCCATAATTTTATAGCTGAGGAAACTGAGACCCCAAGAAATTGTGACATGTTCAGGGTCACAAAGTAACAGGGTTTGCCTCTGTCTCCATTTCCAGCATTCCTTCACTGAATCATACTGCTTCTCCAAGATGTGTTCCACTTTATTCAGTTCTTGGCTAGCTATGGTTTATAGGACCGAATAAAGTTGGGGTTTCTGGCCCCAAGATTCCCAAGTTCTAATGAGTTTTTGTTCTGGTTCTTCCACCAATTAGTTGCATGACCTTAGATCAAAATTGCACTTTACTGACTCCTGGCCTTAGTTTCCTAATCTGGAAAATGAGAGGATAACTTCCAAGACCCCTTCCAGAAGTAACATTCTTTTGTTCTTTGTTTCTTGGTGTGGGGCAGGTTTAGGCAACCCTTTTCTAAGCAGAAGCTTTCCCTCCCCTTTCCCCTGGGACTTGGGCTTCCAATTCTTCTGATTCCCTTGAGGCTTTGAAGTTATTAGCTCTAGACCTAGAAACAGGGAATGATTTAATTCATCAGAAAGTATGGTAGTATATTTCTCATATCTATTGGAGCTGGTTGATAATGTAGGATTTATAGTGGTTGATATTATAAGGCTTAATCTTGTAAACCATAGAGTGTGGTAGGGGGCAAACCCCTAGGAATGTTCAGTACTTTCAGTCTCCTGGAAGTGGAAGAACTCAGGACATCTTTGACCCCAGGGCAAGCCTTAAGAACTGGAGTATGGGGAGGGAAGACTTTGAGCAGTCTCGGGTCATCACATCAAAGGCCACTAAACTTCCTTACTCCCTAAGTCTCTTCTAGTGGGGCATCCTTTGTGGGTGCTTCTGCACCAAAATCACAAGACAGAGAAAAGGAAGAACTTCTCCATGCTTTGCAGTCTTTCAGACAGCTTTCCATATGATCTGCGATTCACCGCGGCTTCTCTGCATGCAGGAATAATCATTTCTAGCTCTAGGATCGAGTATGTGGACACATTAAAGAGAAGACTAGCTAGCCCAGGGGAAGTTTCATTTAGGAATTTAATTATAACAATAATAATAACAATTAAAAAAGACAATACAAAATCCAAATGTTTCTTTTTACAAGTTCAGATACAATATTTTTCCCCAAGTGCAAAATACCTTATGAACCGCATTGGTTGTTTAACGTTGACTGTGTCGGAGATGCTTTGAGCAGCAGTGGTGGAAGGCAGATAAACAGCATTTCAAGATTTCTTTTGCATTTAGAAATAAAAACAAAAACCCATCATGTCCCACATGGTCATATTTCTGTTTGGGCACATTCAAAACAACCCTCACAGAAGGATGTTTTCAGTTTGTTTAACCCTCACTGCGACCATGCCATTTGGCTGGGCTTTAAGTAGGCTTAAGATTCCACTGATAGCAGAACTCAGGGTTTCCTTACCTCCAATTAGACCTTTTCTTAAATGACTTCTGGTCCTAATAAAGTCCTAAGACTAAGATGTGTTATCTTTGTATGAGGTCAAATCCCAGCAAATTCTTCAATCCATTTCCATTCTTTCCATATTGTGCTCAAGAAGAAACCAGGTAGACTGGTTTTCTAGAGTTAATTGAATTTTTGTATCCCCCTTCCTTAGTTGAGGATAGTATTTTGGGGCTCAAATATCAGACAAAAGAATCTTAAATTCCTGAAAACTTCTCAGGGACATTCAAGGAAACAACATCCTACCACATCCCAAATTTGCCTAGAGTGTGATTATGGAAAGCACCTTCTTCAGAAATCAAACCTTAGTTTTGAACCAAAGCCCCCAGACTCTACACCAAATCTACCCAAACTGTCTGACTGGATCTGACCAAATCCTGGGGAAGAGACTAGGGAGGGAAATACCACTGCCTGGGTCAGTCACAGCTCACTATCTATGTCCTTAGAGGTTTCTAGCCTTTTTACTTTGGAATGAGGTGAAATGGAGGCCTCCCTAGGAAGTGAGGCTCATTGTAGGCTGCCCAAGAGTCTAGAACAAATCCCATCATCAAGGTATCAGTTGGAGTTGCACCTAATTTTAGAGATCTTGTCCATTCCAGGATGCAAGCCAGAACTGGCAATACACACAAAGAGAGGCAGAAAAGAGAAGAGAGATGGGGTTTAATTACTCTTTTGCCTTTCTGGCATGTCCCATGCCCATCAACAGCCTTCTGGAAAAGAGGAATAATTTCTCATTCTCAGAATGATGTTGAGGTGAACTAAGGTGAATAAAGCCCCAGTAGTCTTCAGGTCATGGGAGAGCTTCTTCTTGTTGAGAAGCCCCTTGGATGCCATGTGAAGAGCCCCCATTTTGTTTTGTTACCACCCACACCAGGAAAACACCTAAATCCTCTGTGTGATTTAGGGAAGGTCAATCAACCAACACTCCCTGGATCGTTGTTTTTTCATTCCCTTAACTGTCTATCAGTTAGCACTACTATCCTTTTCCATCCTCAGAGCTGGTTCTCCCTCTGCATGCAGACCCAAGAAACAAGACATACATTTGGGATCTTAGCCATCTAGTCAGGGATTTGGGGAGTTGCTGTGCCAAAGGGGGTTTTCAATGATACTTGTTGAACTGAGCTGGGCAAACAAGTCTACATTTTGGTGTCCAAAACTTTCTTTGTTCTTAATATTGGAGGGAATCAGCAGTCTGTGGAGGTCGCCTTCAGGTCCCAGGAACCATAAAACTAGGAAGATTTAGGGGAGAGCAGGGAGAATCCAAATCCATATAAATTTTAAAGAAATCTAGCTAAATCCTGAGGAATGCCTTGTAAATTGTTTTCTAAGATGGAAAGTAGCAAGGGGAAGAGAATCAGGGAAGTTTCCTAAGCTCCTGTTGGACAGCTAGTTAGGATGGTCAATTAGATGAAAGTCTACAAAGCACTTCCTGGGAAGCATTAATATCTTGGCCAGTTAATTTTTCCTCTGCCTCCTTTCATCTTGCAGCTAGAGAGTGGCTCACTTACCCCAGAAAATAGTCAGCCATCTAATCATGAAGAGCCACATAATGATGTTAATGCATGAGAAAAAATGGATATTGGCCACAGGGCCCATCCAAAGGAGTCTAGTCCCTTACTACTGAGCCATAGGTGGGGATGGAGGCAGGGAAATAGGCAAGCAACACTTTTTCCAATATTCTGCCTTAACTTCTTATTCTCTAGAAGTGACCCATAAAAGCTGGATGATATCCTGAGGACCCATTGTGACTACTTTTGGGGACTTGCAGGAGAAAAGAGGTGGATACGAACAGCACCTAAGACACAGTTGTGTCTTGAGAACATTGTGCATATAGGATCTGGGATGCATATTTTGGTTCCCTGTCTCCCTCTTCCCTTTGAAAAGCAGCACCTGAGGATAAAGCCCTTGGAAAGGTGTAGAGGAAGATTCAGGGGTAGGGATAGGGTTAGGTAGACTGGCTGAGGTCTGACACATCTGATGACTTCCATGGCCTTATACCTTGAAAGGAATTCCTTTCATGGTCCCTATAGTCTCCCTCCTGGCCTTGGAGTCCTAAACCACTCTTTCTGAGCAACGCCTCCTGGCCCTCTTCTACTGAAACCTAGGGATATAATGTAACAAAGGGAAGGCAGAATAGCAGGGTGGTCATTCCCAAAGTCCAGGGAAGAAAGGGAAGCCACTCCGCTTTCAGTGGACAGTCAATGACCACTTCCATCTGGTCTCTGAAATCACAAGATGCTAAACTCTGCTCCCAGGAGAAGCCAAAGGAAAATGTTACAGCATGGACTGAGCAGTTGCTAGGCCATTCTGCTTTCTCTTCCATCAAGTCTCCAGAATTCCTACCCTGTCTCTGAGCTATAGCCCTGGTCCAGCCTGGCCCATGCCCCTTGGAAGTCCTATAAGTGGCTGCTGGGGACTAAAAGATATTCCAGGTCTGAAAACTTCAGTACACGTAGTTCATGTGAATCAAAACCTCTCTTCTTCCATTCCAAACATACACTCTTCTTTCTTGGGCAGCTATAAATAGGCTTGTTTCTAAATGAAAACAAAAAAAAAATAAACAAAAAAACCCCTCCCTCTATATAACATAAAGAAGACTCAAAATGATTGCACTTATTAGATGTGGACAAGGTGGGCAAAAGGCTCTCCACATGCACACACATTCCTCTCATAGCCCAGAGCCTGGGGCCAGGAACAGGCAGCTCTGGTCCACAGGACTGAAACCTCTTTCACAGAGGCCACTGAGACACCAGGGGCTGCCAGGTATGGCCCAGGGTAGTTTCCCATCAGCAGCCATGGTTCTTTAAGCATGTGACTTAGGAAGTGGTGCGGGACTCCCCCAGGGAGCACTGGAATGGGGGTAGGGGAGGATGGCTGAGCCAGGGGCTATAGGTTGGGGCAAAGGGTTAGTGTCTGCGGTTAGTATTCAGTCATTCTGTAGTGTAGTCCTTTAGATTTTTTTTCTTTTTTGGCGATGCTTAAAAACCCGGTTTCTCTTCTGTGGAGCTTTATGTTTTCTCCAGGAAGTCATGGCAATGTGATCTGCACGGCAATTGCCTGTTCCTCGTCTGCTCCTCATCATTTAGTTCAGAATTCACCAGCTCAGTGGTGAGTATCATTGTGAGCCTTTGAGTGGTAAAGCTCAGACAGAGCATGTGGGAAAGAAGGAGGAATACTTGGGCAGTCTAGACAAGATGGTTGATCCACCCAGGTCTTAGTGGTGGTGGTGGAGGGTGGGGTTGAGGGTAGTGCCCAAACTATGCCCCACAGAGGATCAGTGCTAGGGAAATGCCTGCAGGCCAAAGACTTCTTTGGTAAGACCCTGGGCTGCCTGAGTTGCCATGGGTTGAGGGATATGTATCAGAGAGGAGGGGAGGATTCTGGCTCTAGACAGTCAGGGCACAGCCCTGAGAATGACAGATACACCTTCCCTGCCTTGCCTCTAGGACACAACTGCCCTAAGACCAATTGCCTTCATGGACCCCCTCACCCCTTTCAAACTGACCCTGACCACAGAGCATGGGCTAGGGAAAAGGTCAGTTTGTGGGGCTGCTACTTCCATCCCTTAGGGGGAACTGAGCTTTTCCAACACTCAGGGAGCATGTAGGAAATGGAAAAATGGGTAAATTAGAGAGAGAAAGGCAGGGAGATGGAGGGGCAGAATGGGAAAGTAAGTAGTCTGCATAGTGAATATTTGTTTTCTCCAAAAAGAGAGTTCCTTGGCAGTAGATGGGGGCTGTTGGGCTATGAGGGTTAGGCAACCAGGGAGCTTTGAAGCTGGGGTCTGTGGGGCTGGGGAGGGCTATTTGTAAGGCCGAAGGAAGCTGGAAACTTTGGAGCGTAGCAACTTGATGAAGGATCGGGGTAACATCTCCTTGTGCTTCTCTGTGTACTTGAAATAGTTCTGTGGGTGGGCGAGCACTTCAAAGAAGGCCTTGATGAGCTTCTTATCCTGCAGAGGACAATAGGGTGTACGGAGTGTATTAGCCTTAAGGCTAGGAAAGGGAAAGGGGAACATCAGAGTGGGCAAAATGAAGGTTAAAGGCACATGAAAAGCAAGACTGGGACCTACAAAATACTGCACACATAGTAGTTCAACGAATATTTGCCTCCTCCTCCCCAGACCTCCCTTTTAATCATTCTAAGCCCCTTATCTAGAGCTTGGGGGGCTCTTCCTAGATCCTCCACTATTTAAAGATGGTTCCCAGGGAATCCTCCTAATTTCCCACCCTCCTCCTTTCCTGGACTTTACCATCTCTAGAATTCCACAAGATTAATTCAACTCAGAAACTCACACCTCCTCAGATCATTTCCAACCCTAGTTACATGACTTCATCACTCCCTACATGCTTTACAAACTCATCCGCAGGCAGGGACAATCTTATGCCTTTCTTTGTATCTTTAGTCCTTAGCATGGTACCTAGCACAGACTAGGAACTTAATAAACACTTATGGCTCTGACTCCTTTGTAGCACTGGAAACCTGTTTCTAAGCCTACTACTGTGAGCTATTTTCTGAATTAGACTATCTTTTTTCTTCATTGTTGCCATTATTGTGCACTTGTTTCAGTCATGTCTGACTCTCCATAACCCCACTTTGGGGTTTTCTCAGCCACGATACTGGAGTGGTTTTCCATTTCCTCCTCTAGCTCATTTTGCTGATGAGGAGCTGAGGCAAACACTGGTAGTTACTTGCCCAGGTCACATAGCTAATAAATGTCAGAGACTGGATTTGAACTAAAGAAGATGAGTCTTCCTTATTCCAAGTTTAGTGTTCTATCCACCATGCCACCTGGCTGCTTTCATCATTACAGGAGATCAAAGAATCATAGAATGTTAGAGGTTGGAGGAATCTTAGAAATGATCGAGGCTAGTATCTTCCTTATCTGGAGAAGAAAACTGAGGCTCAGATAGGAAATGACTTACCAAAATTTCAGTTAGTGGCAAAGTTGAGACTAAACTCTGATGACTTCTTTTTTGGTTTAATGACCCTATAATCAATCAGTCCTTCCAATGCCTATTTATTACCTTCCTTTCCCTTAGCCTTCCCCCCGATATACTTCCCCTTCTTTTCCTCACCTTCAGAATCTCTTGGTGGTTTTCAGAGGCATAGAGCCGACCATCTCGCACAATGTCTTCTACTAACTGTTCATAGTCCTCTGCAAAGCCAACAGATATGGTAAGGCTCGGGGACAGGGAACTTGTTCACTTCCTTGCTCACTCCCTGGGCTTTCTTCTTGACTCTCACTGAACTCAAAAGAACATAAGCCCCCCAAACCCCTGACCTCCTAACCATCATAGGTGACATAGGGTATCTGGAAGCCTCTTGCACTGTTGGCTTCACTTGTTTTGAAGTTGATCCAGAGCTTTCGGGAGCGAGCGGTGAAGGCAATGGGCCGCTCATAGGTCTGGCATGTCTCATAGGTGGTGATTGAGGATGGAGAGGCTGAGGACATAAAGAGTAGGGAGGTGACAAGGTGAGGAGAGGAGGTGAGCACAGTTTGCCTATGAGGAGAGTTTAGAGATGAGAATTGGACAGAAGGCATCAGATTGACAAAACCTTGAGAAATTGGAGTTGTCATCACCCTCTCTCTCCTACCCCTCATCACATACACAAATCTGTTATCCCATTGTGCTGGTACAATGTCTCTATGGTGCACTGGTACCCAGAGAATATTAAAATGTTGGCATTTAAAATTTTTTAAAGGCAAAATTTCTAGGTGAGGAAGGGGGAAAACAGCCCCTGCTTCTCTTAGCACCTCTTTTCATCAGTCTCTTCTCCCTGCCCCCCACCTTCCCTCTCTTCTTTTCTTGGTCCCCTATTTCTTCCCTCTTTGCCTTACTGCTTGGTCCCACCCTTTTTAGCCCTCCCCAGCTCCCTCACCCCAGCACAACTCTTCTACTACCCACAGTTCTTGCGCATGACAAGGACATCCCCGCACTCGTCCTCGGAGGGCAGGAAAATCTCTGGCACTACAATGAGGATCTTTCGCTTAGGTGGTGGGTTGATGTTCCAGGTACACTCTACTCCTGCTGGGTAGTTGCCAGGGTAGTTGGGGGATTCGATATATCCGGTGAACTCACCTATCTCCCCACCACACTGGCGATCTGTGGCCAAAGCCAGGTGGACAGGGCAGAGATGAGAAGAGAAGTTAGTGTTAGGGGTGTTGAAAAGGAAAGAGAATGCAAGCATATAGAAGGATTTCAAGGGGGAATCTTAAAAGGACCTCCTGGGGGGCAGAGGCTATGATCAAGCATGTGGTTTGTGGGTTACCATGGTGCCAGTGTAGTTACCTTCTTAGGGTAAGTTGACGGTCATAGGATGACTCTGGGATCACTCTCCAAGTTCTTTATCTATCTTTCTTCCTGCCTTTCTTTTCCCCAACTTCCCTGCCTCCCCAGCACCTGCTTTCTAAGGAGGGGATTTTGATGTGACAGTGTATGTGAGGGTATTAAAGAGCTAGAAAGAGAGGCTTCCTTGCCCATTACTCCTCTAGCCCTGTCCCTTCCTGTTCCAGTACCTTCCAACTTTTCCTTGTGTGTCTCATCCCTAGTTCTACCCACCTTCCCCATCCCTGTCAACCCACTGCTGCCAATCATGTCTGCTTCCCTCTACCGTCATCCATTGTCCTCTTCCCTATCACTTGATCCTAACACATACTTTTACACTGGGTCACACTGGTGGAACCATCAAAGTCAGTGCTCGTGTTTCCTGGGCAACGGGTGCAGAAATTCTGGCGAAATTCAGGTTGGTAGGAACCCAGGGCACAGCGTATACAACGATGGATGCTAGTGTTATAGTAGTGACCAGGGGAACACTGGACTGTGGAAAAAGAGATAAACAGAGAAGGTCAAGTAGATCTGGGGAAGGAGTATGGATGCTAAACTATTCAGTAGTTAAATATACAGTGACTTGCATGCAATAAGCTAAAAGTCAGCCTTTCATGGAGTTGTCTTAAGGCATGGGACCTTATCATCCAGTCTCATAGGACAGGGGTGCATGTAGGGTTAGGGGTGCACAGTTCACCAACTTGGGCAGTGACTAGAGTGCTGTCCTGCCTCCCTATAACCCTATGCTCATAGGTTTCCTATATCCCACCCCTCTTGACAATAAAGATTTGTTGCCTTGAGCTGAATTGAATTGGGATGCAGGAGACTAGAATTCATTTTCAGGCTGGCACCCTGCTGAAGGGCCTTAGCTATTCCTCCTTGTACTTAAGCTTCTCTGTTTAGGGATGGCAACCTTTGATAGAGGGCAGCTAGGTGGTACAGTGAGCGGAGTGCCAGGTCTAGAGTCAGAAAGACTCCTCTTCCTGAATTCAAATCTGGCCTTAGATACTTACTAGCTCTGTGTGACCCTGGGCAAGTTATTTAACCCTGCTTACCTTATTTTTCTCATCTGTAAAATGAGGTAGAAGATATGGCAAAACACTCCAGTATTTTTTGCCAAGAAAGTCCCAAATGGGGTTATGAATAGTCAGTTCAGATACGACTGGTAACTACAGAATGATGACAACAACAACCTTCGATAGGTCACCTACCACCTAGACTGTGTCCCTCTTTCCTTTGTTTTTGAAGACTCTGAACATATGCTGATTTTTCATTAACATAGGCAGGTATGGTAGTGTTTTGATAATTCTTGCAAATTGTGGAGGTGAAGGCAATAAGTGGATCTGAATGGTGCTAATTCTGATGACCAGGGATGTAGGACTGTACCTGATGATCTATGAAGTGGTTGGTGGTGATGGGCCCATAAAAGTCCTAATCAGTGATGGGAAGGGGCAGTATTTACTGGCCTAAGTGCCATAAACACTGAGCTTGTGTGCACTTGGTTGCTGTCCTGCTTCCTTCCCAAGGTGGCAGTGAAGTGAAGGGTTATATTTTGAAATCAGAAATGAAATTTGGAATTTCAGCTGGTGTGGGGGCAGGGGTACATATGCCTTGTGAAGCTGAGAGGCAATCTGAGTGAGGAGGGTCAGAGGACCTTGGTTCAGATCCCAGTTTTGCTATGTTATCCATATGACCTTGGGGAAATCATTTACTATCTCTGGGCCTTAGTTTCCCCATCTATAAAATGAGGGAAGTAGTCTGATTTCTACAGTCCATTCCAACTCTAAATCTATGATCATACAGAGTTTATAGTTCACATACCTTTGGTGTCGCAGTCTTGGAAGGAGACAGCCCCTTCATGCTTGGTGGTGAGGCCCCCACCACATGGGAAGCACAGTGTTCGTCCTGACTCAGGCTGGTAGGTGCCTCGTGGGCATTGCTGGCATGGTTTGAACCCATCTGTGGAGTATTGACCTGGTGGGCACTGACCTGCAATAAGCCAAGGGCCAGATTCTGATGAGGGTGTCCTAAGGCCCTGCCCATAGGCTCACCTAGTCCCATGGGGCAGGGGTGCATGGGGCACCAACCTAGGTAGCAGCCTACGGCTTTGTCCTGTCCCCTAGGGAATTTCATGCCCACGGGCTTCCCTTATCCCACCCTTCCCCAGGCTGGATTACTTGTTCCCCTGGCACCTGCACATGTGGTGATGTTGGTGGCTCCGAGGGGCCCATGGGCATCACTCCCAGGGCACAGGTCACAGGAGAGCTGCCCTTCCCTCTCCTGGAAGGTGCCTGGTGGGCATGGCACACACTGCTCCGTCTGGCCGTGGTAATACGTTCCCTGCGGGCAGCTGACTGAGGGAGAGTCGGCCGTGCTAGCCACCCCCCCCCCCCAGCCCTAGGACTTTCCTCCCACTTCCCCAGAATTAGGACCCTCTCCCCATGGGGGAAAAGTAAAATCTTATTTGGAAAGTGTGTGATCTGGGTTGGAGTAGTAAGTGAATATGAACCCAGCCTGGTATATATAATCTTAGTATGTTGAGATCTAAGGGACATGAGTGGGACAGAAGGATATGGAATAGTCATGGCTTGGAAATTTGGAAAGCCACAAATTATAGCAGTTCAAACAGTTAGGAACAATGAAGGGGGCAGCCTCAAGAATCCATGCCTGTTTCCCATCCCAACCATTCCATGCTTTGTACTCCCAGTCCCCCCAGTTTTGTATCCCCATTATACTCTCTTACCACACTTGACCCCAGCGCGATGCTGCCCGGGCACACAGGCCTCTGCTTGTTCTGCCCGCTCCCCGGCTGGGCCTGACTTGTGCGCCAGCTCATAATCCAGGCCTGCAAGGCGCAGCAGGAAGCGATCCTGATTGATAGATTTCCTTAGCATCTTCAGCGACCCCTTCAGCCGCCGTTCCATCCTCTGTCGGAGGCAAGGCAGCGTGCAGCTTGCTGTGGTAGGAAGCGGCCATGATCAGGAGGGCATGTGTGCCCATTGGGGAAACAGCCACGAATGGGGAGGGGTGAAGGAGAATGGCCGTGGATCTAACGTGGAGTGGCCAGCAGCCAGCAGAGTGGCGAGGGAGGGATGACCCTTGCTCTTCTCTTCCCCTCCCTTATCCCTCACCCCAATTTCCTTGTATCCTCAAACTCTTCCCCTCTCACGCCTCCATCTCACCTTCCATGCTTCCTTACTCTAGCTTCCTCCATTCTACCTGTGGTTTCTTCAGCTTTGACTTCAGCCTCCAGTTCCAGAGTGAGACGGGTGATCTCCTTTCCAGGAGGAGTCCGGGCACGGCGTCCTTTCCCCTTACGGGATGAATCACACTTGAGGTGGATAAAGGTGACGTGGCAGTCGGAACAGGGAGTCCCACCTAGAGAGGAGAACAATTCAGTCCCATCCCGGATCCCCAACCCTAAAACCCATCTCAGCTAAGGAAAAGAAGCCAGCTCAGATGCTTACGTCCTGTTTCTCCATCTCCTGCATCTATCTAGCTTTACCTGATGCACCTCCAAATCTCCTTTATTTTTCAGACACAATATTGGAAGTCTTAGAGCATTGGAAGGGGCTCTTCCACTTCTAAATTATATGATCCTTTGAAAAAAAGAACCCCTCTCCTGTCCCTTGCCCACTCCGTGTGTAGGGGTCCCTGCAAGGGACTCTTCTTTTATTTGATCTGACCCAAAGTCTGTAGCATAAAGGATCCATATGTTGGAGAATTTGTGGGGCATCAAGCTATCTGGAACCAGGAAGAGAACCCAGAAGAGCGTAGGGACTCAGGTGAGGAGGCGGGGTAGGGAGCGCATGGTGCTTCAGTGTACATCAAATGAAAGAACATTGGGGCTGGAAGAGACAGATTATCTAATTCAGGTTTTTGTTTTTTAACTTGAGTTCTGTGAACTTGGTTTTTTAAGATAGTCTGACAGGTATATTTCATTGTAATTGGTTACCTTGGTAATCCTGTATATTTTATTCTATTTTATTTTTATTTTAGAAGCCTTCTTAGAAGTGGTTCATATTCTTTACCACAATGTCAGAAGGGTCCATGACCCAAGAGTGAAGCCTAACTTCCTCACTTTAGAAATGAAGAAACTGGCCTGAAGGGGCAGTGAATTGCCCAAGGTCATATAGTATAACTGGTGTCAGAGCAAGGGATCAGGGCTCAGGGTTCACGTCAAGGTTCAGTGCCCTGGTTCCATGAAGATGGGCCATCCAGAGTCCTGACCTGTTGCTGGGACTCTGCCTGCCTCCTCCGGCTTGCTCTTGCTTCGAAGGTGCAGGCGACACTTGGCGTCTTTAATCTTGAAGGAAGCTCGTTGTTTGACAGAGAGAGCAGCATTTTCTAAATAGAATAGCAACAGTGTGGATGAATTTGAATGCTGGCCCCAGACTTGGGTAGGAGAGAAACAAGTACCTGATGGGGATGATGAGCGAAGGGACACACTAGGGATGTGGAGGACATGGCAAGACATGGGAACTGAAGGGCTGAGCAGGAAGCTGGAAGCCGGGTATATAAGGTTTGAGAAGGAATGTTTTAGGATAGATTACCACAAGGCAGAATGCTGATTAGTGTATAAAAGCATCACAGGAATTAAGGAACTTAATAGCAGGGAGAGAGGAAACTAGGCTTTCCTAAGAGGATTGGTAGTTGTGGGAGGACAATGGGGGCTCACCAAGGCAGTGGTGGGTACTGGTGGTGTTACCATTCCTGGATTGGGAGGAACGGGGACTGGGTGTGCCGCAGCTTACCATGAAGCCATTTTCTGATTCTGGGAGGAGAAGCGTGTTACAGATCTGACTCACTCCCCAATCCCAAAAGCTCATGGTGCTAGAAGGACCCCAGGGAGAACAGAGTGATTATCTGGACCTCCCTGGGATCTTTCCTGATTTCTTTCTCCAGCACCCATGGTCTTCTCATCACCAACTCATTTACCTGGCAGAAATCGAGCCCGGGAGGGGCAGGTGAGAGCGCAAGTGTCCTTCTTGCCTGACCTGCTACAGCTGAGCATGGCCCGAGGGGCACCAAGGCTGCCCTGGCATTTCACCAGCTCTGGGAGGAGACAAGGGTACTAATATATGTATTTGCTAGAGTGGAAATAGGAGTAATAAGATAAAACAGACATTTCCTTTTCCTCTGTTGCCTTTTCTAGACTTTGCCCACTCTCAGTGCCATTACTTCAGCAACTGGAAGTAGCTGAGTCAACAGTAATTTAGTCCACTTGTTATATTGTCTGAGGGGCTCTTTGCTTTACAATCACTTGCTCAGGATGGAGAGCATTCCACCTGCCACCGCCCTGCTCTTCCCCTTTCCTAGCCCTTAGCTCTGAAACTCACTGAAAGCACAGTGCCTACCATGGCCAGCAGAGGGCATTACACACCTGTGCAATCTTTGCCATTCCAGTGCAGCCGTCCCTGGCCTGAAGGGCAGGTGCACTGGTAGCTCCCAGGGGTGTTGATGCAGCCAAAACGGCAGCCTCCTCGGTTAATGCTGCATTCGTCCACATCTGGAAATAAAAGGAGGACATCAGGAGGCTGGGGCATGGAGGAACTCTGCTGGACTTACAGTAGTTCCTAAGATGACTACCAGTCCCCCCAAAAACCTGGAAAGAAATAGTTCTCAACAGAAAAGGGCTCTTAGCCAAACCCTGATTTGGTCACACATGAAGTTTGCTTTTATTTGCCTTCTCCTAAGAGAAACCCTAAAACTGTTCTGAAATCAGTAACAGAGATGAACTGCCAATGAAAAGTTCTAAAAACTGAATATGGAAAATTTGATTGGACATAGATTGGACAGTGATGAGTTGTGGTCCATCTCCTACCCAGAGTCATTTCTATTCGTAGCCACTGGAACCTAGCATAACCCTGCCTTCAAAGTTCCTACTTAGCTCCGTCTACTCCCCAAATACCCTTGCTGTGAAAGGGATGGACTTGTCCTATTGTCAACCAAATCAACTGTAGGACTGAACTTTAGAGTCAAGTGAAAAGGTTAGGAGGAAACTCTGGGGACCATATGGGCAGGACACTATGGTCAGATGCTCAGATGCTTATAATGTAAACAGGAACCTTGGGCACATGGCTATGACCTAATTATCACTGGGAGACGTTTTCCCTTGGCGAGTAACATCCCCCCTTCCTAGTCTGTCCTCCCAGGAAGGATGAGGGTGTAACTACTTGTATGTTTGGGCATGTCAGACATGGTCCAAACAACAGATGTTACCACTGTTCTCTGAGGTTCAACCTCACTAAGTTCAGAGAGGTTTATCGGCAAAGAGTTGGCCATCAGCATTTCTGGAAGACTATCTACTAAGACATGGAGGGATTCCAGCCTTTACCAGTAGAGGGAGCACTCATATCATAGATACTTGGTCTGTTGAAGTATCCTGAGTACTTAGCTGTCTGAGTATGCTTGCAGGGAGGATAATGTCTTTTGTGATCTAGGGCTATTCGGAAAGATACTAATCATCAGTCTTACGGACTTGTGGATAGTGAGGCCAGCATGAGTGGCTAGAGCTGTGTTGCTTGGGTTCAACGATCTAGGGCCATGTGTTTCCAAGTATTGGGACCACAGTAGATATTTACAGGACATTGACCACATGGGATCTTTGCCCATGGCTGTGGTCTTAGTTCTGCTTGAACTTGAAGCATTCTATGCCATCTAGTCTGGAGATCTCCCTGTGAGCCCCCAGCAATCTCCTCATCCATGCTGAACAGAGGGGGTGAAGACATCCAGAGCCAACATGCCATGATAGTAAGTGGTCACATGGAAATTCCTGTAAAGGTGGGTACATATTGAGATCCCAGGAGTCTTATCTCCCAGAACCTGTCTTTTCCTTTTCCTTTTTCATTCAGGCACCAATACACATGTACATACAGTTAGGAAGACAGTGCAGGATTAGTTCATTTGGTGAGATAAAGAGTTCACACTGGGTTGGTGTAGGGTGAGGGCCCTGGGTGGGATAAGGAAGGCATGAAGGGTGAGGAGATAAAAATGGGGTTGGGTGAATGGTGAAAGGTCTCTGGCTCACCCCCACAGTGGGTGAGCCCGTAGAGAAGGTAGCCTCGGTGACAGAAACACTGGAAGCTTCCTGGGGTGTTGACACAGATGTGGTCACAGGTTCGGTCGAAGGAGCACTCATCAATATCTAGAGGCAAGATTGGGAATAATTGAATGGTGTTCCCCAGGGACTGAAGCTCCTAGACCTGTTCTCTGGCATCTAGACCCCATCCCCACCTCTACCCCCTGCCAGGACAGACTCAGGAGGTTGTGAAATGACAGGACCCAGCCACAACCCTGACAGGGAGTCCATGTCCGAGATTTTGGAGAAGGGGAAGAGGAACGATAAGTGGCACCAGAAGGTGAGGTTTGAGGAATTCAAGGGGTTCAGGTCCTAAGGGACTAGAGAAGGAAGGGGATGCCATGCCACTGGTTATTGCAGTGTCTGCCTGGTCTGGGATGCCCACCTTCCCTCCTCTACCTCTCCCCCGCCTCTTTGCTCCTAACTCTCTGTCCTTCGTCCCCACGGTCCCTGTCCTGTCCTGGTTCCCTTCACTTCTGCGCCCAGCTCATACTCACCCTGGCAACTCCTCTCATTGATGAGCAGCTTGTAGCCTTTCTTGCAGCTGCATTCGAAGCTGCCAACCGTGTTTCTACACATGTGGTCACAGCCCCCGTTGTTCAGGCGGCACTCATCTATGTCTAGGAGGGATTTTAAGGTTAAAAACAGGGAAAAGCAAAGACATGAATAAGGGAAGACCCAGAAGATTGAGAGAGAGAGAAAAAACCCCACAACAAACACCCAGTAACAAAGTAGAATCACAGCAAGTTAGAGGGCCTGGGACGAGCTCGGGGCCCACCCTTCTCATCCCTCTTTCTTCCTCCTCCCCTTTATTCTTAGAGAGTCTGTACTTGAAAGACTGCTCGTCCTCCCTGGGGCTGAGTTCCTAGATGAGGAGTGGGGGATAGGGGAGAAGGTGACCATGAGGCTCTCAGAGAGGTTAGGACCCCAAGAGAAAAAAGGCCAGGGGAAGAAGCCTAATTGGAGAAGGGAACTGGGGCCCATTGAGCCCCATCTTTCATGCTCCCCCCCTACCCATGAAGGCAGATGGGAGGGGAATAGGGAACTTCTTCCTTTGGCCCTTGGCAGTGTCAGTGTGAGAAACCCTGAAGAGGAGGAGGAGAGGGGCCTGGGTAAGGGACACTGAAGTGGGAGTTGAGAGGTAGGTGGCATAGAAAGCTCAGAGGGAGGAGAAACTGGGAAAGGGGCCAGATTGGGAGGGAGAGATAGAGGGAAGCCCTTGATAGGTAAGTGAGGGCTGATTAGAGGCCAAGCAGGGGGACCAGGCTGGGAGGGTTCTGGAGAGAATCAGGCCTGAGGCAGCTTTCAACACTAACTTGGAGAAGGGGGAGCAGGGGTTGCTTCCTTCCCGAGGTCAAGTTCCTGGAGTTGGTGACAGACAGGACCCAGGCTACTTACCTCTCAGTTGGGAGGGCAGAAGGGAGTGCAGAGGGCAGACTTCTACTCTGCTCTTAACATACCTGTCAAAAGTCCTCCCAAGCCGGAAGCCCCCTAACCCTGGCTGTCTGACCTGTGGTGCCCCAACCCTCCCCCTTCTTCTAGGGCAGCTGTTCCACAGAGAGACACAATGAACAAGGCCGAAAAGCTCACAGCAGCCCCCACTAGCCTTTCCTGGGCAAAGGAAGGGATGAAGGGGAGGCGGAATAGGACAAATGATGATGGCTCTGTGGTTTCAATATGACTCTTTCTCCCCATGGAATGGGCTGTTAGAGGGGTGGAGATGAAGGGGAATGGGAGACAACTGTGCAATGGGAAACACTGCCCCCTCCCTAGATTTTTAAGGGGAGCAAGGCATCAGAGCAGTCAGGATGAACTACCTGCCTCCCCTCTTCCCCTTGCCTCCTCTTTCCCCTTTGCTTTCCAGACTAGGAGTAGGTCAGTTATTACTGGCACAATTCCTTAACAAGGTAGGGGGAAAAGGGAAAGGTTGGTGAAGGATATAGGGCAAAGAGCGAGAGAGAGAAGGGATGGGATTAGGAAGTGGGTAGAATGGAGGGGGCACTAAAGCCTTGGACTGAGCTGAGAAATGTGGATAAAAGAACTGGACCTATAAAAAATGGAGAGGCAGCATGACATAGTTTAAAAAAGATAAGGGCTGGACTGGAAGTTGGGAGACCTGGACTCTGGTCCTTGTTCTAGTGGCAGACCACTAATGAACTATGTGACCCCTGCAAGTCAACTCGCTAGTACTTAGTTGTTTTACGTATATGTATGTATATGTGTATATATATATATATATATAGATATATATACACATGAAATTTAATTGAAATGAATATATAATTAAAATAAAGTAGATTTAATTTAAATTTATACATATATATATTTCAATCCACAAAAATTTTGCCTTTAATCCGTGCCATTCAACCTCCCTGCCTCCACTGAGAACCAAGACTTGATTTCTTAGTCTGAAAAATGAGGGGTTTTGGGAAGACGATCTCAAGTTCTCTTCTAGTTCCTAAATACCATAATTCTATGATGGTGTGAGGTACAGCTGGGGGTGGAGTGAGCAGGAATATTTGCTAAGAAGAATTTCTGACACGTGTTAAAAGTCCACCCTCTCTTGGACTCTCCCCACCCCCAAAGGGGAGGTGAGTAGCCCAGGTCCTGTCCATTAGCAGCTCTCTGAAGTTAGAGGGTCCTCCATGGGCATAGGCTTGGGAGACGTGGTCCCAGCAGCTATGGGCCTTGGACACCATCACTGAGAGGAAGTAACCTCTGGCTCGTGGTCTCTCCCCTACTCCCCATCCCCAACCTATGTCCTTACTGAGAGTTCCTTACCTTTGCAGGTCTTTCTGTCAGGCTGTAACATGAAGCCCACAGGGCAGCTGCAATGGACACCAGTAGCTGCATCATGGCACTTGCTGTCACATCCACCGTTGTTGACAGCACACGTCTCTGTTTTGGGGGGGAAGTGGGGAAGGAGGGAAAGGAATGTTATTGACCAGAAGGGGCCCCTAAACTCAAGGTCAGTGAAGGTAATAGAGGTCCAGAATGTGAGGCCTCAGACCACTCAGTGCCCTTACTCAGTCTTAGGAGAAATCTTGGAGTCCAGGCTCCCATCCCCCTCTCCTTCCCCCCTGCAAGTGCAGCCAAGCAGTCAGCTTCCCTGCCCCCAACTTGATTGAAACAAGGTGGACAGCAGTGAGGCAGGTACAAGCCAGAGCTGTCAAGCAGGAATGTGCTGAAGGGGGGAGGGAGGAGTTTAAAGGGGGAAAAAGTCAAGTAGGGATGGGGGGAGCTAGAGCAGGTCTGTCTCTCAGCAACAAAGATGAGTAGATAGGGCTCTCCTTCCCATCCTCCATCCCCTTCTTTTAAGACTGGTGGGGGTGGGGTAGGGGAAAGAGTTTAACTGAGGATATGGGGGAGGGGCAGGTTTAGGTTCCAACTCTTAAAGGACTGGGCCCTCAAATTCTTAGCCTGGCAAAGAATCGCCAGAGGTCACTGAGTCTATTTCTCTCCATCTCCAACTATCCTAGGCTGAAAAGTACCTATTCATCTTGAGAGGAGACACCACAACATCTTATGGCTCCAGTGCTTTCCACTCCCAGGCATCTGAAAATGCATCTCATCTAACCTAAAGCCCTCCCAGTTTAGGCCTATTTCCTTTTGTGTTATCTTGGATGGAATTGAGCCAGATACTCTTGAGCTCCTAAAGGCACTTTCCTCATTTCATCAGCAGGGACATCTGTAGGGTTTTGGGGAGGATGGATTTGGGAGAGAAATAGTGCAGAGGGGAGAGAACATCTTGGGGATATAGGATGAAAGATGTAGTCACATAGCTAAGAGGATATCATTTGAGACCTAATAAAAACCATTACTTTCAAACTATCTTCCTTCTGTTACCTCTGCCCTGACTCTATAGATCTTCCAGTCTTGGAAGGAATCATTATCTGTATCTGGGAAAAGGGAGAGAGGGTTGGAGCTGGTCCCCCCTTTCCTGAAGCCTGAACAAGGGGAGATAGGTTTAAATGGCAACAGAAGAGATTTAGATTAGATGTAGGGAAAACTGCCCTTTATAACCATGCAAAGCACTGAAAATAGGTGGCCCAGTGAGGTTGTGGGCTTTTCTCAAACCTGAGACTCTCCTTTAAAATGAGAAGTCCTTAGGTTTGAGCTTTAGGGGACCCCTGTGGCAGCAGCTGAAGCTTGGGAGCCAGGACATTGATGACATGAGGGCTGCTGCCAGCTTGAGTAATCTTTGGCCCACAAGTTCCAGCCCTACCCTTATTACTATGGGTCCAGGAACAGGACCAGGATTCAGAATGTCCCAGGAATACCTCACTTCTGTGGCTCTTCTCAGAGCTCCGTGACACATCCCACCCCCTCCTTGCACATGGAGCCTGGACCATGACAAAGGGATGTTATTTTATTTAGATGAGTTACAGTGTTTTATCCACCTCGCCTTCTCCCTCTTCCTACCTCCTAGATTCGAGAGTTTTGTTCCATTTTATTTCTCCTTCACCTTCCGCAAAGGAGAAGTAGGATCTTAATGGATGCAGAACTGCTCTGGGGTGTCCTTTATCCCATTCCCAGAATCAGACTCTCTCAGTTTTCTCCAAACCAATGTGGAGATTGAGAACTTTGAGATGGAACCCTAAAATCTTTCCCAAACCCCAGCTTGATGGAGGAGCCAATGTTTTGAAAGTGGGGCTGAGACCAAGAGCCTCAAGTGAGGGGAATAGGAACATTATTTCAACCACCATCTTAGGGACCTAAGGACAAAGTGATACACTAGGGGCAGAAGGCAGACAATGCTGCTGAGAAATAAATGCCTCTAAGATGGTCCCAGAAAGCCAAGCACTAGCTGCTGTAATTAGAGCAAGGCAGCCATCTCCAGGTGAGTAAAATTGTACCAGGGGCAGGTCAGGAGAATTGAAGTCTCTTGTCCATGGACTCTCCAGATCACCAGCCCTTGGCTTCTTGATAAAGCACTGGGGGGTTCTAGAGGGCTGGGGGCCTAGGAGAGTGGAACTAGGGGGATCAGGGGCCTAAGAAGCAAGTACCTTTGGGGGAGGATGCCTTCTGACTATCAGCATACCCCTCCCTGGTTACATAGAGAAGTGTGTAGGGTGGAGCTGACCGTACCTTTAGCAATATAAGAGTGTAGGAAAAGATAAGAAATGACAGTTATGTCTGAGGGACAGTTAGGAACTCAAAGGAAAAGTAGGTGAGGGAGGCATTAGGGGTAGAGGGAGGAAGAAGGAACAGATTAGGAGGGAAGGAGAAGAGCAGAGGATATAAAGAATAAGGACGAGCAAGACCGACAGCTCTTGGGGGACCCAGGATTCCTGCCACCCAGGTTCTCTCCTGTCCCCTCAGTAGGGCTGATTGCCCAGGTTGCCAGGGTGAGCCTGGTTGGTAGGCTGGGGCCCAGCCAGGCCTCAGTGGGGGCAGGCCTGGTGGGGCATGCAGTTAGTGGGAGCCCCCAGCGGGTTAGCCCCTCCCTAAGCAAGCCAGCGAGCGAGTGAGTGAGTGAGCGTGGGAGCATGGAGAGAGCAGATATATTTACCATTAGAAACGGCCTGGGGGGGGATGTGCTGCTCTAGCCGCCTCTCCCCTGTTTGACATTGTAAAAAAGCTGTTTAGATGATAGACAGGAGATACCTAGCTCCTGCCCTGTGGACTGGAACCAGCAGAGCCCCAAATAATGAACCTTGGGATTCTTATAGTCACTTTATTTCCAGAGCCTTCTTCCTTTCTGGCATCTTATTTTCCTAACTACACCACACGGGGCTAGGTTCACCCTCCCCATGTTATAGTTAAGAAATTCAGAGAGTTAGGCCATTTATCTAAGGTCACACATCACATTGATGGGAAAGATACAGACTAAACTCCCATTTTTCAAATCCTAGTTGAATGGACTTTACTTGTCTCTGAGACTAATTGTCTCAGTCTTCCTAAATAGATTAAGAGCCCTATCATCCCCAAACATTCTTCAGGAGGCTCCTTCCACTAATAAACTTGGAATGGGGAGAATGTGGAGAGCAGGAGGAAGACAGAAAATTAACTCTCTAGGGGGAGGGGAGAGGTGTTGGAAAAGGGACCGGATTGCAATTCAGGGAACAATCACATTCTCTTTTGGTTGTGAGATAGGATAGCAGAAAAGGATATGGGAATTCGAATGGAACCCAAGCTAAACAGGCATCAACTATGTAGCATCCTTGTTTTAAAAAAAAAAGCAAGCATGACTTGGATATCTGAATAAAAAGAAACGAGTCGACTTCCCTGCGAGACTTAAGGCTGGCCCAGACTGTGACCAAGAATCTGTTCTGAGCTTCAAGATTTAGGAGGACTATAGGGACATGTGGGACAGGGGCAGAGAGCCCCAGAGATTATCAGAAGGTGGGGGAAGGGAAGAATCCAGTCTGAAAAAGTGAAAACTCTACAAATAAAAAAAAGTCTTCGTTAATGAAGACGAATACATAGAGAAAAAATGTAGTGGCAGGGATTTAAAAGTTTAAACAAGGAAGAATCATGAGGGATGTTAGTCCTTTGAACAGGTGACTAAGGGAAGTTGTACAAAAAAAAAAAAAACTATGGAGATCTTTGAGTACAAAAGGACCCTTTGTTCTTGGATTCTATGAAAGGGGCTGCACTGCCTAGGGCATAAAGGCTGGATCTCTGGGGTGAGGGGACTGTTGATATTGAATGTTACATGAGGTACACATCATTAGGAGGTGCCAGCACCAGTCTAAGACATTCCACCTCTTTTCTAGCTGTGTGATCTTGGGTGAAAACACTTAAGTCTCTGGAGCTTTAGTTTTCTTATAAGAGTAATAATATTGGTTGTGGGTAAATTTGGAAGTGCTAGAGAAATGGGAATTGATTATTAGGATTCCTGCCATTTCATTAACCGTGGTGGCTGTTCTGAAATGCCCATTAACGAAAACAATGAAAATGTGAAAGGAGAGAAGTGAAAAAATTAAAAGGGGTGGGGGGTTGGACTAGTTCAGTTAACAGCCACATTCTCTTGTATCTCTCTTGGCCATCACAGCTCCTATGTGCCTTGGGATTCCAGCCCTGCCCAGACTCGGCCCAGCAGAGCCCTGTCAAACTGAATCAAAGGAATCTCTAAGTCAGAGTCCTTTTTGGTCCCTCACCTCTCGGGAATGACTGCCTTTCCCCTCTCCTCCCTCACCTCCCCGGGAAATTGGTTTGTCTTCCTGACACAGACTAAATTAAATGCTTATCCATTAAATCCAATCCATTAAATACTTAATGAACTGAATCATATGGGACTGAATTAACTTGACCCTGTGACTTGGGAGACAGTGTATAGGGCCCAGGAACTAAGGAAATAGGGTCAAGGTATAGAGAAGCAAAAACTAAGGAAACAGAGGCCTGGGACTGAGGAGGTGAGGGCCTGGAGATGTTGAGGAAGGGAAGGGTCATAAGGTGAAAGCTGAGAGAGAATACCCTTCTCAAGTCATGAAGGAAAAGAGGGGAGAGAGAGAGTGGATGCCATGGGAAGGTGCCAGAAAGAAAGTGAGCACAAGGAAAGAAGGAAGTGACATAAAGAAGAGGGTTTAGGTTTCTAGAGCCAAAAGAATTCCAACCATTTGCCCATGTTTTCCATGCCCTTCTTCCTATAGGTGAGAAAGGTAGGTGCCTGACTACTTTATCCCCTTCTCCCATCACCTCAGTGTGCATAGAGGATTGTGCCGGGTCTTACTCAACTTCATCAGTTACTGTCAGGGATTGACTAAACTCAAGAGTCTTCTCTGGTTTGAGCCCTCACTGAAGGTCAAGCAGCTCCTTTTCTGTGGTTCTCCTCCTCCAGCCAAGATGGCAGACTGTGTCCCTCCCTTCCCCCTTTCATCTCAGAGCAGTCAAAGTTTCTGATGTTTCTTATGCCAGGGCTGCTGAACTAGGACACCCTCTCCCAACTCAAACCGCATCTGTTCCCAGGGTTGTCCATTTGGTGCTACTGTAATTATTTGAGCTCCCTGCCTCCACCTCTTGCCTAGTGCATATTTGCCATTCTGTTCCCATGCTTCTTTCTCCCAGAGTTTTACCCACCAATACACGTCTTTCCATCAGTGTGTAGCACAAACTTGACATGGCAGCCACATTTCGGTCCTTGTTCTGTGTCATCACATGTATGCTGGCAGCCACCATTGCCGTAGTTACATGTCACTATGAATTGGGGAGAGAGAGAGCGAGGTTCTGAGTGGTTAAGTTCTCCCTAGGTACTAACCCCTAAATTAAGAACACTGACCCAGCTTGGTTAGTGGTTCCTTTTCAAAGTCCCCTGGCCCTTTCCTTCCCCATATTTCTTTATCCCACTGTTCTCTTCCTCCCCCTGACCCTGCTCTCTGAGCTCCTCTCTCCATCCCTTTTGGTTTTCCCTTCCCTTTTCTAGCACTCTAACTTACATTTGCAGTCTCGCTGGTTCTTGGTAAGCTCAAAACCTGGGCGGCATTCACAAGCAATACCTCCCTTGGGTGTTTCACGGCATATATGGGCACAACCATGGTTCTTGTTCATGCAGTTCATTCCTTCTAAAGGGGAAGAAGAGTATACAAGCTGGGCACAGGGAATCAGGGAACTGTTTGGAAAACAGTGCTTGGTGATCAGGAAGACCCAAATTAAGGGTCTAAGCCCTCCTCCAACTTTATCTTAGAGAGGGATGGCTAACCCTTCACCTAAGAGGCCTTTCCTTATTCCTAGCACATGCCCATGGGCACCATAATGCATGACAGGCACCAGCTGGCACAATAAACCTGGATTAACTATCTATTCCAATTATGTAGCATTGCCTGTTTATTCCTCTTCCCCAAACATCCCAGTCTGTTCAGCCTTCTATTCAGTCAACCAGGAAATGCCTACTCACTCAAAGTGAGAATGCTATAAGACCTTAGTCTAAAAGGGCCAATGTCTCTCATCATTCTGATGAATATCAGGCCACTGGACCCAGATGGCTCAGGAGAAGAAAGTGAGGTTGGTGACCTTGCACAGCGCTCCCTCACTCAAATCAAAGTCAACTGCAACTCATGTCATCATCTTGATGTCACGGTCCTCTTCAAGAATGAAGGACAGACACAACCGCAACAACTAAATACCTACCTCTTGATTTACACACGGTAGGATACAGACTTTGTCCCTACCTTCAAGGAATAATCTAGTTAGGGAGATAAAACATACATATGAAAGTCAGCTGACACCATAAGGTCAAGTGTAAAATGTATCCAATGAATGCGATGGAGAGTAAATGCTAGAGTTTGAAGAAGTGAAGTCACTATGAGCTATATGATACACAACCCTTCTCTTGTTCTTTGTTACTTACATGGGAGGTACACACTGTTCAGTTAACAGGTAGTTAAGGGATCTGTGGTGGAGGGTTAGCTCCCTCTGCTACTACCCCAAGGCCTGCATAGCCTCGCTCCTAACCCACAGCATGGAAGGTCTTCAGATGCTGGGCTGAGCATAAGGCATAAGGGACTGAATACTGAACCCTCTGAGGGAGACAGCAGCCAGGGAAAACCCAGGTATCTAGAGTTATAACCTACCCAGATGCCCAGGGCACCCCCATTGATTCCCCAACCCCATACTGCCCACAATCCCACTTAGCTCATACCTACCCCAACCTTATATCTATTCACAAACCTATGCTGACTACCATCTCATACTCACCCTACCCCAGCAATGACTTCAGTCCTATAACCACATAGAGTTTATACATAACCCTACACAGCTAAGCAGCCAGATGCTCCAGTGTCAGGAAAGACCTGAGTTTAAATTCAGCCACAGACACTTACTAGCTGTGTGACCCTAGGCAAGTCATTTCACCTGTTTGTCTCAGTTTCTACATCTGTAAAATGGGAATAATACAGCACCTACCTCCCAGACTTATTGCAAAGATCAAATGAAATAACAATTTGAGAGCATGTAGCTCAGCGTCTGGCATGTAGTGTGTATTCATCCTTCATTGCCGAAGAAGACCATACCATCAGAGAAATAATGACATGACTTACACCTGACTTTGTTCTGAGTGAGGGAGGGCTGTGCAGGTCACCAGGCTCACTTCTCCTCTAGAGTCATCTGAATCCAGTGACCAGATATTCATCAGGATGACTGGAGATGACCCAGGATGAGGCAGTTGGGGTTAAGTGACTTGCCCAAGGTCACACAGCTAGTGAGTGTCAAGTGTCTGAGGTGAGATTTGAACTCAGGTCCTCCTGACTCCTGCACTGGTGCTCTATCCACTGCACCACCTAGCTGTCCTCCTGGCATGTAGTACGTACTACATAAATGTTAACTAGTATTGTTATTATTACCCCTACTCCATACCAATTTCTAGTCCTATACTAACTAGATGAGTGAGATCACACTGAACATATACTCATCTCAGCCCTTCCCCAACATCAGTTCTTCTGTGGGACTACCTTCTTTTGTAACCTAGGGTGACCCTGTGGAACATAGACCTCACCTTGGGTATAGTGAAGGCAGTATAGGAGAGTGGAGTCACATGGCTGAGCTGGTAGAGAATGAGAAGAGGTAATAGAAATAAGGGCTTGGGGAGGCTGGGGAAAGGAAATGATCACTCCCTGCCTCTGGGGACTGACCTTCCGGTCGCTGGATACAGGTGTGCTGGTTGTCACTGAGGAAAAAACCATCTCGACAGAGGCATTCATAACTGCCCATCATGTTGACACAGCTCTGCTGACAGCCCCCATTGCCCTCAGCACACTCATCCAGATCTGCAGATCAAAAAAAATAAAAAAAGGTTAAGGAAGCTTTGGGGACCAGCTACCACCTGGGGAAGTGAGGTAGGGTAAGTAAGTAGCCCCTGAGGGTGGAAGGATATGACATTTCAATGGTCCCTCCCAACCTCCTCTCCATCCCCCCACCCTCGCCCTGAGATGGGGGTCCTGGCCACAGGAGAAAAGTGTGGAAGGGGCTTTAGTGAGCACAGTCCACCCCTCTCGTTTTACAGGGGTCGGAAAACGAGGTCCAGAGGAGTTCAGTGTCCCAGTGTTCCAAGTGACAGACAAGATGGCAAGCAACAGAGCCACAAGTCAAATCCAGCTCTTCTGACTCCAAACTGAGTGTCTTTCCCACTACACCATAAGGTGTTGTCCTTAATAACTGGAGCAAGTCTCCTCCCCCTCCCCAACCCCAGTTCAGCACACACCATTGCCTCCCCTGCTTAGCATGGAAATATAAACCAGAAGAAGGATAAAGCTCAAGGTCAGGGAAGTGGGGAAAGGGAGTCTCCTGATGGGTCCCACATAGATGGTATGAAATATCCTTCTGCCCAGACCTAGAAAAGTAAGTTGGAAGAGGAGTTAGTGAAACGGGGAATCTCAGGAGATGGAGAATGGGTTATGAGACTGGTAAGGGAAAGCAAAAAAATTCTTTACAAAAAAGGAGATAAATTTAGCGAGGGTCTTATGGCTGTGAAATCAGAGCAGAGGGAGGAGAAAGGCAATCCAAGTCCCAGGCTCTCTGTGGGGCAGTGACCATTTCTCTGGACAGGCCAGAGATACTCTTTCTCCCTTTCTCTCTTCCCCTTCCCATCATTCCCACTCCCCCCTCCCACCACCCCCAGCCTGGGCTTACTGCCACACTCCCCAGCCTCTCCTATTTTGGTTTAACAAAACAAAGTTTAGCAGTCTGGGAGGGAGGGATGGAGGAAGATAGTGAAACAGCTAGGCTACACCCTGTGCTCCAGGGGACTGAGAGAGGGCAGAGAGGTTCTCACCCCAAATTTATACCCCTCACACCTTTGAGTCAAGCTTGATGTCCATTAGCCACCCAGCTCCTGGGTTCTTTCAAATCTTTTCAGGCCCTATAATGCATCTCCCAAACCCTGCTCACCAGTGCAGCTCCCAGCAGCATCATGGGCCTCTCTTTGTTCAGCTGGATCCAAGAGGAAAAGGCAGTTCCTCTGAGGACCCTCTGATGCCTTCCCTTCCCCTCTGCTGACTATCCCTGCTACAGACACTGGCAGAGGAAGCTGACCTAGATCCCCTTACTTCTTAGGCTTGAGTTGACCTACAGGGAAAGTTCAGGGGACCTCCTCCTCTTCCTCTATTCCTGTCCTCATCTCTCTCTATACCTCTGTCCCTGTTTAGGTTTTCGTATTCAGTCCTTTCCCATCCCTTTTTCCTTTCTCTTGGCTTTTTTCTCTCTCTTTGACTGCTCTTGTTTCAGCTCTGACTCTACCTTCATTCACTGCTGCTGTTCAGGGCTCTGCCCCATTTCTTGATAGGACAGCTAAACCTCCAGGGAGGTGAGAGGTATCAAGAGACGTCAGGAGCCCCAGATGGCCAGAACTTAAGGCAGCTTTCCTGTCTGATTGGTGTGGCTTTTAGAGTTTCCCACCCACCAGTTGCCCAAATCAGAATGCCAGGAGCTCTGTAACGTAAGAGCAGGAGGCATCTTAGTAATGACAGAGCAGACCAAGGTAGGAGCCTTGGGCAGACTGGAGTCTAGGCTTAGGCGACTGAGGTGGAGTTACGAAGATAAGAGTATGAAGGCACAGGCTGAATATAGGGGATAGAGTGGAACTACGGCTGAGGAGCTTTGGCTTGTACCTGAGTCCCAGAGTGAGAAGGCTTTCCTTAGCTAATGTTGTCAATAATAATAGTCAGTTTGGGAAGGTTGGAGGTGGAATGAAGTAGAGCTTGGTCCATGGGCTGTTAAGGGGTTAGCTCACCCCTTTACCCCTCTCCTCATGGCTCCTAATGCCCTCTCTCCTTGGCCCTGGGACTAGCAATAAATTAGGAGTAGCTAGTTGGTTCATTGGACAGAATGTTGGACGTGAAGTTTGGGAAGACTTGAATTCACATCCTGCCTCAGACACTTATTAGCTGTGTGACTGCACAAATCACTAGCCTTGGCATCTTTATCGTAAAATGAGGCTAATAATAGAATTTACTTCCAGTGGTTGTTGTAGGGATTAACTGAGATGATGTATGTGAATTGCTGTGTAAACCACAAAGCCCTATATAAATGCTAGTTATTGCTGGGTTCCATCCCAAATGCTTTCCTATTCCATTCCTTTGTTTTTACACCTGAGGTGAAACTGGGCAGGGATCACTTCCTTGTTCTGCCTTGTCATTCCCACAATAATTTCCCTATCAAATATCCTAGATCTACATAGGAGACCTGAAGTTCAGGATTCTCAGGGGCTTCTGAACACCGAGCACTGAGGCTCCAGCTGTTTGGTCCTCTTACTCTCTTCTCCATCAGACCTCCTCACCTCATGTAGAGGCACCAGATTGGGGTGGTGACAGAAATGAGGTGAGGGAAGAACGTGTGTGCGTGCGTGTATGTGTGCGTGTGTGCATGCGTGTGTGCGTGTGTGTTATTTTGTATGGATTTCCTTGAAGATAGTTCTCTGGCTGACTGTGTTCTTTGGCACAGACTGGAAGTAGCATGTGGTTCCTCACTCCTAGATGTACCTCAAAGTGCCTAAATTTAGGGTATTTTCCATCAGTGCCCCTGGAATTTTTTCTATCAATATGCAAGATGAATTCACCCCAGGCGCTTAGATAGAGATATTAGTCATGGCAAGTAGCTCTGCAGAAAGAAGAATTTTTACTGTGCCACTTCCCTGGCTGAGAAATCCTTGTCCTCTTCAGTCCCACTGCTCACCCAGACAGTTATGTCCATCATGTGCCAGGTGGAAGCCATCGTAGCAGGTACATCGGTAGTTACCAGGGATGTTAACACATTCATGTACACAACCGGCGTTGTCATCCCGCTCGCACTCATCCACATCTGAGGAAGAAGAAAGCCTAAGACCATGGTCAGGCTCTGCCCATCCCACCCATTCCACTATGAAGCACCCATATCTTCCTGGATTCCTTCTCTCGGTGCACAAAATCTGGAGCCTGAGATAGAAGATCTCACGACCAGAGAATGGCAGGTCTTTCCCCTCCAAGCTGAGGACTGGGCATGATTCCCCATCATCCCCCTGGCTGACTCTCCCCAGCCTCACCTTTGCAGTGTTTTCCATCTCCACTATAGCCAGACTTGCAGATGCACTTATAGGAACGGGGAGTATTCTGGCAAATGGCATCAATGTGGCAATTGTCGGTGCCTTCCACACATTCATCCACATCTGTTAAAGAGGAGGTGAAGGTCAAGTGGGATCTCTGCCATCATCAATGCCTCCAGAGGAGTCTCCCCATTGCAGACTCCTCTGGGGTGGGTTCTCTCATCTTTAGAACATCGGCTGTGGTCACTTCAGAGGCTGTTCACTCACTCATATGTACTTATTTCCTGCCTAGGGCCAGACTTGGTATAAATCCAGAGAACAGAATGATTCCAGGGACCCCGGAAGTTCTCCCTCCCCAAAAGTACCTCTTTCACCCATTCCCAGATCCTAGAATTTCACAGTTAGATATTTGTTTCTTTGCCTCAAGTCTTGATCCTTGGTTAAACAGCAAATACCTCTAGTGTGGAAAACACTGAGCTATCAACATCTTAGTATGAATGAATTTACTGTATCCTTTCCTGAAAGGTTTTAACAGGAACAATGAAGGAGAAAGCAAGAAGTTTGAAAATGGAATGAGTGTCATTAGTAGTGTAACAAAACTTAGGCCGATAGGAACTGACAATCCTCCCCAATTCCAGCCCCCCACAGTTGCCCTCCACCCCATGCTACAGGAAGTTCATGTTCTTCTAGGACCAACAGCTCTTCCAAGCTCCCCAGCCCCAGCCCATCTTTATCCTAAAGTTAAGATGGCTGGAGGTGCACAAGGCTCTGAAGAAAGAGATTTAAAGTTCTAGAACCAGAAGTGGATAAGGCAAAGGGTCTGGGAAGAGCTCTCTGGGAATGAGGCCTCATACCACTGGCATTAGGAGCCCTTCCCAAAGAGACCCCAACCCACAAAATAACTTAAGGACTGGATAAAATGGCTTTCTTAGATGTCTCTGAGTATAAGCAACCTCAAAGGTAATCAATGTAAAATATGTCATCTATGTCAGTGGTCTGAGATTTTATGCATTGGGAATCTCCAGAGGCAAAAACAGATCTGTATCCAGATATAGCTAGAGTTATATCTTTCTGTCTATAGCTTTTCATCTTGCTGAGGAACATACGATCAGAGAGGACAAGGAACTTAACAAAGCCAGTAAGCATCAATCAACCCATAAAACATGGAAGGCAAGATTTCAGTCTATGTCTTCCTGATCTCAGTTCTTATGTTCTCTTCCCTATAGCATCTTACCTTCTTGGATAAAACAGAAACCAGGAAATTATAATTTACTAGGAAAACTTATTTAAGAAAGAGGATGCTGTGATAAGTATAAAGAGAAGTGTCCATTACAGTGTCCAGAAAAAGGTGCTATTTTTACTTTATACTTTTAAAGTTTACTCTGATTTTACTTTAAATAAAATGAGATTATTTGTAAAGCACTTAGCACAGTGCTGGTATGTAGCAGGTGCTTAATAAATGCTTATTCCTTCCCTCCTATACTTTGCCTCTTTATAGAAAGAACTAGTTTATAGCTTCTAGCATAGTCCAGAGAAGAAAAACACCACAATGGAGGGGATATTCCAATATCTTCAGAGCTTTATAAAACTCTCAGTGAAAAGACAAGACTTGGCAATTCCCAAAAGACCAGCACCCATGAGACTACATCTCAAACAGCCCAACCAGCCTCTTCTTTGTTACTGCAAGAGCCCATTTAGGAGAGGGGAGAAACTTGGCAGTGGGAATGGGAGATCCAGGGGTCCCAGGTAAGGAAAAGGAAATTAAGGTAGTATGGGGAAGGACTTTTCCTGTGCTTCCTCTTCCCTACTAATTTCATCCCAATTTAACCACTTACCTGGCTCGATGAATGACTCCAGGAGCTGAGTTCTGCCTATCTATCTACTTCTTTCCCTACTTCTATTTCAGCACCACAGTGATGGTAGTCAGTCTTCATTGTCAATGAACGTTTATTAAGCTTGCTCTTTCAGCCTGAGGAGCCCCTACCCCAACTCAGGATGGGAGAAAAACTAATGAAAATGAGAAACAAGACCAAGAGGGACTAGCTCACTGCTTTGTAGACACAGCAGACATTTAATAGATGTTTGTTAAATTGAACTGATTATTACAAATATCAGAAGCAGAGAGAATAGAATATTCTCTTATACATTCACTTGTCTTTAGGACGGGCTTATGTTCCACTAGGCCCAGTGGTCAGGAGTGTGTCAAAGGGGATAGTATAAAAAAGAGAATTGAGTTTTGAGTCAGAATACCTGGGTTTTAATCCTGATTTTGCCTTTTACTAGCTTTGTGACTCTGGGCAAATTGCTTCACTTTTTTGAGCCTCAGTTTCCTCATCTGTAAGTTGAGAATAGGGCAGCTAGATGGTACAGTGCACAGAAGACTGGACCTGGAGTCAAGAAGACTCATCTTCCTGAGTTCAAGTCTGGCCTCAGACATTTGCTAGCTGTGTGAGGCCATCATTTAACCCTGTTTACCTCAGTTTCCTCATCTGTAAAGTGAACTGAAGAAGGAAATGGCAAACCACTCTAGTATCTTTGCCAAGAAAACCACAAATGAAGAGTCAGATAGGACTGAAAAGGTGGGAATAAACCTACATTTCCCACCCATAGGGTTGTTGTGAGGAACAATAGATATAATGTATTGATATAATTTTGGAAACCTTATAGTACTACATATGTCAGCTATTATTAATCTTTGAACTAATACTCTCCCCTTTCCCCTTCCAAATCTGTAGCTACTTATTGCTCATTAAATTAAATCCAACCCTCTCAGTCGAGCCTTCAGTTATTCCTTGCCTCCCACTCTCAACATTTAATGGACCCTTTTTCTAATGGATTCCCTCCATGGATTCGCTTCCTAGCAGAATAGACTTAAAGCTGGAAGAGACCTTAGAAGTCTTTGAGTTAAACTACTTTATTTTTTACCAGTGAGGAAACTGGAACTCAGTTTGATTGCTCAGGGATTCAGAGTAAGTGTTTGAGTCACGATTTGAACTTGGCTTTTCCTGACTCCAAGTCTATCCACTGAAAGACTTACTTGCCTTTTTGGCAGAATTTGCTGTATCCTTCCCCTCATCATCCCCCGCCCCTCCCCCATCCCTGGCATGCCACTTGTTTTTTTGTCTTTTTTTTTTTAGAGCCTTTACATTATTCCCCATCCTGAAATGTCTCTTTTCTCCTTTCTGCTAATCTTCTCATTCCTACTCTTTCTTTAGAGTTTGGTTGAAAACTAGACCTACTTAGAAGCGGCTAGTAGCACAGCAGATAGAAAGCTGGACCTGGAATCAAGAAAGGCTTGAGTTCAAATGTAGCCTCAGACAATTACTCACTGTGTGACTCATGGCAAGTCACTTAATCTCTGTTTGGCTTAGTTTCCTCAGCTGTAAAATGGGATCTACCTTACAGGGTTGTTGTGAAGCTCAAATGAAATGATGTTTGTAAAAAGTGTTTAGTACAGTACCTGGCACATAGTAGGTCCTTCCAAAACTCATTTATTTTAAGAAGTCTTCCCAGATTGACCCAACCTAACCTGGGGCTATTTTTTTTTAATTTCTCTCCTTTTTTCTGTGTTACCTCAGCATTTATGGATTCAACTGACAGTATTCTCATTTATACTTATTGAAATTTTGCTTTGTAAATGTTAAGTCATATCATGGTGTCTTGGTTTTGCCAAAGTCGCTATACTAGATGCCCCCTATAACATCCTTCGCTGGTTCTTGGCAAAACTAGAAATACGGCAAAGTTCATCTTTTGGCTCTTGAAGAAAATTTGTCCCAGCACTCAAACACAGCCCATACTGCCTATCTCAAATTCTTATATGTCTTCCTCTAACTCTTCCTATCCCCACATCTCACAAACTGCTACCTTGGACCTCTCCCCTTGGATATGTACTTTGTTTTCCCACCTTTCTAATGCATTTATCAGGCAGCTAGGTGGCACAGTAGATAGAGCACTGGGCTTGGAATCAGGAAGACTTATCTTTACAAATTCAAATCCAGCCTCTCACACTTATTGGCTGGGTGACCCTGGGCAAGTCACTTAACCCTGTTTGCCTCAGTTTCCTCATCTGTAAAATGATCTAGAGAAAGAAATGGCAAAACACTCCAGCATCTTTGCCAAGAAAACTCCAAATGGACTCACAAAGAGTCAGACACATCTGAACGGCAGCTACAGCAACTAATGCATTTGTCATGTAAAATTGGGCATTACAGTTAAAAGTCCTTGTGTCTTATCTCCTCACTAGACATGAGTTCCATGGGGCTAATCTAAATTCTTTATCTCTCCCAGAAACAAGCACTACTCTTTAGACACAGTAAGCACTACTGAATTGAGTTTGACATATGGTGGGTGGGTTGGGGCAATTTCATACCTTACTTAGAATTCTGGGACACCTTGAGAGAGGAACGTCCTACCAAGGACATATTAAATGCCTATTTTTTTTTTGTTTGTTTTGTTTAACCCCACAGTGAAAATTCCAAGTGAGATAAGAAGAGCGTCCAGCAGCACTGTAGCACCATTGGGGAGATAGCTTTGAGCTGGGTTGTCTTTTAGTGTCCCTTAGATCACACTACACAAGCAGCTGCCCTTTCAGTCTATGTGCAAATCATCCCCTGACGCCACTCTACCTGACATGGGGCTCTGCACACATGGGTGCTAAACACACACTGACTAATAGACTGGTCCCCCTTTTTCTGATTCAGAGGCAGCCTCCTCTCTAAACCTGAAGATCTCATTTCCATCCAAGTTCGGGGGGGTGGGAGGGAGGGAAAGCAGTAACAAAGACAGCAGACTGTCCTTCTGAAAAACATGGCAGAACCCCCAAATTCTCAAAGGAAACTTATGCATTAGCTCATCCAGCCTCCTTGCTTTATAAACAGATAAACAGGTTCAGAGATGAAATGCTTGCCCAAGGTCATGCATTTAGCATCTCAGCTTTAACTTCCCCCCTTTTCTCTTCTACACCTTCTTCCTACCTTGCTTTTCCCTAGCTTGACCTTCATGCTATTAAGAATATTCAGTGTACATCATTCAAAACCTTTCAGCAGCTCCCCAGGGGCTACTGAATAAACTCCAGACTCTTTTTGCCTCATATTTAATGATCCTCATGATCTGGATTCAATCTCTCTTCATGCCCTATGCTCCAACCAAACTGGACCACTTCACAGTCTCGGAACACATTTAGTACTTTCATTTCTTCATGGTTTTGTTCACAATGTTCCGTGTACCTGGAATGCCCTCCTATCCCCTTCTTCTATCTTTCCTAGTTGAAACTGGAAGATCATACATTGATAGAACATTAGAGCTAGAAAGAGACCTTAGAGATCATGTATCCTCATTTTACAGACAAAGAAAGTGATGCTTAAGAATTGGAGTGACTTACTCGGGGGTGACAGAGGCAGCAAGAGAAAGAACCAGGATTCAAACCCAGGCCTTCAGGCTCTATATTTAGTGCTTTCCCTTTTATACTATACTACCCACCTGCCTTCAAGGCGCAGCCAAAATGTTTCTCCCTCCATGGAACTGTCCCTTCATCCCACAGTCAGAAATATATGTTGTGTCTCTCAAGCATTTTCAGACTCTTCTTTGTATTATATATATTTGTCTATGTTGCCTCATGTCTCTACTTCTTACCCTAACCCCATCTGCACTAGATCATGAGCTTCTTGAGTGTAAGAAATGTGTCTTATTCATGGGATTAATCTTTGAATTCCCATCTGTTCCCATCACCAGGGCTTGCACTGTAGTAGGTACTCAGTCAGTATCTCTTGAAATGAATTGTACTACTCCTGTACCCACTTGCTTCAGAGCACCCTGCTTTTAGTTGTGGGACCACTGATCTCAGATCTTACAGGCAAAGATGGTATTCCCTCCCTCCTGTCCAAACTCTCCTTTTTGGGTGGTCAGAACCAAACTTCCCTCTCTGGGAATCCCCTCTATATTCCCCTCTTCAATAACCCCACCCACCAACCCTGAATACTAAAGCATTCTGGATAATTCCAAAACTGTAGTTGGTCCAGAAAGAGTAAGCAAGAGAAAAGGGAGGGAAGATTGAGTCAAGCTCATTGGCTTGGGGAGGAAGGTTGTGGGGGACAGTGGGGAAGGGAAGGGACCCTGATCTGTTCTCCAAAGGACTCTAGGAGCCACCAGGCAAGCTGAAAGCGACAACTTCAGAGTTTCTGTGGTTTTTGCAATCTGATTTCCATCCCTCATCTCAGGATCCATAACATAAATAAATCATTTGCCTAAGTAAGGGAAAGAACTCCTGGGGGTGGCATTTTGTGGGTTCCTTCTTGAAAAATATACTTGACATTCAGTCAGCCAGGCTCTCTAGGAAAAAACCCTGCCTTTTATTATAACTGAAGCTGGAAGCCATCCAGGCCCAGGGATCTCCTAGACACTCCATCAAGTGGGCATTCCCATCCTCCCATCAATCAATCAGTCAGCAAGCATTGATTAAACATCTGTTCTGTGCCAGACACTGAGGTAGGTGCTGAGCTACAAAGACAAAAATGAAACAATCCTTGACTTCAAAGAGTTTATATTCCACCAGGGGAAATAATACATACTAACACACAAGACATTTAAGAAATAAACATGAGGTGATTTTTTTTGTGGGGGGGCAGCACTTGTACCTGGGAGGATCAAGAAAGGCCCTGTATAGGAGACAGTGCTTGAACTGAGCTTTGAGGGAAGTTAGAATTTCTGAGAAGTGAGAAGGAGGAGAGGCTATGTATTCCAGGCATAGGGGATAGACGGCTTGTGTAACGGCATCGGGACAGGATATTTTGTGTTTAGGAAGAGCAAGAAGAATAGGTTGGCTGGAATGTAGTGTGTAAGAAAGGCAGTGATGTATGATAAATCTGAAAAAGTAGGCTGGATCCAGGTTGTAAAGGCTTTACTTGCTAAACAAAGGATTTGTATTTGATTCTAAAAGGAGCTCAACCTGGGATCTTTCTTTCTCTTTTCCTTCCTTCCTCCCTTCTTTTCCTTCTTTCTAACTGTATTTCAGTATAATTGATTTCTTTTGTAATCCTACATACTTGACTTTATGCATTTAAAAATATTCTGAGAAGGGGTCCATGAGTTTTACCATACAGGGTCCATAAAACAAGATAGGTTAACCCCTCACCTTTGCTCCTTCTAGAGGCAATAGAAAGTCCTGATCTCTCCTGGAGGTCTTTTATGTCAGCCATTCATTCTAAGGTGTTGGGTAGTCCAGGAGGAAGGACTCCATGAAGTCTGCCCACCTTACCCTATCTATGCTCAGCTTTCTTTATCACTTTGAATATCCATGAGTTTGGAGCACTCACTAATGACCCCAAGGGAGAACATATTTAAACTCTCCAGCCTTCCTCAGAAGTCTTATTCTATACCTGATAACTCCTCATTTTCTTTTCCAATCATCTCCCTGCTTCTGACTCATTGTCTTCTGTTTAAAGGCAGCCCCTGAAATGACAGGAAAGAGCAGAACTGTCTCTAGGCAAAAATGATGCAAGTCTGATGGCCTATGGAAGGCATTTGGTGCTCTACCTGTTCTTCTTGAGCAATACCCCTTGGTCTGGACATTTCCCTTTCCTTAGTCAAAACTAAGTCATCCCATGGCACAGTCCTGCTCCCTACTTCTTTATGTAACAACTGGGGAGTGTCTTAAACTAGCTAACTGGCTAACTATCCACCTCATCCTTAACACATGTATTTTCATGGAGGTCTTCTAGAAATAATACCCCCTTAGATTTCAAATGGGGCGGCTAGCTGGCACAGTACATAGAGTGGCAGACCTAGAGTCAGGAACATGAACTCGGCTTCCTGAGCTCAAATCTGGCCTCAAACACCTATTAGCTATGTGACCCTAGGCAAGTCACTGACCCTATTTGCCTCAGTTTCCTCATCTGTAAAATGAACTGGAGAAGGAAATGGCAAATTACTCTAGTATCTTTGCAAAGAAAACCCCATATGGGTCACAAAGAGTCAGACTCAACTGAACAAGAGCATAGTTCTATTCTAATCCAACTGACCTTTCTGTCCCTCACACAGGACATCATCCTCTATGCCTGGAATGCTCTCTCCTCACCTTTACCTCTTAGAAACTCTGGTTTCCTGCAAAGCTCAAATACCATCTCCTACATGAGGCCTTTTGTGATTCCTCAGCTGGTAGTACTTCCTTTTTCCCTACTAAAAAACTTGTATATATTTTATATACTTGTATATATACTGTATATATTCCATATGTACTGTGTATACATATTTGTATATACTTTGTCTATATTTGTATGTATACATGTCATCTCCCTGATAGATTAGAAATTCCTGAAGGTCAAGGATTGTTTTATTTTTGTCTTTGGACCACAAGCCCATGCACATAGTAGATACCTGTTGCTTAGTGATTAACTGATTGACAGTGGTGGTTGGGTTTAAGTTGAGCTTTGAAAGATAGGTCAGAATTGGAAAGGCTGAGAGGAGGTGACAAGACCTTCCAGGAAATGGGAAATAAAGAAGTTAGTGACAATAAAAGTTCCTTAGTTTGGAGGGAATGCTAACTGCAGGCTTAAAGAGTCCCTTACCCCCTAATCTGGAGGGAGTAGCTGGGAAACTACCCACACTCAGAGGTTAGTGCTGTGACCAGGGACTAGAGGCCAAGTCCCTTGGCCTTACACTCTATATCCTTACCACTCTGACCTAAGCTCTGCATGGGTCCTGTGATGCATCCCCAGCAAGGTTTCAGTTCCTCTCCGGGACCCAAAATTGGGCAATTGGAAATTGCAAAGCCATTCTAGGAAAGTCCTAGAATGAATAGAGAAGAAACTGCTCTATTCAGTGAGCTTCTATTCTAGCACTAGGCCTTTCCATCTACAAAGGAATCATGGAATGGGTAACTTTTCTGAATCCTTAGCATTCTGCAAGGCCTCAAGCTCACAAGAATCTGGAGAGGTCATCGCACCTTTCCTCCCACCTCCAAGCAAGTTGACACTTGGCCTGGCCCAGTTAGGTCACTGTCTTCTCCCTTCAAAGTCTTTGGACACTTGGTAATAACATTCCAATATGTCATGCATCTTGTTATTCAGTCACTTAATCGTGTCTAAGTCTTTGTGACCCCATGAATCTCTGCTGTCCCCTTTTCCTTTTTCCTTCAATCTTTCCCAACACTAAGGTCTTTTCTAGTGAGTCCCATCTTCTCATTATGTGACCACCAGCTACAGTATTTGACCTTGTAGTGAATCACCTGAGTCAATTTCTTTAAGTATTGACTGATTTGATCTCCTTACTGTCCATGGAGCTCTCAAAAATCTTCTCCAGGATCACAATTATGCTTCTTAGAACCCGGAAATTCTTCTCAATGTCCAACAAATTCCTCTTTCTTCACTTCTTTCTTAGTCTAATTATGGCAGTACACATTGGCAAGTGTACCATAGTTGGGGAGAAGACAAAACAGGGGGAAGTAAAAGAAATGACCAGAATCTCAGGGCCAGGCTGGGCAAGGCATTTGGTTTTTGTTCAGTCATTTCAGTTGTATCTGACTCTTTGTGACTCCCATTTGGGGTTTTCCTGACAAAGATACTAGAGTGGTTTGCCATTTTCTTCTCCAGTTCATTTGACAGATGAGGAAACTGAGGCAAACAGGGTTAAGTGACTTGCCCAGAGTCACAGAGCTAGTAAGTGTCTGAGGCTGGATTTGAGCTCACTGTCATCTAGCTGACCAGCAGCAGCATTTGGACTCCTACACATTTTTCCTTTATACTGCCACAATCAGCACAGCTTTTGCTTCCAGTAAATAACTATGATTCGAATGAAGAGCCCTCTCTCTCCCAACACAACACAGTACCCCTGCACTATGAGGAGATCAGTAATCTTCTGCTCTATCCTACCTAGGGCTTGTTCTAGGCATAAATGAAATAGACAACTGTCTATTCAGTGTGATTTAAAGGATGTCACACAGCACCAACCTGTGAAAAATATCTAGTCTGGCAGTGCTTTCCTCTCCCATCTTCCCTGAAATCTGTTCTTGTTCAGTCATTTCCAACTTTTCATGACCTCATTTGGGGTTTTCTTGGCAAAGATACTGGAGTGGTTTGCCATTTCCTTTTCCAGATGAGGAAACTGAGGCAAACAGGTCACAAAGTATCTGAGGCAGGATTTGAACTTAGGTCCTCCTGACTCCAGCTCTGACACTGTACCACCTTGCTGACTGGAAGTTACAGAGTGTGAAAAGGAGTAATGTGTAATAAAAGTCTAGAAAGGTAAGTTGGAATCAGGTGGTAAGGGACTTTAAATGCCAAACAGAAGAACGTGCATTTGATTCTTGGGGCAATGAGGAGTCACCGGAGCTTACCGAGCAGGGGAGTGACCTCGCTGGACTGCCCCAGCCTGTAGCCAGCTTGTACTGCCTTTGAAGCCCATTTAAGAATTTCAGTGTGAGAATTTACACCTCAGAGATTAGGACTTGATTTATCTTTTCTTCGACTGCCTAGACTTAAGAAAGTGTGGAGAAAGTGTTCTTAAAATGTGTTGTACCCATTTAGCAGTCCTTTCCCTGCTGATCTCCCCTCTTCTCTGACTTCCTATATAGCTTTCTTTTCAGTACTCACTATGCCAATTACTACATGCTGTCATGCATTGTTAGATCACTATTTTGTCCTTATCCGAAGTTAGGTGGTGCAGTGGATAGAGTGCCAGGTCTGGAGTCAGGAACACTCATCTTCCTGAGTTCAAATCTGGCCTCACATACTAGCTGTGTGACCCTGGGCAAGTCACAGTTTGCCTCAGTTTCATCATCTGTACAATAAGCTGAAGAAGGAAATAGCAAAGCACTCTAGTATCTTTGCCAAGAAAACCCCAAGAGGGTCACAAAGAGTCAGACACAATTGAACTGGACTGACTTGGTTCTCACTGTATGTAAAAAAGTCATAACTTTGTAGTATTTTAGAGCTACAAGGAATCTTCACTGATCATCACCGTTAGTTCAACACTTTTCTTTGCAGATGTGAAAACTGAGGTCGGAATGAGTTGACCAAGGTTCCAAGGCTGGTGAGTGGAAGGGCTGACGCCAGAACCCAGGTCTTCCAACATCAAATTCAGTGCTTTTTCCAGTCACTACAAGATGTTGCCTCCATTCTATCCTCAAACACATTCTGGGAGTCTGGAGGGTAGATTCAGCTTCTTACATTCCTCCTTGAGCCTCCTTTGTACCCAGAAGGCTAGTGCGAAAGTGGTAGCAGCTGCACTTATTAAATGGAGAAAGGGAGTCAGTAAGAGGAGCCCAGGGGGATAGATGCTATGTAGCACTCACACGTCTACTTTTGCTGCCTGCGCTTCTACTTTATCCGAGGAGCCACTTCCTTCTTACTGACGTTGTTTAACTGCTGGATTTATTTATTTATTCAATGTTTTCTATCTTTGATTTGGGGAATTCTAATGATGCCCAAAGCACACTTCTGGATCTGGCTCCAGTTGATAGAACACAGGGCAGCTAGTCCACCAGCTGGGCCTTGTGAGAACTTTTCTTCTGCATTCTTTACTGCCCAACCTAGTAGACTCCACTTTTACGATGAGAATTTGGAGACAATGAAGGATGCTTTGCCAAAAAATATCTCTACTACCAGGAGGCCACATGCCTGAACTCCCATCCTGGGACCAGTCATTTGAGTTTAAGGCATTGTTATCACCGGGAATAAGTTCAAGTGTAGGTGCCTCTGAGAGGGTTAGCACATTTTTAAGCCTTCCTCATTCACCATCACTATAGTGTGAATCAGTTTATCAATCAATAATCATTTATTAAGAACCTACTATGCTTTAGGTGTAAGGTGGAGCAGTGGATAAAAGTGTTGGTCCTGGAGTCAGGGACACTTATCTTTCTGAGTTCTCTGACTAGCCATGTGACCCCAGGCAAGTTGCTTAACTCTGTTTGCCTCAGTTACTCATCTGTCAAATGAACTGGAGAAGGAAATGACAGACCACTCCAGTATCATTGCCAAGAAATACCCAAAGGGGATCATGAAGAGTGATGTGACTGAAACAACTGAAGCACCACCACAACAAATGTGCTAGGAATTATGGGTAAAAATTCAAAAGAGAGCTAATTCTTGACTTCAAAGAGTTCCTATTGGAGGGATAGAACCTATTCACAGATATGTAAATATAGGCTCTACCCAAAATAAACATAAAGTAATAGGGGGACAGAGGGTAATAACTTGGGGAATCAGGAAAGGCCTCTTGAAAGAAGTGATATTTTGATGAATACTTTAATTAAGGAATTTTCCAAGGATGCAGTAGAGCACGGGGCAGTTAAGTTTTGTTGACATTCAGGCAAAAGGTGCTGCCTGCGAAAGATCAGCCTGAGGGAAGCCCTATAGTGGGATGTCCAGGGCAGCATGGAGCTGGTATAGGGCAGGTAATACAAGAGGGGAGAAGATGGCAGAAAGGAGATGTGGGAGAGAACCAAAATCTTTCATCCATCTCACAGTTTTGTCTGCAGCATATTACAGGATTCATCTGGGTCCATGGCTAAAGGAAAAAAGCTGCAGGTAAGGCAAACACCCCTAGGTGGAGCCCACCCCTATGTCTTCCAAGGCTGGCCCAGCCACCAGTTGGAAAGTTGGGGACTTGGACTTTCCTGAGTGGGTCAGACAATAGCCTGGCTTTTAAGGCTTGTCACCTTTTCCTATTCCAGCATAAGAATCCTCGGCTCTAGCCAGGCCAGCCTACTGACCTCACTCAGCAATTGGTTATCAAGTGCCTATGTACATAATACTCTTGTCTTATTCTTCTTTCCTTGGCAATCTCTTCCCCCTCTGCTTCCACCATTCTTCAGTCTCCTCATCCTTCAATAACAATTAATATTTACATTGGCAAAGTAAGGTTTACAAAACACTTTCTTTACAACAATTCTGTGAAGTAGAAAATGCAATGTTGGGGCAACCAGGTAGTAGTGCAACGGATAGAGCGTCAGCCCTGGAGTCAAGAGGCCCAGAGTTAAAATCTAGCCTCAGACATTTCCTAGTTGTGTGACTCTGGGTAAGTCATTTAACCTGGTTTGCCTCAGTTTCCTCATCTGTAAAATGAGCTGGAGAAGAAAATGGAAAACCACTCCAGTATCTTTGCCAAGAAAACTCCAAATGGGGTTAGGAAGAGTCAGATATGATGGAAAAAGACTGAACAACAGAAAATAAAATGTTATCCTTATTTGTAAACTGAGGATTAAAGATCTCCTCAGGGTCACCTAAATGTTACAGCCAGGATTCAAGTCCTTCAAACCCAGGTCTTCTAACTTTCATATATACCATACTGTTTCTTCAGGCTTAGCTCACGTCTTCTCCCCAAAATAAAGCCTTCCCAAAACATTTTGGTCATCAATGGCTTCCACCTTTTCAGAACTCTTATAGGGCTTTCTTGGCTTCCATTTAATTACTGACTGCTATGTATCACCTCTCATATTGTTGCCTTAAATTGTGGTGAACTTAGGTCTACCCAACTAGCTCCTCAAGGGCAGACAGATCTTTATACTTCTTTATAATCCTTTAGTCACCTCTCTCAGGGCATTTTCTCAAACATTCTGAAAGTACTTTGACTGGTCCCTTTCCCTTTTGCCCCCTTAACTCCCTACCTATTTATATATAGGTTACAATCTCCCCAACAGAATATAAGTTTCTTGAGGACAGATGCTTTGCATACAGTAAGCACTTAATAAATGATTGTTGAGTTGACTACAAGATGGTGAATAAATCCTGCTGCATGAAAGGGGGATGAGATGAGATATCTGTGGCACTCAACTGCTTACCATAGCTCTTCTTCATACTTTCTCATCACTGAGAACAATAACCAGTCAATATCACCATTCCCTTGAAGCTGACATCAATCAATTTCCCTGACTCCAACCTCTGTTCTTTCTGACTTCCCTCTTTAAAACATTCTTCTCTGTCCACTGTTGCCCAATATGTGTGATCTTCCCCTGGAATGCCAACTCCTTGAGGTTAGAGATTGTCTTGCTTGTATCTATATCTGCACAGCACAGTGCCTGGCACAGAATACATTAAAAAAAATCATGGATTTATTCATTCACATTTGTGTCTTCGTAGCCTCTTTAGGGGAAGGAAAGGTTTAAGAAAATTATTTCTATTTAAGGCTACCAACATCTGAGGTGCAGAAGAAGTACAGAAAAATTTTTCTGTGTGTGAATGGAAGAACTAAAAGAAAAACCCTGGACTGAAAGAATTATAAGGGACCTGATATCCCAACACAAGCATTCTCTTCACATTACCCATGACAAGTGTGTATCCAACCCCTGCCTGAACTCCTCTAGTGAGCGGCGTGGGACCTCACAAAGGAGCCAATTCCCTTTTGCTCAGCCAGAATTATGCTTGTTCCCCATGCTGCTTCCCCATGGGAAAATAATCTCAAAGCAGAAAACCAAAAGCCAGTCAGACCACATGTGAACTGTTGTGTTCAGTTCTAGGTGTCGTTTTAGGAAGGGCATTCATACTGAGGAGTTCCCAAGGAAGGGTGACGAGGACCTTGAGTTCCTGCTGGATGAGGAATGGTTGAAAGAACTGAATAAGTAAGGTGAGCTATCTTTGTAGTAAGAGTACAGACTCTGGAGTCAGAGAATGGGGATCTAAATCCTACCCCTGATGCTTACCACTTGTGTGATCTTGGGCAAGTCACTGAAACCCCCTGTGCCTTGGTTTCCTCATCTGTAAAATAAGCTCTAGATCTATGATCCTATGATAAGTAAATATCTAAAGGGGTATAACATGAAGGAAGTGCTGGACTTGTCCTACTTGCACTAAGAGGCAGAACTGGGAGCAATGGGCAAGTTGTCAAGAGGCAAAATGCTCTTTGGTATAATCAAGAGTCCTCCTGACAAATAGAGAGACCTCATAGTGGATCTACCTGGGATGCTGATAGGTTTCCCTCACTGGAGATCTTAGGGCAAAGGCTAGATGAGTACTTGCTGGGTATTTTGCATAGGGCATCCAACTAGATGGTCACTGAATTCCCTTCCAAATCCAAGATTCTGTAATTCTATAATTCATTCAAACTCAGTACAAGCCAAGACTTATCAACTCAAGTCCTTTTCAGGATGCTAAGTCTTTGAAAGTGCAGATGCTCTTGTTTTCATAGACTTCTGTCCTGCCTCTATATCCAAAAAGCTGCCCAGGGAAACAGGGCAATGGGAGCAACCTAACCTAGTACATGGATGAAAGGAACTGATCCCAAATCATTATCCTTATACCATATTCCCAGGAGATCTCTTCATTTAGTGAGCTAGCTAGGAGGTTTTAGGCTGCTCCTTGAGGGACTGCCCCAAGTATAGGGCAGGAGCAGGGGTGAACAGTAGAGAAAGACTAGGGTAGAAGGAAAGGAGAATTTCAGAGATGGCAGCCCCATTACTAGGGTTTTATCCAAGTGATTTACCCTATTTTACTCTAGTGATACCCTATCACTAGGCCTCCTTTGCCTCCACACAGAGGAGATAGATAATTTCCCTTCCAAGAAAATAGAAGGTCCTTCTACATTTGACATATTAATAGACCTAGGTAGCATTATATAATAATATTTATCTATTTATAGCCCCTGATAGGTTTTAACCACAATGTAGTGGGAAAAATACTGGATGAGGAGGAAAACAGAGATTCTACTTCTCCTTGGTTGTCTGACTTTAGGGAAGTCACTCTCCCCACCCTGGGTCCCAGGAGAATGATGATAGTAATTGTCCCACTACTTACCTCAACTGTTGTAAGGAAATTGCTTTTGTAAACCTTAAACTCAATAGCAATATGTTATCATTACCACTCCAAGTCTCTGTGGTAGGCAAGCGAAACATAATTAACTGTTTTACCAATGATTATAGGCCTTATCTGTAGGGGTTCACATTATCCTCGGAATTGATTTGTATTGTACTGAATTGAAATGAAATGAATTGTAATGTACCACAAGGATAATGCTCAAAGAAAATTGAACAGTGGGCATCAAAAATGGCGAATATGAGAATATTCACTGTGTGTGTGTGCGCGTGCGTGTGTGCGCGTGTGTAAGTGTGTGTGTATGTGTATGTGTGCATGCGTGCGTGTGTGCGCGTGTGTAAGTGTGTGTGTATGTGTATGTGTGCATGCGTGTGTGCGTGTGTGTGTGTGTGTGTGTGTGTGTAGGCAGGAGGGAACAATGAGATGGCTGACCCACAGGGTGGGTTGGAGTAAAGGGAAAGCAGCTGACAGTGGGGGCGCACTGGGGTGACCAGAAGGCCGGGCACTGTGGCTATGGGCAGGTGCCTTCTTCTCTTGGCTCCCTCTGCCGGGGCCAGCCAGCTGGTTAGAAACAAAAACAAACACCAGAGATGCAGGTTCCTGCTGTTAACAGCTTCAAACCACTGGAGGAAAACTCCAAATAAATATAATTAGAAACTTGTAAAAACGTCCTCTTTGTAAACCTGTTCCCTAGAGACCCTTGGACTCCCCTTCTCCCCAAACCCAATACACATAAACGGCCAGTCCACCCCTATCCGAGGACCTTGCTGTCCAGGTTCCCCAGTCAGGCTCTTCTTTTACGTGGCTTACCCACTAAGCTGGCTCCCCTTCTCTAGTCCTTTCTTCAACGTGTCTCCATAGGTCTCTGCAGACCAAAGAGTTCTGAGGTCTGGGTCTCCTGAAGGACAACTCTTACGGCCAAAGCCCCAAACTCACCTTTCTATGGCCCTGGTTTTAGTTTAGTCCGGGTTTAAAGTAAAGGCACCAGGGCTATTGTGAGATCCCTAACCTCATGGCCCTTTGTGGAATACAGATGAATTAAGTGAATAGTGACAATCTGTTGGGGGTAGGGAGAGCCTCCTCTCATGAAGCTTATAGTCTAGTAGGAGATAATAAGTCTACAGGGATAACCATGACACACAATGTTACAGGGTTAGTACATCAGAAAGGTGCAGAACCAACTGCTCCATGAGGTCCTGAAGGGTGTATGAGGTGGGGGGGAGGGGAATCTTTATGGACAGGAAGGATCAAGGAGAGGTTCCTGCAAGAGGTGACATTTGGGTTGTAGGAACTTGGAAGGAGAAGAGAAGGAAAGAAATGTAAAGGAAAGGGCATGAAGAAAGGCATTCAGAAAAGGGGGACAGAAAATAATCCAGTTTAGCTAGAGTATGGTGTTTTGAAGAGAGAAATCTGAAATACCATTAGAAAGCCAGAATAGTGCCAGGTTGTGAAGGGCCTCGAATGCCAGGCAAAAGTCAGCAGCCACACAAAAAGGCAAACAGCAGGGAGTGAGGAGAATGGAAAGGCAATACTGACATAACACTGCTTAAAGGTTTGGCCTGGGGCTTAGTGTGGGCTCTGCACTCAGGGACCCATCCTCTAATTATTATCCATGCTGAAGAGTCCTGCTCTGGAACCTGTTCAGCTTCCAGGGCCCAAGTATTTTATTTCTACTTTCTAATGAAGAAAGAAAGAAAGAAAGAAAGAAAGAAAGAAAGAAAGAAAGAAAGAAAGAAAGAAAGAAAGAGAAAGAAAGAAAGAAAGAAAGAAAGAAAGAGAAAGAAAGAAAGAAAGAAAGAAAGAAAAGAAAGAAAAGAAAGAGAAGAAAAGAAAGAAAGAAAGAGAGAGAGAAAGAAAGAAAGAAAGAAAGAAAGAAAGAAAGAAAGAAAGAAAGAAGAAAGAAAAGAAAGAAAGGAAAGAAAGAGGAAGGAAGGAAATGAAGACATAAGAAAAAATATTTAAAAGAGTCTGTTTTCATAGGAAGCTGTGGGTATTAGGAAATAATGAGTATTATTAGGTAGTTGGGATGGGGTGAGGAGGAAGCATATACAAGTGAGTCAGATTTAAGTAACAAATGCAATCAAATACAAAGAAAAGTCAGGTAGGAGTTCTGATTTCTGGAGAGAGGGAGGAAAAAAGAAAGAAAAGGGGAGGGAGAAAAGGAAGAGAGAAAGAGAGAGATGGAGGAGAGGAATAGATGGAGAGATAGAAGGGAAGAAGAAAGGGAGAGAGAGGAAAGGAAAGGAGAGAGAGAAGAGGAAGAGATGGAGGGAGGGAGGGAGGAAGGGAAGAAGAAAGAAAGGGAGGGTGGAAGAAAGACAAGGAGAAAGAGAAAGGGAGGGAGGGAGAGAGAGAGAAATTGTATGTGCAGGTGTTTGTGTTTATGTGTGAATGTATATAAGCACACATACATGCATTGGGTTGGTTTAGGTTCAGGGGTGGGAAAAGAAACTCAGGGAACCTTGATAATAAATTCAAACTTCTACCGTCCTTTCACACAGCAGCAAGAAAGGTTTAGACTAGTTATGAAAAGAACTTCCAGTTTCCCATAGAAGGCTCCATCTCCATCCTCTGGATTTACCCAAACCAAACCTGCTTTAGCGGCAGTTCTGAATGCCATCTGGACAGCCACGATGAGGGAGAGGGAGGTCAGCTGGGAAAAGGGTTAATCTGCTGAGGCAGAGTCAAAAGGAGGAAGGGAAAGTCTGGCTGTACCCACTGTTTTCCAGAAGAATCCCTCCCTATGGGCTGTCTCCCCTTGTTAGAACATGAGCTCCTTGAGAGTAGGAGAGGTCTCGCCAGGGCTTAGCACAGTGTTGGGCACGTAGTACGCACATAATAAATGCTTTGTTGTCTATTCATGATGTCCATCCCACCTCCTTCTCCTTCCCGCCCCCCCCCCCCCCACATTCCTACAGTGTGTTGGCCTGAGGTTTCTGATGCTCTGTTTCTTCTCCAGTTCTAGGAGGTTATTAGTTGTTTTTTTTCCTTCTCTCTGATTCCAAAGCCTCAGAATTCTTGATGAGAGAATTCTTGAAAGGAATTGTGGTAGAGTAGGAAGACAGATCAAGAGAATTGGGCTCAGGGTCCTGGCTCTACCATTTACTGGCTGTGTGACCTTAGGCAACCTCTTATGAGGGCTCAGTTTCCACATCTGTAAAATGGACATGGTGATAATTCTGCTACTCACCTCCAGGGTTGTGGGGGAAAGTTCTTTGAAACTTTTAAAGCACATTTGAGTCATTATTTTCACTATCATTTTTGCTATTATTACAGAAGCAGTTTTAGGTCTCTTGGGGGCATCACTACCCTCAGTAGCTGCTCAAGAACTCTCAATTTTAAAGGAGATCTTTCTCGTAAGTTCTGTTTTGAAGTACTAAGGGAGGGGAGGAAAGAAGGACATGGAAAAGAGGGACATAGCCCAATAGCCCATGCCTGGGGGTGAGGATCAGGCAGGAGGTGATCCAACACTGTTCTCAAAGGGGCTTCAAACCTCCTTCCCTTTTGGTCTTCAGCACTGAAGCTAACCATTCTACTTCCTAGATTTTTCAGATGAAACAAAACTCATACTGCTGTACTTGCTTTTTCTTCTCACCCCTAACACTTTGAACACACATGCACACGCACGTTCACACACACGCCCTGACGAGCGCACACCTCACATTCCCAACCTCACAAACACGGCTCTCTCTTACAACAGGTCCCAGCTGCACTCGCTCGCAACCAAAACCGGTTCTCATGCACTCAGATCCCTAAACGCTTCGAAAACAGCCCTTGTTTGGGGCTTGCGGATAACTCTGAGTTCTCTCCTTTTACTCAACTATGCAGGTGGGGAGGGGGCCGGGAAGAAATTGAGAGAACCTTCCTAGACCATCCTTGCTTTACCTCTCCCCACCCTCCCCCCAACCCTCACTCCCCAGGGATTATCACCGGGAGGGCAGAGACTCAAGGGAACGGCTCAAGAGTTTCCAAGAAACTGTCCTTCCATCCCTGGTGGAGAGGTGTCTTTTTAAAAAATATTCTCTTCCTGCCTCAAATTCCTACCCATCCCTTAAACACACAAGAACTCACAAGAAAGCATCCCTATCCACGCTGAGAGCTCCTAAGCAGCCATAAGCCTGGCGATATCCCCAGGAGGCCCAGCCTTGGGAGCTGCTTGTTCAAGGATCAAGAAGAAATCATAAGGGTTGGAGTCAGAAAAGGAAATGGCTCCCCTGGTCCAACTGGATGGGGAGTGGGAGAGGGGAGGAGAAAAACTGACCCTCAGCAAACTCCAAGCCACAAGTGGATGCGGGGGAGAAGGGTCCTTTGGAGAACAGTGGGACAAAGTAGGAAGGGCCTAACAGTCTTCCACTTAGATACTTAATACTGGTTGAACTGAAATAAAATTGAATCTTGATGTTGGAGGCCTAACCTTTCCCTTAGCAGACTGACCTGCAGATGGCACTCAGGGAAATGACGGGATTTGGGTAAGTGGAGAGTCTAGAGTTGGGGACCCCAGCAACCTCCATGCCCATAGACTGGGCTCTAGGAATATTTCATCATGGGTGCTTCCCTCCTTCCATCCTGGCCCCACTGGGGCATAAACACTTAGAAATCAGCTGTCCCTGAGGCCACCCTTACTTGCTGACATAGTTATGGTTTTCATTTCATATTTCAGAGGGAGGGGTGGGAGGAACAGTCCCCTCACTGTAAGGCCCAGCCACAGGAGCCGAGGGAAGCAGGGAGGAGAGGAAACAGCCACATTAAAGAGGGAGAGAGGGGTGGGGGAGAGAAAGAGACACACACACATACACCCAGACAGAGACTGGAGAGACACACATAGAGACACATAGAGACACTGTTTGAACACTTCCTCGAAAAGTGGCCTCTTTCGAGGTCCCAAAGACTTGTCTCGTGAAAGCATTAAATACCTTATCAAAAGCCTATCGATAATAAGGAGAAAAAAACAACAAGGTAAACTCTAATCCTGTGGAACTAGAACCGGCAGCGTCAGGGGAGGAGCTTTCTCAGGAGGCCAGGAGACCTTTTCATTCAGCTGTAACCTGAGCCTTAGAGAAGGATTATGTCTTTTTAACTGCCCCCCCCCCCAAGCAAATTAATGCTTTTAAGTTAACAATTATCTCAGTTATCCAGTCAGCCTACTTAAAATACATACACATACACTAGAAAACACTCAAAACCACATACTCAACATGCACTCACATTTGCACTAGTATGCATCCACTATGTGGCCACTCACTCGTTCACATAGGTTCACATGCCTTGTATTTATTTGCACTCACACTTCGTACACCCATATTCACTTAAACACACTAAAACACACCAATGATGAATAGTAGTCATGGAATGATAGGGCTGGAAAGGACCTTCTAGATCATTTAGTCTGTCTCTGCCCCCTGCAGTCCCCCTAACTCCCACCATGGTCCCCATTGTGGAGATGGGAGAACTCAGGTCAAAAGAATAGGAGTGATTCCTATGATTAATTATTAATAGTAATTAATTAATAATTAAGTTATTAATTAATAACATAGCCAGGACTAGAACCCAAGTCTTCTGACTCCTAGTCTGATACTTTTTCATTAAAAAAAAAAAACAAAACCCAAAACCACAAATTCATACCTAGCTAGGAAGACCAGCTTTAGCAAAATTGTGAAGCAGGCAAAATTTATCTTGAGCTCTACCAACCTCCCCTTTTGTTTCTAACAACTTTCTGATCCCTTTCTCCCCCTTTACATTTACAGCACACACACACACCCCCACTCCCACCCCTCTTAGTCCCTATGCTTCCTAGTGTTCTCAGCAGCAGAGCTGAAAGGAGGAAAGGGAATGACAAACTAATTTAGACTAAAGTGTTAGTGACTTAATATGCTACTCCTCCCAGGGGGTATTTGCATCCTAAAAGAGGACCAAGACTTGAACAATACTTAACCCAAAGGGATAAGCCACTAATAATAGAGTTTCAGGCACTGGTGGTACCTCAGTGGGAGAGATATTCTCAACGGCCCCTCCCAAATCATACTACACAAATTGGTTCTGTTTACATTCCCCCAGCCTGTGGGTTTTATCAGCTCTGTTCTCCTGCAAGCATCTGTCCTACAGAAATAAAGCCCAGAGGGCCACCCCCTAATACCTGCACCCCCAAGTTTAGGAAACCTGCTATTAAATACATCTGTGCAAGCTGGGCTCGGTTCTGAGAGCTTCCTGTCCAAGGTAGTAGAAATTGAGGGGCTGTCAAAGGCTGCTGGGGGACTACTTACTGATGCCAATCCCACTTCACTAAAACTCCCAGCTCCTGGCTGCTAGACTCAAAGATCAGGGACAAAGTAGAAGCTCCAGGAGCCCCAAACTACCTCAAGAAAAGTGTCAGCTCCTGAGCAAGGTGAAAGGTAAATCACCCAGAGTACTGGAGATGGAAACTACCTTTGAAACTGTATCTCTTTGAGGACAAAATAGTATCCTTCACATTTGTGGATCCTTCAAAGCACCTAGTAGAGTAACTCTAGTAACTCTCCCGTACATCATGGGTGCTTAGTTAAGATTTGCTGAATGAATGAATGAAATCTTTTAAGTGGTATGGGGGTGGGGTGGGGTGAGGGATTGAATCCTTCCAACCCTGGAGATCTGGGGAAACTCCCAAGGCTCTTGGTGACACCTGCCCCATCCAGTGGTTTCCATCTGGACCATCTGTCAGTGTAAACCCTGAGGATATGCTGCACCCCACTCATTCTTCCTCCCCCCCCTCCATCCCCCAGGCACTGGTCCACATCAGACACTGGCTCCAACTTGAAAGAGGCCCTTATCTTGTCTCTAGATTATTGCATGAAATCTGTTCCTTCCTTCAGACTAAACTCCCCTGCTAATTCCATGTTATGAGTAAGTCAGCACGCACTACAAAAGCCAGCTTTGTTTATGAAAATGCAAGCAAATCCATAGTGGGGAGAGGGGTTGCTTCCAAGCTGGGAGACGGCCATGGTGGTGGCTGTGGTGGCTGCCAAGGAGCAAGAATTGGGGAGCAAGGATTCGAGAGAAGGTGGTTGGGAGTTAGGATGGGGTGTGAGGTGGTGGTGGGAGGGGAGTACTGGTAACCTGACAGCTGCAGATCTTCAGGGAGGGGGTTACTCTTTCATGAATGGGTAGTATTTTGTGAAGCTAGCTGGGGGAGGGGGGAAGAGTTGAGCTGAATGTTCCAACCTTTTCTGTTCAGTTTGGTGGGAATTTGTTCTTTTCAATAAGTGTACTCTACCTCATACTTAAGAGACTTTCCCCTCATCTTAATTCCCCCTCCCCCACTCATATTCATAACACACATCAGATTCAGGTTAAAATTGAAGTTACTTAGGGCTCCGAGACACACAGCAGACACTCCCAGACACACAGGCTTCCCTAACTTTCAAGTTCAACTTTCCCCTTTCACCTTCCCTGGGCTGCTCAGTCGGGCCCCAGAGTAGCAAGGTAGAGTTACCACTCCAGTTCAAACCCTAGCCTGGAGGTGTTTTCTTTTTCTCCAACTTCAACCCCCTACCCCACCCCCCTCACACCCAGGAGGACATGGAGATGGGGGAGGGGAGGGATGTCTTGGGAAGAACTGTCCTCAGGCCAGAGTGGCTGCTCCACGAATGTAGCTGCTCAGCCTGGAGAGCTGAGAAAGGATAAGCCAGGGGGCTCCGGATTTGGGGGGTGCAGGCCTTTCTTGCCCCTCTGTCTCTAATTCCTAGAGGGATCTGTCAGAGCTCCGAAGACTGGAATTTTACTTTGTTATTTCAATGAAATTCTGACCTGGATTTAAATGGAATTGGAAACCCGAGGCCTTAATAAATAAATATTATGATAAGAAATGAAAGCCATACAGGACGAAAGAGATTTCCCCTCGAAAGAGACTGAAACTCAACATTCTTCTTGGAGCCGGCATCACAAAGATTTTTCTTCTCCCTTTCAGCCCCCTGTCCTGAGTTGAGAAACTGGCTGATTTTCCTATAAAGTCTCCTATTGTTCTTTAAACACTTTTCAGCTGATAAGACAGCAGCCTTGAAATGCTGTCTAACTGCCCATGCATGGGGAAAATATGGTATAGTTGAAAAGTTTGATTTCTCTTAGGCTGTTCGGACCATAGTTTACGTTTTTGAGGATGTTTAGGAAAACAGGCAACAACACTCTCTCTCTCTCTCTCTCTCTCTCTCTCTCTCTCTCTCTCTCTCTCTCTCTCTCTCTCTCTCTCTCTCTCTCTCTCTCTCTCTCTCTCTCCCTCTCCTTCTCTTTTTTACTACTCTTTTTTTCAAATTCTTGGAGGCCCCTCCAGCCCATAAAGCAAGAGATTGGTTCTAGAGAAAAGCCTTAGTGGTCCTCTTCCAGTTCCCCAAATCTAAGATTCTACGGTGGTCCCTGTCCCTTACAAACTCTACTGTGCCTGTTTCCTAGTTTCAGTTTTCACCCTTTGGGGATAGTACCACATTGGTGCACGTGTAGGCTCCCCGACCCAGACTAGCTATTAGAGGAAACTGAGGTCTCTAGTCTGACAGCAGCAGCACGTACACAACACACCTGCCCAGCACATCCGACAGGGCTCTTCACTAGCCTCTCGCTCCTCCCCACAAACCCCATCTTCCAGACCCCGGGAAAGTCCCAGTCTCCTGATCAGCGACTCCCAGAGACCGAGGGAAGGGCAGCCAGCCCCGCCACCCTGGCCCAGGTTCTGGGCGCCTTGGCCCAGATGATGGGGAAGTGGGGCCAGACAGAGCGTCCTCTTACCTTGGCTGGCTTTACTTTGCTGAGAGACGCGAGCGTGGACGAGAACGAGGAGCAGGCAAAGTCCAGAGACGCTCCCCAACCCCATGGCCCGAGCCTATCCGAGGGGAGGGAAGGGGAGAGCAGGCAGGGTCTCCGAGACCTCTGGGAGGACGGAAACCAGCCTGGCTCCCGCACGCTGCTATGGGCCGGCAGGGGAGGGCGAGGGCGAGGGGGAGGGGAGGGAAGGGAGGGCTGGGGGCGAAGCTCCGGACGCGAGTGTGTGCGTGTTTGTGTGTGCGCGATCGCGAGTGTATGTGAGTGTGTGCGTGTGTGCGTGCGTGTGTGTGTGTGTGAATGTATCCGAGTGTGTGTTGTGTGTCTGGCTGTCTGTGGGTATGGGCTCGCGAGGATGCGGGCAGCCGCGGCTGCTCCGCTGGAAGCTTCTGATGCTGCTGGGATTCCCGGGAAGGAGGCTGGAGAAAGAGACAGAGAGAAGGCGAGGGGCGCCCGGAGCTGCTGACGGAATGGGGAACTGCAGCCCGCCCTCGCTGGGGCCGGAGCTGTGGCTGGGGCCGGAGCTGTGGCTGGGGCTGGGGCTGGGGCTCGCGGCGGCGGCGGCTCCTTTTTATAATCCCACCCAATTCCCAGTTTCGCCCAGAAAGCAGCAGCCCCGAGAGCAGAGCCTGAGAGAGGGACCTGAGAAAGGGGAGGGGAAAGGCAAGACAAGAAACACGCCCTTCTGCCTTCTTCGTCGCTCGCTCCTTCTCAGCGTTTCTGGGAACCTCTGAGTGTCTCTGCCTCTGCCTTTCTTTGCTTCGTCTACTTCTCCTTCGCCTCCCGCTTCCCCCTCTGCTCCCACTCTTTCCTCTTTTCCTCTTCCTCCTTTCTTCTCTTTCTGTCTCCTCTTTTTTGCCCCTTTCTCCTCTTCCTCCTCCTCCTCCTCCTCCCCCTCCTTTTTCTTCTTTTTCTTTCAAATGGGGCCTTGGCTCGGTAGTTGTTCCCCTGCCTGGGCTCCCTCGGCCCCCTCCCCAGTCTGCTCTGCTGCTGCCTGCAGGAATTTACAATCCACCGCTGGGGGAGCGGGCCCAGTCTCCATGGAGACGGCTTCCCCGGGAGCAGGGAGGTCAGGCAAGAGACCATGTACAATCAATGGATCAATGCAAACTCCGCTCAGCTCCAGACCAAACAGTGCTGGGCTCTTGCTCTCCTCCTCTCCTGGCCCTCCGAAGAGGGGGATCACAGTTCATGAAACCAGAGCAGAGGCTTATGTACTTAGAGATGTTTGCAGGGAGAGACGTTTGCACCCACATGTACAGGTTGCTGTACCCGTGCGTACACAAAGACACAAAAAGATAGGCGTTTATGTTTGCGGGTACAGGTACGTATGGATGCACAAAGGTGCACATGTGTGCACATGCACATATATTCATGCATACACACATACCCGAAGGATAGAAGCCGCAGTAACAAGAATAACTCGCATTCATATAGTGCATTAAGGTTTACAAACATACCAAGGCAGTCCCTAGGTATTCCTGAATGCCTGAAACTTTGTTCTCAAACAATACCCTCTGTGACTCTTAGGGCTTGGTTCCATCACTTTCAGTACCTAGTTTTCACTGGCAGGGTTGGGTCCACTTACAAACTGAGTCATTGATGCAGGATAGGAGAAAACCTTCCATACTTTTAAAGGTCACCAGCTCTCCTTAATTGGTTTTAAAACCCATGACCGTATAGCCACACTCACCAAACTCTCAGCATAGACTAACATATAAACACTGCAAATAGATCTGTAAATGTTTTGTTGTTATTGCTATGAGAATACACAGATCCATGAACTCATACTCATGCAAATGCACTACCAGGGTGCTACAACCATTTGCACATGACCTTCTGCAGCCTTCTTCCTGAAACTGACTGGAGTGCCCGGTTCTAGACAGAAAGAACTTTATCGGTGCTTCACCTTCTCTTCTATTAGTTGCTGGGAGTTTAGAAGTGGTGGTGATAAGAGTTTTAAAAAGAGGACAAAGTTTGTAATAAACAACAGTCTCCATCTATCCTTCTGATCCAATCTACCTCTTCTGCCTTCTTCCCTCTAACTTCAAGAGAAGGGAGAAGGAAAAGACTTAAAAAAAAGCCTTAGGAGAAAGGCTTGAAAAAAAAATGTCCTCCCAACCCACGGTCTAAGGAGCCAGTCTTCCTCTGTGGCCAGTTCCAGGAAGAAAAGAGACTGATTTAGATAGAGTTTCTTTGTATGTGGTAATTTAAAACAGTCCCTAGGGTATCCAATCCCCAGTGTCCAAGAAGGGGAGAAAGTGACTGTTTCTTCCTGGCAATGTCTAGGCCCCTTACCCTCCTAACCCTGCTTAACTACATCAATAGGTTTGGACCTTTGACATGAGCTAGAGACTGAGTGTGATGGGTGGGTTTTCCAAGTCAGCCTGCTTCCCAGCCAAAGGTAGGGAGGAGAGAGAAGCTTGCTTTGATTTTAGGGCTTGAGAGTGAGCTATCATATAGAGGAAAGAATACTGGACCATGAGACAGAAGATTTAGTGGAAGAGTTGGGACTAGAACCTAATTATGTTACCTTGGGCAAAGTGTGAGCCTCAGTTTCCTCCATTGTAAAATGAGGAGGTTACGCTTATGATTCTGAAGTCTCTTCGAGCTTCAAGATTCTATAATTCCCTCTCTCTTCCATTCCAGCCACAAACCCCTCCCCTCTCCACAACTTCGGCTGCCGCCACCAATTATGTTTGTAGGGCTGTGGGACATGAGCAAACTTGCCATCCCTTTCTGCCCCAAATGAGAGAGAGTTGTAAAAAGAAAAAACAAAAAACAAAACGCAAAGGTTGCCAACTGCACGCTATCCATGTGGGGGGCACAGAAAGCCAGCCACAGACCTGGTCTGGTCTCTAGATTTAGGGTAAAGGGGTGGGTGGGATGAAGGGATGAGCTTCCTCTTTACACATTTGGAGTTGGTTCAGGTGATGCTCTGACAGGAAAGATGCTGGGGACTCTGGGGCTTTTCTGAAGCAGATATTCTGTAGTACTAGTCACTAGAGGTGAAATGAAAAAGGGGGAGTTGGCTTGGCTCTTTTAGGTAGGGATGGGGTATGGCCAGGTTTACAATAGCCCACATGTAATTTACTAGCTCATGTATCTATGGCATTTCCCAGTGTATAAAGAGTTTACTTTCAAAAATCTGGGGAAGTTGGTAATGTATTCGTTGTGATCCCCATTTCACAGATAAAAAAATAGGCTTAGATTTTGGTGAAAGGGCTTGCTCAAAGTAACTCAGCTAATAAATAATGGAGCTGGAACTCAAATCTGAAGTTTTTTTTGATCCTTCAGGCCAAAACCACAGGATCACAGGATTTCAGAATTGGAAGAAGGGGAAGGGTGAGGAAGAAAGGTAGTAAAAACTTTACCTACTTTGAAATTTTGCCATAGGTTGGTGAGGGGAGGGACTAGAAAGAGCTCCTAGACTAAGCTCTTGAGTATATATAAGTGCATTGAGGGAAGGATTATTTTGTTTTTCTCTTATGTCCCCAGTGCCTTGCATACAATAGGAGCTTAATAAATGTGCACAAAGTTTCTATGATCATAGAATGTAACACAATAGCACAGTTGCACTGTGGAACCATGTGCATATGGCCACATGCAGAGAGAAAGACCTCTCTCTAAATCTGTCCTCACTGTCTCATTCTAAAGAGAAGGAATTTCATCTTTCCCCAATCATCTCTTTTCTCTCCAGCTGCTGGGGGTTTTGAAATAGCGGTGGCAAATTTTATGTAATTGAATTTTAATAAAAACAGCCAGAGAAAATAAAAGAAAACCAAACAAACCCTAAACCCTGAAAGCCATTAAACAAAACAATGTATAAAAGTGGTTGTACATGCCACAGTACCTTTCTGTTACTGTTATTTACGAGGGATTGATCAAAGAAACAAAGAATTCCACCCACATGAACTTTCACAAGGTAGCACCAATGGATTGGCCATTACATTTAGTGTGAGCTTTGTGGTTCCTATTTACGTTCTCTTCCTTTACATAGTGAGTGTACATGTACATGTATTTTGGGTCTGCTTTTCTCCGCATCATTTCACATATGTCCCCCCATATTTCTTTGTATTCTTAATATTAATAATTCTCAGTAATATAGGCATGTCCAATTATGCTGATTTACCACAATTCATTTAGCCATTCACAGTTCTTGGACACATTGGTTTAGTTTTCTGTTATTACATTAGTGCTGCTATGAAAAACTTTGTGTAGCTATTTCTCATTGATTTTTACTTGCTATGTTCTCCCCTTTCTCATCTTGCTTTTTTTTTCCTTCTGCTTCTCCTTTCTCCTTATCTCTGGATCACTGTGATATACCTCTATTTGGGAATATAATGAGGATGCAGCACATCTGAAGATGGACTTAGGATCTATAAGGAGTAAATGCCAGATTGTCCTAGCTGGCACCCTCAGGTATTTGAATGTGTGTGATTGTTTCAGGGTCTACTCTTTTCTCTCCCTCTTTCTATCCCCCTACCCCCACTCCCACTATTTCAGTAGCAGGCTGTTGGCCAGAGTTCAGCAATGATTTCCAGAGGCAGCCAGCTGGGGAGGAGGCAGCTCCATCATTTGGTGTTAAAAACCATCTAAGCCTCCTATACATGGGCTCATAAGATTGCAAGTTTTAAAGTTAGAAGAGACCCTAGGGACCATCTAGTTCAACCTCTTTGTTTTATAGAGGAGAAAAATGAAACTCAGAAAATAGAAGCAATTTACCCAAGATGGATTTGAATCCGGTTCCTATGAATACAAATCAAATTTACCATTTCAATTGGAATGAATCCAAAATCAATCACAATCAACAAGGCAAAACGAAATGGTGCTGCCCTATTCCTTCCTAACTTACCTCTCAGGTTGCATTTCATCTTTTTTTAATAGCTTCTTTTTCATTTTAAGGCTGTCCTTATATGCATTTAACCCAGCTTAATTATATAAAAATGTGTGGTTTCCAAGTATGATCTGACCCAGGTCCTATACCTCACTAGGGATAACTAGGAAGGACTCAGCTAGATGGTCACAGACCTGTAACTCTGCTTACAATCAAAGACCCTCCCTCTCTGCCATCTTTGGCCTTGGTCAAATCTCTTTTCCGGACCTAGTTTTGAGTCTTGCAGAGTATATTCTTAGTCAGGTACAGGTTGAACTAGATGACCCTGGGATCCCTCTCACTTGAAATTCTGCTACTTAGAACAAGTCATGTCTCTTTTAGGGGTTCAGATTACCTAGCTTTAAAATGAGAATTCTGGACTTGGTGGGCTCCATGGTCCCTTTCAAGTCTAAATCCTGTGAATCAATGATCCTTTGTTCCTCGGTAATAATAATTCCCAACTTTAACAATAATAACTGATAATTTCATTAAAATTATCTAATAATAATAGGCAACTAGGTGGAAAACTGAATAAAGCTCTGAACTTGGAGTCAGGAAGACCTGAATTTGAATCCTGCCTCAGACACTTTCTAACTGTGTGACCATGGGCAAATCACTTAATTTCTCAAGGTTATTCCCACTTTGAGCCAATTCCTCTGAGAGTTTAATTCAAGCATTGTCTGCCACCTTCCCCCATCTTCCCCTCCACTAAAAATCTCCTTTTTTCCCCACCTCTTTTATGTGAGATAATTTACCCCACTCTCTCTCCCTTCCCCCTTCTCCCAGTGATCCCTCTTTCCTACTCCTAATTTAATTTAAATTTTTTGGAAATTACCACTTAGCCTCTCTAAACCTCAGTTTTTCCATCATTAAAGGAGGAGTTATAATAGCACCTACTTTTCAGAGTTGTGAGGATCAAATGAGTCAATACATAGAGAAGTGTTTTTCAAAACTTAAAGAATTGTATAAATACTAGTTGTTATTATTATTTAATGGTAAATGTATCACAAACTCTTTGGAAGGAGCTACCTTGCTAGAGGTTGAACACTTATGCTTCTGGGCTTGAGTATGGTAGAGACTGGCTCCTCCCACCCTCAACAGGTTATGTCTGTCACACATTCCAACCGAGTATGTTCCCCAGATTCCACACATTCCAGCACACTGTTCCTGTCTACTGTGTGTGTGTGTGTGTGTGTGTGTGTGTGTGTGTGTGTGTGTGTATGTATGCTCTAGGCAGAGAGAGAGGCTGAGGAAGAGGCCTGAGAGGCCAAGCAGCCTGGCAGGTAGTAGAGCCACTTTATAATGGCTCACTTTTTCTGTTAGTCTTTAAGGTTTATGAAGTGCCTTCCTCTCTAAAGCCCTGTCTGGTAGATAATTCATGCAGAGGATTCCTGTGTTGCAGAGGAAACAGAGGTGCAAAGAGATGAAGTGATTTATCTAGGGCAAGCTAGTAAATTGCAGAGCTGGGATTTGAACCCAGGACTTTTGACCCCTAAGGCTACTATTATTCCGGCTGCTTGATGACAATGTTCCTTTTCCCTAGTGATTAACACTCCCTTGCACCTTCCTGTGAGAACATATTGACAAAATCTCAGCCAACGCATACCCCCCCAGTTCATATATGTAAACATATATATATACATACACACATATACACACATGTAAGTACACATACAAATGCAGATTCAGTCAATTACTTATTATATGTGCCAATCATTGTCCTAGGTGCTAGGGATACTATGACTTACTTTTGTAAGACAGTCATTGCCTCTAAGGAACTTGAATACAACTTGGATACAACAATTTTCCAGACTAATAAATTAAAAAAAATTTTTAGGATTAGACCTAAGATTTCACTATATAGAGAAGAACTTTCAGTGAGGAAACACCCTCTACCAATGCAGATCAGAGTCTCTTAGGTATCACAGTGTATAGAACACTAAGCTCATAGGAAAACATGAGTTCAATCCAACCTCAGACCACTTGTGACCCTGGACAATTGTTTTAACCTTAGTTTCCTCAACTGTAAATGGGAATAGTAATTACTATAGCATCTATCAGTCAGGGTTATTATGAGGACCAAATAAGATATTTGTAAAGCATACTATAGGCACTTAATAAACACTTGCTTCCTTCTCCCCTCCCTTCCTCCTACATGCTCTTTAATTTATAAGCTTAGTTGCTTGGACACTTCCACAGTCATTACGTGTTAAAACAGGTTGTCGTTGTTCAGTTGTGTACAATTCTTTGTACACAAAGAATTTGCCCTGTTTAGAGTTTTTCTTGGAAAAGATACTGGAGTGGTTGGCCATTTCTTTCTCCAGCTCATTTTACAGATGAGGAAATTGAGGCAAACAGGGTTAAGTGACTTGCCCAGGGTCGCAGAGCTAGTAATTGTCTGAGGCCAGATTTGAACTCAGGACTTTGTGACTCCAGGCTTGGTATTCTATCCACTGCATCGGTCAGCCAACTGCCCTCACAAGCAAATCATCAGAAGTAGGACTCAAACCCAATGCTTTCTGATTCCAAAGCTAGCTCCCAATCCACTTTGCTACAGTGAAGATATATACACTCATACCCAGTAATTGGAGGAGAGGAGACCCTAATAACCAGGAGAATAAGGAGAGGCCCCTTGAAGAGTCCAGATGAGGAAGAGGAGCATTCCATGAATACGGGGACATCTTGAGGCGTAGTTAGTGACGGGGAAATGGGATGTCACTTATAGAGATTAGCAAGTAGGATTTCACTGAGTTTGTGGAGGGGAGTGATATGTTATCAGTCTGAAAAGACTGGCCAGAACCTGATTTCAAAGGGTTTTAAATGGCAGATAACTTTGCATATTATCCTAGAGTAATAGTTCTTTTTTCCTTCTCTTTTAATATATTTTTATTTATTTTATTAAATATTCCCCAATTTCATGTAAAAAAATTAACATTTATTTTAAAAAATTCTGTCCCTCCCTTCCACCCCTTCCGCACTTTGAGAAGGCAAACAATTTTATATTGATTATACATGTGAACTCATGCAAATATATTCTCATATTAGCCAGGTTACAATAGAAAACACAGGCCAAAAAAAACTCCAAGAAAAAGAAAGTTATAAAAGTATAGAGCAAGAGTTCTGAACCATTTTTGTGTGTGTCATGGACCCCTTTGTCACCTCCTTCTTAGAATTAAATTTCATTATTGAAGGAAATGCATAATGTTAGTCAAAGGTAAGTGAAAACACAGATGTCATTTTTTCCCCATCTAAGTTCACGGATCTCCTGAAATGTCTAGTGGAGCTCAGGTTAGAATGCCACATCCTTGGGGCATTAGGGAGCCAGCTGCTAGAGCTTTTTGAGCAGGGGCGAGACATGATCATATCTGTGTTTTAGGAATATCAAGTTGGCAGCTATGTGATGGATGGATTAGAGAGAGGAGATATTTGAGTTGAAGAGATGAGACCTGGCATCATCTGTTGCTTTTGTAGCCTTCACCAGTCATGAAGACCAGGAAAATTAAGTTCTCACCCCGTCCCCCAAATTCTTGGCAGTGTCAAATGTTCCATCTCAGAAATAGCATTTTTTTTTTTTTATCTGTGGAATGATGCTGAAGAAGGTGAATTGTCATGTGCCTTGTTGCTGCACCCTAAGGACCACTGTCTGGGACTTTCCAACTGATTTTCAGTTGAAATCTACATTATCTTCCCCATTAGACTGTGTGCTCCTTGACAGAAGGGGTTATCTTCTCTATTTGTACTCCCCAGCACTTATGCAAAGCTTTGTGTGGAGTAAACACTGAATAAATGCCTTTTCTCTTAATCAAGGATTCCAATTAGGAGGCTTTTGCAAAAGTCCAGGCAGAAAGGGATGAGACCTATTGGTGAAATGTGAGTAGAGAGAATGAAGTGGGCACAGAAACACTTCAGGAGATAGAATTGCTAAGATTTGGCAATTGTTTGGATGTGGGCATTGATAAAAGTGCAGAGCTAAAGCTGACTTTTAGGTTGTGAACTTGGGAATTGAAGGAGTGGTATTAATCTTAACAGAAGCAGGGAAAATGGGTTTAGAGAGAAAGATAATAAGTACCATTAGGTGGTACCATAGTGCATAGAGAGCCAGAGTTGGAGTCAGAAAGACTTGTCTTCCTGAGTTCAAATCCAGTTTCAGATACTTATTAGCTGGGTGACCCTGTGTAAGTCACTATATCCTGTTTGATTAAAAAAAAATGAGCTGGAAAAGGAAATGGAAAACCATTCCATTATCTTTGCCATGAAAACTCTAAATGGGATCATGAAGAGTCAAACATGAGTGGACAACAAAAATCAAAAATCACTATTTTAAAGGCTATGGTAAGTTTGAGATGCCTGTGAGACATCCAGGTGGAGGTAGTTGGAGCCCAGGACTAGAGCTCAGGAGAGAGATGAGGGTGGGATACTTAGATTTGAGGCAGATCTAGAGGTGGTGTCTAGAAGATAACTGAACCCACAGAAGCTAATGAGCTCACCGAGTGAAAGAATGGACAGACAGGCAGAGGGCCCAGGACGAGTCCCTGATACACACCCACAAACAGGGAGTAGAACATCTAAGACTATCCTTCAAAAGAGACTGAGGCAGATCCACAAAAAACCCTGAGAGGAGAGACTATCCAGAATGAAGTGTCATATGCTGCAGAGAAGTTAAGAAGATTGAGGATTGAGAAAAAGTCATTGGATATAGGAAATTCTAGCAGGTTTCTCCAACCCCCAGCTGTAGAAGAGGCACAGGTAAGTAGGGTAGCCCATCTACAAGTATTTATTTAGCCCCCACAGGTTGTAGGGGGGAATAGATAGATTTCGGGAAGTTGCTCAGACTCTCTCACTTTTTTCTGCCCAATCTGACCCAATTCCCATTCTCTTGTGATTGCCTGGGGTCTAGAGTACTCCATAATTCCATGGGACACTACTGTTCTGACCCACAGGTCAAATGGTTTGAGTATTCCCATGTTAAAAATACTGCTCTGTACACTCAGCCCAGTTAGTGAGGGGAGTTGAAATCATGCCATTTGAGGAACAGTTGAAGAATTCAGGCATGTTTAGCCTTGATAAGAGAAGACTTAATGGGAACATGATAACTGTCTCCAAGTAGCTGAAACCCTGTCATGTGAAAGAGGGATTAGATTTGTTGGATTCAGCCCCAGAGGGCAGAGCGAGGAGCATCTGCAGAAAGGCAGGTGTAGATTCAATCTAAGCGTGGCTTGGTTCTAGTCAACTCTGAATTCAAATGAATTACTAGGAAGGTCTACTGTGGAGTTTAGTGGATGGTAAGTGTGCCCCATTTGGTTTGAGCGTCCATTCGCAAACAGTTTAGGAACCTTTAAAATTATCTAAACTGTTGTGTAAAAGACCAGCAGATCAGACAAGGAGCATGTGTTTAAAATTGAAACATTGAATCAGGGCTAAAACAATTAACAAAGGATAGGGGAAACAATCTACCTGGTGACTTATGCTTCTGAAAAAGCAAAGGGAAAGCTACCTTGTTTCTGTCTGTTTCTCTGTCTCTTTCCCTTCCCCTTCCCCTTCCCTTTTCCCTCCCTCACTGCTTCACTGTCTCTGTTTCTCCACTTTCCCCGCCTCACACACACACACACACACACACACACACACACACACACACACACACACAGAGATACACACAGGCACGCAGATACACACACATAAACACACACATACATACACACACATCCCCTGGGATAGAAAAGTTAAGTGAAGGGATCCTTGTTTGAAGACTAATATCAGACTACTTATCCCTCTTCTCTGTTCTCAGCTCTTATATTTCCTTGTTCCGTGGAGTTGCAGGTACATAGCAGCACTATTACTGTTTTAAGCACTGATACTGCAGTCTCTCCATGAAGCTCTCCATTTTTCCTTTTCTAAGGAACTTTTATTGTTTTCCTGATATGATCCCCCTGTGTTGCAAGTACACAGTCTCACAGGAATTGAAATCCTGGGAAATTCAATCAGGTTGTCATTGAGGCCCACAACATCAATGAGAAATTTAGTCCTTCTCCCCTTTTATATAAGGAATTTTTCTCCCTGTTCCAAATGTGGTGGACTACCGTGGAAGTTTGTGGTTCCTCTTTCATCAGAGGTCTTTAATCAGAAGTTGTATGGTCACTGGTAGGAAGTACTGTATAATAAAATCTGGTTCAGGATGTATAAAATCTACAAGTTGGATGAGATGACCTGTGAAGTATATTCCAACTCTGAGATTCTGGTTTGTTCTTTTTTTTTTATAAACCGCTTTCCTATTCTCTCTGAGATCTTTATTGCCAACTTAAGAATAAAGGTTCCAACATGTATCCAATATATATAAGAAAATTATAATACTGAAAAATGATCTGCCTATGAGAGAACAAAATGGCTCTAAAACTCCCTCAGCTTAAGCTAGTTCTCTACTCCCTTTCTTAGCCTAAATTCTATCTTGGATTTAAATCTGAGGTTTACAGCATCCTAATCAGAATTTGAAGTCACTTAACTCATCTCTCCTCTGTTAGAGTACCAGATCTAAAAGATGATCTTTTCCAGGTGCTAGAAGGCTGGAAAGAAGATAGGGTGAGGGAAAGGGATATTGGCATTGCCAAATTTTGGTGTTCTTGTTAGCTTTTGGTAGCACTCCTCCTTGGACAACTAGGCAATGCAATGAATAGGGTTGTGGACCAGGAGAACAGCTGAGTTTAAATCCAGCTTCAGATACTTACTAGCTGTGTGACCCAGGGCAAGTCACTTAACCCTGTTTGCCTTCGTTTCCTCATCTGTAAAAATGATCTGGAGAAGAAAATGGCAAAATACTCCAGTGTCTTTGCCAAGAAAACCCCAAATGGGATCATGAAGAGTAAGATACAACTGAAAGCAACTCCATAACAACAACCCTAACTAGATTTTAATCTCCATGAAGGAAGAATCTATCTAGACTTTGTTAACCCTTCTTATTTCCATGATAGTGCTTTGCATACAGATACTTCACAAGATTTGGAGAAGTCTTAAAAAGATTTCATTCATGCTCATTAAAAATTACTATCATCTCCTAATTTCCCTCGACTGCCCAATAAAATCATCCTTTGTAATAAAGAAGTACATTTAAGCAAAACAGAGGAACACATCAACCATATCTGATTCTGCTCTTGTAATCTACCACTCCTCAACTAAGAGAAGATGTATATGTTTCATCACCATGCTTTGGAATCAGACTTGGTCACTGACTTATCTAAGTTCTGATGTATTTTAGTGGATTTTTTCCTATCTAAGTGATTGTGATCTTTGTGTATCTCTTGTTGTATTTTATTTGCTTCATTCTATGTAAGTTTGTGCAAACCTTCCCTAGGTTTTTAAAAAAATACTTTAAAATTTTAAAATATTCATTCTTTCTTCTTTACATGAACCATTTTCTCAGTGATATTCCATTACCTTCGTATGTCACCATTTGTTTAACCTATCTGTGGATACCTACTTTGTTTCCACGTTTTTCTGTTGACATAAAGAATAATGCTATGAATATTTTGTTTTCTATGGGAACTTTCCATCACTGACTCCTTTAAGGCACGTGACAAATAGCAGATGAGGTAGAGTATGAATATTTTAGTGACTTTTCCTACATGGTTACAAATTGTTTTTCAGAATTGTGGCACTAGTTGATGGCTCCTTCCACAATATATTAGCATACTTGTCTTCCCACAATTCCTCTAATATTGTCTATTTCTTCTTTTTAATCATCTTTGTCAATTTTATGGGTGAGAGGTAAAATCTCAGTATTTTAATTTGCATTTCTTTTATTATTTATGATCTGGAGCATTTAAAAATATAGTCTGTATTTGTGTTCTTCTAAAAACCATTCATACTCTTTGATCATTATCTATTGAGAAATAGCTATTGGTCTGATATATTTGTATCAATTTTCTATATCTCTTGGATAGCAGATTTTTATCAGAGATATTCCATGCAAGTGTTTTTCCCTCTTATTCTAGCTGCATTTACTTTTTTATGCAAAAGTTTTTTTAAATACTATATAATCAAAATTGACTTTTAGCCTTTATAAGCATGTCTATTTCTTGTTCAGTAAGAGTTCTCCCTCAGCCACAAATATGAAAGGCACCTTCTTCTGTGATCCTCTAATCTTGTTATGATTTGACCTTCACATCTGAGTTGAACATCCATTTGGAACTTTTGTCATTGCTGTTCAGTGGTATCTGACTCTTTGTGACCCCATAGACCGTAATAGGCCAATACTGTCCATTGGGTTTTCTTGGTTAGTTTGCTGGAGTAGTTTGCCATTTTCCTCTCCAGCTCATCTTATAGATGAGGAAACTGAGATAGAATTAAGTGATCTGTCCAAGGTCACACAGCTAGTGAGTGTCTGAGGCCAGATTTGAGCTCAAGTCTTCCTGATTCCAGGCTCAGAGCTCTATCCACTGAGCTACCCAGCTGCATCAATTGGAGCTTACTTATTGTGGTATATGATGTAAAATACCACCACTCCCTTTTTTGGGCAAAATTGCTTCCCAATTTTCCCAGCAGTTCTTATTGAATAGGAAGTCTTTTCTTTAGTGTTTGTTCTTTTGAATTTATCAAACACTGAGCTACTGTATTTGATTGCTTCTGGGTCTTGCTTATCTAGGCTATTCCACTGTTGTAATGTTATTCAGCACCGAATAGTTTTATTGCTTTGTAATGTAATTTGGGGTCTAATCCAGGTAGCAAGTTATCTCACCTCAAAACATTCTATACAGGAGATTAGGTCTCAGGAAGAAATGTCCTTTAATCACTCTCTCATGCAAGAATACACCTCCTATGGCCATATGCTTCTGCTGAAAGATGTTATTGTTGGAAATCCCCTTCCTTGTTACACTCTACTAGAAGCTGACTGTCTCAACTTAAATGCTTCAGAGCAGAGGAACCTTGGTTTTATCCAAGGCTACAAGGGACGTGTGATTGATCCTCCCAGCCTATCGTTAGAAGTCCCCTATATTCCTTTAACTGTCTTTAGTCAAAGGCTATTCTATCAGGTTGATTGAGAAACTTCAAATTTTATCAGTGACTAAAAATAATTTGTATTCTATTATATCATTAGGACAGCTAAGTGGCACAGTAGATAGAGTGCTGGACCCAGAGTCAGGAAGGCCTGGGTTCAAATCCAGCCTCAGGCACTTATTGTCAAGTCATTCAACCTTGTTTGACTCAGTTTCCTCATCTGTAAAATAAACTGGAGAAAGAAATGACAAATCACTCCAGTATCTTTGCCAAGAAAATCCCAAATGGGATCACAGAGATTCAGATATGACTGAAAACAAATCAACATCAACAACAAAATTATGTCTTTAATTTGTTTAGGAAAATTGCCATTTAATTAGGGACTTCCCCTAATCAATTTCTCTTACAATTGGCATAGTAACTAAATTTGCAAATTAATTTAGGTTGCATCATTTTTGTTATGTTGATATGGCCCAAAATGAATGTCTTCAGTTGTTTGCCTTCTTAATAGAAAGATTTAAATCTGTAGAGCTTTTATTTGTATATGTATATATATATATGATATATGTGTGTGCATTTGTATTTATAAGTCCTGTGTGTATACATGATATATGTGTGTGCATTTGTATTTATAAGTCCTGTGTGTATGTATTTTGTAGTTATTCTGAATGGAATTTTCGATTTTTTCTCTGTTGTTTTTTTGTTTTTTTTGAAAATTCAGTAAATCTATGTCGAATTCATTTTTTGATTACATTAAATTAGAAAGGTTTTGTACAAATAAATCCAGTATAAACAAGATTAAAAGGAAAGCAGAGAAATTCATAGTTAATTTTTGGAATAAGGGTCTCATATCTCAAATACATAGGAAAAATTCATAGTTAATTTTTGGAATAAGGGTCTCATATCTCAAATACATAGGAAACTTTGTCAAAATTATAAAAATACAAATCATTCCCCAATTGATAAATAGTCAAAGGATATGAACAGTTTAAAAAACTTTTAAAAACATTTTTTATTTAAAAATTTGAATTTCAAATTCTATTATCCCCTTTCCCCTTTAGATGGTAAGCAATCATGTGTAAATTATATATGTGCAGTTATGTAAAGCATTTCTATGTTAGTCATTTTGTACAAGAAGACACAAATAAAAGAAAAAAGTGAAAGTAGAATGCTTCAGTCTATATTCAGTCAATGTCAGTTCTTTCTGCGGAGGCAGATAACATGCTTTATCATTAGTCCTTTGGGATTGTCTTGGATGGTTGTGTGGTGAGAATTGCTAAGTCACTTTATCAAACAACGTTACTGGTACAGTGTACAATGTTCTCCTGGTTCTGTTCACTTCACTATACATCAGTTCATGTAAGTCCAGGTTTTTCAAACAGGCAGTTTCTCAATGAAGATATCAAAGCTACATATAGTCATATAAAAATACTCTAAATCATAATTGATTAGAGAAATGCAAATTAAAACCACTTTGAGATATCATCTCACACCTGTCAGATTGGCTAAAATGATTATAGGGAAATTGACAAATGTTGGAAGGGATGTGGAAAAGCTGGGACATGAATACACTGTTGGTGGAACTGTGAACTGATTCAACCTTTTTGGAGAGCAATCTCGAATTAAGCCCAAAGAGTTATGAAACTTTGTACCCTTTGACCCAGAAATACTTCTATTCCGTCTGTTTCCCAAAGTGATCATGGAAAAAGGAAACATATAGGTTTCTATATGTTCTAAAATATATATAGCAACTCTCTTTGTGGTGGCAAAGAACTGGAAATTGAGGAGAGGCCCATCAATTGTATATATGACTGTGCTGTAAGAAATGATAAGCTGGTTGACCTTAGAAAAACATGGAAGAATTTTCATGATATAATTAAAAGTGAAGTGAGTAGAACCAGAAGAATGTTGAGTACAGCAACAAAATATTATTCAAGATATAAGTTATTTTGAGTACTCTAAATACTCAAAGCAACTATAAGGGACTCTATGAAGGAAGACACTATATACCTCCAGAGAAAGAACTGATAAATAAAAATAGGAATAATATGGTTTTGCATATATTTATAAATCTGTGTCAATGGATAACCTTCGCTAATGTGGAGTAGGAAGGGAGGACAGGAGACAGTTTGGAACTTAAGATGTAACAAAAAAATTAAATTAAAAAAATTGAGGGGGAAGGGGAGAAAATTAATATTTGTATTGTTTAAATAACTAGCCCAAGGTTACACGGCTGGTTGATGGCAGAGTTGGGACTTCAGCTCAGGACTCCTGACCTGTGCTCTTTCTGTACATCATGTTATCTCTCCAAAGAGAGATCAATAGAAGAGTGAGATGAAAAAATTGAGGAGAGAATAAAAATGAGATGACAGGGGAAGCAAATGAATAAAATTGAAAACAGTTTCCAAGTAGAATAAGGGAGATCCTGCTCCTTGATTCCTCCCTGCCTGGCATTGTTCATGTTGCCAGGCCTGGAGTCAGGAAGACTTCTCTCATAAGTTCAAATCTGGTCTCAGACACTTATTAACTGTGTGACCCTGGACAAGTCACTTAATTGTGTGACCCTGAACAAGTCGCTTAACCCTGGACAAGTCACATGACACTTAGTTTCCTAATTGGTAAAAATGAGCTGGAGAAGGAAATGGCAAAACCAGTCCAGTGTCCTTGCCAAGAGAATCCCAAATGGAGTCACAAAGTGTCAGACACAATTGAAAAACAACTCAACAGGAACTACAAAAAAACCAGAAGACATCAGTAAAAACTCACTTTAAAAAATGTAATGAATGAGATGACCTCTCCAAGTCCGTTTTAGTTCTGGTTTTCTGTGGGGCTGAATTCTTCTCCAATCCAAACATAATTTGTGTGTCTTCATCCACCTATTATACAAAGTATTCTTATCCTTTGAACCTGAACATAGGAATGCTGCCACTGTGCGCACACTGGATGCTACAGCTAATGCCAAAGCAAGGAGGCACTTGTTTTCCTTTTTTCCCCTGGTCACCATATGCAAGCCCCATAAGAGGGTACAATTTTGCCTTTTCCTTTTTTCTCTCCCCCACAGCTGGACAACATGAGAGCTGCCCCTATCTATGCCCACAGGACATTCTCCCCTTTTCCTCAGGACCAATGAAAAAGACAATCTGATAACAGGAGCTATTATTTAATGGAGGGGTGAAATATAAAGCAGATGATCTCCAGACAAGGGGAATATACACCTCCATAAATGGAAGGGAGAATATTGAGGTAGGTGAGAGACAATGAATAAAAGGGAAACTTGGAGGCGGGGGAGATGAAGCTTCTTGGATACCTTGAGCACAAGGAGGTGAACTAGTACTATGAACCTAAAATTGCAAGAAGTAGGGCCAGGGAGCTGAGTTCAAGCTATCCCTGAAAGAGATGATCATAGGCACGATGAAGCAGTCCAGCTCCTTTCCCCTTCCAAAATCCTCTTCTCCACTGGCACCTGAACTTTGCCTGGATTGGTTCTCACAAAATCTACTGCAGGTGCCAGGGAGTGAGAGAAGCCCAGATGCCCACAGGCATCAGCAGATGTGAGTAAGCCCAGAGGTAGCCTTCATTCCAACCATGGGTAGTTATAGTAGAAAGAGCAGTAGATTTTGGAGTCAAGAAGACCTGAGTTTGAATCTCATCTCATATCGTCTTAGCTATGGGACTCTGGGCCAGTCAGTTAACCATTCTAAACCTCAGTTTTCTCATCTATAAAACTGGCATAACAATACCCTAAGTGCCTTTTTATGAGGTTCAAATGAAATAATATGTATAGTGGTTTAAAAACTTTTAAGAGCTAAGTAAATATCAGCTATTATCTAAATGTGCAGGCAGAGGAGGCAATTATCTTTGTGGCAAGGTCTGAAGGGTATTGGAGAAGGCCCCCAAGTATCTTTCCCAACAGTCTGGAATTCTGCCATCAGACAAATTGACCTACGTAGCTTACCTATCATGCTCTCCAGGTCTTTTAAAATTCACATTCTGTTGGGAGGGGTCATATATAATGCAATGCAATATAATAGTATGATAGAATATGATGTAATATAATAATATAATTAATATAATATTCCAACAATATAATGTATCATAATGTAATAGAATACAATATAATGCAATGTAATATAATATATATTAACTACTTATAGCTAATAGTGCTCAGTTAGCTAAGTAAGACTAAGTTAGTTCAGCTAACTAAGCAGAGGAGTGGGTCACAGAAGGCTATGGGCAGCAATGAGGGGATATTTGAAGAATAAAAAGGACTGGCATGACTCTCCTCTCTGTGTAGATAACTATATCTATAATCATCTCTGTCTTCAAAATGATGTCCCCAATTCTGTATCTTCACTCTCAAACCCTCCCCAGAACTCCAGTCCCATATTTTCAAATGCCTGCTAGATATCTCCTTCTGAATGTCCTACCAACTTCAGACATAACCTGTCCCAAATTGAACATGTGCACCCTTCCCCCATCCCTTCCCCTAACTTCTCTGTTTCTGTCCATGGCACCATCATCTTCCCAGACTTCCAGGCTCAATACTTTGAATTGACTTGAATTCTTCTCTCTCCGTTAGCCTCTCCTTCCAATTAGATGCTAAGACTTGCTGCCTAAAGTATTTACCTCATCTTTATTTTCCTGTCAACTCTTATTATGGGCATTTTTTTTTCAGGCTATCCTTCTTACCATCCTAGACTATTGTGGCAACCTCCTAACTAATTTCTCTATTTCCAGTGTCTCTCTCCCCCAATTCATCCTCTATACTGCTGGTCAAGTGAATTTCCCCTAAAACCACTATGATCATACCAATCCCCTAAAAAAAAATTTAAGGAGCATACACTCCTTCATAAAAGAAAGATAAATAATAAGAGAATAAAATTTTTATAAAAAAATATAATTCAAAAGAGAATGAGTTTAGAGTACAGGGCAGGTTCTACTTTGTCTGCTCAAATAAAATATAAACTTTGGCTCTTGGCATTGAAAGCCTGCATAATCTTACTGCCTTCTACCTTTCTAGCTTTATCTCACTCTCTGAGTTGCTATCAAATTCCCTGTCCGCCATTCTCGTCCTGCCCTCTCTTGACTGTGCTTTTGCCCCCAAATCTGGGGTAGATATCACTTCTATCTCTCCACCACAAGCTTTTAAAATATTTTAAAAATAATTTTAAAATAATTCAAATTAATAAATTAAAATAATTTACTAACCAAATAATTTTATAGTCATAGTTAAAATAATTTTAAAATATCACTTCTCTTTCCAGGCCCTGCTCAGGTCCTCCTCTCTTCTGCCCCTTGAAAGTGATCACTTTCCTCAGATTTTATCAGTGGCACAGTGGCTAGATTACCCGCCCTGGAGTCAGGAAGACTCATCTTTCTGAGATCAAATCTGGTCTCAGACACTACCTAGGCCCTGGACAAGTCACTTAACTCTGTTTGCCTCAGTTTCCTCATCTGCAAAATGGACTGGAGAAGGAAATAGCAAACCGCTCCAGTATCTTTGCCAAGAAAACCCCCAATGAGGTCACAAAGAGTCAGACACAGCTGAACTTGAACGCTTGCCTTACTCTTTTGCATCATGTTGTATTATGTTTGTACACATTTTATTTCTATTAGAATGTAAGCTCCTAAGAATGAAGGTCTATCCTTGCACTACCGTACTTTACATAATAACATGCACCCAGAAATATTTATTGAGTGGATGAATGAGTGAAGATAGACTAGGATTGTTGGAACTGTGCCAAAGCAGTATGTAAAAGATATGGAGGTAATAAGACCTGAGTTCAAATCCAGAACTCAACCCTTACCAGCTGCGTGACTCAGGGCAAGTTATTTCATTTCTGTTTGCTTCACTTGTAAAATGGGGATAATAACCCCTACCTCCTAGGGTTGTTAGGAGAATCAAATGAAATAATAATTGTAAAGTGCTTAACACAGTGCCTGACACATAGTAAATGCTGAATAGATATTAACTATCCCCCTCCTCCTCTTCCTCCTCCTTCTCCTCCTCCGCATCACCATCTTCAGAACTTAAATCTAACCAGTTGTGCTCCTAGTGGATAATTTCCATTATAGATTAGGTAGAAGAAATAACTGAAGGGACAGTAACTATAGAATATTTAGACAGAATTCAGCCACATTGGCAGTAAAGTGGATTTCTGAAAAATTTAATTCTGTTTTCCCAGGGATTTCCATTTGGGAGAAGGAAGGGAGGGATGGAGCTATGATTTCATTGGCATATGGAATTCTTGGTGAGAACCCCCGCCTCGCCCAGGGCAGATCTGCATCGTCTCTGCAATTTATAATTTTAGAGAGTTCCAAGGGCTCTGAGAGGTAAGTGACTGCCAAGAGTCACCCAACCAGTTTATTAGAGGCAGTATTTGAACACAAGGTCTTTTCTGACTTGGGGGGCCAGCTATCCATCCACTCTGTTGCGCTGCCTCTTCATTCCCATCACAGAAACAAAAATATGCTCTAGTGGTACTGTGGGAAAGAAGGGGAGCGTGAGTACTCTCCTGGTGAGACTCCTTCCAAAATAATGATTCCAAAACCGTAGGCAAGGAAAGAAAAGAATTAAGACATTGGACTTCTCACTGCAGAGCTTGCTTATAGGACCTTCTTTCTGAGCACCCCACCCCCACTTCTCTGCTGTCATGTAAAGGGTGGAGAGGTACCCTGGAAGATATCCCAGACAGGCTTTGTGGAGCCCAGGGGATCTTTTGGGCTGCGATTCTCTGGTTCTTCTCCCTGGTTACTCCAACCATGGAACTTGGGCAGTGGAGTAGTTAGGAGAAAGGAGCAGACTGTTCAGAGCAGCCCAAATCCCTTGGCCCCAGAACCCCTTCTCTGGGTTCTGCCCGAGGCCCTTGAAACCCAAGACCAATTGTCTCCTGGTTGCCTCCTGCCACCCCCCCCCCCCCCCCACTCCACCCCCCCCCCCCCCCCCCCCCCCCCGGCCCTGTCCTTCTCCTGGGACTCATTAGTTAGAAGTAACAGTCACTTTAGTGTAATAGAACCAAACTGTACTATTTCCCTTCACCAGTAGGTGCCACCATCTAACACATGATCTAGTCTATTAGGAAAATTCCTTTAGTTGGAGACTCTTGGCAAAATGAATTTGTGCCCCATTTGATTAATTTAGTACCTTCAAAATTGTGCAAAATTAATTTACTTTCAAATGAGCGACATTCCATCTTCCCCACCCCCAGTAGCTTGAGTATTCAAAAATTTATCTTCTAAATGTAGTAGGTATATGTCTCAGGACTCTTGGCGTATTTTCATTTTTTAAAATAGAATTTAGTTCTCCTTCCATTCATCCTTTACCCTAGCCTATCCATTAGGAGTAAAGGTGTAGTAGAGGGGAAAGAACACTAGGTTTGAACTCTGCTTTGCTGCATATTACTCGCATTATCTTGGAAAGTCACTCAATTCCTCCAAACCTGTTTTGTTATCTAAAAAGGAGGTTGAATTTGATGATCTCTACAGTCCCTTACTGCTTAAAATCCTATTCATTTAGAAGACTTTATGAGAAACTTGGACCTAATCCAAGGCAACATTGTTCCCCATCTCTTATCTGCATCTTGGCCTGATTAAGCTACTGTTTCTATGCTATCAGTTCTGGTTCAGGTGTATCAAGCTGGCCTTGGATTGGTTGAGAGAAGAGGCAAATAGAAGTCCTCATAGGGATCTCTCCAAACCTGAGATTCTATATCTTCTAGAGTCCAGAGGGAAATGGGAAAAAGAGGCAGAGCAGAACGGAAGGAAGAAAAAGAAAATGAGATGGGATAGAGGAAGGAAAAATGGCTTACATTTGCCATTAGTATTTGTCTATGGGCCACACCCCTAAAATGAGATTTCTTTGAAAGGAAAGTAACCCATAGGTATATGCTGTAAAACATCTGGCACGGGTACATTTAGGTTTTATACAAACCAGATTTAGGAGGAAACTTGCAGCCCACATTCAGACCAACACAACACATGGTGCTATATAGTTACAGTGGTTTTCCTCTCAAAAACCCTGTGAGAGAGGATGGAGTCAATGCTTGTCGCTTTATTAAGCACCTACTACGTGCCAGGTACTCTACTAAATGCAGAGACTATAAAGAAAGACAAAAACATTCCCTAACCTTAAGGAACTGACAATCCAACAGGGGATGCAAACAATTATCTACAAACAAGATACACACAGAATAATTTGGAAGTAGTCTCAAGAAGAAGGCAGTAGCATCAAGGGGGCCCTGGAAAAGCTTTTTTCAGAAAGTGGAATTTTTTTTTTCTGGAAAAGAACCTTAGACATCACCTAACCTACTTTCCTCATTTTGTAAATAAGGAAGAAACAAGGTCTACTGAGAGGAAAAGACTTGCCCATGATGTCATAGCTATCAAGTGGTAGGTAAGGCCAATTTTCAGACCCAAGTCTCCATACTCCAAATCCAGTCCTCTTTCTACTCAGCCCTCTTGTGAAGAAGAAGAAGAAGAAGAAGAAGAAGAAGAAGAAGAAGAAGAAGAAGAAGAAGAAGAAGAAGGAGAAGAAGAAGAAGAAGAAGAAGGAGAAGAAGAAGAAGGAGAAGAAGAAGGAGAAGAAGAAGAAGAAGAAGGAGGAGAAGGAGAAGAAGAAGAAGAAGAAGAAGGAGAAGAAGAAGAAGAAGGAGGAGGAGAAGGAGAAGAAGAAGAAGAAGAAGAAGAAGAAGAAGGAGAAGAAGGAGAAGCAGGAGGAGGAGAGAATGAAAAAGAAGACCTGAAGGAGGTCTGTGTGTGTGTTCATCCTTCACTGTCAAAGAAGACCATGCCGTCAGAGAAATAATGACATGACTTGCACTTGACTTTGTTTTGAGTGAGGGAGGGCTGTGCAGGTCACCAGCCTCACTTCTCCTCCAGAGCCATCTGAATCCAGTGACCAGATAGTCATGAGGATGACTGGAGATGACCCAGGATGAGGCAATTGGGGTTAAGTGACTTGCCCAAGGTCACACAGCTAGTGAGTGTCAAGGGTCTGAGGTGAGATTTGAACTCCTGTCTCCTGCACTAGTGCTCTATCCACCACACCATCTAACTGCCCCTAGAAGGAGATCTATGTTAAGGAGAAAGGATGAACCTCCCAGCTGGAGAGTGGCCCTGTTTGTGGGGCCTAAGCTCAGGGAGCTGGTCTGGTTTCTCCATGGAAGGCTTTGGCCCACTGTGGCAGCAGCAGCCTCTGGCTTCTGGCCCTGGCAGCTTGCAGAGGACAATGTGAGGCGGGTTTGTTTGGTTATGTGTTTTTGGTTCACTTTGTTTGTATTCTGTTTTCCTGGCATTGGGCATGTTTGGCTTGGGGGTGGGGCTAGAAGACCTGGCAAGCCCTGGGCCTAGGGTCTTAGAGTTCTGTGAGCTACTTTGGGCATGATGGCAATGGTGGTGGTGGGGGTTATGGATCCCCTAGCTGCAGACCCTAGGACATTCAGGGGCCTGAAGGCTTTATAAGCTGGTTTCTAAACCTGGCAGGGACTTGTCTAAGCATAGAGCTGATTGGCCCCGAGTCCTTTGTCCCCTGCCTTTCCACAGTTCATGAAGAGAGACTGAAACTGCCTGCATGAAGTGGGCTTCATGCCCATGTCATTGGAGGCCTAACCTGCCTTGCAGTAAACCAGGGTAGAACAGCTGGGAAGCCCCTACAGGCCTGGGACTTAGAGGCTGGGGAGGGCCCAGAGGAGCTGAGGCTTTACCTCACCCCACCCATTCCCCCAGCCCCTAATGATTATAATGGTTTTCTCTCTCATGTCCCACAGCCCTTGGAAGCCTACATAACAAGCACCATTAAAGTTAATGAAATCCAATATTCCTCAGTTTGCTCAGTTACAAGTCTTTACGAGTTTGCTCCCTTCTCAGACTTCAGGGCTTGGCTTTTGTTCCCCTAATTTTTATTGGCCCATTAATGAGATCAGATGCTTTCCCCCAACCTGGCTCAATATCTGGTACCCGGTTTCCACCAAGCATCGGGGGCCGATTCTCACATAACCTCCTGACTCAAGGTTAGCACCTCCCTTTCTCCAACCCCCACCCCGCCCTGCCCCACCATGGGGAGCCATAGAACATAGAACAGAAGGGACCTACATACTCATTTCTAGCTTAGATAGGATATGATTTCAGGTATAATAATAGCTTGCATTTCTATAGTGAATTATGGTTTACAAAGCTTGTCTTTTTAAGAGCTCTGTGTAGATCATGTCAGTGAGAATCACTTTCATTTGATAAATAAGGAACTCTTCTATCTTGGTATGAGCTCAGGTATGAGAGGCCACCCGCCCATCATCATACAGCTAGTTAATACTAGAGATAGAGTGGGTCCAGACCTTCTGACTCTAAATTAAGTGCTCTTTACACAATTCCACTCTGGATTCTTGCTCTCCAACCCACTGGCTATTGAAATCTGAAGCCCTATTAGATTTCCCTAGAGTTTGAGGCAACTGATTCCAGTTGAAATGCACTAGCCCCTTCCCTCCAAGGGTTAAACCTCACCAGTCATTTCTAGTTCAATCAAAATGGACTTATCAGACCTTTCCAGAGAATGAAGGGAGAAAAAAGGGAAAGGGTTCAGACAATTAGGTCTATCAGGATGGTGGAATGGATTGCGTTGGGAGGTTGTGTGCCACCATTGCCTGGAGGTGTTTCAACCAGTGCTGAATGATCCCTTGTTAGCAAGGTTGTAGAAGGGATTCCTGTTAGGAAGGTGTTACCCCAGATGACCTCTAAGGTCCCTTCTGGCTCTGAGATTCTGTTCACCTTTGAATACCAAAGAAGGAAGAGAGCAAGTAACATTATGTCATCCAGGGTTACTGGGTGATGGAGGGGAATAGACCTAGGAGACTGGTATAGAGAAAGAAAGCCTTGCTGGCTCCAGCATTTTGCCCAGGCCAGTTCCTTCTCCTGGGAAACACACTTGCCTCATCCACTCAGCCAACACTTTTCTAGACCTCCCAGTGTTGAAAGCTCAACTTGTTATCTTCCTTATATTTTCATGTCTCTCTTAAATCTTGAGACCAAATTCAGGATGGAAAAGTGTACGTGTGTATGGGGGGAAGGGAGTAGCTATGAGGAGATCCCTTTAACCATATGTTGATTTATACGCTGAGGTTATAAATGATAGGTTTAGGTACTCATGTAAATACTCATAAACCTGATTGTAAGCACACAACATCACATGTCTTCAAAATGCCAAGATCCTCTGCAGCCACATAGAAGTCTTAGCTGGGAAGGGGCCAAGGGAGGGAAGCAAGGGTGAGAATACTGAATGCATGATACTTGGCTATTGCCAGAAAAAGGGGGAACAGGCTTGAATTGATGAGTGGGTAGAGCTCTGCATAGTTTAATATAGAAGAAAGGACACTGGACTGAGAACCACCAGTCGTGGATTCTAGTCTATGCTCTGTCACCAACTGGCAAGGTAGCAGAGGCATTTTGGGCAAGTCATTTCTTCCTTTTCTCCCCTCACCATGGGCCTTAATTCTGCTCATTTGTAAATGGAGAGGAGGGTGAGAATAGATAATCTCTCGAGACCCTCCTAGCTCTAGCATTCTATGTCTGTGTTAGAGCTATGATTGCCTGTTTGACTTTGATCTCATACCCTACCTTTTTGGGGGCCTCCAGTTGGACCCTGTTGGCAGAGCAGTAGGTGATTTCTGTGTTGTGTGAATCAAGAGGGCCTCATATCTTAAAATATCTTCCCCAATGGCTTGTTGGTGTGCTCAAAGTTTCTAAAATCAGACTCATTCTACAGAATTAAGATATTGTCTCTCAACACTCACATTTGCATGTTGTCTCCTCCATTAAAATGTGAGCTGATGTTTTGCTTTTCTTTGTATCTCAAGCATTTATCATAGTTCTTGGCACATAGTAAGTGTTCAATGCATTCTAACCGATTGACCGCCTGGAATTAATGGAAAAAGGGATCCCTTTAACATAGCACATGCTAATTCCTCAGATTAGCTCACAGTCCCTTAGCAAAGATCAGGGATGTGATTCTGGTAAGTTTTTGTAGGGCAGGAAAAGGGAGGAGGAAATAAGGTTCAGAGAATTTTGAAATGTCATCTCTTGAACTAGGCACAGAGGAGGCAATGTGTAAAGTAAATTTAGGGGACAGGAAAAGAGATCAGTGCAGCTAGATTGGAGGATTTCATGGGGAAATTAAGGATAAGGTTGGAGGAGACCAATTTGTGGAGGGTCTGGAACATTAGGGCAAAGAATCTGGGCTTGACCCTGGAGGGGATGGGAGCCATTGAAGGTTTTTGATTACTCAATACAGTTCTTTCCAAATGATCTCTGACTCTATGACTCATGTGTCTGGAGAGAGGAAGAATTCCTGGTGGCCCTGGCCAAACTGAACCCCTTCACCATACCACTTCATTCTAGTGGCAATGATGGAGGGGCAAAATGTGTCCTAAACACTTGTATAGTAAGAGCCAGATTTGAAGGGGCATAACCTGACCATTTGGTAAGACAGTGCAAGTCTCCCTGGAATGTGGAGGTAAGAGATCTGAATAGAGTCCTGCCTCCCGCCCTCACTTGCTGTGTGGCCTTGCACATAGAATTAAGCACCTCTGGACCTCTGATTCCTCCTTTTGGGAAACAGGAATAACAATACCTGCTCCTCTAAGAGGAGAAATGAGGTCATTCTTTGGAGCATGGGGAGTGAGGAGAAAACAATGAATGTATTCTTCTTAACAGCAACAAAAATAATCATTACTGAAGATCTAACCAGAAAATAAATCCCTTCCAAGCTGGGGTTGGCCCCTTGGTGGATTTGTGATTGAAGTAGAAAAAACCTCTTCATGGGGAGAATGTTTCTGTCCCCCTTTGAGGTATAGAAGTATTCAGGGTTGATATTTTCGCATGAGGGAGAGATGCCTAAAGCAGCCATCAACTCAATTCATTTGGATTAATGGGCTTATTCTTCCCTTTGAGTCTCCAGAAGGGAGTTAACAACATCCCTCCTAGGCTTGAAGAGGGAAGGAGTCTATAGGACTCAACACTGGGCACCAGTTCAACAGCCCAGTGTGGTCTGAAATAGTGATCTATTGGAAAACACTGGGATTCAAGAACTGGCCCCAGTCAAAAAGGGATGTAGGAATCCATCTTGGGCACCATCTTTCCTCTCAGACTTCCCCCTCATCTCACAAACAGTGATTGTCCTCATCGCCATCTCCTGGCTACTGAAGACTGCTCCCCTGGTCACTGAGCCACTGAATTGATATGTCATCGAATTGATATTTTAGATCAATAAATAGGTTGAATGGATACCCCCTTGTCCCGTCTGTCCATTAGAACTTTTGTGTCCTGAACTTCACTCCCTCAGACCCCAGTTCCCTCACAGAGAACTGATAAATGAAACTATACTAATGTGTTAATGGATGCTAACGGAATAATGTGTTACTCTTTCTAAGGAACATATATTCAGGGGCCTTTTGAAGACAATGCATTAACCCAAGCCCTGATCCCAATGGAGGAATTTTGGGCACTATGGCAAGGCAAGTGGGGGAGATATATTTGAGGAGAGGACCTTGGGAACTGTCCCCTAAAATTGTGCCATGTAGTTGACTGTTTACTGTATACATAGATCTCCCTATGGGGGGGGAGGGTGATAACAGCAACATTAATTACTTTGAATGCCTGAAACATTATATTAGATAATCACATTTAGATAAGACATAATTCCTTGCCCTTGTGCAGTTTATAGCCTAGTGGTGGGATAATGCACCAACACTGGTAACTATAACATAAAGTATTACATAGTAAGAGTTAGGTCCTTGGAGGAAGGTAGTCATTAACAGGAAAATTAAAGGAAGCTCATGATCAAAATGGAATATATACTGGACTTAATTTTTTTAATTTAAAAATTTCTTATTATTAACACCAAAGAAGAGAATTTTCATACACATAGCAGAATATAAAAACAAGATTCTACATAAATATGCAAATTTCATCTCATACTACTTGCTGTTTTAAAAAGTATATAATGAGTTCTACATGTTACTTTGAAAACTGTTCTGCTAGTCTATGTGTTCTTCTGAAATTCCTTCCTTTCATTTCTGGGTCTTTTAAAAAATATTTCTAGTCTCCTCCTACCCCCACCCCCTTTTGGTATTAATATTGCCAACTCTCCACTGTCTCCTAGATCAAAAACTGAAAGAAAAAAAAAACAACTTGTAACAAACATAATGAAGCATATCCAACCCACACAGTGGCCATGTCCAGAAATTTAAGTCTTTTTCAGTCCCTTGTGTCTGTTGTCTCTGTCAAGAGATGGGGTCCTCTAGAGACATGGTTGGCCATTGCGTTGATCAAAGTTGTTTGTCTTTACCATGTTGTCCTTGTATCAACTGTTCTCGTGGTTCCATTCATGCTACACTGCATCAGTTTACACTACCCAAGATTCCTTGCAATAGTTTCCTTTTGTCATTTCTTACAGCACAATAATATCCTATTATATTCATATGCCATAATTTGTTCAGTCATTCCACATTGGTGTAAGAGGCAATCTAAGTCACCCTCCCCTAATTTCTAATTCTTTGCTCTTTTTTTCCCTTTTAGTTTGCACAATTAATCCTGTTACATTATTTTCCTATTATTCTTCCTTTAAAACTGTTCCTATTCATGTCATCACTTCCTTTCCCTCAAACTTTTTTTTTAAAATTTTAGCACAAGAGAAAAGAGTTTGCTTCATTCTGCATTGTGATTCCATAGTCCTTTCTCTGGATGTGGGTGTCATTTTGCCTCAAGAGTCCTTTGGGGATGTTTTAGGTCCTTGCATTGCTCTGAAGGACTAAGTCTATCAGAAATAGTCCTCACACACTGTGGCTTACTGTGTATAATGTTCTGGTTCTGCTGTTTTCATTCAGCATCAGTTCATATAAGTCCTTCATGGCCTCTCTGAAGTTCTCCTGTTCATCATTTCTTATAGCACAATAGTATTCCATTACATTCATATACCACAACTTGTTCAGCCATTCCCCAGTTGGTGGGCATTCCCTCAATTTCCAGTTCTTGGCCATGACAAAAAAGCTGCTATAAATACTTTTGTACATAAGGGACCCTATCCCATTTTTGTGATCTCTTTGGGATACAGCCCTAGAAGAGGTATTGCTGGGTCAAAGGGTATGCACATTTTTGTAGCCCTTTATCCCCGAAACTTTCAATGGCTACTCTTCAACATTTACCTACCTCCATGAAAGCCCCTCTTACTTACCCCTTATATCCAATCAGATGCCAAATCTTGTCATTTCTACCTTAGCAACATCTCTTCTATGTGTTCCCTTCTCACTACTCATGAATGAGTATTCTTTCTTAACCCCAGAACACCCCATGCTCATTTTTGGTTGGGTGCCTTTACTAACTTTTCCTGTGTACCTCTGCCTACTCAAGTCCTACTCTGCTCAGAGCTCCCATTAAAAAGTCCTTAATTGTAGATGTCATATGCTACTACCTTGCATTTTCATTGAACTAGTTCCTGTGTGTGTATGTCTTATCTCCCCAGCTAAACTATAACTCTTTGCAGGCAGGAACTATAGAGTGGTATATTGGAAAGAATACTGAATTATGAGTCAGAAGACCTATTTATGGCTCAACCTTGGAGAAATCTCTTCATCTCTTTAAGATCCGATTTCTTAATTTATAATGTGGTCAGCTAGGTGGTACAGTGGACAGAGTGCCATGCCTGGAGTCAGGAAGACTCATATTCCAGAATTCAAATCTGGCCTCAGATACTTACTAGCTGTGTGACCCTGGGCAAGTCACTTCACCCTGTTTGCCTTAGTTTCTTCATTCTGTAAAATGAGATGGAGAAGGACATCGCAAATTGCTCCAGTATCTTTGCCAAGAAAACCCCAAATGGGTTCATAAAGAGTTGGACATGTGAAGAACAACTAAACAATGATAAAAAATATGGGGGGGAATATAGATAATGGTACTGCTTATGTCATGGGATTGTGAGGGTCACAGCCAGATACTATCTGTGAATCAGATCTGAAAACTGTAAACAGCTCTACAGACATAGAATGGAAGGTCCCCTCCACGAGCCCCAGCTGACCATATTGCAGGTGCCCAGCAATTACTTGTTGAATGAATCTGGAGGAGCAAAGCAAGGAAAGTAAGAGAATGTTTATGCAGCTGAGTAGGCATCTGGAGAGGGACAAGAATGGAGTCTTGGCCCTGAACTATGGAGGCCTTCTCCTAAACCTCTTTGCTTTGAGGCTGACTGGGAGTCAGGCTAAAGACCAGACCATCGAATCAGGGATATGCTGGTCAATGTTTAACAACCAGATCTCTCTGAGGAAACTGTATGCATATATGCTTTTAAATCAAATCTGTATTATTAGTACTTTCTTAATCTAGAAGCTCTAGATTAAGTGCGACCCTTTGACCGAATTCCAACTTCACAGAACAAATCCCCTTAATAAAGGGATGTGCATTGTAAAACTTGGATTCAGTCAAAAAGCCACACCCAAGGACCTAGAAGGCTACATGTGGCCTTGAGGTCACAGGTTTCTCACCCTTGATAGACAATTAACAAAACAATAAATCAAACTGATTTATAGTGATCTCAGATTTGTGAGGTGCAAATACTGAAATTCAGTATTCAACAATAGGTTCTCATAGGGAGGTTAGAGCTGGTTCCAGCACACCCCTGGCTGCAATGGTCCTCAAGCCTTGTACTGATTTCAGTCACTGACCCATGAGAACTGCCTGTGTTTCTCTGGAGGGTAGAAGTGGGACAGAATAGACTATGGAAATGCTACTCATCTCCATCATTTCTTTTCTTTCTATCTACCAAGGGACAGGTGGGAGAACCTGGGAACATTCCAGGCCAGGATCAGTCAACTTTTCAGATTAAGCTTGAAAATCTTTACTAGGTCAGACTGGACAGGTCAGGCTGGGCAGATAAGAAATGTGTATGGCTGTGGAATTAAGGGAGAATGTGCTTCCAGTCCAGACTGGGGCCCTTGCCTATGCCAACAAGAGTCCAGGAGCAGAGTTTGGATTATATTGGTGTTCTCTGAGCAAGGCTTGAAAATTGTGTCTTTGCTCTCTGATCTTTTGAAGGCATGAACACAATTTTAGAGGTGAAATGGTTTCAATATAGCTAAATCATATAGCACATCAATGTTCCACTGATCTCTGATTTCCCTGATGTGGATACTATCCCTGCCAACATAGTTCATGATCCCTTCACACCTTGGTTGCTATGATTAAGAAAAAATTCCTTACCTGCTGGTCAATCTTCTGCTGATGGAGCTTTTTGTACTTCATTGTGATAATCTTTACATGACAGACACATGATCTATTCCCTAGGCCCCTTTGATCTCAGTAGACCTTCCCAGACCTTGTGATCTGTTGGCATAGACTTTGAGAACTCATAATTCCTCCCCCCACTCCACCACACACAGTAAGGCACTTGAAAAGAAATTTAATGGACCATAAAAATAAACGTAGTTATTTTATGTAGGTACAGTCACAAACTCAATAATGACTATAATATGATCTTTCTTATTTTAATAACTGCAACCATTTGCATCATTAAAATGAATTACCTGAACAATATCTTGTTCAATGGAAAGTGTATTTAGATCTGGCCATGTCCTTATTCTATAACTATTATTCAGCAGGGGTGGGGAATCCACAGCCTCAAGGCCACATGTGGCCCTCTAGGTCTTCAAGTGCTGTCCTTTGAATCAAAACTTCACAGTTCAAAGAACTTCAAAGAACATAGTTCCATGACGTTTGAATTCAGTCAAAGGAGTGCACTTGAAGACCTAGAGACTGCAGGTTCCCCACACCTGGAGTGGATAGAGTGCTAGCCATGCAGTCAGGAAGACCAAGATCAAATCCTGTCTCAGATACTTACTAGCTGTGCAACCCTGGACAAATTACTTACACTCTCTGGGCATCAGTTTACTCATCTCTAAAATGAGGGGGTTGGACTTGATGAATTCTAAACATTCTTTCAGCCTTTAAAGCTACGGTATAGTGGAAGGAACACAACTTGGAGTCAGAAGACCTGGACTGAGATCCTGGCTCACTGGTTGACTGTCCCTCATGCCTGAAATGCTCTTCATTCTCCTCTCTGCCTCCTGGTTTCCCTGGCTTCCTTCATGTCCCAGCTAAAACCCAACCTTCTACAAGAAGTCTTCTTGATCTCCCTTAATTCGTCTGCCTTCCCTCTGTTGCTTATCTCCAATTTATCCTGAATATATAGCATATTTGTAATATAGTATATTTGCATCTAGGTTGTTTTCCCCACCCCATGAGACTATGAACACATCAAGAGCGGGTATTCATTCTGGTGAGCCTGGCTTGGGATCTCAAGTCAGGGTTGCCTCTTCAGCTCTGTTTCTTTGCAACAATCCTGAGATATTTCCAACCTTGGTGGCAATATGGGGTCAGCTATACCATAGGAAGAAGCCTCTACATCTACTACAATGCTTCTTGCAGGAAAAGATGATCACCAAGTCTGACTGGTTAGATGACTTGGGCTTTGAGGGAGTTATTTGGACAGTTCAGAGTCAAGGTGAAGGTCAAATGCCTATTTAACAATTATACTAAGTGCTTCATGTTTTAACCTCTCAGGACAATAGATTAGTAGTATTAGAGCATATAATAGCATTTTAGAAATTCCTGCTTCATCTTTAAGTGTTTATCAATGCATGAGGATCATCCTGATGATTATCAGGCCACTGGACCCAGATGTCTCAGGAGGAGAAAGTGAGGCTGGTGACCTTGCATAGCCTCCCTCACTGAAATCAAAGTCAGCTGCTAGTCACATCATCATCTTGATGTCATGGTTCTCTTGGAGAAGGAAGGACAAACACAAACACAAACCAATGCATGCTTGTCAGTCTTTTGTGTTTCTAGCATTTGTAGGTGTACATGAAATAAATAGCTGTCCTATAAGTCACCTATATTGTACATTAAGTACCTTTCTATTCTTCTTTTTGAAAATATCCTAGATGTGAGCCAAACCTAAACTTTAAATGATTCTCACCAGACTACAGGGTAAGTGCATAAAGAATCAGAATGTTTAAGAAACAAAAGCCTGAACCCTTTCTTTAGGGATGATCAGGTTCTTCCATGTCTAAACTTGGATCTTGTGCATGGATCCAGAGCTAGGGCACCTTTAGAGGAAGAAGGTACACACCCATGCTCTTCTGGGAGATTTTGTTACTGTCTATGTAATATGATCAGCCTATTTTACAGATAATGAAACTAAGGCTTAAAAAAGGTGACTAGTCTAACAAGTAACTGTCAAAACTGGAGTTTGAAGGCAGATGTCCTGAGTCCACTGACTATAACGTAGTACTGGCTGATCTTATCTTAGTACATGTTGTTTACGCTTTATGTAGTGACCCGCCATTTTTAAACAAAAATCTTCTTTTATGCCTCTTGCTTTTCATAAGACAATACACACACAAATAATTTGTATTGTAGAGACAATAAAGCATTCAAGACTATTAAAGTAGTTGAAATTTTTCAATAATGATCCACAACTCTTCTGAAGTTATTTCAATTTACAGTTTTTTCCAAGTTGCAGCTTTTTCGAAAGCCAGCTTATTCTATTAGACAATTACAATAGAATAACATTATAACTTATTCTTGCTGCTTACCAAAATGAATGATATTATGAAATATAACAGATATGATGATACTTTTAACTTCGCACACAATGACAGTTTAATTTTGAGTTTACATACTTCATGCTCAAATGCAGTCAAGCAGCATGACAATACAACTTGTCTTTGTCATGAGCCTGTGCCAAATGATGGTTGGTAGACCGTGCCCAAGAAGAGATGGGACATGAGCCAACTTAAATCTGACCTCCTTTGCATATACTGTATCATCAGTTGCTACAATTCATTTGCTCTCCTTTCGAGGAGTTTTCTGTGAGTCTCATTTTTGTTGATTTTGATTTGAACTTCAATTTAATCTTTAAAAAAAAGTATACATATCTATTTGGGAGCCCTACTCCAAAATATCCAACAATTTTGGCCATTGCTTTCTGGAGCTCCCTTTCTCTGGGGTCTCACTCTTCTTCTTTGTGCCCTCAGAGCATACCCCACAATTTAGAAAACTCTTAGGATGCTACCTTTCTAGGAGAGTTTATTTTTTTTTTTTTTACCATAAATATCTATGAGATCCCAGGAAGAAGATTAGGAATTTTAGGCACTGCCAACTCACTTCACTTCTCAGAGATGGTATTTCCCTCTCTATAAAAGGATGGGTTTGGACTACATGAAGGGTGAGGAACCTGTGACTTCGAGGTGACATGTGACCCTCTAGGTCCTCAAGTGTGGCCCTTTGAATCCAAAGTTTGGATTCAGTCACACTTCACGTATGGATTCAGTCAAAGGGCTTCACTCAAGGACCTAGAGGGCCATAGGTGGCCTCACAACTTTGGATTCAAAAGGCTGTACTTGAGGACCTAGAGAGCCACATATGGCCTTGAGGCTGCAAGTTCGTCACCCCTGGACTAGATGAACTCTAAGTTCATGGATGAACCCTAAATCCTATTATTTTAACTCACACAAGGCATTTCTCAGTGACCTGAATGGAGGCACAGGTGCCCTGCCGATTGAATGTGTGGGTGCTGCAAAACTTGGAAGAGAAAACTAATGTACTGGTGGACTGACTTGAGATCCAGGATGAAATGGTGGGGCAGGTGCCAGCAGAATCAAATTTAATAGGGATTTTATGGGAGGAATGGACAGAAAGAAGACTAGTTGTGTCTCTGAAAGAGTGTGGACAGCCATGACACTAGCAGCCCTTGAAGTCAAAAGCTTTGTGGGGTGATTGAGCTCTTAGACTTCATCATAAGATATTGTAGCTGAAAGGGCCTATAAAGATAAGCTAGTTATAAGATCATTTAGAGCTCAAAGGGGTCTTCTATTCCTCTAGTTCAATCCCTCCATTTTACAGGTGAGGAACAAGTTCAGAGAAGGTATGTGACTTTGTCAAGGTCATGCAGCCCCATCCTTTCATTCTGCAAAAAGGTAAGCTGAGACCCAGAGAAGTTAAATGGTTGTAAGTGAATAGGGATGGGAACTGAGTCCATGACTCTAGGGTAGCTAGGTGGCACAGTGGATAGATTACTAGGCCTGGAGTCAGGAAGATTTATTTTCCTAAGTTCAAATTCAGCCTCAGGCACTTATTAGCTGTATGACCCTGGACAAGTCACTTAACCCTGCTTGCCTCAGTTTCCTCATCTGGAAAATGAGCTGGAGAAGGAAATGGCAGACCACTCTAGTATCTTTGCCAAGAAAACCCCAGATGGGGTCACAAAGAGTCAGACACAACTGAATGACTGAGCCTAGGTCTCTTGACTCCAAACGCAGTGTTCTTTTGCTTATACCACACTAACTTTTAGAAATATCAAATATCAGAGATGGGAAGGATCTTAGAGATCATTTAGTCTAATTCCCTTCAAATGAGTAAACTGAGACCCTGTGGGGCAGAGAGGGGAATGTGTTGTCCAAGTGGAAAATTGTACATATGTGGATAGAAGATGTGTTGGGGGAGAGGGGGATCAAAGGATTGTCTTATTGAATGGGAATTGGAGGGAAGCCAGGAGCAATGAATAAGCTGAAACGTGGGAAAGAGACACCATACTACTTGCCATATAATCATGGAATGCTCCAGAGCCATTCTCTCCTTTTCCTTTCTCAAGTCAAACTGTCCGTCAGCTCTGACCCCACTTTGTAAGCCCCAGGCTCACACAGATAGACCTGCTCAGCTCTAACAAGCCAGACTGGCTCTTTCTACCCAGTACATGGCTGGACAAGTCCCTGTCTTGTCTCCATCTCCAGATGTGGAGCCAGACCCAGATCCCTCTTGGGACTTGTTCTGTCAGGGAAATAGCCTCTGCTCAGAGAGAGAAAGTCAGGAAACAATGCATCTTAAAATGAAAGCCTTCTTTGTCTTATCCCAACAATGGTTAGAGAATTGTCATGGAAGTAGAGCACAAATGGGATATAAATCTCTAGGGCTCAGACAAGGAGATCATTTGTCTAGGATGAAGGAGTCTAGTGGAAAACGGAAGCAAAGGAGTTGAGGATGGACCTGAATTGGTGAAAGAGGAAAAAGGTGCCTGAGATCAGTTCTCCCTTTCCTCAATCAGGAACGTCCAAACTTCCCCTCCCCACCTCCCAACCCACGTGTTTTTCTCTGTGCCTTTTCCTGTTTTGACCAAGTTTCAGCTCCAACTCTCATCCTGGTCTCTGAAGCCTCTGGACTCTTGCTCCAGACTCCCAAGAAGCTCTGTGGATGCTTCAGGAAAGTTGTAGCCCTTCCAGATGCACCTCTGCATTTCCCTTTCATGTCTACCAGCATCCCTCCATGCACACTCCTGCCCCCACGCCTTCTTTAAAAGGCAACATCCCCTGCACACATCAGGGTCCTGCACAGAAGATCCTCACCCTCTGCACACACTCTCCTGCCCACACTGCGCCATCCCCCACCACCTCTGCCTGGAATTTCACAAATCCCAATAAGGAGAGAAGTTTAAAAAATAAGAAAAGACTAGTGGCGGGTGGTTAGCCTGCTCTTTTCAGCTATTGTACAGCGCAGTCAGGGACTGAGGGACTCTGCGGGTGTCATCAAGGGCAGTGACTAACCCCACAATGACTAACCCCCTAATCCCATCATGGCTGGGATCCCCACAGCCTTGTTTATTCTTCAGGGGGAGCACTGGGGGGAGGGGGTAACAATGCCTAGACAATGGGCCCCACCACGTGGGGGAGCCAGGCCTTGCCATGAGCTTGGGGATGACGCATTATCTGCGGCCACAAGCTACTTTGGCGGGGTCCTCCCCATTGGGGAGCAGCCGAAACCTCATCCCACCCAGCACGGCCTTTGTCTGCACCACATATTTGTCTTATTTGGTGGATTTTTGTGGGTTTTCCCGTCTTTCTCCAGAGCGCTGACTGCCCTAGGGAAAGATGGGGGAAGGGGAGGGGGAAGGTAGGGAGACCATTGTAGGGGCCTAGGGAAGGGGAGAGTAGGAACTCTTGGCCATGATGCCTCAGGCGGGTATGGCGTCCCTGATTTCAGGGAAGGAATCTGGTCCTGGAGAGTGTTCTCTTTTGGTCCTGAATGGGTGTCTTTGGGTTCCTGATAGATCCTCCATGCTGGCTCTGGTTCCCCAATCTCCTTTTCTCAACAAGAGAGCTCTCTGCTTTTGGATCTGACCTTACCACTTCTTATCCCTCTACTTCAGCTCCTTTCCTTAGCTCTTTCTTTCATTCCTTTCCTTTTCTTCTGGACCTTCACACAAGCCATTCCATTCACCTGGAATAGCCTCTCTCTTCTTTCTACCTTGGCTCATCCTACTGGCCCTGAGCAAATCTCACCTCCATCTCAAAATCTCCCCTGACTGCTTCCACTACAATGAACTCTGAACCCTTTTAGAATCTATGATCAGTTAGCATGCTAAAGTGAAAAGAGGGCTGAATTAGGAGTCAGATGACTTGAGTGTGAATCCCTGTTCTTCTACTAACTATGGGATCTACCTGTGTCATTTTACCTCTTTAGGTATCAGTTTAACCATCTGTAAAATTAGAAGATTTGGACTAGATAGTCCAAAATGGACTTAGGTACCTCTCAGATCTAATATTATGATCCTGTGTCTAGGTGACCCCCAAATTCCCTTCCAGCTCCAAATTCTAAGATCTACAACACAGCTAGGTGGCACAGTGGTTACAGTTCCAGACTTGGAGTCAGGAAGATCTGAGTTCAAATGTGACCTCAGACACCTCCTAGCTGCACGACCCTGGGAAAGTCACTTAACTCTCTTTGCCTCAGTTTCCTCATCTGTAAAATGAGCTGGAGAAGGAAATGGCAAACCACTCCAGTATCTTTACCAAGAAAACCCCCAAAAGTGGGGTCAGGAAGAGTGGTACATGCCTGAAAAACAGCTAATGACACCAATGTCACTTAAATGACGCTGCTGATACATTGATTTATATTACTAATTATCTTTTTATGAGCATTAGTTACAGAGTGTGAGTCCCTTAAGGGCAAGATTCCCCACTCCCCTCCCCCCTCCTCCCCATTCCAGGGTATTTGACTTGGAGATGGGAAAGACATTCATTTGAAGCTTGTCTGACACTAATAAAAGTTAGCTGAGTATAATTGATCTGACAAATCCCTGATTCACTTATTTCCCTTAGCACTCTCTTCCGTATCTTTTTCTGTGTGACCATAGACAGGTCACCAGACTTCTCTAAATCTCAATTTCTTTATTTGTAAAATGGAGACAATACTCCTCATAATCTATCTCATAGCATTGTTGGGGAAAGCACAGTATAAACCTTGAAGCACTATAAAATTCTTACTTTAATGACGAAAATAATGGCTGTTATTTACCTCCCACACATATTCAAACCTAGATTATAAGGAAAGGCGCTAGCCCTTTCCCTTCAATCTCCGCCATTTCTCCTTCCCCCAGGTGCCATTCTTGATTCCAAGCCACTTTTCAAGAAGTAGTGGGAGGAGGTTACTTCTGGGTAAGTGCAGGGTCCTGCCCTCGGTAATGAAGAAGAATCCCCTAACTCCCTGCTGAGCTGGGAGGGAGAGCTAATGACTCCAGCTCTTGCAGTGGGAGAGGATGGAATTTCCTAATTGGCTGTTTCTACCAGAACTAAGTGGATACACAAAAGGGATGAGCAGCCCCTCTGCCTTCCTCTTTGCCTGTTTGTATGTTTGAGGACTCTTCTGAGCTACGTCAGGATCACAGGTCCTCCCCATTCCCCTCCACCTTCTTCCCATCCCCCTTCCCAAGCTTCTATATATATGATAACTGGGCATGCTCTATGGGGTGGGGGAAGCCAAGGCTTGGCACTTCTGGGTTTCTCACAACACCTGGACCAATGTAAAGAAGATAGTAGATAGCTTAGGAAATAGATGAATGAATGAATGAATGACTGAATTAATTAATTAATTAATTAATGAAAGAATGAAGTGGACAAGAAAGGGGACAAAGATCAGCTGCCCTGCAGAGACAGGAATCTTGGAGATCCTGGACAGTTTCCATATTTATTGTGTACATATTTATACATTTCCTTACTGCTTTCCTCAAGTCCTTGGGAAGAAAGATTACCTCACTGTATCTCTATTCCCAGTGTCTATTTAGTACATTACCTGGAACACAATAGGTGCTTAATAAATATTTGTTGGTGGATAGAGCCAGACTACTAGAGAAGGAGAGTATGGGTATCCCAAGAAGACCAAGGAGAAGGCTTGCTGGCTGTCTGGATTGCTTTGCTCAATGCCTCTTGCATCTCTTAATATGGAAATTAATTTATAAGGAATATTCCCACTGCTGTAGTTGTTCAGGTTGAGAGTTGGGTGACAGATGGACACCAAAGGTGGACAAGCAGCCCTGAAAAGGGCTCGCAAACCCTCACATCAGAGGTGCTGGCCTTCCCTGAGCATCCCACGAGTGTCTATCCCAAGCATGTGAAGATGGCCCCTGGTGGAATAGGCAGATGAGAACAATTTGTTCCAACAGCTTGGAACTTGGTCAGATATTGATGACACCAAGGTCATCTGTTACATCCAGGGCTGTCACCAGGCAACCTGACTTTTGTCTTGCCAGTCTGGAAGAGAAAGTGAAGCTCACAACTTTGTGCAACTCTGCCTCACTTAAATCCAATTCATGGGAAAGTCAAGACACTGCCCCATGAAGTCATTGGTCTTCTGAAAACAAAAAAAAAGCATGAACAGCAGCAACCCGAGTTTAGGATCTTATTATCCATTATTTCAGCCAATTCAATATACATTTATTAAGCACCTAATGTGTGCAAGGCATTATATTAAGCACTGGGGATTCAAAGACAAAATGCAAAATAGAACCTGCCCTCAAGAAGCTTACACTTCAATAATGTGATATAACACAGAAAGAGTACCAGTGCAGGGGGTAGAAGGCTATTATAATAATCTAAATAGTGTAGGTATCAGGCAGATGTTTTAAAAAACAGATCTAATCACATCACAGCCTGTGCAGTCAGAGGGCTCTAGGTTCAAATTCTACCTCTGATACTATCTGTGCATCCTTGGGCAAGTCACTGAAACCTCCCAGTGCCTCAGTTTCCTCAGCTGTTAAATGAAGGTGTTGGATGAGAGAGCTGCTAATGTCCCTCCCAGATCTAGATTTATGATCTTATATACACAGATAAGTAAACTAAACACACACACACACACACAGAATAATACAGATTTCAAGAGAAGGAATTGAACCCCCTGGAGAGCATGAAGGTCCTTAGGTGGTGGCAGCTGTGTTTTGAAAGAAGATGGGAATTCTAGGAAGCAGAGAACAGGAGGGAGGACATGCGGGGTATGGAGGACCAGCTTACAGAGGCAAGAATAGAATGTCATTTACAGGGAATAGCCTTGTTTAGACAGTTTGACTAGAGCGGGTATTAAAGAAAAGGTCAAAATATGAACCAACTAAAACTGAAAAAAGGTGGGGAGGGGAGAATGCATACCTACATGGATCATCTTTTATCCTAGAGATATTAGGGAGCCCTGAATATTTTTTAAAGTAGGCTTGTGATGTGATTAGATCTGTTTTTTAAAACATCTGCCTGATACCTACACTATTTAGATTATTATAATAGCCTTCTACCCCTTCTATATGGCTCCAATCTCTTTCCTTCACCCCATACACTACTGTCAGATTAATTTTCCTCTGTACTGCTCTGATCATGGCACTTTCCTGCACAAAACATTCAGCGGCTCATTGCCTACTGAGAAAAGTCTAAACTTCCTTAACCTGACACTCAAGGTTTTCAAAAACCTGTCTTCTGTGGTTTTTTACTCGAGGTAGGCTCTCATAGTATCCTTGTAGGCGATACGGATTGCAGTTAGTTTGGAATAGAAACAGTTGACTCAGCAAACCCAGTGATTAATGTGTCCTCTGCTTATGGGAAAGGGGGGGGGAGAGAGAGAGAGAGGGAGAGGGAGCGGGGGGGAGAGAGAGAGAGAGAGACAGAGACAGAGACAGAAAGAGAGACAGAGAGACAGAGAAAGAGACAGAGAGACAGAAACAGAGAGAGACAGAGAGACAGAGACAGAAAGACAGAGAGACACAGACAGAGACAGAGAGACAGAGACAGAAAGAGAGAGAGGGAGAGAGAGAGACAGAGACAGAGAGATGGAGACAGAGACAGAAAGAGAGAGAGAGACAGAGAGACAGAGAGAGAGTTCTAGCATATGTACTGATGCCTGAAGTTGTCAGTCACCTGAATTACTGAAAGGGCAGCTCTTAGCGGCATGTCACAGAACTCTGTCCTTAACCTGTTGTCTTCTACGTTTGTATTAATCACTTGGATGAAAGCACAAGTGGCCTCCTTATTGAATGTGTGGATGACACAAAACTAGAAAAGAGTAACTAATATGTTGGAGAACAGGACTGAGATCCAGGATAAAATGGTAGAAAACATGGTAACAAAGCAAAATTGAATAGGGATACATGTACATTCCTGCTTAGGTTAAAAAACAACAATAGTAATTGCTAAGTATAGGATATAGGAAGTAGTTCTTATGCGAAAGACCTGCAGCCTCTAGGTAACATGTGGCCTTCTAGGTCCTTGGGTGCAGCCTTTTGACTCCAAGTTTTACAGAACACATCCTTTCATTAAGGGGATTTGTTCTGTGAAGTTTGGATTCAGTCAAAAGGCCTCACTTGAGGACCTAGAGGGCCACATGTGGCCTCAGGGCTGCAGGTTCCCCATCCCTGACTTGGGGATTCTAGGCCAACATGAATTATCTATTTGATATAGCAAAGAAAAGGGGTAAACTTGGGCTACAGTAAGAGAGGAATGGTGTCCAGGGCACCAGAGGTAATAGTCTTAATGTACCATACTGTGGTCAGACAGTATTTGTAATCTTGGGTCTGGCTCTTTGAACAACATTTTAGAATGCATTAGTGTCTCTGGAGCATATCCAGAAGAGAACAGCCAAGACAGTAAAAAGAGAATGGAATCTTGTAATTCAATTCAATGAATGTTTATTAAATACTTAATATGTGCAAGGCAGTGTTTAAAGTTCTGGGGATGTAAAGATCAAAAAAAGACATGATCCCTGTCTTTGAACAGGACAACTTGGTGTCACAGTGGATAGGGCACCAGGCCTAGTTCAAATCCAGTCTCAGATACTTGGTAGCTGTGTGATCCTAGACAAGTCATTTAACGCTGTTTGCCTCTGTTTCTCATTTGTAAAATGAAGTGGAGAAGGAAACAACAAACCCCTTCAGTATCTTTGCCAAGAAAACCTCCATTGGAGAGTCAAACATCAACCTTAGAGCAATAAAACATATCAATTGTAATATAAAGTAGAGTGTGATCGGAATAAAGGATAGAGTCTAACAAAGTGCTCTAGGAAAAATTCTGGTCCGGAAAGCTTTGTACTTTAAATTTTTGGACTCAGTTCATGGGCTATTTTCAACGTCTATCCAAGATATGTGTCCAATGGACTATAGACCAATCTATAGGTTACCCAGTCAATGACATTTTTTTTCTGAACAATTGGCATTTTTCTTCTACTTGGTCTTGATTGAGAGGATAATAGGGTCCCAATTAGATAGTGTAGAGATGAGTCTATGACAAAGGAGGAGTCGCCATAGAGACACACAGATAATACACAAGTGACAAATTTGTTGTTATTGTTTGGTTATATCAATCATCTCCAACTCTTTGTGACCCCTTGTGACAAAGGGAGTGGTTTACCATTGCCTTCTCCAGTCATTGGACAGGTGAGGAACTGGGCAAATAGGGTTAAGTGACTTATCCAGGGTCACACAGCTACTAAGTGACAAATGCAAGAGACATCAACCTATGAAAGTCTAGAGTCTTCTTAGCTTGGTAATGCATATGTTTATACACAAGTGTACAAAGTGTAATGACAAGCTCAGTAAACCAAGATATGGAGGAAAATCTGAATTCACAGGTTTGAATTCATTTGATTTGGTAAGATAAAGCACATGACTGAAAAATGAACCTAAGAAGCGAATGTTGTTCAGATATTTCACTTGTGTCTGCCTTTGTGACCCCATCTGGGATTTTCTTGGCAAAGAGAGACAATATCTAATTTAAAAGGAGGAGAATAAAGAAATATAGAGCAGAGGAGTATTTTATGTTTAAGCAATCTTATTTATATGTGAAAATCCAGGGGCCAGAACAGGAATTTTGGTGAAAAGCTTTTGGGGGAGGATCACTACAGAGAGAAACAGTCAGTACCCATTATTAAACACCTACTATGTGCCAAGCACTGGGCTAAGTCCTGGGCATACAAAAAAGAGGCAAAAGATAATTCATGTCCTTAATGAGTTCATTACCTAACAGGCAACACAACCAGCAAGCAAACATGTACAAGCAAGGCTAAATGTGAAGTAAATAAGGGAGGGAAGGCCTGACAATGAGGAGCAGTTGGGAAAGGTTTCCTGTAGAAGATGCGGTCATAGTCTTAATTTAAAGGAAGCCAGTAGGTGGAGAAGAGGAAGGAGAGCATTGCAGATATGGGGGCCAGTCAGAGAAAATGCCTAGATCTGAGAGAGGGAGCATCTTAATCATGGAACAGCCAGAAGGCTGTTGTCACTAGATCAGAGTATGGTGTAAGAAGACTGGAGAGGTAGGAGGGCTTTGAATGCTAAAAAGATAATTTAGTATTTGATTCTTGAGGCAATAGGGAACCACTGGAGTTTATTAAGTGGACCTGATCATTCCTGGAATTTAGGAAAATCATTTTGGCGGCTTAATGGAAGATGGATTGGAGAGAGAAGAGACTTGAGGCACACAGACCTGCCAGACCGCTAGTGTGGGATTGTTATTGTTACAGCAGTATAGGGTAGATCACTTGGACTCCTACATTTCACTGGATGTGTAATCTTATCGATGTGGGAACTCCTTTCAATGAAAACTACCTATGCCTCTTCATCTTGTGTGACTCTTGTCCATTTCCTCTCATAATCCTCCATGGAGTCTACCCAAAGTGCTCGGGGGCATTCCTGTAATTTTCTTGACATTTTATGTGTTGCCATGCTTTCCATCAATTATCTTTTGCTCTCACAACATGTCTGACCCATTTCTTTTCTGGCCATAATGTCTCAATTGGCAATACACTGTAGCCTGTTTACACTAGATACAATATTGTCTCTCTATTGTCCTGTAAGTGACTTACAACTTCTTCAAAGACTTGGTCATACAACATTATTCTAAGAGTATTGATGGCTTTTGTTTCAAAAAGAAGTTTGTGGTCATTAAAAGCACTAGACAGCTTCCTGAAGGCAATCCATCCAGCCCCCTCTACTTTTCATATTAGATTTGAGGCCCAGCTCATTGTCCAAAAGCAGCATCTATGCAAGACATATGTTCAATGGACTAGTTCTATAGGATATCCAGCCAACCACATTCTGTCTGAATAGTAGACATTCTTTGTTTGCATAGTTTTTCCTGGGTGGATGGTTAGGATGAATTCTGTTGAGTGACTGTGGGTCTTATTTAGAAGGCTTTGTTCTGGAAAGTATTCTGGAACACTTATTTAGAAGGCTTTATTCTGGAAAGGAAGTGTTCTGGGGCTTGATGCAATAGCACAATATCATCCACAAATAGGGACATCTGGAGGACTTTGCCATCTATAGTCTCTCTTCGATATGTACCCTTTTCTGAACATCTATAAATACTCTTGATGAACATACATCTCTCTCTGTTCTGTGTCTCACTGGAAATTAATAATCAGAGGGTCATTGAACAAAGTCACTTTTGTTGTTTCTTTCAAGGAATCTTTGTGTGATCTCAATTTATGCATGAAAGACATTTTGTTGGAAGAAAGCCTTTAAAATGACAATTTGCTCTACTAAGTCAAATGCTTTTTAAAAAACAAGTCTACAAATAATCCCAGTGGGATCTTATATTCACTACCCCATTCAGTCGTGTGGTCTTAAACCGTGTGGTCTGCAGGGGGTTATCTGTTCTTTTCTCACACCTATCACACACACACTTACACCATGCATGTGTAAGAACTTTAAAGATTTTGAAGAGATGGAAAAATAGACCTATTGGCTAGTTATTACTGATGTTTTCTCTGCTATCATTTTGGGGATGGCAGTAATGTCCTTGGTTTTGTTTGTTCCCGAAGTGATCAGTATCCTTCTTTCTTTTAGGTAACTATATATCTCTATAATAAAATAAATACAATATATACATATAATAAAATCACTTGGTCACTGCTTTTGGCATACAGAACACACCCCCATACATATTCAGATATATTCATGTACATACATGAACATATATATAGGTAACTGAAGTCACCCACCACTATTTCATACCTGCCTGTCAGCCTTTCCTTATTTCTAGAATTTCTCCTGTTTTTTTACTCTGTCCAGGTAGTTACCTTGCCTGAAGAACTCATGACCAAGATTTCTGGGTGCTCCATCAGGGAGGAGAGTAACTAGTTTAAAGCATCTCCAAAAAGAGTTTTGTTTCAAGCGCCAGCAAGGGCAGACTGAGGAAAGAAGGTGTTGAGTGGGTTTTTGATTCCTCAAAAGACAAGAGACATGGGAGATGATTTGTCTGGTTACAGAGCTAGGAAGAGAAATAAGACTTAGTTCTTTAGCTGGATGAGAGTGCACTTTGCAACTGAGTTGCGTTCTTGTAATATGCCAACCAGATTATTGTCAGCAATACATGGTTGACATCCAGGACTCTCTTCATGCAAGGAGGCTCAATAGAGCTGGCTGTCAACCTACCAAAAGAAAGCACAAAGTGAGGACTAGAGGGAGAAAAACAGCTGGAGCAGATTTTCATCAGCTCATCCCCACATGAAACTACTTAAGTCAGTGAATTCCTAGGTATTGGGGGTATGGTTGGACTCATACTGGTAATCTCATTCTTTCCGTTTGTCCCAGTCGAGGTGGATAGATTATTATCATGTGAACACCTCTGGACTTTGTTTTCCAGCTGAGATATTTGTAGAACAGCAAATCCAACTTCATTCCTGTTGTATGGATGTGTGAATTGGTATGGCTTTCTCTAAACCAGGGCCTATTAACTTGGGGTCCATGAACCTGTTTTTGTTCTTTTTTAAAAATGTATTTTGATAATTATTTCATACATACAATTAATATTCTTCATAGTGTTATACATTTTATTTTATGAATTTATAGTGGGGTGCATGTCCAGATCACCTGGTAGAGGCAGCTGGTGCAGCAGTGGATAGAGCACTGGAGTCTGGAAGACCTGAATTCAAACCCAGTTTCAGATGCTTATTAGTTATAACCCTGGGTGGAGGCAGCTGGTAGAGCAATGGTTAGAGGGCTGGGTCTGGGGTGAGGAAGACCTCTGAGTTCAAATCCAGCCTCAGATGCTTGCTAGTTATAACCCTGGGCAAGTCACTTAACCTCAATTAAGTTTGCTTCAGTTTCCTAAACTGTGAAGTGGAGATAATAATAGCACCTATCTCCCAGGACTGTTGTGAGGATCAAATGAGCTAATACTTGTAAAAAACCTACACAGTGCCTGGCACATAGTAGGTGGTATAAATGCTTATTGTCTTCTCTTCCCCGCCTAAGAGGCATTTTTCTACAGGGAGAGTCTGAGAAGTTGCTATTGGGAGACTTGGGCACATTTGGACATTCTACATTAGCCTACTGCATGGTTGTAAAAGGCTTTTTCCATTGGCTACATAGCCAGAAGTGTCCATATATCTAAAGATCCTGACTTAGTACCCACTGGGGCATTTGGCCGCATCAAATCTGAGGGAGGAGGCGATTACTCCACTCCTGATCAGTAAAACTAAGTATACAGCACACCTCCATTCTACATTAAAAAACATTCTTAGAAGGTCTTCACAGGCTTCGCCAGGCTGTCAAAGATATCCACAATATAGAAGAGATTAAGATCCCCTGGTCCAAACCCATCCATTCAGGTCTCAGTCCAAGGGTCAGTGTCTAATTTATATGCTGTTGGGAGAAGAGGGATCCCCAAGCAGAGATCCAATTAGTCTATCTATCTACCTGAGGAGAGGCAGCTAGGTGGTGCAGCGGATTGAGTGCCTGTCCTGGAGTCAGGAAGACTCTTCAGATCTCATCTCTAGATCATCATCATCACTGACTAGCTGCATGATCCTGGGCAGGTCATGTAGCCCTATTTGCCTCAGTTTCCCCATCTGGAAAATGAGCTGGAGAAGGAAATGGCAAAATGCTCCAGTATCTCTGGCACGAAAACCCCAAATGAGGCCCTGAAGAGGTAAACATGACTGAACAGCATCTCCCTGTAGGCACTGGGGAAGACCTGAGCTGGAGAGATTACTAAAGATAGTCACTGCTAAGGAGAATTTGTTCCACATTAGGTGAAAGCAGACTTTTGTTTGAACTTATAGCTCTGAAGCATTTCCTACTCTATTCTCCAAACTTGACTTCTGAAGAAAAAAATAGCTAGCATTTATACAGTGCTGTATAAATATTTACAAATATTATCTCATTTGAAACTCACCAAGTCATTTTTATAAAAACTTCTTATTCATTGTTTCTACTTTCCTCCTCTATTCCAAGCTTTCTCTTGGAAATTCTCAATCCCTGCCCCCCTGCCCCATATTTTAAAACCCAGTTCAACTGGCAGCTCTCTTCTGTAAAGCTTTTCCTGACTTCGATCAGCAAAGACTTTTATCCTTGAAACTCAGTTTATTTTGAACATCTCTACTATGCTTATCATGTAATGTTATGCATTACCATTATCTAAGTGTATGTCTTATCTGATTGGTAGGTACCACAGTGGATAGAGCACCGAGCTTGGAATCAGGAAGACTCATCTTTTTGAGTTCAAGTCCGGTCTCAGACACTTCCTAGCTATGTGACCTTGGCTAAGTCGCTTAATCCTATTTGCCTCAGTTTCATCATCTGTAAAATGAGCAGGAGAAGGAAATGGCAAACCATCCAGTATCTTTGCCAAGAAAACACCCAATGGGGATATGAAGAGTTGGACATTACTGAGCAATAGTCACTTATTCACCTATTAGACTGAGCCCATGGAGGTAGAAATAATGTCTTCTTTAAACTTTATATCTTCCCCAGTGTCTAGTTCTCCTCACATACTAGGTGCCTATGAAATGTTTCATGAATGAATTTCCCTTCTCTACCCAACCACACATTGCAGTGGAGACCAGTGACACCTCAGAAGAAACAGTTGTCAGATTCTACTCCATCAATAAGGAAACTGTGAGAATGCCCCAGGCAAAAACATGGAGAGATGTAGCTTAATTTGTCTCCCAGACTCTTTAAGGCTATCTGCATCATCAAAGCTTCTGGAACATAGATAAGTAAGATCAACGTAGACAGGATGTGGGTCCTTGCTTTATTAGAGAAAAGGAAGAGACATGGTCATCTCAGAGTAACAACTTGGATTTCCCTAAAACTTCATTTGTAAATTATGAAAAAGTGTTTGATTTAGTAGAGCAAAACATACCTTATAAGTTCTCTTCCAACAAAGTGTCTCTCCTCCGTACTTCAAAATCATTCAAGATTCTTTGAAAGATTTAATAACGGTGATGACCCTAGTCAGTGACCCTCTGATCAGACAAGGTATGAAAGATAGAAATGGATACTTATCAATGGTGTTTGCCATGGCAATGGATGAAATCCAGTGAGAAGTCCCAAATTAAAGAGGGATTCCCTATCAATGGCAAGGTACTATTCCTAGATGCTTCTGGTTTTGAATGACAGTGTTGGTTGTGTCAAACTCTGGAACACTGTAGAACTTCCTGAAAGAGATCCATAACCCCTCAGGAGAGATTAGCCCAACTATCCACTCAGGGCAAACCAAGAAGATGAAGGATGTCTGTTGCTCAGGGTATTACATGCATTTATAGAGATAAACAGCAAGTTGAGCACAGAATTGACAAAGAGGAAGACAGTAAGTTGGATTGTATTTGAAAAGCTAAAGGGAACTTTTAATGACCCTAAGAAAAAAATGCACATCTTTTAATATCACCATTCTACTGATATTACTGCATGGCAACAAGATATGGTACATTTCTGAAAAACTGAAAATGGTTAATATGACAGAAAAGGAAAATGATAAATGTTGGGGGATATGTGGAAAAATTGGGACACTAATGCACTGTTGGTGGAGTTGTGAACTTATCCAGCCATTCTGAAGAGCAATTTGGAACTATGCCCAAAGGACTATAAAATTATGTATGCCCTTTGATCCACTACTAGGTCTGTATCCCAAAGAGATGAGAGAAAAGAAGAAAGGACCTATATGTGCAAAAATATTTAGAGCAGCTCTTTCAGTGGTAGCAAAGAAATGGAAACTGAGGGGATGCCCATCAGTTGGGGAATGGCTGCACAAGTTGTTGTATATGTTTGTGATTGAATACCATGGTGCTAGAAGAAATAACGAGTAGGATCATTTCAGAAAAACTTGGGAAGACTTACATGAACTGATGCAAAATGAAATGAGCAGATCTAGGAGAACAGTGTACACTATAATAACAATATTGTATGATGATCAACTGTAAATGACTCAGCAATATATTGATTCAAAACATTTCCAAACTAATTATGATGAAAAATGCTATCCACCTCTTGAGAAAGAACTAATGGAGTCTGAATGCAGATTGAAACATACTTTTTTTTACTTTGTTATTCTTGAGGTTTTTTTGGACTGTGTTTTCTTTTGCAACATGACTAATATGGAAATATTTTGCATGACTGCATGTGTATACTCTATATAAAAATGTTGACCTTCTTAAGAAATGAGGAAAGGGGGGGAGAGAGAGAATTTGAAATTCAAAATTTTTAAAAATGAGTACAAAAAGTTTTTATTTAGACATAATTAAAAAATAAAAATTAAATGTTAAAAAAGAAGAAACAACTGAAAATGAATATTATTCCAATGGATGAATGCTTAAAGAATGTAAACAAATGGTTCTCAAGAGAAATACTGTCTGTTTGTCCTTTGGTTTCCAAGAAGACCAAATTGTTCCAAATCACTAATAATAGGAGAAACGCAAATCAAAACCAATAAGAAACTTCACTTCATACCCAACAAATTGACCAACGTGACAAAAGATGAGAATAGTCAATGTTGGAAGGGTTATAGAAAAACAGAGATGTTGAAATATGTTGGTGGAACCATGCATTGGTCTAAGCACTCTGGAAAGCAATCTAAAATCATGTTAGGTGTCGAAAATGTCCACACTCTTTGACCGAGAGATTTTTTTGCCAAGGAGGTCAATGACAGAAGAAAGGTCTCAACTATACCAAATTGCTCATAGCAACACTTTTTGTAGTAGCAAAGAACTGAAAAAAGTAGATACTCATTGTTGGTAAACAAACCATGGTGCATGAATAAAAAGAAATATTATTATACAGTAAGAAATGATGAATATGAAGAATAAACAGATTCATGTGAAGATTTACATGATCTGATGCAAAGTTAAGTAAGCAGAATGAAGACAACAATATATACAATAACTAATAACAGTTTAAGTGGAAACAACACCAAAAAAAGGAGAAACTAAGCATTGTAAATATAAAGACCAATTTCAGCCCCGAGGAAGAAATATGAGAATGTATCTACTTCCTTTCTTGCAGAGCGGGAAGACATTGAATATAGAACACTGCATATAATTATGAAACTCAGTTGATATGTAAGTTTTATTAAGCTGGTTTTTTCTTTCTTTTCTCATTTTATTCTTTATTATAAAAGATAGCTCTCTGGGTGGGAGTGGATAATGGAGATATGGAGATATGAGGAAAGGAAGGGAATATAAAAGCAAAAATTATCAATAAAAATGTAAAAAGTTATCACACAAAAGGCAATGGAAAGGCTCATGGTAGATGTGAGCAGGCTGGAGTTTATAATCAATAAAGAACCTTGAAGAACAGGAGAAAGAAATGTCATCAGAGAAATGTATGTTAGGAACAGAAATGAGCTGACCACATGGCAAGGGTGAAGGGTTATAGATGATAAGTCAGAGTGTCTACTGGTATACTCACAACACTAGGAGAAATCCAGGAAGGCCTCAAGCATGCGTAGCAAACTTTGGGGAGAATGTGGACAACTTTCACATAGAAATAGGCAGGCATGGGTGGACTGCATTCTGAATAGGCAGAGGAAACATCCAAAACAAGACATTTCATAGGTCTATTTGAGTATTAAGAGCTCAAAAACTCTTTTCTGATTTCATTTATCATCATAGACTTAAAATTGACTTACATGAAAAAAGGTGGAAATAGTGTAAGGCATTATTCTCCCTTTCCATACCAACAAATAGAGGTAAGTAAGTAGCCTGCTAAGATGGTTGTGTTCGTACAAGACCATGCGATCAGAGAAATGATGACATGACTTGCACTTGACTTTGTTTTGAGTGAGGGAGGGCTGAGATGAGAAGGGTAACCTGGTATAGAGAAAAGATTATTTGCCCAAGAGTCCTGTCTCTTGAGTTTTCTTGGTTCACTGGTTACCAAGAGGCAGCCCCAGCCACTGGAGACCAATCTGTAGGATTCTCTTTGTCTTCTCAGTGATGAGCTGGGGTACATCTGGCTGCATGAGAGGTACGCCCCTTCCACAAAGGTCCATGCCCTGGAATCTCATCATTTTGATCGAGGAATTCATCAAATAGATCAGGCTTTCCCCAATTACCCTACTGCATCTATAAAATGGAAGGAATAATGAATAATACTCATACTCTATGTTTCATATATAATGTGAGGACAACACATTGTGCTCCCTTAAAATGCTATAGAAATGTGAGTTATTGGCAGGGATGTGTCAAAGTCAGCTACTACTGGCTCTGATTATTATATTTTCAGTACAAGTATTTACACTTCAGAAATTGACAGTCATTACAAATCAGAGCTTGATGTATTGTTTTGTTGATTTTTAGATTTAAGAAAAAATGTTAATAACGCAGATTAAGCTTAAAGTATGTCAAGCTTTTCTTTTGGGGGGAGGTGGAGAAGAACTCACTATTAAACATTTACCAGCATATTTCTGATTATTAATATTAGAAGTTCGTAGGGACAACTAAATGGCACAGTGGATAGAACATGGGCTCTGGAGTCAGGAGGACCTGAGTTCAAATCTGGACTCAGACACTTACTAGCTGTGTGACCTTGGACAAGTCATTTAACCTTAATTGCCTCAAAAAATATTTTAAATTCTTAAAAATTCACATAATGGAAAGGAGGGAATGTGTTTATTTGGGCATCAGAATGAACATTCCCTTTGCTAGAAGAGACTTTCAGGCATCAGTCCAGGGAGCAAGCAAGGTGACAAACTGAGACTTCATGTGTCAGATTGACTCAGCTGATGTCTTGAGCTATTTTCCCTCCCTCAGCCTCAGTCAGAGCCAAGAATGGAAGCCAACAGGATCAGCAGACTAAGGCCAGCCTCTTCTTTTTCCTCCCTATCCCTCCCTTCCTCTCCTCCCCCCTCCCTAGGAGCCAATGTTGGCAGGTAGGCAGAACTGCTGATGCCACAGGAGAGAGGTTGGTCTCCTACAGTGGCCAGAAAGCTGAGTGTAAAAAATAGCCAAATACATCATCACCCACATTGATGGCCCAGTATCCATGTTGAAAAAGTGGCATTTGGGGCTTTAATTAGCTCCCAACTCTGAAGCCCTAGAGCGTAAGCAGAGCTATTAATTCCCCAGCACTGGAGAAAACCCTGTCACTCTATTTGCACAGGTTGTAGAAGATCTCGGGCATTTCCCACCTGCCCCCTCCTCACTTCGGTTTTGCTATACCATTTAACAAGGGATGAGTTTATTTTGAGCCGTGGGCTGTAGCCCGAAAGCCAACTGCACAAATATTTTGTTCCCCTCGCGGATGACACCAGTAGAGTCAATAGCAAATCCCGTAGGCGTTTTCTTTTTAAGCTAACAGTCTCCATAATGATGTGTAACTTGTTCTAAAATACTCATCTATATGAGGGTGAGGGGAAGCCCCAAAGAATCTGTCTTTCAGTTCTGCTTACTCAGAAGCAGAGAGCTTGAGTTCTAATAGGGGCAGAGGTTGGCTAGGAATGAAGTGAGGAAAAACACTTGATTATACCCTGCCTCTGTATGCACTGGATTAGAAGGACGGAGCTGGCACTGAAGGGACCAACCCCTTCATTTGACATATAGGGAAACTGAGGCACAAGGCTATTTGAGTGACTTGCCCAAGATCACACAGGTAGTTTGCTAAGTGGGTAGGATCTGAACTCAGTCTCTCTGAGTTCCCTGTCTCACTTTCCTATCATTCTCATATATAGATAACCCTGTCTGTGCAACTAAACATTTGTTGCTGTTGAGTCAATACAGTTGTATGCTACTCTCTGTGACTCCATTTGGGGTTTTCTTGCCTGAGATACCGGAGTACTTTGTCATTTCCTTCTCCAGCTCATTTGACAGATGAGAAAACTGAGGCAACAGGATTAAGAGACTTGCCCAAGATCACACAGCTAGTAAGTTTCAGTTCAGATTTGAACTCACGTCTTCCTGCCTCCATGCGCAGTGCTTCCTACGCTGCACCACCAAGATGCCCTCAACTAAACTAGAAGTTCTTCAAAGGTCCTGGCTATCTTCTGCTTCCTTTGCTCGTTGTCAGAGCATCTAACACTGGTCTAAGCACACAGGAGAGGCTTCAGAAATACTTGTTAACTTGGCTCTATTTTCAAAGGTGCCCAGCTTTCCTGAGGTGTATTATAGTGTAGGGGAAGAATACAGAATCTGAATGAGAATCTAATGCTCTAAGACGGGGTGGGGATGAACCCTGCCTAAGTCTTTTTAGTGACCTTGTGTAAGTCACTCTAGGCTTCAATTTCCTCCTTGCAGACTATAAATAATAATAATAGCTGAAGTATACACACACATCTATATACATAATACATATATATATACATATTACATATCATATTATAATACTTACTATGTGCCAGATACCGTATCAGGAGATAATAATATCTAACATGTATATAGCACTTAAAATATGATAGACACCATACAATGTGCTGCACAACTATTATTTCTGATTTTCACAAAAACCCTGGGAGGTAGGTGCTATTACAATCCTCATTTTACAGGTGAGAAAACTGAGGCAGAGACAGATTAAGTAACTTGCCCAGGGTCCCACAGCTAGTAGTAGTATTAGTAGCAGTAACTAGCATTTGTAAAGTACTATGTGCTAGGTACTGTTTTAAGCACTTTATAATTATTTTCTCATTTGATCCTTGCAACAACTTTGGGAGGGAGGTGCTATTACTATCCTCATTATACAGATAAGGAAACTGAGGTAGATAAAGGTTAAATGACTTGCCCAGGGTCTCACATCTAGTACATGTCTGAGGCCAGATTTGAGCTCAGGCTCAGCTTTTTCTCTGTCCTACCACCTAGCTACCTACTTATTTCATGGAGTTGTTCTGTGATTTATAAACCTGACAAGGCTATAAAAGTGTGTTATCACTATTCCTAATTCCAAACAGCATCAGTGTTTCCTCTCTCTTTCCTAGTTAAATTACTTGGATATGTTGTTGTACCCTTAGAATTACTGAATTGCTGTTAGAACTGAGAGAGGCCTTTTCAACACCTAATCTAAACATCTGATGAGCAGACCAAGACTGTTGCTGTGTTCATCCTTCATTGCCAAAGAAGACCATGCCATCAGAGAAATGATGACATCACTTGCACTTGACTTTGTTTGGAGTGAGGGAGGGCTGTGCAAGGTCACCAGTCTCACTTCTCCTCCAGAGCCATCTGAATCCAGTGACCAGATATTCATCAGGGTTAGGATCACATGGCTAGTCAATGGCAGTAGAGCCAGAAGAGACTCTGGTTCTGCTGATTTCCAGCCAAATGCTTTTTTTAGGGCATTCCAACCTGCTGGCGTAGTAGTTGACGTCTCACTGTGGCCGCTGCTTGACTGAAGCTGACCGCTGCTGCTGATTCTCTGCATCAGCCACCCTTCCCATGTTCCTCTGGTTTTCCATGCCCTTCCCTAACTACTTTTTTCACTATCATTTACTCTTCTTCCCCATTTAAAATTAATTGTAGATGTTTTCAATGCTTATTCAGGCCTCATTCAGCCCTATATTCTTGGCTTGTAGTGATATCTCCATCAGAGACCTCTACCATAGTTTCATGGAATTCCATCTTGCTCCCAGGTCTTCCATCTATAGGAGACTGAAGTTCTGGGCTCACATGAATAAATAAATGAATGAATGATGAATGATAAAAAGCATTTAATAAGCACCTACTGTATGCCTGCTAAGTGCTGAAAATATAAGTACAAAAGAGAGAATTCCTGCCCTCACCCTAATGCCTAAAGGTAACAATAATAGCTAACATTTATTTAGTGCTTACTAATGTGCCAGGCACTGTGTTAAATACTTTATCATTTTTTAATCTTACTTGACCCTCACAACAACCCTAGGAAGTAGGTGCTGTTATTATGCCTATTTTAGGGAAAAATGGGGAAAGTGAGGCAAACAGAGAATAAGTGATTTGTCCAGGGTCACACAGTAGCTGAGGCTGGTTTTGAACTCAGGAAGGTGGGTCTTTTTTTTTTTTGTATTTATTTATTTTTAGTTTTCAACATTCAATTTCACAAACTTTTGAGTTTTAAATTTTCTCCCCTTCCCTCCCTTTTCCCTTCCCCAAGACAGCATGCAGTCTGGTATAGGTTCTACATATACATTCGCATTAAACATATTGAACATTAGTCATGTTGTAAAGAAGAGTTATAACTGATGGAATGAACCACGAGAAAGAAGAAACAAAATAAAAAAAGAGAGAGAGCAAATAGTATACTTAGAACTGCATTCAGATTCCGTAATTCTTTCTCTGGATGTGGATAGCATTTTCCATCATGAGCCTTTTGGAGTTATCTTAGAACCTTGCATTGCTGAGAAGAGCCAAATCTATCAAAGGCAGTCATTGCACAACGTGGCTGTAAATGTATACAGTGCTCTCCTGGTTCTGCTCCCCTCACTCAGCATCAGTTCATATAAGTCTTTCCAGGTTTTTCTGAAGTCTGCCTGCAGTCTTGATTCCAGGCACTGTATCACCTAGCTGCGCCCTACATGATCAGTAGTGCAAGACAGAGTAGTATTGGTATGGTGGGGTTAGATTATAGAAGGTTTTGAAAACCAGGTAGAGAAGTTTAGATTTGATATGGTTGGAAATAAGTCATCCCTGTAAGCTTTTCAAGCAGGGGAAAGTGTTATTTAGTGGGTTTGGCTAGTATGAGTGTCAGTAAGACAAGAGAATAAGGGAATGAAGAAGAGAGGACAGGGTTGAGTTGAGCTGGTTAAATATAAGGTAGAAAGTGAGAAGGGGGGAAAGTGAAATGAAAACAGAGGTGATGACTTAGGACAGGGGTAGGGAAATTGGATTCAGAAGGTCACATTTAAGGATCTAGAAGGCCCCAGAGTTCTCCACCTCTGACCTAGGAGGATACTGAGGGATGGAAGCACTGGAGGTCATGGTGAGGATGAAAAAAATAGAGAGAGGGAAGGAGAGGAAGCCACAATCTGAAAAAGTAATTTCATAGAAAAGGCCAAAGTTTCCTCCTCTGTAACAATCAATCAATGAACATTTTTTTATTAAGCACCAGTTACTATGTGCCAGGCACATGTTAAGTGCTGTAATGTGAACAGGTTAGATTGATTGGTCTCCAAGGTTCTTTCTAGCTCTAGTCTGGGACTTCCTAACTTTTCCTAATGACTTTCAGTAAACCTTCCTGTATCCTTTATTTAATCTGAAAGGAAATAAATTCTAGAGGTTACCAGATATAGGCATGTAAGAAATAAAAAGATCCGTTCTTTGCAAAGAAAACTTTACTCAGTACAAAATGTTTTAGTATCATAAAGTTGTTAAATATTTATCAGAATGCAGTCAAATAAATTAGTGAGATCCTTGATTCTGTTTCTTGTCAACCAACAGTTTTATTCTCAGTAGAGTTTTTGAGAGCGATTACCCACATATCATGTTCAGCTGCCACTTTCTTTCTTTCTTTCAATTTGATTGAGAACAGGACTGAGAATCCTGACGCACAGAGATGTTGTTATAAATGGAGTTAAAGCCTCATAAGCATATTTAATAATAAAAGGGTAAGTTTACCTAAGGGAACGCTAAAAATTTTGTAACCTCATTGATTCAAAGTTTCTGGTTATTGCAAAGATCAATCGCCTCATCTTTCACAGGGCTGTCGTTACTGTCTTTTTCTTGCTTGGTATGAAAAGGATTTCATATCCAAATTCATTCTTCTGGTTTTGGTCACTAGGAATTATTCCTTAAGCTGTCTCTTTCAAATTTTTCAGATGCACTGAACCTATCCTAATGTTATTTCCTTTTCTAACTCTGTCCCAAACTCCTCACTGTTTTTTCTGAAATTCACACTTTTTTCATTGACATTACTCTTTTGGAAATATTACAATAGGATAGTACTATAACTATTTATTAAATATTTCCCATACCCTTGTGAAAGTTTCTCCTGACCTCTGGGGGTGTATATATCCCAGATTGGGAACATGGGTTCTAAATGCCGGGCACTGTACTAGGTAGTGGAGAATCAAAGACAAAAGTGAGAATCAGAGTTTACCTTCTATTAATGGGATTGTAATACGTATAATATTTTTGTCATTGCTGAATCATTTCAAAGACTCTTTGTGACCGCATTTGGGGTTTCCTTGATAAAGACAGTGGAGTGGTTTGCCATTTCCTTTTCCATCCAATTTTACAGATGAGCAAACTGAGGCAAACAGGGTTAAGTGACTTGCTCAGGGTCACACATGCAGCTAGTGTTTCAGGCTGGATGTGTGTGTGTGTGTGTGTGTGTGTGTGTGCAACACCTACCTTGAAAAGTTGTTGTGAGTATCAAATAAGATATTAATTTTAAAGCTCTTAGCACAATGCATGGCACATAGAGAGTGCTATATAAGCATTAGCTACTATTAATAAGCAGTAGCTACTACTACTATGTTAATTTGTGATTTTCCAAGTTGATATGCAGTCTGTAGGGATTCATTTCTATCTGACACCACGGCTCTAAACACAGCACCAATATCTATATTCTTATTCTAGGAGGGAAGATATTTTGTTCAGACCCCATACTCATCAGTCACTCTTCCAAACATATTCTAATTTTCTTTGAGAACAGGTGATGCATGCATGGCATATATAGTAACTTTCTATAGAATATTAACAATCAAAATCCTATCTATTTTAGATAAACAGGAGTTTTTGTACCACAATTATATAAGGATAGCTTCCTCTAAACTCAAAAATCCTCACAGCTAGAACTATGTTTTATGTATTTTTATAATGTCTCCCATCCTTACCACAGTGCCAGAGCCTTTCTTGCATACAGTAGGAATTTAAGAAATGTTTATTGATTGCTCAAATACACATGACCAGCTATAGCTTAGGACATATATGAGTTATACAATCAAATCGCCATACTTCTCCTTAGGGCCAGCTCCACCCCGTCCGTCTGAGCCTCCTCTTGAGGCCCAGGCAGTGCCCATAGTAAAACAGCCATCCTGTGTACGAGGCTGGCTCTTCTCCATCCAAGTCAGGGAACTCAGGGATGACCAGAGACTTTTAGCCTTTGGGGTTTCCTGAGAATGGAGTGTGAGTCACCACTGGGGCAGGTCAGTGTGGTCTCAGCTCCTGAGGGAGTGAGACCCCATTGTGGAGAATGGAATCCTTAACCTCGAGGAAAGCAAATGTTCACCCAGTGCCAAGGAAACCACTCTGGGATTTTCCAAAGAGGGAAGGGCTGACTCTTTCTGACGGCAGGCAGCCTGGGGAGGATCTATGGCTCTGGCTGCTGGCTGCTTTCCCTTCTATATTTACCCTCCTTCACCTGAAGAGAACATTTGTGGAGCTTTGGAGGGCTGGCCAGTCCCCAGGAAGGAAGCAGGAGGGCAAGGAAAGAGCAGTCACAGGCAAAATTCCAAGCTCGGGGTGCCTGCTCTGGGGCTGCTTTGGGGGTAAGGGGGAGCACAGCTTTGGAACTGTTGACTGGTCCTAACATTTAACACATCCACCTGTACCCCTACACCCCATTTCCAACAACGAGGAATGCTAGCATTATATTCTCCAGTCATTAGTATACAAAAATAACTACATAGCATATGGAAAGGACATTAGCTCTGAAGAAACCTTAAACATTAACTAAATCCAGGGAACTTCAAATTTTTTTCAGTGATTGATGATGATGATAGCTCACATATAATACAGTGCTTTAGGGTTTGCGTTATCTCATTTGAGCTCTACATAGATCATGTGAGGAAGGTACTAATATTATTTCCATGATTTATGGGAAAAGGGTGAACTGGCACATGGAGGGCCAGTCCTCGAAGCATGCACAGGTAATTCCCCACTTGGTTTCAGCTCAAGCAAGAACCTGAAAGCTTGGTGGTGATGGAGAGCCAGTTTCTGGCCCAGATGACCCAGGGGTGTGGTGATCAAAGTCTTCCAGTTCTCTGTAGAGCCAGAAAAATTGATGAATCAGGAGTTGTTAAGATAGAACTCTGTGTGCCTAGAAAAGAGGCAACCTGCCATTCTCTTAGTCTCTTTTCTTTGTAGCTGTAAGGATAGAGAAACCCCTCACCCCTTCCTCCTACCCAGCTATAAGCTATGAGCTTATGGCTGCTTCTTTTTTTCCTTCTTATGTATTTATTCTTTCTTGATCTTAGATGAGCATGTATTTTGAGGTGGATTATGTCCAGACAGTGATCTGGTGAGTTTAGGAGATACAGAGGACCCCTCAGAGGTCCCCCTGGCAGTAGGAGTGGCCACCAGAGAGGTCATGGCCAATGGCAGTGGAAGCAGCTACAGTAGAAGAGAAGAAATAATCACCTGAGGGTGGCAGCAGCTTCTAACAGCATGAGCCCTTATGGCAGAGAGAAATGCCACCCGTAGGTTCTGTAAAGGTCATGATCTTCAGAGACCAGCAGAGAGATATACTTAGGGAGAACTTGGTGAGGACTCCACAAAAGGAAAAATGAATTTCCGGGGCCAGGAGTTGAGAAGTACCCCACTTTGCTATGTGTCTTGTCTACATGCATGCCTCATTAGCATTATGCATTGAGTTTGAGCCCAGTCTTTCCAGGGACTTTGTGTGTGCAAAGGGATCATACACCCCTGGTTTTGGGGAAATGTTTTTTATATAACTGTCCATAACACATATCCTCAATAAATCCCTTTTCTAAAAACTAATTGATGTTTACAGGGAACACGCTGGTGTGGGCTTGGAAGTGACAGTACTGTTGCTCTTTCCCTCCAAGCTTGATTTACTTATTTTTTTCCTTTGCTCATTAAAGGGGCCATTCCCTGATTACTTCTTAGAGAGGGTAATTCACTGAATGGCCTTACCTCACTCTAAGTGAGTACTTGAATGGACCAAGGTCTCCTATTGCATCCTGAGCCTTCTCTAGTCATTCTGGTCACTGGATCCAGATGGCTCTCGAGGGGAAAGTGAAGCAGGTGACCTTGCACAGACCTCCCTCTCTCAAAGCAAGGTCAAGTGCAAGTCATGTCATCATTTCTCTGATGTCATGGTCTACTTCGAAAACGAAGGATGAACGTAGACAGACTAGAAACCTGGCTACCTACAGATTTACCCCTAGAACCTTGAGAATAGTAGCAGCTGTTTCTCTGTGTACAAGAACCATTTCTCCTAGATTCCGTGATAGGAAAAGGAGAGTCTGCTTTAAGGAAATCCTGTGAAGCAAATGAATAGAAATCACTGAATTGGAGTTCAAGTGTCCTGGAAGAGAATATTTTTTGACGTGGACCCAAAGCCTGGGCCCCAGACACTTAAAAGGGCAGAAGAATCCTAAGGGTTTAGGAAGGGTGAACTTGACAGTGGAGCTAGAGATAGTTGCAAAAGCCTGGTGTATATGGTAACCTGTGCCAAGCGAAAATGAGTAATAAGCCTGGACTTATAATTACACATCTGAATATAGTTTGTACCCCCAAACTGCCACATGCTGTAGTAAAGTAACTTCTGCTCTCTATAAATAGTAGAATGCTCAAGGGCTCTCCTACAGAGGAGACAGTAAGGGGTGGAGATGGGGAGGCAGGAGGGGGAGGCTACTGCAAGAGACAGCTGAGCAAGGCCAACAGCATGGGCCAAGTCAAGGGCATGGTATTGTTGGAGGAAACTCCTGATCCCCTGCTGGTGGGGAGGGTAGTAGAAATTTAACAGACAGCAGTGGGCGAATGGAGAGAAGGAACTGTGGAATCTTTTCTCTGAGGGCTGTTTGGAGCAGTGCTTCCTCATCACATTAGCACGTTGGCTGTAGAATGGGAAGGGCTCTGGAAGTTCAGAAACCCCTCATTTGGTGAATGACAGGGTTTAGAACTAGACTAAGACCCTGGTGAGGACAGCTAGGTGGTGCTACAGTGCACAGAATGTTGGGACTGCAGTCAGGAAGATTCATCTTTGGGAGTTCAAATCCAGCCTCAGACCATTCTTAGCTATGTGACCCTGGACAAGTCACTTTACTCTGTTTACCTCAGTTTCCTCATCTGGAAAATGAGCTAGAGAAGGAAATGACAAGCCACTCCAGTGTCTTTGCTCAAATGGGGTCACGAAGAGTTGGACATGACCGAACAATGGCAAAAGACCCTGGAAAGGGAAAGGGATTTGCCCAAGATAGTCATCATCAAAGGCAGGTTTTGAACTCAGGTCCTCTGATTGTGGAGCTAGGATTCTTTCCACTGGGCAGAAGGAGGAAGGGAAGAAAATTGGTTTCTGTTCCAGCAGCTTTCTGCTCCTGCACAGAGTACTCCTCCTTCACACACACACACACACACACACACACACACACACACAAACACACACATTCCCTCAGGATTAGTCTGCATTGTGAAGTGTTCTAGGTAACCGGCCAAGGTAAGAGAGTGGAGAACTGGCTGTCCTCTGAATTTGTTATGAAACCTCCAATGAATTCCCATTGCATACTGAATAAAGTTCCATCCTCAAGGCCCTGCATAATCAACCTAGTCTATTTTCCTTCTACAGTTCCCTTGGCATCAGCCAGCCTGCTTCCCTCACTGTCCCCTACATAATTCATACTCATTCGAACCCTCATCTCCATCCCCTACAAGGAATGCCTTCATCTCATCCATTTTGGAGATCTTGCCAAGATCCAATTTGGTGTTGATCATCAGTCCTAGCTTCCGAAAGTACTTTTAAAGAGAGTGATTTTTAGAATTTAAACAACCCTGTGAAAATAAGTGATTTGTCATAGGACAGCAAGGAGGCTCTATCAGTAACTCATTCATTAAATGAGGGGGTTTAGGAGTCAATGACCTCTGAGTTCCCTTCCTCTTCTAGAGTTAAGTAATTTTCTCAAGGTCATGCAACAGCTAAATGTCAGGACTGGGAACTGAACCCCTGACATCAAGAATTGTGACCTTCCCATCATCCCAGCTGCCTTTTCCGTGAGACCCTTACAGGCCACACTTTTCAGAATTTCCATGACTTGTTTAGCCTCGTTGCCTTGAGTGTGTCAGTCTTGCCTCTCCACCTTGGTCCACAAAGGTAGAGGATTTGCTTTATGTTTCTTGTGTATAGCAGGCCCTCAATAAATTAATACATTCTTGCAGATGGGTTAATGAAAATTATATCACTGTGCCCCTCAGATCTTTCAGTAAGCTTCTTCCGCTGTCTTCCAGAAAGGATCTTCTTCTGGGCAGTGTGGAGTTGATTCCAGGGAAAAGATGGACGAAGACAAAGAGGAATCTCCCCTGCTTCAGCATACTTGGAAAGCAAATCCAGGGTTCTTTCCAGTTGCAAAGGGAAGAATCAGCCCAAAAAATGGAAACTGGACTGAACTCACTTAGGTTGTGTTCACATGGTATCAACACAAAAATTTGAAAAGCAAAAAATGAAAACAATAGTTCATTAAGGGAGAGGGTCAAAAGGGGTAAAGCCCTTGGGGTTGTCTTTGGTCCTACATGGTGCCAAGCTGCCAAATAACAGACCTGGATGATTTGTCATTTTGTTTTGTTTTTCCATTGACTTAACCAGTGTGTTTGACTAGACTGACCCAATCAGCCAGTTGTTTTGGCCTCTTGCATTTCTGTCCCGAATCCCTCCTGGGCTTTTGCCCCCTGTTGTTCTTGACCCCTCCCCTGAGTGTTCTGCCCTTATTTTCCCATGTTGGTATCCTGTTTATATACTGCTGTCTGGTCTCTTCAGGCTATAAGTTCTTGGGATGGAGATTCTGCCAGGTTCTTTGCTTTCCACATTTACCACAAACAGCTGCCCTTGAGAAGTATCCAGAATCTTAGAATCAGAAGGCACTTCAGAGGGCATCTAGGCCAGCTCATACTTCTAAGCACTTACTATATGCCAAGCACCATGCTTAACACTGAAGAGTCAAAATGCAAAAGCAGAGAAAAGTTCCTGTCCTAAAAGTTCTAGTGAGAGGGACACAACATAAAATGAGAGTCATGGCCTGGGTGAAGTGCTTTGGTCCAGAAGTGGAAGAGACAGTGAGGCAAGGAAAGATATCACCCATGATGCCATTGGCCCTCTTTTAAAAGAAAGGACAACAACGACAGAAAATTACCAGAATGGTTAATGGGGTATAGGAGAGTAGACTGGTACTCCCCATCCAGGAACAGTGACAGAGTTGTTTTGATCATGGTTCCAGAACTTGGAAGGTTGGGAGGAATGAAAGGGTATACAGTCTAAGGGAGACCTGCTCAACTTGGCAGTAGGTAGGGGCCAAAATTAAAATAGGCTAAAATTCTTTGGTCTGCACATAGGTTAGACTAGAGACAGACTGACAATGGTTGGTTGCCTCAGATCACGTGACAAACCAGAGTGCGCAGTGGCAACCCTACATTTTTCACAGGTGGAAAATGGTCCAGGAGCCATATGTTGTGGAGGTCTGGTCTAAGGCAACAAAGCAATTGGCAAGAAGACAACCTCCTTGGGATTTACCTGAAATAACTGTGTGAAAAAGATCAAGACAGGAAGGCCCCAAGGTGGAAGATTCTTCTGGAGGGCAAAGTGATTGGTGAGGATCTGATGACCAGAGAACAGGGAATGCCAGAACCCCCTCTAAAATATCCTCAAAGAAAAATTATCCAACCTCCAGGGAAGACTTCTAGTGGTCAGGGAGAACTCACTACTTCCTAAAACAATGTATTCTACTGTTGGATTGTACTAATTGTTAGGAAGCTTTTCTTTAGATGGAACTGAAATTTGCATCTCTGTACCTTCTATCTTTTGTTCTTAGTTCTATACCCTGAGACTAAGCAGAGTCATAACCAGCAAATCTGGTACTTCGGGCAAGCAAAAGGTGCCCTCAAGTCAACTTTTTAAGTCAAATTAAATCGGAAGGGGGAGATTTTGGAGAGAGACCTTGGGCCTTAGACCTGATGACCATGGGGTAAGAGACTCACTGAACTGTTGGGGAGAAATCGGGTATATCTGAAGACCTCGGGATATCATTAGGCTATAGTTTAGGGGTATGCTGTTACAGGAGAGAGTCAGGTCAGGTTGAGCCAGGAAGGAGATATAGAAAGAATGACCTTCTTGTAGCTGCCTGCCATAATTAATTTTTTCTAACTGGGCCCTAAGCTCAGTTGTTTCTAAGCTTCTGAAGGTAGTTGCATGCTGTTGTAGTAGCAAGCACCCTAGCACACCCAGAATGGCCTGCTAGCACAGTTTCTTTGATCTGCTTTTCTAAATGAAAGACAGCTTCAGATGGGTCAAAATCTAATTAACAGATGAGTAGAAAGAAGTGAGTATAGAAAATATAAGCAGAGAAGTTAGCACAGAGATTCAACAGACAGGGCTCCAACTATCTGAACAACCACTTACATACACCACCAGACTGTGAGAGCACCAACATCTGAATAGTCAGGGGGGCTCTTAACAAATGACTACCCAGAGTCTGGTTCAGGGAATCAAAAGGTCCTTCTCATGAGTGAGCCACCAAAGCAAAATACCAATCTCCCAGTATATATAATTTTCAACTAATAGACTCAGAGACAGAAGGAATCACAACCCACATGACTCAGTACAGTTGTGAATTACCGGGGGTTATCCTTCAGATGCTTCCAATTTGTCCTGAGCCCAGGAAATTGAACTTAAACAACACACAGAAAACAACCACAAAATCCCACTTTGCTTACGCTTATAGCTGTTAGCACCCTCTATATTTCAGTACCCTTGGGACAAAGCTCTAGTTACCCTATCCCAGTTATAGTTTTGAGAACAAGTCTACTTATTCTTCTACCAGATAATCATTTGAATACTGGAAGATTACTATGTCCCTTGTCCCCTCCCCATTCCATTCAACAAGCATTCACTTAAAGCTTCTCTTCTTTAAGTTAAATTTCTCCAGTTCTTTCAAGCACTCCTCACATGACATAGTTTCCAGACCTTTCATTATCCTAGTAGCCCTCCTTTGCACACTCTCAAGTCTGTCAATGTCCTTCCTAAAAGGCAGCTCCCAGAAGGAATGAATCCCCTTGTTTTTAATGTTCTAATACCACACACCCACTTCAGAATGACTATAACAATCACTTCCCACCTTGAACCATAAGTACATCCATCCTTGTGCGGCATCCCCCTTTATTGGTGCTGATATTGGGGAAATGTTACCCTTAATTATAACAATATCATAACTTATATAGAGCCATCCAGTTTAAAAAGCCTCTTCACATATATTATTACCTCATTAGATCATTAGCACAATTTCTAGAGGCAGGAAGAACAGGGAAAGGCAAATTTTATTTTTTCCCTTTTACCAATGAGGAAACCCAGGCAGGGCTAAAACTAGAGCCAAGGTCTTTTGATATAATCCAGGCTTCTTTATATTGCACCACTTCACCCTTCATTCATACTGTCTACCCTCCATCACCGTTTCTGAACATTTGGGAGAGAAGGGGTCTTATCTTGAAAATATCAGAATAGTTCACTTTTTCCAAAATGACAGGTATCTTCTGATAAGAAACCTGAAGTTGTCTATGTCCTAAAAAATATACCGTACCGGCTTCTGCCTTGAGTCCCCTTGATTCTTCATATAGCTGCAGTATAACTGAGAATTACTATTGAATCTAAACTGGTATTATAGTAATTCTCAATTCCTAGGCTTTTCAAAGAAGGCACTTTAGAGATCACTTATTTTCACCCTCTTGCTTTACAGAGGGGAAAATGAAGTCCCAAATGGAGAAATGACTTACTCAAGGCTAGAAGGGTAACTAGTGAGAGAACTGCTCAGAATGGTTGTATTATATCTTAAACACCTTTCCCAGAGTTGGTTTTATTTATCCATTCATTCAAAGAATATTTATTAGGTACTGTGTACCAGATGTTGGGGGTGCAAAGACAAAAATAAAAACAAAATCTCTTTAAAAATTCTTCTCCACTCTTGTGGTGATGTATGTTGAAAGAAAGGATGGGGAGGATGTCTTCCATAATGGACAATAACAGCAGTATTTCCACATCCTTTTTCACAATGTTTGTCACAAGCACTGAGATATTTCTACTACTAATATAATAGACAAAAACAACCTTAGAGATTATAAGCAGGGAAAGACCTTTAGTCTAAAACTCTGAAGATTCAGGTTCCAGTCTCACTCTGCTTCAATTTGACCTTCAGCAAGCTTTTTTTCACTCTCAGGACCACAGCTTCCTCCTCTGGAAGTTGACATGGTTGTGCTAAATGACTTTTAAGGTCTTTCTGATGAAGGTTGGGAAAGGTACAGGAACCACTAGATATCCCTGGCAACCTAGTCTAGAAAGAATACACTGGAGTCAAGCAATCTTAAGTCAAGTAGGCAAAAAAGTTTATTATTATGCCTTTCAGCAGGCAAGAGTTCTTAAGGAACCCGCAATTTAAAGGAGTTATAGATGAAGTTTATATGGGTTATTCTATAGTAAGATGTGTGCCAAGGATCCTCACTAGATATTTTGGGGTGGGAATAGGGAGTGGCTGAGAAGTGGTCAGTTCTTAAAGGAACATGTACTTTTGGTATCTGCTGTGCAGGTATTTTACCCAAAATTCATCAGGAAATAGCCCAAGGGGGGAACATATGGAGGTGTGGTTTTAAGCCTGAAACATCACTAAGTCAACGAACGGTCAGGGTTGACCAGGGAAAATCAGGCTTCTCTCATCAATATCTTGTGAGACAAGTTTAATGGAAAGGGAGTACACATACATCTAAGTACAGTGTACATATGATTGGTCAGTGAGTAGTAAATGTCATTATGACCCAGTGCACAGCCAGTTCAGTTCAGTCATTGTGCAGCTGGCTCTAAGTGATAAATTATGCAGGTGTAGCTGGCTACTGTGGCAGGAAGGGAGATAACGATTCCTGATGGGGCAGGCTGTCCTTGAGCTGGAGGGAGACTGCCTGAGATTGTGTTTTGAGGCTAGAGAGAAGTGTGATTATTAAAGTGAAATGTGATTTTAGAATTGGGGTCCAAGCACATGCACCCAAGCACCCCATCATTTCCACTACTCACATTCTAGAAAAGGGAGCATTTCTTAAAATGATAAGCAATGCCTATCAAAAACCAAGAGCAAGCATTATCTGTATTGGGGATAAGCTAGAAACCTTCCCAGTAAGATCAGGGGTAAAGCAAGGTTGCCCATTAACACCACCATTATTCAATGTAGTACCAGAAATGTTGATTAGAGCAATAAGAGAAGAAAAAAAAAATCAAAGAAATTAGAATAGGCCTTGAGGAAACAAAACAATCACTCTTTGCTTATGATATGAACTTAGAGAACTCTGTAGAATCAATTAAAAACTACTTGAAATAATAAACATCTTAAGCAAAATTGCAGGATATAAGATAAACCTACTCCTGATGTTCTAACATCATGAAGAAAAGTAGCCTGATCTAGTAAAAAGAATGCTGAAGTTCAAATTAGGAGAATCTTTGGCCCAAATTCCAACTCTCTATGCATTGATTAAAGTACTAGATCTGGAGTCAGGAAGACATAAGTTCAAATGTGGCCTTAGATACGTAATAGCTATATGACTTTGCTTTGTCTTGGTTTTCCCAACTGTGAAATGGCACTCACCTGCCAAGGGTTCTTGTGAGAAACATAATATTTGCAAAGCACTTAGCATAGTGCCTGGCACATAATAGGTACTAGATAAATGCTGTTTATAAAAAATATATTGTAAAATATATATAAAAAGATATATAATATAATAAATATATATATAATATATTATAAAAATGTTGTTTTTGGCAAATCACTTTAGTTCTGTGAGTTTCACTTTTCTCATCTGCAAAATGGAAATAATTATATTCATTCTACCTACCTTACAAGGTGGTTTTGAGGAATATACTTTGAAAAAAAAGTGATGTATGAATATGAATTGTTATCAGTATAGTAGTCAACTGACCTGTGAGGATATAGTCCTGAGAGCATGCACAGGAGGCTTGACCTGGTGCCAGCTTGAATCCTGTGAACCCCTACAGGGTCATATAGAGGAGGAGATTTAACTTTGGAGTCAGGAGATGCCCAGCCCTCTACCTCAGAATACATATTCATCTAAGATCAAGAAAGAACAAATATATAAGAAAAAAATAAAGAAGCAGTCATATGTTCATAGCTTACAGCCAGGTGGGAGGAAGGGGTGGGGGACTCCTCCACCCTTATAGTCACAAAGAAAAGAGAATGGGAGAAGGGCAGATTGCCTCTTTTGTCAGCAGAATTCTGGTTTAACAACTCTTGAGTCATCAATTCTTCTGGCTGTATAGCAAATTAGAAGACTTTTGATCATCACACAAATATTGTGACTGTTTCCCGTCTTTTTATCCTGTAGTGGAAAAAAAAAGAAGACTTTTGATTGATTGCTGAACCAGAAGACTTCATGTATACCAAAGGCACTGACGAACTGAATTGAGCTCTCTCCTCCCTGGTGGCCAAATGAGACAAGAGCTGTTGTGGGCTTGGGGATAGGAGGGAAAAGACTCTGGCCCTCCCCACTTAGATTGTGACCATGTGACCATATGTTTCTAGCTCAAGGAGCAGCTTGTTTGCTGGGCCTGAGTGCTGGAAAACAGGGTGTCTCCTAACATCCTGACACCAGCTTCTGATATACTGACTTCAGGACCTCAGGGGATGACATATAGCCTCTCAGTGCCCTAAACTAACTTCCTAAAACTCAGAGTTGTAGAATAATTATCAGCCTGCAGGGACTGAGAGAGTTTCCTCACCAGGAATCCCTTAACCCAAAGAAATCAGACATCCCTGCTCTGAAAAAAAAAAAAGAGTCCACAGATTCTTTGTGCTCCCCATTCCTTTAGATCCCTCTAACTTTCCTTACTTCTTCAAATATTCCCCCTTTCAAATGTTATCTGATTTTGCAGTTTGAGGCCCTTCCCACCCATTCTATTTGTTTTCTATTTCTTCATCCTTTCATCTTCCACTTCTACTTGTTGATTATCTAGGATTCATCCTCTAAAATATCCCAGTCTACTCAGCCTTCTGTTCAGTCAACCAGGAATGCCTACTCACTCAAAGTGAGAATGCTATAAGACCTTACCCTAAAAGTGCCAGGGTCTCCCATTGCATTCTGGACCATATCCAACCATCCTGATGAATATCAGGCCACTGGACCCAGACGGCTCAGGAGGAGAAGGTGAGGCTGGTGACCTTGCACAGCCCTCCCTCACTCATATCAAAGTCAACTGCAAGTCATGTTGATGTCATGGTCCTCTTTGAGAACACAGAACAAACACAACAACAATAGCTATAAACTCTTAAGAGCAGGTACTGTCTTTTGCCTTTTTTTGTATCCCTAGTGCTTGGCATAGTGCCTGGCACAAAGTAGGTACTAAAATGCTTCTTACTATATCTTCTCATTTTCCTCCATTTAACTATAAATTTTTTGTTAACTTCCCTTCTTGTTAAAAATGAGGATGTTTATTCCTCCTTCTTTTTCTACCTCTACATCTTTTAGAATCCCAGTTGCTTTCCTGGTATTAGCATAAATGATTCCTGTACAGGGTATATTGTGGGGCAAAAGTCCACATGACATGGAAATTTATAGTGAATAGAGAGATCCACTGTATAAGCAGAAACTTCAAACACTCTCCCTCTGTACGGTTTCTCCAGCCTGCTGCTTAAAGTAGTGGAAATGTAAAAGAGAGTAGAAATCACCTATGCTCCAGTTTTTCTCCCTTAACCCTATCCCCCTCCCTATTTCCTAACTCTCAAATTATAGCTGTATGCACATTAATATATATCTCTCCATTTCAGATCTCTTTGACCTTCATTTTCTGCTATCTGCAGAACATCTTCCCTTGAAAGTACTTTTGGTACTTAAAACTTAGCCTGAAATTAACAAATAATTTTTTATATAAATAATTTGTTTTCAGTTTTCAGTAATCACTTCCATAAGTTTTAAATTTTCTCCTCCTATCTCTCCCTCTCTCCCCAAGACAGCATGCAATCTTATATGGGTTCTACACATACATTCTTATAAAACACATTTTCACATTAGTCATGTTGGATAGAAGAAATAAAATGAATAGGAGAAACCATGACAAAACAAAACATAATAAAAGAAAAAATGATCTGCTTCATTCTGCATTCTGACTTCATAGTTCTTTCTCTGGGTGTGGATGGCATTTTGCCTCAAGAATACTTTGAGAATGTTGTAGGTTCTTGCATTGCTATGAAGGGCTAAGTCTATCAGAAACAGTCTTCACATCCTGTGACTTTTACTGTGTATAATGTTTTCCTGGTTCTGCTCACTTCACTCAGCATCAGTTTATGTAAGTCTTTCCAGGTTTTTCTGAATTCCACCTTCTCATCATTTTTTATAGCACAATAGTATTCCATTACATTCATATACTACAACTTGTTCAACCATTCCCCAACTGATGGGCATCCCCTCGATTTCCAGTTCTTGGCCACCACAAAAAGAGCTCCTATAAATATTTTTGTATGTGTGGGTCCTTTAACAAGAAATTATTAAGCCTATTCTATGTGCCAGGCACCCTGCTAACCACTGGAGATACAAAGAAAGGCAAAAGATAGTCTCTGTCCTCAAGCAGTTTCCAGTCAAATGAGAGAGACAACACGCAAACAACCTATGTACAAGACACAATGGAGATAGTGATTTACTGATATGGTGAACACTGGGCTAGGCTAGAGGTCAGGAGACCAGAACTAGAGTGTCATGTCCGACACTAGCTTTATGACCTGGCTGATTTACACAGTCTCTCCAGGCCTCAGTTTCCTTAATCCTAAATAATAATAATAGCTGATATTTGTATAACATGTCTGCTGTGCCAGGCACTTTATAAATATTATCTCATATGATCCTCACAGCAATCTTGATGAGGAAACTTAAGCAAATAGAGGTTAAGTGACTTGCCCAGGGTCCAAGATGACCCAGAAAAGTCCTTAAAGCCTAAGGTCACCCAGCTAATAAGTATCTGAGGCTAGATTTGAGTTCAAATCTTCCTGACTCTAGGGTCAGTGCTCTATCTGCTCTACCACCTACCTGCTCAACTGGCCTATGAGGGGATTGAACTTTTCCTCTAAGATCCTCTGAAGTTTAATGAGGCTGGAAGACAACTTGGATATGTTGTAGTGGGAATTCCTTTTGGGCATGGGTTGGATGAGATGGCTGTGGCATCCTTTCCAATTCTCAAATTTGAACAGTGTGTTAAGTCCTTCTCTCCCTGACAAAGCTGCCCTGTGTGTTTCCCCTTGCCCAGTTCCTCTGTCTCTCCTCCCTCTCCCTCAACTCCCCTCCACTCTCAAGCAGAGAACCTTGGAGCTATTTTAGACTTTACAGTGGCAGACCCTGTCGGAGGAAAATCTGAAGTCCTGGTTCCGAGGTCTGAGATCTGACCATTGGGAAACAACCACCTTCCTTAGAAGGTATGAAGGTCACTGACTTGGTCTTGAGTACATCTCAATCTGGTTTACCTAATACCACTTTTCTGAACCCCACGATGACAGTGAGTGGCCAGGAGATCCATCACCAGGGATGGGTTTCCTGTTGACAAAAGCCAGCTTGTGGCATTGGGTTGTGGTTATGGTCCAAAAGAGCACCTATCTAAAAATGGACCCCTTTTGCTCAGAAGATCTGGAGAGCATGTGTATGTGTGTGTGTGTGTGTGTGTGTGTGTGTGTGTGTGTGTGTGTGTGTACGTCTTTGAGTCATCACTGTTTCCTTCATACTGAAAAAAAAAACCCAACCCACTTCCCCCTCCCTCCACTGTTTTCCCCTACACAGCCCCACACATCCTACAAGCCCCACAGCTATGAAAAATCTGGAGTCTATTCAGTGCTAGACCTCCTCCCCCAAACTGACAGCTCAACTTTCCTGGCAGAATCCATAGGGTGGTCAAGACGTCATCATGGGAGCCAGTATGTTTATTGGTTGGAGCACAAGGAATCAGTACTTTTATGTTTTGTTCCTAGCTCACTGTGTGGCCTTCGGCAAGTTATTTGACCTCTCCATGCCTCTGTTTTCCCAGCTGGAAAAAAAGGACCATAATACCATTCTTCTCAACATTTATTTTGGCAATGAATTTGATATAGTGGAAAGAGCATTCATTGGCTTTGGGGGTCAGAGAACCTGGATTCAAATTCTGCCCCTAAAGTTCATTATATGTGTGACTTTGGGTAAGTCACTTAACCTCTATGGGCCTCAGTTTTCTTGAAGCGGTTGGAATAGATGGTGTCTGAGATCCTTTCCAACTCTAGATCTGTGATCAGTGATCCCTTACTAAGTGCTCACTAGACAATGGAGTAGATGACTAAGAAAACCCAGAAAAGTCCTTAAGGATCAGCTTGTTCACAATGTCTCACTTTATAGATAAGGAAACTGAGGCTAGAAACATTAAATACCACATAGGCAGCAAAGCTAAGTCAGAATTAAAAATCTAAGGTCCCTTAATTCTTGACTCATTGTTCCTTCCATTGTGGCATGTACCAGAAGACAGAATGGCATTGATTTAGGAGAGTAGATGAAACAGAAGGTGTGGGATGGGGTTGGGGTGCAGGGCATCTGTGAGTAGAGCTGTCAACACACATTCTCATTCTACTTCAGCCAGTATCTCATATTGGGGCTAAAATGGCTCTATTATGTAATATGTATTTAATACTCTGCAAGTTTTGTTACAGTCTCTGTCCATTTCTCCCAGGTGTTCTCTGAGCATCTCTGTTCTATCTGCACCAAATAAAAAGCCAAAAAAAGCAATCTTCAGTTGCAACAAGAGATACTTAAATATGACCTAAGGAAGAACTTCTGGAGATTGCAGGCTAAGTTGTGAAATCTGTAGCAGTAGGTATCTATAAGAAGATACAAGGGAGACACCCATTTGTCTGGGATGGCTTTGGAAATAGGGTGCTTGGAAGGATGCCCAAGGCAGGTTACCTATGAAGGGATGTTTCTTTGGAGACTTCCCATCCCAAGTCCCCCTCTCATTGACAGTGGTCTGAAATCTCTCTAGCTTAGGTTTTGATCCCTATTGAATGCAAATACATTATGGAGGGTTATTATTTTAAACTGTTTATCAGTCATTTATACCTGTGGGTGAATGAATTTCAGGTCTTTTCCTAAAATCAAATTCTAGAAAGGGAATTGATAAGCAAGAGTGGATGACATTTTATAAGAAGGAGATGAACATTGAGCCATACTAGTACAGGGGTGGGGTTGGTAAAAGGTACAAAATAGAAGAGTGAGAGGACTTCAGAATTGTGTTGAGGGCAATGGACCAGATACCATCTTGAATTCCTTTCCACCTCAATAATAGGAGTGAGGCAGTGAAAGAGGTGGAAAGATAAGAGGTTGTAATCAAAGAGAAAAATTCCAGAGTTAAAGGACATGAGATGGTATAGTTTGGTGTGACATTGAGGTCTAAGGTATGACCACTTCTGTGGTAGATGAGATCACATGGAGATAGAAGTCATAAGAATTAAGGAGATGGTACAACTGGTAGATTTTACTGTTTATCGGTCATCAGTATGAACATTAAATCATCAAGGGATGAGGTCATGAGTTGGGATGGAGAGAGTGACCATAACTCCATGGGAAAGGAGGGGTGGGGGAAATGACAGATGAAAGAAATAAGGATATGAATGGAATGAGATCAACAAATGGCATTAACTTCCAAGGGAGAGTAGATGATGAGTGATGGTGGCAGAGGAAGTTAATTAACCAGTCAATAAACCTTTATTAAGCACCTACTATGTTCCACATTCTGTGTTATCCACAGGAAGTGGTATTAAGGAGTTAATGTCCCGTTAATTCTTCCTCCTAGCCCAGGATGTATGGGTAGTGGTGGTGGGCAGCTCAGAGGGTGGTGAAAGGAGGCGACCTTTGCTGGAGAGAGTGACAAGGATGAGAAGACTTCATTTGAAAGTCAGGTTTCTGAAAGCAATAGAAGATGAAAGAAGTAAAAGGGCAATAGCTCTAGGATGAAGGAGAATTTGTCAACCAGAGGTTTCCAGAGTACATAATGGAAGGGGAAGGAAGAAAAGAATAGGGACCAGAAATGGGTTGACCTAAGGTCTATGGAAATGAGAGGGCAGACAGTTCAGTGGAGAAGGGCAAGAGAAGACCATTGAATTATAGGGATTAGAGGAACAGAAAGTAAAAAATATGTTAGCCATGAAGCAGGAGCAATACCAGATATGGTAATGTTCAGGGAATAGGCATTTATTATTGAGTGGATCTCTCTTTTGTCCCCATCACTCTATATCTTGTATTACACTTATCTACGTATATTTCAACACCACCTCTCCCATAGAATATAAACTCCTTGAGGGCAGGAAGACAAGTCAGACTGTGGGTACAATCAATTGCCCAATCTGTCCATCCATCTATAAGCTTTTATGTGGTTTAAGTTTGCTATGTGCCAGGCAGTACTTGGAGATACAAAAGAATGGCAGACCCCTCCAGTATCTTTGCCAAGAAAATCCCCAGAGTCAGATATGACTGAACAATAGCAGCAGAGTAGATTGGTTAAGAGGCTACGTCGGCCTCTACTAGGCCCATGTAGTCTATGTTTTAGTTGTTTAACTATGGTTTTATTCCTTTTACCTCTCTAGGGTCAAATAAGAATATATACAATTAAACCATGACTGCGTGAATAACTCCACCATGCCATAGTCACATGATTAGGGTCCATTAAAATGCAACACGAAAGGGGAAGGGAACTGAGCAAAGAGACTGAATAAAATCCATACAAACTACACCTCTAGACTAAAGAGACGAGTATCGCCACGTTTGAAAGGGCTGGAGATGATAATAACATGTAGTACTTAGTTCAGTTGTTTCAGTTTTGTCTTCATGACCCCATTTGGGGTTTTCTTGCCAGAGATACTAGAGTGGTTTGCCATTTTCTCCTCCAGCTCATTTGACTGATGGAGAAACTGAGGCTCGGAGGGTTAAGTGACTTTCCCCAGGTCACATAGCTAATAAATGTCTGAGCCAGATTTGAACTCAAGAAGATATTTTCCTAATTCCAGGCCTGGAATGTCTGCAAGTCCTTGAAACTTTTTGTCTTTGTGACTTGAGTAAAAAGAGCCTACTCTCTGTTTCTGTCTCTCCATCTCTTTCTTTCTGTGTCTCTGCCTTTTCTTTTTATGTCTCTGTCTCTGTCTCTGTGTCTATGCCTGTCTCTCTCTTGATTTCTCTCTCTCTTGCTCCTGCCTTGTCTATTTTTTCTCCATGTCTCTTTACATGGCTTAGAGAGGGAAACAGGGTATGAAACGAGGTTGACTAGGAGGGGTTCAGAGAATTAGTCCTAGGTTAAGGCTACCTTTGAATGCGACCTTTTCTCCCTTCTCTCCTGGAGAACTTGCTCCTGATGCTGACTCAGACTTTCATCTCCCTTTGGGATCCGCTTGCCTTTTCATAAACAGACTGGGGATTTTTCTTGGCCAGGTACTGCTGTTCAGAACCCAGTGGATTGTGCCCTTTAAGCCTCTTCTCCCAGGTGATTTGGATCAGGATATACCAGGAAGTTGGTTTTTCAGTGTTGGAGTCAACATGTGGGTGTGTAAACACTGACCAATTACACTGTCGAGACAACTGCTTTTAAATGGGGACTTTCACATGCGTCAGACCTTTCAAACTAACATAATATTTAAACAGAAATCTACTTCCCCTTCTAGGACCAGTAGCCAGGACTGATGATATTCCTGTTCCAACCAGAGGCTTTCCCCTCTCATTCTTGTAATTAGCTTCCTCCTGGGTCACAGCTGGGGTGAGTGAGGTCATAGTGTGGAGGGCATGATGTCATTCCCTATGCTGGACCTCAGTTTACCTACCCATCCTATTTGGGAAGTCTGGGGTTCATAAAAAGACCTTTGTGCAGCTCAGACTCCACATGAGCCAGATTCTCTACATGATTTGATTATAACTTAGCAAGTGCCCCCCAGGGCTGACTCTGGGCAGAATTATAGTAGCACATAAGCTATTTGAGAGAAAGCATGAGCTTTCTCTTTTGAAGGGAAAGTAGATTTTTTATTTTTTGAGAGATTATTTTAGGTCCTAGTACACAATAAACACTTAATGTTCATTGAATTGATCTGAATTCTGATGCAGCATAAAATATCTTGTGGGCATCTAGGTGACAAAGTAGATAGAGCTCTCAGCCTGGAGCCAGGAAGACTCCTAAGTTTAAATCTAGCCTCAGACACTTATTAACTGTGTGACCCTGGGCAAGTCGCTTAACTCTGCTTTAGTTTCTTCATCTGTAAAATAAGCCGGAGAAAGGAAAGGAAAACCACTCCAGTATCTTTGCCAAGAAAATCCCAAATGGGGTCACAGAGTCAGACGTGACTGAAATAAGAGAACAAGAACAAGCAAACAGAGTACAGCATCCGAACTCTGCTTCCAGTAGATGGCTATACTAATCTCTGGTCTCCTGATCTCCAGCCACCATGCAGGGCATGTACAGTGGAATTCCATTCTCTCAAGGTCTTGCTCTCAGCTAGTTGTCAGCTCCATAGATGGAAGTATATCTAATCAGAATGAACACTTTCTGAAGTGTTTAATTAAAATTAAAATTTACATTTTAATAGTTAATTGTATAGAAATCTGAAAAGTCCTTCAAGGTCCTGGAATTAAACTACAAATGATAGAATGAGTTTATATTTCTGGCCAAGGCCTTAATAATAATAATATCTCGTTGCTCTTTGACGCATCTATACCACTACTACTGCTGTTGAGTCTTGTCTCACTCTTGATGACCCCATGGCCCACAACACTCCAGGTCCTTCTATCCTCCGCTCTCTCTCATGTTCGTTGTTTCCACGACAGCTATCTAATCTCATCCTCTGCCATCCCCTTTTCCTTTTGCCTTCAATCTTTCCCAGCTTTAAGGTCTTTTCCAGTGAGTCTTGTCTTCTCACTTACGTGGCCAAGATATTTAAGTTTCAGCTTCAGTATCTAACCTTCCAGTAAATAGCCTGAATTCATATCCTTAAATAAGATTGATTTGATCTCCTTGCTGTCCAAGAGACTCTCAAAAGTCTCCTTCAGCACCATAGTTTAAAAGTGTAGATTCTGCAGCCCTCAGCTTTCCTTATAGTCCAACTCTCTCAACCTGACATTGCTACTGGAAAAACCATAGCTTTGACTATACAGACCTTTGTCGGCAAGGTGATGCCTCAGCTTTTTAATATACTGTCTAAATTTGCCATAATTTTCCTTCCAAGGAGGAAGTATGTTTTAATTTAATAAGTACAGTTGCTGTCTGCAGTAATCTTTGAGCCCAAGAATATAAAATCTGACATTGCTTCCATTTCTCCCTCTATTTGCAAGGAAGTGATGGGACCAGTTGCCAAGATCTCCATTTTTTTAACATTAAGCTTGAAGCTAGCTTTTATATCCTCTTCCTTCTCCCTCATCAAGAGGCTTCTGATTTCCTCATTACTTTCTGCCATCCAAGAGGCATCATCTGCATATCTGAGATTGTGGATATTTCTCTGGACAACTTTAATTCCAGACGAATCATAATAGCCTGGCATTTCACATGATGTACTCTGCATATAAGTTAAATAAATAAGGTGATAATTTTAATAGTCAATTGTATGGAAATGTATGGAGATCTGATCCTGGCATTAAGCCATAATGATGGAGTGAATGGATATTTCTGGCCAAGACCTTCTTAATAATAATATCATTGCCCCACTTATACCACTCCTGTACTATATTTCAAAGAGATCAAACAATGAAGAAAAGGTCTTACATGTACAAAAATATTTGTAGCTGCTCTTTTGGTAGTGGCAAAGAATTGGAAACTAAGAGTGTATACATTAATTGATGACCGGTTGAATAAGTTATGGCAAATGAATGTGATTGAATGCTGTTGTGCTATAAGAAATGATGTAGGGGACGGTTTCAGAGAAACCTGTGAAGACTTGTATGAACTGATGAAAAATTATGCAATTGGTGAAGTAAGAACAATTTATACATTGATAATGTCATAAAAATAAACAATTTGAACTTGACAATAGTAAATAATTAAAATATAATAAAATATATTTTATAAATATTAATATATTTATTAATATATATTATTTGTCCAACTCTCTGCTTTGCCTCTATCACTCTCTACCTTGTGCATACATTCCCATCATAGGATAATAATCCAATATATTACTTATTAATATATTAATAAAATAGTATTAATAAAAATTTAAAAATAATAAAAAATAAACATTTGGACAACACTATGACCAACCATCATTCCAGAAGGCTGATGATTGATACTGCCCATCTCCTAGCAGAGGTGATGAATTAATATGAAGTACAAGACCCTCATATTTGGACATGACCAGGATGGGAATTTATTTTGCTGGTTTTTCTCAAGTTTAGCGCTTTCCCTCTATTGATTATCTTCAGTTGATCCTATATACATCTTAGTTTTACATGGTGATTGCATGTTGTTTCCCCAATTGGAGCGAGCCCAATAGAGCAAGTGAGTGCCTTTTACCTTTCTTTAGATCTCTAGCATGTAGCTCAGTGCCCAACATATAGTAGGTGCTTAATAAATGTCTGTTAAGTGACTGACTATGCATATTTATTACAAGGGTCTTCTTTATCTTTTCTTTCCTTTTTTTCCCAGTGGGGGGGTCAGAGAAAGTTAGGAAGGAGAAAATATTGCTTAATAATTTTTGTAAATTTTTAATTAAGAATAATTATAATTTGTATTTCTGAAGCATTTTGAGGTTTACAAAGTGCTTTCCTCACAACATCAGGTAATGTTACTCTTGTACTGCCTTGGATACAGATAGCGGATCAGTAATATTATTCTCATTTTTCTCAGTTTTCAGAAAACTGAAGCTCACAGGGGAATGTGTGAATTAACCAAGCAAAAGCATGTGGCTGGAGCTGGGACTCACCAGGTTGCTAGGTCATGGGCTGTTTCCCTGACTTACCTTTATTTATTTATTTATTTTGTACTTCTTGTAGGGACCTCCCTTCCTTAGACCACCCAAAGGTCAACATCTCAAAAGAATCACCCTCCTCCTGATTCAGATCACACCCCGTAGTTCATTTATTCATTCAACAAACATTTGCAGTGTGCTTTTTATGTGTAAGACCCTGTGTTAGTAACTCGATGAAGGATAGCCCCTCTCCCCTCAAAAAATAAAAAGGAAGAAAGAAAGAAAACATCAACTTGCTCTCCAGGAGTTCCCTCTATCAGTAAGGAAGGAAGGAGAGCCCTGATAATGAATGAACAAGGTCTTGAGTACCATACCAGGGCTAACATAATTTCCTCACTGATTTACCTAGCTCATTAAAATAAGACAAGTTAGAAGTATACTCAGAGGCTGGCCCCATCCTTTCATCTTCAAAGCCCTTCCTAAACTCAAACCAAATGAATCCTTACAACACCTCCCGGTTCCATAGGCAAATATTTATCTTCATTCATACGCAGACAAACTGAGACCCGCAGAGGCTGAAATGAATGTCTCAGGGTCAGGGAAATGGAGGATCCAAAAATTCTGGCTCTGCAGATGCCCCTGGGAATATCAGCTAACTAAGTCTTCAGGGAGCAGGGGCATTCTTACCATAGGCTTGCAGGAATTTGAGCTAAAAGGAAATTTAGAGATCACTCATTCTCACCCTTTCCTCCCCCCAGGACATTTTTATGGAGGAGGAGAAGCTACAGCTCAGGGAAGGAAAGGAAATTCAATTCAGTGCAGTGGAAAGCGTAGACTGGCTGGGATTCAGGGCATTTGTTGTTCAGTTGAGTCTGACTCTCCTAGCTCTAAGGCCATGTTCCTGCGATCCCATGCAAGTGACTGGTATTGCATTTATAAAAATCAGATGGTATCTAACGTCAAGGAACTTCCTGTATTCTGTGATTGAGAGAGGACGGTTGGGAATGTGCCACCATTCAGTACTGGGGTGTCATGGATAACATTCTGACCAAGATGAAGACAAAGGGTCCTACCAGCCAGATCAGTGGCCTCTGTGATTCTCTCGAGCACTTCTACCCTAAGGGATCTAAGCATGGAGGCATTGGCAGCCTCCTTCCTGGCAGGCTGCCTTACAAGGAGACTGGTAGTAGGCATAGCCCAACCCACAGATGTAGTGAAGGTACATTTCCAGGCCCAGACTAGTGCAGGTGGCAGCCAGAGATAGCAGGGCACAGTGGATGGATGCCTACATGACTATTTCCCAAGAGGAAGGGCTTTGGGGCTTTCACCCAAGGTCAACTATGCTGAGCTGGTGGCCTATGATCTCATCAAAGATGCCCTCCTGAAGGTCCGCCTCATGACTGCTGACCTTCCATGCATTTCACATCAGCCTTTGGGGCTGGCTTCTGCATCACCATCATTGCCCACCCCATGGACCAGTCGGGCTAGTAGGGCAGTGCTATGCCTTCATCATTCTTTTGGAGCCTTCTACAAAGGGCTTATGCCTTTCTTCATCCACTTAAGTTCCTGGAACAGTCATGTCTGTCACCTAGAAGCAACTGGAATAGTGGTTGACGGCCACTCTCAGTTCCTAGGAAGCTCTTTCCTGAGCCCTCTCCTGTTAGCTTTCTGCCTTACATCCTTCCCCCTCGAGTCCAGACCCTGTCCTGCCCTACTCCCTCCTACTTTTCCCCTATTCGTTTCTTCCCCTGCCTCACCACTGAAGAACCCCCCTTCCCCTGTTAGAGTAGACCTCACTTAATCCTCCTCCAGCCCCCTTTCTCTGCCACTGTGGCCTCACTCAGTTCTAAAGCTCCTTACTTCTAATAAAGACAGACTAGAACCCAGAAAAAAAAATCCCCACTCCTGACACTCCCTACCTGTGTAACTTAGGGCAAGTCAAACTGGGGAAAAAATGGGGCCTCTCTTGCCTCATCTTTAAAATGGCCTATCAGGAGTGGGAACCTGCAGCCTCGAGGCCATCCATATGTGACCCTCTAGATCCTCAAGTGCGGTGGGGCTGCCCTTGAGGAGATAGAGGGTCATATGTAACCTCGAGGCCACAGATTCCCCACCCCTAGACTCTGGATGACCTCTGAGGTCCCTTCTAACTCTACAGCTATGTTCCTATGATCCCTTACACAGTATCTTAATACGAAGATCAAAATCAGATAGTCTCTCACCACAAAGAGCTTTCATTATCCTATGATAGAGAGAAGAGGTTTGGGAAGGCATGCCCAAGGTGGAGAGTGATAGAGGCAAAGCAGAGAGTGGGACAAAGTTTTCTAAGAATATAGGAAAAGGAGGGAATGCTTTGGGCTGTGTGGGGAGGGCAAGGGAAAGTATCCCTGGGCAGGCCCTGGCCAAGGTCACTCATAGGTAACAAGGGGCAGAGCCCCGGATTAGGTCTTCCTTCAGATTCCAAAGCCCCCAACGCCCCCTTTCCATTACATGACCCTATCCTCTGTCGTCTTTTATGAAAGCAAGGCCTTTTGGAACTTCAGAAGAATTAGATTTCTTTAATAGCAACCTGCAGGAAATACATTAAAAACACATTCTATCAGTTACAAATCTTCATGTCACCAGCCAAGGATGAGGGAATTAAAGTCAGGGCCCAAAATACATATAGTCAGCAACTCTGGGGCAAGGGCAGAAAGGATTTATAGAGTGCGAGGTCTGGACGTCTGGAACTAGGCGCGCTGAGCTCTGGGCTGAAATGGAAACAGGGCTGGTTTCAGGCAGGGGTGGGGGGAGGTCATCCACATCGATTCCCATTTATTCTCAAGGTAAATAATTTTTGAAATGTTCCTAAGGCAGGGCTCTGGTTTGTAGCAAGGAGATTGAATTCATTAAGGTAGGCCGCTGTCAGAGGGCATTTTGAAAAAATGCACACAAAGAAAAGCAAACAAAACCTTTAAAAAACGTTCCCTCCCTAACCTCAGTCCCCTCTGCCTCCAATCATAGACTAATCCATTAAACCCGGAACACATCTCTAGCACAGAGCTGGGTAAGTAGGGTATTTGCCCCGGGCACCAACATGAGGGGACAACTTCCAGTCTGTGGTGCCCACTGTTTGAGAGCCCTCTCCAAAAGGAGGCCTTGTTTCTTCTCCCAAACATTCCTTCTCTATAGCTTGTTGACTTACTCCTTTCTCTGGCCACACTCAGTTTGGGACAGATCATTTCGTCTCCCAGCCCCCAAATCCCCCTACATCACTGTCTTCTGTGATACCACTTCTTTCCCTCCCCACCTCCAGTGGAAACCCCAAGGGCAAAAATTCCTGATCATGGCTTTGATCTTTCATCTACACAGGGAAGGTAAGGTGAGGCCTGATGGATGGTTCATCTGGGGAATCTGCAGAGTGTGGACAATCTGGATAATTAAAACTTTTTTCCCTATTTTGTCAAATGTAGAGTTGACTCAGTCTACCAAAAGTCAAATTTCAAGCAGGGTTGGGTAGTGGGGTGTCTAATTTTCCTTCCATTGTAGGTAGATTGGTCAGGGAAGCTCAAGGCAAGTACAAACATCAGCTTTGTTCACAGGTGCTCACAGATGAATGGTCTGTACACCCTGACTGATTAAGGCAAATGATGTTTTAAATTAGGACCTGGAAGTAAGTATTGCCTTCAAGAAATAAAACATCCCAACTCAATGAGCAGAGGTCAGACTTAGACTCTTAGCTAGTAGCCTTCCTCGTTGCAATAATGCAGGAAAGCATTTCCACTGCCCCGGCCCTGGCCTTCCTGGAATGTCTGTATGTTCTCCTTTTAATACATGTGTGTAGGGGAGGCGGAGGTGGGGTTGGAGGCTTAGGGGGAATGAGAGTTGCTTCCCTTAGAATGACAGCCAGAGCTGGAAGAGATCAGCTAGTCTAGCACCTTCATGTTACAAATGAGGAAACTGAGATCCAGGGAAGTGGCTTGCTCATTCATGGTCACACAGATGGTTTTAAGCAAAGCCAGTTTTCCAGCTTCCCAGGCCACTGATTTTTCCACCACACCATCCTTTCTACTAAGCTTCCTCTAGTCTCATCCAAGTCACTGATCTGGAGAACACCAGAACCCTTTGCTTTGGCTTTGTACCCTAAATAATGAAAAATTAGTCACCCATTAGCAAAGACCTTATATTAGCGTCTGTTGTGGTATCACAGGTTTGACTCTTGGGTCTTCAGGAACATGGCAAAGAGAGCTTGTCTGGAAGTCAGAGGAAATGGGTTTGAGTCTGTTAACTTTACTATTTAATTACCTATATGACCATGGGCACTCTCTATGGCCTACAACTTCACTACTCCCCAAATTAGGGGTTTGGATTAGATGAGTTCCCTTCCAGTCCTGGATCCTATGATTCAAATTCTCTTTTTAAAAAATTATTGGTATCTTTTGTTTTTATGTGACTTTATCTTTGATCATATCTCTTTTTCCTCCCCTACCAAACAAGTCACCCTTTGTAACAAAGAATTAAAAAAAGAGATTAGGGAAAGAAACCAGTTCAGCAAAATCAAATGATTAATCAACTGAGTTTGACAGAATGTCATTATAATTACACATTATAATTATAACAAGTAGGTGGTGCACTGGACAGAGTGCAGGATCTGAACTCATGAGACCTGACACGGGTTATAACTTACCTGTTGTGTTAACCTTCAGTCTCAGTTTCCTCATCTGTAAAATAGGGATAATAATAGCATTCACTTCACAGGGCTCCTGTGAGAAGCAAATGAGATAACACAAACTTTAAATAAAGCACTATATACATGCTCGTTGTTATTTTTCTTTGCTTAGTTTTTTCGTCCTTTCCATTGGGTTGTTTTCTTGATTCTGTTTACTTTACTTAAAATCAATCAGTGTCTTCCCACACTTGAATTCTTCATATTCATTTTTTCTATGGTTTAATAATATTCAATATTCAATCATGTTCATGTACCATAATTTGTTATGTCATTCCCCAATCAACGGGAAACTACTTGTTTCCAATTCTTTGCTACTTTGCAAGGAAGTGCTGCTACTTTGGTATATTTATGAGGCCTTTCTTTCTTTCTGTGTTTGACTTTTTACTTGAAAAACAGATCTAGAATTAAGATCTGTAGGTCAAAGGGTATGGACTTTTTAGTCATTTTCAAAAAAACCCAACCATAATTCCAAATTTCTTTTCAAAATGGTTAGAACAATACACGGTTCTACCAACAGTGTATCAGTGTGCCTATCTTTCCACAGTCCCTTAAACATTAGCTAGTCTCATTTTTGTCATCTTGACCAATTGTTTTAATTTGCATCTGTCTTATTATTAGTGACTTGAAATCATTTTTAATAATTTGCAATTCTTCTTTTGAGAGCTGTGCTCCGCAGCGTGCTGCCTGTTTTCCAGAATCATCCTCATCTCCCTCCCATCAGAACCTTGAAATCAGCTCCTGGATCTGACAAGTGAGCTTTCAATTTATTGGACTGAAGCCCAGGTCTCTACATGCCGTACTCCCCACCCACTTCCAACATACCATTAGGATATAAGCTCCTTAAAGATAGGTACTACCTCAGTTTTTGTCTTGTATCCTGATTTAATGCAGGGCCTGAGACATAATAAGCACCTAACTGCTCTCTGTATGTCTATCTATCTACCCATCTCTTATCTTCTACAATCACTTATCCAATGGGGAATTGTTTTTCATACTATATTTGTATAAGTTCTTTATATATCTTGGATAGCAGAAATATTTGATGCAAAGATTTTCTTTCTAATAAACAATTTTTTCTTATCTTAGTTGCATTGATTTTTGTTAATGCAAAAGCTTTTCCATTCCTATGATGTAGTCTATGAACCTGCATGGCAGAATTTAGAAAGGATCCTTTCCTGTATTTACCTCTTCCATAAAGCTTTCCTTTATTCTTGCCATTCATATTAATATCTATTGTAATTACGTTGTGTACCCTATAGTTCAATGTTTAGTTCCTCTCTAATTATTTCTTGTATTCAATCAATACTTATATGTGTCCCTGCCTTATATGCCAATACTTATATAGGTCCCTCCCTGGTTGGGGAGTTAGAATATGTATATGTGTGTGTGTGTGTGTGTGTGTGTATTCAATCAATACTCAATTTTTTTTAGCATGAATACCTGCCCTTATAGCATATACAACCCAGTTGGGGAGATAGGATATGTGTGTATGTATATTTATATATGCATGCATGTGTATATACATGTAGACATATGCACAGCCACATATATATGTGTATACACATTGTGTATATACACATGTACATATAGCTATAAACATCGACATATACCCACATACCTATAAGTTGTATGTAACCATATTTATGTATACATACATATAGATATATATACACAAATACAAATACATTATTCTTGTATAAATAGAAACAATTAGAGATGATCCAAGCATTAAATGATATGGTGTGTAACACTAGCCACTATTGTGCCCATCATATAACTTGGGGAGAAGTTGCCACTCTGCACGCTTTCCTATTTGTCATGTGACCTGTGACAACCAACCACCATCAATCTGTCTCTAATCTGAAAGGAATGAGAGTCATATCTTTTCACTGTGTTTTCAGTCATTAATTGGTGTTGAACAGGAACAAGGTAAGTGCAGCCACATGCCAACACAACTGATGCCCACTATATGATGAGCAGAAACAATGTGAGGGCTTCTTCCTCTCCCTTGCTGCGCAGCTGCCCCAAGTTACATTAATGTCTGGTGCTCTTTCCAAGTTCAGTATTTCTTGGTATCTGAGCAGTTGCTGTGGAGATTCTTTGATTCTAACATTAAAGTTTTTGGGGTGACTTTGTAAAATGCATGATAAAAAGAAATGGAAGATTGAATCAGAACACAGAGTGTTTAATCTGGGGTGAATAAATGGATACTTGTTTACTTACACAAGAGACAAAATATTGTGCCTTGTTTGCCGAGATGTAATAGCTGTTCTGAAGGAATACAATCTTCGTCGCCATTTCAAATCAAAACATCCTGACTTAAGCAAATTGGACACCAGTGGAAAACAAATTAAAGCATCTAAATTGTTGAAAAATCTCAGTGGGAAACAATGCTTTTCCAAGAAAATAAACTCAGAAAATGGGGCAACTACCAAGGTTAATTTTCAGATTTCTAAAGGAATTGCAACTGGGAAGTCTATAACTGAAGGTGACTTCATAAAGGTTTGCTAATTGCAGTTTCTGGAACATGTCCCAATAAAATTTTTTGAGAAATAGTTTAATCATTAATTATACCTTTAGGTGGAAAGTTAGTAGCTAAAACCTCTCTGTGGCTAATTTTGACCCCTACCTACTGGCAAGTTGTGCAGACCTGCTATACAAGCTTTAAAAGAACAAAGATAATTGTCTCTCTCCCTCAGTCCTCCCTTACTCTTGCAACCAGCAGACTATAACCAAAGCATTTGAAAACATTTTTAAGGCAATGCAACTGGATAGAAACCAAAGAAATACTATGTAGGACTGAGATCAAGCAATAAGGGCAACTAGGTGGCACAGTGGATAGAGTGCCAGACTCAGAGTGAGGATGCCTCATCTTCTTGAGTTTAAATCCAGCCTCAGATACCTTACTAGTTCTGACCCTGGGCAAGTCACTTCACCCTGTTTGCTTCAGTCTCCTCATTTGTCAGATGAACTGAAGAAAGAAATGGCAAACCACTCCACTATCTCGGTCAAGAAAACCTCAAATAGGGTCACAAAGAGTCTGACACAACTGAAAAATGACTGAACAGAGCAATGATCAAGCCATAAAGTTTGAATGATATACTTAAGGTTTAGTTAAGATTAAGTTAAGATTTAGAGGAGTTAAGTCAATCATTTCATTTTATATGAAAGGGGGAGTGACTTCTCTGATGTCACACAGGTAGTAAGTACCACAGCTTGGCCTAGATCAATTGTACAAGAGAACAAAATTAATTAACATTTTATTAAAAAAGGAGAGAGTTCTGGTTTGAAATGGATGCTGGTGGCAATGATAATTACAAAAGCCATCAGTAGGAGTTGAGGGGTAGCCTGGCAGCTTTAGAGGGTAGATTCAGACTGAAAACTAAGAAAGAATACCTGTTCTGACACATACTAGCTCTGTGTCTCTGGAAAAGTCGCAATTTCTTGGTGTCTCAGGCAACTCTCTAAGCCTATTAGTTGCAGAACAGTCCCCAAACTGCATTGGTAAAGAGAGTTTCTTCACCTGGGAATTACTTTCACCAGTGAAATTGCAGGTCCAATGCTCAAATGACAGTAAGACTGGAAATAGGAGTCATGATGAAAAATCTTCCCTCTTTTCATGGCTTCCTATCTGCTCAGTTGTATCTGACTCTTTGTGACTCTATTCGGGATTTGCTTGGCAAAGGTATGGAAGTGGTTTGCCATTTTTTTTCTTCAGCTCATTTTTACAGATAAGGAAACTGAGGCAAATAGGGTTAAGTGATTTGCCCAGGGTCACACAGCTAGTAAGTGTCTAAGGCTGGATTTGAACTCTGGTCTTCCTGACCCCAGGTCCTTCACTCTATTCACTGTGCCCTCTAGAGGCCCTGGTTCTTATCTAGGACTCAGTAAAAACAAACGTAATTAATATTCCCTTGTAGGTAGGTCTGCTAATGCAGATACTGGTCTTTTGTTTTTTTCTGGAGGTTCTTGTTTGCAGTTGGAAACAAATATACCCCAAGGAGGTGAGTATGAGCATGGGTTAGCTCTTGAGGAAGAATAAGGCCAAAGAGTCAATAATAATATCCTATCTGAACTGGAAATACACACACACACACATATGATAGTATAATGTATATATATATATATACATATATATATATATATACACATGCACATACATACATCATACACATATTCTGCACAAAGACCCCCTAAAACCTGATGCCACTGAATGAATAATCTGTTATCACTACCACCCTAGATGTCCACAGAAACTCCCTTGAAAGTCCTTCTTTCCAGAACTCTTGCAAATGATATACGCTTACAGAATTGGCTATACTTCTTTCCTGATCCGTTGGGAGCTGTATGAACAGGGTAACTGATGGACTTTGACCATCGGTAGAGTCACTGGCAATCTGCCCTCATCTTCCCACTCACCATCCACTACCAATTTCTCCCCATCCCACTGTCTCCCAGAAAAGTTACTCCTGTAGAGCCAAGGGGTGTTCCAAAATGGCATTTTAGACATCTCCTTTCCATCCCCAAATGCAGGTTTGTTTCCTCAGCTTGGAGAGAGAAGGCATAGGATTCTTTACATTGAACTTGGCAGGTACAGAGACAATAGAGAGTAGGATAGAAGCTAGACCTGGAGTTCAAATCTGGCCCCAGACATTTGCTAACTATGTAACCTAGGCAAATGAACTATCTTTTTGTGTGTGTGTCTGCCTCAGTTTCCTTATCTGTGAAATGGAAATAATACCTTCCTTCCCAGGATAGTTGTGAAAGTAAAATAAGACAATATTTATAAAATGCTTTGTGTCCCCTAAGGATCTACATGAATGCTAGCTTCTATAGCAACTAAGTTGAGAGATTCACAGCTGTGCAATTATCCAAATAATTGCATGTGTATGTTTTAATTTAGAAAAAACGTGGAGGGTGGGGAGGCTTAGTGCCATATTTTTCAACTATCCTCTGCACCTGCACCAGGAGCTGCCTCTACCTGGAATATAGCAGACAGTTGATAAACAAACACTTGAATGAATTAATGTTCAGTCCATGGGCATTGACTGAACCTGGCCTTTCCTGCCTTGCTGGGGAAGGCAGGGGTGGGGGCTGCGTTGTTTTCTTGTTTTTTTAAAAAATCCATTTCAAGGTACTTGGATTAACACCAAAATAATTCTCTGCTTAGAGTCAAGCTCTCAGAAATAAACTTTTCTGGGCCCAAAGAATAACACTCATTCACTAGGCTAATGACTTTTAGCTTTGCCCCGTACAATCTGATACCTAGCTCTGGTACCCTTGTGGGCTCTTGGCCCAGCTGCCATTTTCTCTCTCTCTCTCTCTCTCTCTCTCTCTCTCTCTCTCTCTCTCCCTCCCTATGTCCTTCCTGTCTCTGTCTACCTGTCTCTCTCTGTCTCTCTCCCCCCTCTGTCTCTGTCTCCTCTCCCTGTCTCTGTCTCTCATCTCCCCTCCCCTCCACCCACACTTAAGAAGAAGAGAATCTATGCCTCTGAAATTATAGAAAGTGAAATGCTTAGCTGAGCTTTTCATTTTTTTAAGGCCTTTCTTCTCTCCTGGGTTTTAACTGCTTTCTCTGGCCTCAGGGAATCCCTTGCAAGTTAATAAAACTCACTACATCAAAGCCCTATACAGCCATTACCCAATTAAAACCTCACCACGCTCCAGCAGCAGGTACGAATTATTAACCCCATTTTACAGATGGGGAAACTGAGGTTAAGTGGCATGCCCCAGGCTACTGAGGAAATGAGTGTCACAGCTGGCATTCAAATGAAGGGTGTACTAAGCTGGAGCCAACAGGCCAGGCAGGTTCCAGGGACAGATTTTTTTTTTTTAATTTATAATCCAGCTTTAAAAACACTTTCCTTCTCAAAACTTTTCCTTCCAGGGGAAATACAACCTTCACCATACCTCTACGGCCTGGACTATTTCAATAGCCTTCTAATGTCTCCCTAACTCCCTAGTCCAATGCATTCACCATTATTCATTTGCCAAAGTGATTTTTCTGCAACACAATCCGATCATATTGGCTCTCTATTGCCTTCAGGATCAGGCAGGCAGAAAACAATCATTTACTAAGTGCTTACTAAGTGTCAGGGGGCAGCTAGGTGGTACAATGGATACAGCACCAGTGCAGAAGTCAGGAATGCCTGAGTTCAAATCTCACCTCAGACTCTTGACACTCACTAACTGTGTGACCTTGGGCAAGTCACTTGACTCCAATTGCCTCATCCTAGGCCATCTCCAGTCATCCTGATGAATATCTTGTCACTGAATCCAGATGGCTCTGGAGGAGAAGTGAGGCTGGTGACCTGCACAGCCCTTCCTCACTCAAAACAAAGTCAAGTGCAAGTCATGTCATCATTTCTCTGATGGTATGGTCTTCTTCAGCAACGAAGGATGAACACACACTAAGTGTCAGATGCTACCAAGCAGTGGAGATACAAAGAAAGGTAAAAACAGTCCCTACCTTCAAGGAACTCATATTCTAACCATAGAGAAACTCCTCTGTCATTTAAAGGTCTTTATAACCTGCTTCTTTCTTCCTTTTCAAGTCTTCTTATACTTAACTCCCTTACATTCACTCTATCATCTAGTTACCCTGACCAACTTGCAATTCCTTCAAGGTCACCCACTGCATCCTGGGCTATCACCAGTTTCCTTGACCTGTGTTTTGACATTGGACGTTGATGACTTTGGAGGAGAGAATGAGGCTGATGACTTTGCCCAACTCTGTCTCACTTAAACCCAATTCAAGGCCAATCCAATGCACAGAGGTGATGACTGGTCCTCTTTGAGAAGGAAATAGGAAGTCCTCTCCTGTCTCCTTGCCTTTGCTTTGGCTATCCCTGTAGGCCTGGAATGCTCCCTTGCCTATGTTCCCTGGCTTCAAAACACAGCTCAAAGTCCACCTTCAGCAGAAGACTTTTACTGGTTTCTCTAGCTCTCTTTCCATTTACTCTGAAAATTTAGTACCTAAATTATTTGCCTGTTGTATATAGTCCTTGAGATCAGGGACCATGAATTTGCCTTTCTTTGTATCCACTTTGCTTAGCATACTACCTGAAATACTTGTTCTTACTGTTGCTGAGTCTGAGCTCTGTGCAGTCCTTCATGATCTCATGGACCACAGCACACCAGGACCTTCTAGCTCTCAAAGTCTGTTCATGTTTATTGTTTCAATGACACTATGTATCCATCTCCTCTTTTGCTGTCCTCTTTTCCTTTTGTCCTCCACCTTTCTCATCATCTCTCATCATCTTTTCCAGTGACTGCCATCTTCTCATTATGTGGACAACATATTTAAGCTTCAGCTCCAGGAACATAGTACGTGCTTAATAATTACTTCTTGACTGTTGACTATTGGTCTCTTCCATATAGACTATGAATTGCTACAAAGCTGGCCCCTTTCAATGTGGCTGCTCAGCCTGTGCACCGGGAGGGCCTCCATAAAAATAGATAACTGTGGAAAGACTTCAAAAATTAGTGTTATTTAAAGATTCAGATTCATCCCCCACAGCTGCCTCCTGGGAGCCCTTAAGGCACCAGCTGGCTCAATCCATCCATTTTCTTTCTTCCCTAATCTTCATAAATGTTATGTGAGAGTATGGATAAGTAGTGTTCCTGGGGCTCTCCCAGCAGGAAGGAACACCTAAGACCCTTCCCTTTACCCAGTCATCTCTTACCCTTTGCTAAGCAGCATTCAATTCCTAATCCTGGGGATTCTTGGTGTGGCTATGAAATTCATGTTTCAACAGACAAATGTATTGAGAATCCTAGTCTACCACCCCAGAGGTCACATTCTCCCCTTTTTGGGCATGCCCAGAAGTGTGACAATGGTACCTTGATTTTTTTTTTTTTTTTGTGAGTGGGGGAGGTGAGAAATCAGCGGACTGTCTAGGAAATCAGGGTGAAGGGAGAGGGGCTTTGGGGAAGCAACTTGCTCAGACATGACTGGGGAGAAGGAAGGGGGAGAAAACCCCTTCTGGTTTGACAATCTGGAAATAGGACATAGGGAAGATTTCAAAGACACAGGTGAGAGCTTTCAAAGGGGAGTTTTCAGCTCCTGTCCCAGCTGCTTTCGTCCCCCACTCCTGTTTCCTGTTCCAGCAAAGCGCCTCCAATTATAACCCACAGAGCTGTGTGTTGTGTTTACATAAATAATTACCAGATTTGCTATAAGCAGACGTGTTGTGGCACATAAGAGGCAAGCCCATAAATTGCGTTTTAGGAATTAGGGGTCAGATTGATCTTATCTTTGTAAATCAGTCCAAATTCCAGTGAGCTAAAGGAACATCCGGTTAAGCTGAATGTGCCTTTGGAGGAGAGGGGCCTTGGGGGCCGTTGGTTCAGAAGTAAACAGCTTCCTTTCTTGCCTTTACTCCTTCGCTGTCTTTGGGACCAAGGGGTGACAATAAGGGGTGAAGGGCCTCAGTGACTCCTTGGCTATGGAAGCTTAGGTCCTGAGGAGGCTAGAAGGATATCAGTTTCAAGCATCCCCTGTTCTACCCCAGTAGGGGTACACTGAGATCTTTCTACTGGCCTGGACACAGCAGAGGTGTAGCTACAGTGGAAAACAACAGGGCCTCTTCTGATAATATCTTTGCTTAAGGCCAGGCTTCCACTGGAGGGAGCAGGAAGGGACCTGAGAGAGCTCATTTAAGCCCAACTCCCAACCCCTTTTAAAAAAGATGAGGATCAGAGAATTTAAACAACTTGTCCAAGGTCACACAAGTAGGTCAAACTCACGTTGGACTCTAGATTTGGTACTCTGCCTACTGGACCACATGGCCTATACCATGATTCATTCAACAAATGAGTGATTAGTATGAGTTGAGAAATTTGTAATAGGTGCCCAGATAAACACATGAAGTAGCCTCTCCTTGCTTTCAAGTGACTTCAAACCCTGCTGAACTCAAGCACGTACCCCCAAAAGCTAAATAACAGAGCACGAGACAAGGTGAAAACCAGATCAAGTCTAGTCCTGCCATTTTCTACTTGTATGACCTTAGGTAAGTCACTTCCTTTCTTCCAACTCTCAGTTTTCTTATCTGTAAAGGGGGATAAAATATTTGCTCTAGTATCTTATAAGATTGTTCTAAGGATCAAATGAAACAGTGCTTGTCAAGGGTTTAAAGAATTATTTGTCAGTCATTAATAAATCTGTCTATTTGTCCTTCATTTTCAAAGAAGACCATGACATCAAAGAAATGATGACATGACTTGCAGTTGACTTTGTTTTGAGTAAGGGAAGGCTGTGCAAGGTCACCAACTTCACTTTTTCCTCCTGAGCCATCTGGATCCAGTGACCAGATATTCATCAGGATGACCGGAGATTGCCCAGGATGCAATGGGAGACCTTGATCTTTTTAGGCTGGTCTTTTCAGATACTCACTTAGAGGGAGGTAGTAGGTCTCTTTAAGAAGTAGTCAGGTAATGGCCCTTTTAATGAACAAAAGAAGAAATAAGTAAATCAACAGAAACTGTTACTAATGATAATCACTCAAAGCCAGCAGTTAAGTTGAGCTTGGGCAGGGACCTATTGTTGTTCAGCCCCTGGGCTTCAGAGTGCATTGGGTTTAAGGTTTGGGGAATGGGAAGGAAGGAAGGAAGGAAGGAAGGAAGGAAGGAAGGAAGGAAGGAAGGAAGGAAGGAAGGAAGGAAGGAAGGAAGGAAGGAAGGAAGGAAGGAAGGAAGGAAGGAAGGAAGGAAGGAAGGAAGGAAGGAAGGAAGGAAGGAAGGAAGGAAGGAAGGAAGGAAGGAAGGAAGGAAGGAAGGAAGGAAGGAAGGAAGGAAGGAAGGAAGGAAGGAAGGAAGGGAGGAAGGGAGGAAGGGAGGGAGGGAGGGAGGGAGGGAGGGAGGGAGGGGAGGGAGGGAGGGAGGGAGGGAGGGAGGAAAGAAGGAAGAATATCTAGCCAGTAAATCCCAAAGCCTCAAAGGAAAGGGAGAGGGAGACAGAAGGGAGAGGATGAGTTTCTCCTCCTCATTAATAAATTTATTCCATCATCAATACTATCGGAGTTCAGAAGATGAGGGCAACCCGGGTGAGGGTGGATGTAATGGTAATTTAAATGGGAAGATCTTTCCTATTTATTAACATGCCCATGTAACCTGCCTGAGTCACATGGAAGTTTGAGTCACATGGAGTCTGTGGTGGGAGGAGTTTGCTGAATGGGTGGAACAGGAAGTTGGAGCTAGAGCAGAGTTAAGAGAAAATTGGTCAGAGTCTAGTCAGAACTAGGAAGGATGCAGGCAGCTGGCTAGTGTGAGTGAAAGAGCTTGTTTGTGATTTTGTTTAAGGGAGCTGGTTTGTGAGAAGCCTAGCTGGGGGAAGGCTTGGAGATGGTGTTGCCCTCTACAATGTTATTGTGTATATTTTTTCATTACTATGATGGATTTGGCTTTCTGGTGTCTGAATAAATGTTTTGGTTCTGTCTTCCATGTGGAGAATCTGTTGTATTTAATGATTCAGAATTGAATCATTATTTATTTATAATTTATTTATAATCATTATTATTTATGTTATTCTGTTATTCAGAATTGTGCCAGGAAATTCATGGCTGCCACAGGCACTTGCTTTGGAGTTACAGTGGGCCTGGGGCAGTCCCTTCTAATTCTAAATTGTTTGATCCAGTGAGCTGTGAAGACTTGAGGGAAGATGTTGATCCAAGACTGTTCCAAGGTTTTGAATAGAGAGAAAGGAGGTAAGACTTTGGAGGATGTTGAAGGGTTCTGAGAGGATGGGATAAATCAAACACCAAGATCCTTTGCATCCTTCAAGGCCCAGTTTTTCCCTGAAATAAAGATTCTTCAAGATCTGCAATGATTTCACTTTCCAGAGATCTCTTGTACATGATCATGTATGTACCATTCATCCAGCTATGTTAGAAAGAGTAGGCAATATCTTTGTGTAATACTGCTACTATTACTACTACTAATAATAATAACAGCTAACATTTAGTATTTTAAGTATTTAAGTATGAAATGTGTTATTTCCTTATTCTCTGTCACTCATTCTATATTCTCACCAAATTTTTCCCTTTTCTTTTTAAAAATATTTATTTAATTATTTTTAGTTTTCAACATTCACTTCCACAAGCTTTTGAGTTTTAAAGCAGAGCAAAATAACCTCCTTATCTGTGACTGTTTTATCTCCATAGTGGAATACAAGCTCTCTGAGGGCAGGGGCTCTGCATTTTTTCTCTTTTGATCCCCAGTGCCTGGAGCATAGTAATAAACACTCTTCAATTGAATTGGATTAAGTCTAGTCCTGGTTTTGTAAAGAGGTAAATCTAGACTTGATGTTAGGAAAAATTTTCTCACAATTAGAGCTGGCAAGGTAGGGCTGCCATTGACCTGTATGACCTTGGATAAGTCATTTCCCTCTCTCTCAGTCTCAATTTCCTCCCTTATAAAGAGAAATAAAATGTTTTTATTTTTTTTAGTATTTTATAACAAAAGTATATTATAAGATTGTTCTAAGGAAAAATTAAATGCCTACATAAGTGTCAGCTATTATTATTATTATTGATAAATGATATTAATTTCATTCAAAATGGATTGGGCTGCCCCTGGAGAGAGTGGGTTCCTTCTGACCCTTTGTGACTCTATTTGGGGTTTTCTTGGCAAAGATACTAGAATGGTTTGCATTTCCTTCTCCAACTTATTTGACAGGTGAGGAAACTGAGGCAATCAGGGTTAAGTGACTTGCCCAGTCACACAGCTAGGAATTGTCTGAGCGTGGATTTGAACTCAAGAAGATAAGAAGTCTTCCCTGACTCCAGGCCGGGAGCCCTATGCACTATGGTGCCACCTAGCTCCTTTGATATTGGAGGTCTTTAAGTAGAGGCGGGGTGACCTCTTGTTTCCTATCTGAGACTGAAAGAAATGGTTGTTTTGAAGTACAGATTGGAGCGTCTGACTGCTGAGACTCCTAGGTGCTATAGTAGGCAGAGCCCTGAATGTAGAGTTAGGACAGACATGTTCAAATCCTGTCTCTGACACTTAATAGATGTGTGACCATGGAAAAACTTTAATAATCCTCCTTGTGCCTCATTTTCCTTATCTGTAAAATCAGAGTGTTGTACTAGATGGTCTGTAAGGTCTCTTCTAACTCTAAATCTATGTTGCTGTGAAATAGTATATCTGTCACTGACTTAACCTCTATGGATTCAGTTTCCTTATCTATAAGACAGGGATGTTAATAGTAACCACATTAATATAGCTCTTTAAGGTTTACAAGATCCTTTACAAATATCTGATTTCAGCTTTGCAACAACCCTGAAAGGTAAATGCTAGTATTACCACCATTTTATACATGTGGAAGCTAAGGCAGACAGAGGTTAAATGACTTACCCAGGGTCACACAGCTAGAGAATATGTGAAGGCAGATTTGAACTCAGGTCTTCCTGACTTCTGGTCAGTACTGTCACCACCTAGTTGCCTACCTTACAGGAAAAATAACATAGAATAAAACATTGTAGGGCATCATAAAGACATCCCACACAGCTTAAAGAATACGTACAAATTAGAGAGCAAATTATAAAAGCCAGGGGAAGGAATGTCAGTCTTCTACTTGAAATTTTCTGTACTTGAAATTGGTTGTTAAAAATTAACAAAGACATTCATGATTAAGGCCAGGGAGATGTGACATACGCATTGTTCCTCAATATTGTTTGACCCCAAACAAAGATTTTTTTCTCCTTCATATTGCCTATTCACACAGTTTCTCTAATGAAGTCTGGTTTTTACCTATTTGTAACTGTTGCTCTTGTCAGACAGAGGTGATCTGGGTTCTCAAAGACTATGTTAGAACCGAGGCTCTTGAGCATAAGCTCTAGCAAAGTAAAGAGACTTCAAGAACAGTTCTAGGGAAGAACAATCCATCTGTCACCTGACAAGCAGCTTAGCTAAACCTATTGCCAGAGGTACAGCTGAACTCACAAAGACTAAACAAGCTTGAAGTGTGCATTATAAAATAATCTCCACACAGACAAAATCACGGATGCCTGAAGTATCCTTTACACTGCAGTAATTTAATTAATTTTTAAAAACTTTGATGGGGAAAGCCTTGGATCCTGAGTCCAAGAGCCTTGGGAATAGCAGTGTCCCCTGCCAACCACTAGAACTGTTTCTTGCCCAACCCCTAAAGACATCATTGAGGGAAGAAATTAACACCTTGTCACCACTAGCAACCACACCCAATCACACACAAGATGAAGTAGCAAGTCACCCCCAAAGAGAGATGGGAAGCAGCATTTACCAAGCAAGTCAAATCACCACTATCACCTTGACCATCATCTTTCTTCAGACCTTGAACCCAAGAACTTGGAAATAACAGATGCCCAGCACCCTCAGGCATCATCCGGAGAAGGAATTTCTGTGACAGCGTAACCTGACAACTACTCCTGTAGCTGCACAGCTACTGAAGACTCAGAAAAAAAGTTTTTTCCACCAAATAACTAGGCAATGTTAAATGGTTCAACATCAGAAATAGTCAGTGGAGATAACATTAACGAAGGGGCATTAACATTGGCTTTGCTAATGCACCCCAAGGATCAAGGGACCTTTCCATCTGACTTGTCTCCATTAAAATATGAGCTCCTTGAGATCAGGGATTATCTTAATTTGTCTATTTGAATCCCCAGTGCTTAGCACAATGCTTTGCATGTAATAAGTGCCTAATAAATGCTTTATTCATTTGACTTAAAAAATTTCAAAAAACTTCCAATTTTGTGATAGAAATCCAGAATTATTGTTTTCTTAAAAGTGATACCAATTATGGTAACTTAATTCAAGAGCGGCAGACTGATGTATTGGAAAAAGCTCTGTAGCAGAGGATGTGAAAAAATTGAGGCACTGATAAACAGTTGATGGAGTTGTGAAAATAAAAATTTTAAATGATAATAATAATAAATGCAGATGAAAGTGGCAATTTTTTTTTAACATGTAAAAGCTTTAGCATGAGAAAAAGAGCCTTCTAGTGAGAGGCAGAAGATCTGAGTTTAAATTCCAGCTGTATGTTTCTATTTGTGTGAGCTCAGGCAAGTCCCTTCATCTGTCCTGTTCTCAGTTTTCTCATCTGTAAAATGAAGTTGAAAAATCCAACCTCCAAATTCACTTCTTACTCTAAACTTATGATCCTATTATACAACACAAAGCATTTTTGAGCACCTGTAATAACACTGTGGATGGAGGAGGAGGATTTTAAAAAGTAGAAGCCTCCTCTACTTTCTTGGTGCAAATAAGAGATAAAAGCCTTCATGTTTGTACAGTATAATTTACAATTTTCTGTTTGGGTCACAGATGAATTTTTATTCATTATCCTATTTCATCCTCACAATAACTTTGTGGCATTAAACAAGCATTATAATTAGTTTTACAGATGAAGAAACTGAGGCTCCTAATAAGGACTTAGGACAAGAACCCAGGTTTCTTGACTCCAAGTTCCAGGCACTTTCCATTGTATTACAACGCCCCTCATTAATATAGATAAGTGAAAAAACTTAAACAAAGTACTGAAATAATGAAATTGACATCACAAGTGCCAAGGGAAGACAAACGAAAGGAATTCTGAAATATATTGTCATTATATAATTTAAATTTTTCAGTTTTCTGTGAAATTATAGAGATCAAGCTTGACCCCAAAGAAGAGATATGAGAATGGACTTCCCTCCCTTTTTGGTTGGAGTGGGGTGGTAGAGTGGAGGATTATGGGTACAGAGCCCTGCATATAAAAATGTTGGACTTGGTTGATGTTTTGGTTAGTTTTGCTGAGGTGTTTTTTTTCTCGTTTAAAAAAATTCTTTCTTTTAAGGTTTAATTCTCTGGGAGGGAGAAAGGAAGGGATATTATTGGGAAAATGTTGGTGATATAAAGATAAAAAGTTATTGATCAAATTTTTTAAAAAATTTCCATTTCAGCTTTTAAAAGATGTTGTTTGACCTTTCAAAAGTCAAACTTCTCATTTGACAAGAATAGCAGTAAGAGATGACTTTATGTAGCGCTTTAGGGTTTGTAAAGTACTCTACATACCAAGAGGTCTTTGATGTCTCAGTCACATGGTCCAAACATGCTTTGGCTTGGCTGTGCTTTTCAGATGGGGCTTTCTGCTCAAGCCCCTACAAACTTAGAACCATGCATTTCCTCATGGTTTATCAAAATATATTGCTCTTTATTAAAACAGCTGTATTTAACATGAATCAACTAATAGCTTCAAAGATGATATTTTAGAGCAACTTTTAAAGAACCAAATGCCAGGAGAGCAACCAATACCTTTGTCACTAAATCCGTAACTTCCTTTGTTAACTGACTTTGAATTCTTACCTTGAAGTCAATGGTTTTCATCCTCAACCTTCAACTTGGCTTAACTTCAAAGGAGCTCTGTGGTGCTTATCTCTCAGTGTCTGGATGGAGAGAGGAAAAGAGAGAGAGAGAGAGAGAGAGAGAGAGAGAGAGAGAGAGAGAGAGAGAGAGAGAGAGAGAGAGAGAGAGAGAGAGAGAGAGAGAGAGAGAGAGAGAGTGGAAAGAGAGGAGAGAAAGACAGAGAGGGAAAGAGACAAAGAGAGGGAGAGAGAGAGACAGAGAGACAGAGAGAAAGAGAGAGAGAGAGAGGAAAGGGGCAAGAGAAAGAAAAGAGGGAGAAAAGGGGAGAGAGAGAAAGAGAGAGCTATGTAGTAGTGTGATTCCAGGAACCCTAAAAATCCTCCTTTAGTTGTTCTTCCCCCCATCAAAAATCAATAGTTACACGGATACATTGACTAAATAGAAGTATCAATAAACAGTCTACTCTAGATGTAGGTTAAGTATGCATAAAATTGTCAGTTGTACATTAGTGCTTGATCATGGATCCCATTTAGGAACTCTCTAGCATCAGTTAATAGCTTTGGTTACAAGCTGTCTAATTAAAGGACCGTATTCCTTACCAAAGCATTTTTCCTGCTACAGATATAACTTTTTTTAAAAAAATTATTTTCAGTTCTAAATTTTCTCCTTCCTTCCAACTCTCCCTCACCCTTGAGAAGGCAAAAAATATGATACCCAATATACATGTGAAGTCATGCAAAATATATTTCCACATTAGCCATTTTGTGGTGGTAGTGATGGTAGTGGTGGTGGGGAGCAAGAAAAACACAGAAAGTGAAAAAAATGTGCTTCAATCCACATTCAGAATTCATTAGTTCTCCGTGGAAGTGGATAGCACTTTTCATCATGGGTCCTTTGGAATTGTCATGGATCGTTGTGTTGATCAGAGTAGCTAAGTCTTTCATAGCTGATTATCGTTACCATATTATTTTGACAAAGCATTTTGGATGATGGTGCAATGTGGTAACTGAACAGAGATTTTAAGGGATTTTCATTATAGGAATAATGAGCATTGATATTTAAGATGGAGCTTGACTTCAGTCTTTTCCAGCCTTGTTTCCAGTGATGTGCTGATAAATAATTGACTCTCCAGAAAAAAATGTACCCACAATTTCTGAGGTGTAAATGCTCACTGAAAATCTAATAATCAGCTCTCAAGAGCTGGTTTGAGCTGCCTCCAGCACATCCCTGCTTCTCTCTCACTATTCTTTTTTCACACGCACTAAGTTGCAGCCAACCTGATTCATTTTGCTGTTCTCCAAACATTCTGTGAGCTCTCTCAATGAGATGACTTTGCTTAGACCATTCCTTTCCCTTTCAATGACCTTCTTACTTCCCTTTGCCTGCTGAAATCCTCCTGTTCAAGGAAAGCCCACCTCCTTCATGGAAACTTCCTTTCTCCCTTTGCTGTTTCTGCCAAATGTACAGAATGGTGTAGTGGTAAGGGAATTTGAAGAACTTTCCTGCCCCTTAGTAGATCCATGTGTCCTTCTTTGAGCTTTGGCCCAGCCCACATACTGAGTCACACGGAGCTAATGGTGGAAGGAGCTTGCCGAACAGGTGAAGCAGGAAGAGATAGTGAGGTGGAGTTGGGGAAGAGTGAGGCAGAGCTGAAGCAGAGCAGCTAGCATGAGTGAGAGAGGGAGTAATTTTGACTAAAGGAGTTTGTTAGTGGGAAGGCGTGAAAGAGGGAAGGCTTAGGGGATGTGTGTATAGATTTCTTTGTTACTGTGATGGATTTGGCTTTCTGGTATTTGAATAAATATGTTGGTTTCAACTTTGGAGAAGAGAGTTTATATTTTGAGAATTTACCCTGGAAATATGCGAGCATATACATAGCAGCTGCTGTGGGTATCGCATAGGCATTACAAATGGGCAGGGAAGAAATCACCCCTGAATAGGTGCTGTCCAGTGTCCTGGAAGTTTCTGGCTGGCTGCTCAACTTTGATGCTAACACTATCTCTGAGTTCTCTTTCCTAATATAATAATATTTGTAAAATGTGTTACATATTTTAATCTCCTCTGATAGTTATGAACTTTATGAAGTCATTGCTATTACTATCCCCATTTTACTGAAGCTGACAGAAGTAAAATGACTTGTTCAGGGTCATATAGCTAATGTCTGATGCAGAATTCAAACTCTGATCTTGCTCACTCCAAGGTCAGACCCTCTATTTCAGTGCTTGCCTTTTTAAACCTTTACCTTCTGTGTCCCCACATTACAGACCACAAGGTAGTTCTCCAGGTTTATTACCAAGGGGTAATGATGTGAAATGCATACAGTGTAAAAGAATTCTTCCTAGATGGTTCTAAATTTTCTAAACTATCCTAGACTCTGGACAAATTCCTCAACCCATCTGGTCCTCAGTTTCCTTGAATGTAAAAAAAAGAGGTGATGATACTTATACTATCAACCTCCTAGAGTTGGCTTAAATGAGATCATTCTTGAAAAGCACTTTGTAAACCTTATAGCACTCTCTAAATGATGATGAAATGATGATATTGATGGCAGCTCTGTGGCCTTGTAGGTAGAGAGGTAACCTTAGGGTCAGAAAGACGTGGGTTGAAATCCTACCTCTGACATCAATGAAGTATGTGACAATGATAGGATCATTTAACCTCTCAGTGCCACCAGTCAATTCTCTGAGATTATCCATTGCAGAAGTTATTTATTTGCACTGATAGAGGGAATTTCTTCACTGAGAGTTCCCTATATCAAAGAAATTGTAGGTTCCATTCAACCCTCCCCCCCCCCACATTAGCTCTCCTCCTCACTCACAACTCCACCCCCAAATAAATCCGATAGCCAAATTACCTCAGATTTTGCTTGATCTATGATCTGCTAGGTTGGGAGCCATTACAGCTACTTTTCACACAGATTAAAATAATGACTTTCAGCACATTTATAAGTCAAATTCAGGACTCACCTATCAGGATTTCTGGACAGAGTATTTTGGCCCATTCTTTCTGTGGTAGTCTCCAGACAGAAAGGCTAGTTCGTAGGGTTCCATTCATGTTATTACCCAATCCCATAACTAACTAGGTATCTAACTTCATCTGCCTCCCGCTCCTCCCTCAGAAAAACAAGGCAAGACTGCAAGAGCAGTTCCCATTGCCTTGAAATCAGAATAATTCAATCACCCCCTCAAAGTTCATAAAAGAGACTTCCATTTGTTGTTTCTTTCATAACAGTGGCTGTATTTAATCTTATATTAGAATTTTGTATGTGTAATTATGAGCAGCTAGGTGGCAAGTGGAGAGAGTGCCAGGCCAGAGTCAGGAAGACCTAAATCCAGATCTGGCCTCAGACACTTATTAGCTGTGTGACCCTAGGCAAGTCACTTAACCTTCTTTGCCTCAGTTTCCTCATCTGTAAAATGAGCTGGAGAAGAAAATGACAAACCACTCCAGTATCTTTGCCAAGAAAACCCCAAATCGAGTCACAAAGAGTCAGGCAGGACTGAAATGACTTAGCAAAATGTGTAATGATGTATATCTATGTATCTGTTAGATTTTATGTTACTTGAAGTTAGGACATGTCTTTTGTCTCTTTTTTTGTAGCCCCAGCACTTAGCATTGATTATATGGCTTTCATCTCCCCCTTGAGGACAAGGATCCCCAGAAAATTTTCTTTTATCTATACCTTCCCCTCATTACTTTCAAGCACTCTGTTTGTATAAGGGACTCAGTGATATTGAATAAATGAAATAAGGAAAATATAGATTTGATAGAGGAATTAGTTGATCAATTATCACAATTCTGTTCCAGCATATTTCATGATATCTGGTTTTACAGCACATTCCTTGTTTGATATAGCAAATTTTCCAGTTATCTGTGTGTGGATTATTCATTTGAATAAATCTCTCATTGGTACACAATAAGTTCCTTCACCATAAGGCAATTATGATTAATGATAATGATGATATCTAGCATTTCTATAATGCTTTAAGATTTACAAAGTGCTTAAAAATATTATCTCATTTTATTCTTTCAACAGCCCTGAGAGGTAAGGTGCTATCATCAGCCTCCCCATTTTCCAGATAAGAAAAGTGAGGTTGAGAGAAGTGAAATGACTTCTTTAGGGTCACAAGTGTCTGAGGCAGAATTTGAACTCAGGTCTTTCTGTTCCACTCTCATCTACTTGCCCTTTCAAAGATGCTCTGAGGGTTTTATGGTAGAAATGGGAGCTCTTATGAAGTAGCTAGGCAGCGCAGTGGACAGAATACAAGGTGAAGTTAGGAGAATCTGAGTTCAAATCTAGCTTCAGATACTTACTAGCTGTGTGACTGTGGGCAAGTCACGTAACCTCTGCTTATCTCAGTTTTCTCATCTGTAAAGTAAGGCTACTAATAGGACCTATTTCCCAGGGGAGTTTTGAGGACCAAATGTGGTAACTGAACAAGTGTGTGGGTACAGTCCCTAGCACATAGTAGACCTTAATAAATGTTAGCTATTATTGTTATTAACTGTGGGACCCTGGGCAAATCCCTGAACCTCTTTCTGCCTCTCTTTCCTCAACTGTAAAGTGAGAATCAGATGAGAGAATAATTGTATAAGCATTTAGCACAGTGCCCAGCATATAATAAGTATTTATATAAACGTTAGCTATTACTATTACCAAATGTCTCTCTGTTCTTGGATTCCTCATCTGTGAAATTATAATGCTTACCTCCCAAGGTCACAGTGAGGATAAAATGAGATAATATTTGTAAAACGCCTTGCAAACCTTAAAAGCGCTAATTAAATGCTAGCTATCATTATTATTTTCATTGGCTGAGGGGACTGAGCAGGCTAGTGGCCCTGAGGCTGGGCTGGCCTGACAGTGGAGGGTTATCAAGCTAAATCTTAAAACCACCGCAGATCTGATTTCCATCAGATGTCTCAGAGCCTTACCCTAGGATAGCTGGGTGCATTCAGGGGTTCCAAGTACCGTGACCAAGGTTAAAGCAAAACTAGACGTCATGTGCCATTCTGAGGCCACGTGACCTGGCCACAAATTGGTGAAAGAAATGTAAATTCTGTAGGACTTGTAAATGATATGCCTAGCACTCTTGCTTCTGGCTTTTCTTTGAGGGTGCGTAGCGTGGAATGTGAGAAACTCCCATACCATAGAATTTGGAGGTCCCCAAGTTTACACTTCATGGGTTTTCTGGCATTATTGTTCTTCATTAGCCCTGACAGATCTAAGGTTAATGCCCTCGCTGGAGCTGACAGGCACTAAATTGGGGCCACGCATGGGCTTTAGACACAAAACCAATCATGCTGCCCATAGCGTGGTTACTTCCTCTGACTATAGAACTCAGAAAATTCCTGCCATTCCTGAGCATATAACAGAGTCCCAGATCCGGGGACCTTCTTTTGTTCTTGATGGGAAGGGACTGCAGCCCCCTCTGCAAGTTGAAACCTTCCAGAAGCACTGCAACTTCACCTCAGAGACACTGTTAATGGAACAGAGTGAAAGGGGGCAGGGCCAGGAGGGGATACTGCAAAAATGGACACTTCAAGTTCCCTCCACCCCAAAATGGCTGGTTACAACTTCAGCCAATGTACATAAAAAGAAACGAGGGCAAGATGGGAAGAGGGAAGCTCTGGGGTCAATCTCTTAAGGGTTCTTTTTTGATTCATTTCAAATAGGTTAATTCTCCTCATTCTGATCAATGAACAAAGATTCAAATTCAAACTCTGCCACTTACTTTGTGTCATTGGACCAGTTGTGTACCTCCTCTGAAATTCAGTTTTGTCATTTATATAAGGGGAGACTAGGCAGCCTCTAAGGTGTAATTTCAGCCTTCAGACTCCAAATCTTTTGTTAGATAGATATAGAATCTAATCTATTATCTAAAAGAGATATAATAGATATCTGTCTAGATACAAAAATCTAATGTATTGTTATATAGTATAGAATCTAATCTTTGTTGTTAGGGTTTTCTTGGCAAAGACACTGGAGTGGTCTGCTTTTCCAGCTCAGGAAACTGAGGCAAACAGGATTAAGTGACTTGCTCAGGGTAATGCAGATAGTAAGTGTCTGAGGCTGGATTTGAACTCAGATCTTCCTTGATTCCAGGACCAGTACTCTATCCACTGGGCCACTTAGCTGCTCTAGAATCTAAATTATTATGAGATAAATATAGAATCTAACCTATTGTTAGAAAGATTTAGATCCTGATATGTGTTAGTGGATTATAATAGCTTGGGTCAAAGGATTACCTGTTATATTCTCTGAACACTGAACCACAGCTAGGTAAGAAGGTGATGAAGCTAGCCTATTCCTAAAAAGTTTGGATCATTTGAATGAATGAAAGAAAAAGAATGATATTAAGTACTGATTGCTAAACACTGGGGTTACAAATAGAAAACTCATATAGTAGCTGTTCTCAAGGAGCTCATTTTCTCAGAAGGGGAGACAACATAAATAGGTTTCAGAAGTAAGTGATACAGGATTTTTCCATAAACGGCAAAAGTGGCAAAGCAGATGATGATGCATCTTCGGCAGTGTTATTTTTCACTTTATCTCATAATCATGGTGGCATAGGAAAATGCCATTAGAGTTTGAGGAAGTTTTGGTCCTTCCAGAAATGAGGAAAAAATCTTTTGGGCTTACTCTATCTGCAGGAAAATCCTGCTGCAAAAAAAACTACATATATGAATTTACATAGGATGTCAGATCTAAAGCTGAAAAAGACTTCATGACAATCTTTTCATTTTACAAGTGAGGAAAATTAGAAGTTAAGTGACTTGATCAAGGGCCCACAACAGGTAGGAAGCAAGTAGAACTGGAATTTGAATTCAAGTCCTTTTGAGTTCAGACCCTGCACTGTTTTTACCACCCCTCTCTAGAATTACAAAACAGATAAATAAAGGAAATGACTATTTCTAAAGGTGAGGGACTCAAGATGCAGAATATATTTTAGGATATGGCCAATGAGGGAATTTGTTATGCTTGACTATATATGTGTGTATATATATATATATATATATATGTATATATGTATATATGTGTGCATATATACATTCATATATATATAATGTTTGTTAAAAGAGGGTTTTTTGCTTTTCTTTTGTCTATTTCTTTCAATCAGAGGGGAAGATGGAAAGGTGAGAAAATATTTTTTAATTGGAAAAAATAAAATTTTAGAAAAGAAATAATTATTTCATAGAATCAAGTTTGAAAGACCCTCAATGACCTTTCAATCTAACTCATACCAGAAAAGGAATCCTTGCTGCCACATACTCAAGAAATCATCGACCCATCTCTAGTGTTTAGCATGGTGCTTAACATATAGCACTTAATAAAGGCTTTTTTCATTAAAAAAAAAAAAAAAGTCCTCACCTTGCCTTACAAAATAATTTGCCTCACAACTATTCCTTTAACAAAAGGTCTGGGAGGTTCTTACCCTTCACCCCACCCCACCCCACCTTTAATAATATGACTCAATTTGTTCTACAATTATTTACACCTACCCTCTTGAGGACACACCCACTTTGCAAAAGGAGGAGCCCTTTTATTGTAATTCTATAGGACCCGTGATGGTAGTATCTAGGCACTGTGACAAGTTCACCATTTTTGGCCAAACTCATCCAAAGAGGGAGGAAGCAGAACTGTCTCCATCCTTAACCTCCGGGCTGCTCTGGGGCCCAGTCTATGGGAGATTGGCTGATTTTTTGCTTGAGCCTGGCTGAACCCCAGAGCCTGTGCTGTGCCTGCCCATTTAGACGGGGGTGGGGGGGCTTGCCAGACCACCACTGTAACCTTCTGTTACCTGCTGTCATCCTGAGGACTTTCCAAACTGAACTTAGCTTGCTCCTAGGCAAGTACTATAATAGTCCTGACCAGAAAGAGAATTCTTTTGTGATGAAGGATGATATTTATTTGTGTCTGTATAGGTATATTCTAAGATCCATAAAGGTTTAATTGTCCGTCTAAACCGTTTTTAAAATATATCCGCAGAGGGGCTGCCAACTTTCCCCAAAGCTGAAAAGCAACTTAATGTAGTTTTGTGGAAACTGTTTTAAGTGTGTAGCTTGCTCTGTGTCCCTGGGCACAAGGCACGATTGTTTTGGTGACTGAGGATGCCGCTCTTAGCAGGACTTCTAAAAATCAGCTTCTGTGGCTTTGGGCTCGTGCTGAGTCTGACCCTCTATTGCTCTGAGAAGCGCAGCCTCCCTCCTTCCCTCCCTCCCTCCATCCCTCTTTCCACAGGCGGCTCCAGGACAAGTAGAGGATGAACGGCTGCTGCCCTCTGCTGCTTCCCTAGGAGTCTGTTCCAGGCCCTCAAATCAGCATCATGGGATGATGGCAAAGCCAGAGCCGGATGGAGCCTCAGGGGCATCTAGTACAACCCCATCATTTTCCATTCGAGCATTCCCAGGTCCTCAGCTATATTTAATAGAGTTTGGATTCTGCTTGTTTTGCTTTGGGGCATTTGAAGTAAAGGAAGGGAGAGAGGCCGAGGTAGGAAGTAAACAGAATCACCAGGAACCAGCGTGAAGCACAGTTTGTTCTGATCTTTTCTAATTTGGGAAGGGATGGGGGGAAGGAGGGATGGAGAGCATTCTAATTTTCATAACTGCCTCCTTGCTACTGGACACCCTAGTGGCAATCAGGACTGGCATTGTCTTCACTGGAACCCACTCTCTCTCCCTCCCTCCCTCTCTCCCTCCCTCTCTCCCTCCCTCTCTCTCTCTCCCTCCCTCCCTCCCCCGCTCTGTTTCTCTGCCTCGCCCTAATCCTTCCATCAATGAATCAATGAGTATTATTGTAATTCTCTAGGACCTGTGAAAGGAATATTTAGGTACTGAGACAAGCTCACCATTTTTGTCCAAAATCATACAAAGATGGAAGAAGAGGAACTTTCTTTGACCTTGACCTCCAGGCTTCTCTGGGTGCTAGTCTATAGGAGATTGTCTGATTTTGCTTGACCCTGGATAAACCCCAGAGCATGTCTACTATGAGTTGTGTACACCATGCTAGGCGCAGAGGATCCAGATACAAAGAAGGAAACAGTTCCTACTCATATAGAACTTGCCTTCTAGTGGGGGAGATAATATATAACTATATATTATATAAACATACAAATACATACAGCATGTATATTATATCTATTCATATAATAACTAAAAATACAAATATATGTCTGTTTTGGGGGGAGGCAAATGGGGTTGTGACTTGCACAGGGTCCCATAGCTAGTAAGCATCTGAGGCTGGATTGGAACTCAGGTCCTCTTGCATCTAGATGCCCTGAAATGTATGTGTCTCCAAGGAAGATGAGGCTTCTGTGAGACAGAGATGAGTAGGTACAACACGCATAGCCAGAATACAGACACAGAGACTCAGACAAGAGGGGTGTGTGTGTGTGTTTGTGTGCGCGCACGGGCGTACGACAGAGGCCAGTTTAGCAGACTCAGGAGGGGTAGTAATATTCAATGAGACTAGGGATTGTTTGAGGTCAGGCTGTTTAGGGATTTAAAAACTAAACATAGGAGTTTATATTTTATCTTAGAGGATAAAATGGAAATCCGCTGAAGTCACATGGTTAGATCTGCAATTAAGGGAAATTACTTTAGCCACAGTGTAGTAGGATGGATTGGGGTGGTGAGAGAGAGGGAGAGGCAACAGGAGGCTGATGTAGTAATCTAGTCCAGTGGTGAGGAAGGCTTGCATGCATCTAGTCCAACCCCAATATCACACAGATGAGAAAGTTGATGTCCAGGAGGGGAAAGGACTGCACCAAAGTCACAGAGGTAAATCGTGAGAGAGACAGATTTAGAATCCAAGTCACCTGACCCTCAGAACACTGTTGTTCTCCAGTCATCCCTGCTATAGATTGTGACAGCTTCCTAGTAAACACATGCCTGCGTTTTATGCATTCAGAGTCCTTCCTTCAGGTAGTCTCAGTTTACTTCTCCTCATATTCCACACTCCTGATTTCTTCCCTCTGCTTAGGGGGAGCTCAGCTCATGTGGAATTCTTCCTCCCCTTCTCCCTGGCCTCTGTAATTTCATCTGTGCAGGCAAATTCTGGTCAAGGAACTCCATACAGTGGCCCAGGGCAGTGCCATGACTTGTCCATAGTCAGGGGTATCTAGTATATGTCTGAGCGAGACTTGAACCCAGACCTTCCTGGACTTCTCCAAGGCCAGCTCTCTATCCATTATATCTTGATGTTTCTCAGTTACTCCTTTAATGAAATAGATGCCTACTATCCTTAGACCCAAATCCAAAGATCAATTTTTCAGTCACCAACACAACTTTTTTGTTGTTGACCATTTATTCAGTCGTTTCTGACTCTACATGACCGCAAGGAGTTGTCTTGGCAAAGATATTGGAGTGGTTTGCCATTTCCTTCTGTAGTATGTCCTTATTTTTACATTTGACTAACTGAGGCAAACATGGGCTAAGTGACTTGCCCAAGGTCACACAGCAAGTAAGAGGTCGAATTTGAACTTAGGTCTTCCTGACTGCAGGTTCAAAGCTCTATCCACTGTGCTGCCTCACTGCCCATCACCAACACAACTACATTAGCGAAATATTGGAAGAATGAAAACACTAGGGGTCAGGAGACCTGAGTTCTAGTTCCAATTCTGCTGTTAGCTAGTTAGGTGACCTTGGGCAAATCACTTAAGCTTCAATGAGGCTCAGTTTTCTTTCTTTTAAGTGGCGGCATTTTGGCAGCTAGATGATATAGTGAGTGTAGGAGAGTGCTGGACTTCGAGTCAGGAATATCTGAATTTCAATCATACTTCAGACACTAACCAGCTGTGTGGCTCTGGGCAAGCTTAAGTCCTCTCAGCCTTAGTTTCTTCATCTATAAAATAGGGGTTTCCCATAATAGTACTGCCTCACTCAGTTGTTAATAATCAAATAAGCAGTGTGCAAACCTTGAAGTGATATATAAATGCTTATGATTATGACTAACAGTCACTTACTATGAACTAGGCACTCTGCCAGATGCTGTGAATAAAAATATTTTTCATCTCGGAAAGACTATGGTAGGAGAGATGAGACATATACAAAAATGAATATACATAAAGTGAATATACAATATGCAAGAAATAGAAAATATATACAAAGCACTTAGTAGGCAGTAAAAGAAATATAAAATATGGTAGTTCAGAGGAAAGAGATATTACTTTTTTAAAGCAATTTTAAAGATTGAAGGAGATGAAATTTGATCCAGAACTTTTGGTAGAAATTGGGCAGGTGAAGGTAGGAGGGTATTGGGAGGGAAAACATCTCAGGCAGAGGAGGATCTACTCTGTACTGGCTAGTAAAAAGTGGACAGACCACTCTCATTTGGGCCCTTCTTCCAGAGTGCAAGGGCAAGAGTAGGGAGGAGGGCATTAATGATTGCCATTTAGTAGAAATCAGAAGCAAATGGTGAATGAACTACATGTGCCTGCCCAGATGACCTGAAGTTCTAGGCTTCAAATTCCTAGTTTACCAAGAGGCAGGTAGGTGGTGCAATGGATACAGTGCTGGGTCTGGAGTCAGGAATGCCTGTCTCAGACACTTACTAGCTGTGTGACCCTGGGCAAGTCACTTAACCGCTCTGTGCCACAGTTTCCCCCATATAGCACCTTTGTAGAGCTATTGGGAACATCAAATTAATAAATATATGTAAAACACTTTGAAAACCTTAAAGTACTATATGGTTGTTGTCCTTTATCTTCGAAGAAGACCAAAATGACATCACCATGATAAAGTGAAATTTCAGTGTGTCCAACTGTGGCTGATCAGGCCAATAAAAGCTTGGAATGCTCTCCCACAGGTTGGGCACTGATAGTCTATGTGAATATGTGGGGTGGATATCCCAAATTTGCGTGTCCTACACTTACTTTGTGCTGTCTCAATTCTGCTTTGCTCAAACAGCACAGCACCCTTTCTGACATGGGCATGCCATGCTGAGCAGTCCTGTGCCAGTGCCTCCCATGTTGCACAGTCCAATTCAAAGTTCTTGAGAGAGACCTTAAGAGTGTCCTTGTACCGCTTCTTCTGGCCACCATGTGATCGCCTGCCCCATGAGAGTTCTCCATGAAACAGTCTTTTTGGCAAGTGTACATTTTGCATTTGAACAACGTGGCCAACCCATCGAAGTTGCACTCTCTGAAGGGCAGTTTGAATGCTTGGCAGTTCAACTCGAGCAAGGACTTCAGTGTCTGGTACCTCATCCTGCCAGGTGATCCTCAGAATCTTCCTAAGACAGTTCAAATGGAAGTGATTCAGTTTCCTAGCGCTGGTAGACTGTCCATGTTTTCCAAGCATATAACAATGAGGTCAGCACAACGACTCTGTAGACCTTCATTTTGGTAGTCTAATACCTCTCCTCTCCCAGACTTTTCTTTGGAGCCTCTCAAACACTGAGCTAGCACTGGCAATGTGTGTGCATCAGTCTCATTGTCAATGTGTACATCCCTGGAAAGTACACTACCAAGGTAAGTGAACTTATCCACAGCATTCCAAACTTCTCCATTTGTTGTAACCGATGGTTCCATGTATGGATGGTGTGGTGGTGGCTGATAGAGCACCTTTGTTTTCTTGGTGTTAATTATTAGGCCAAAGTTAGCACAAGCAGCAGAGTGCTATTTTCTGCCTGAAAACTCCAGGAGAAATGCCAGGAGCAGAACAGAGGTCTGTACACAATGTCTGTAGATCTGACCAGGGCTTTTGACACTGTTAGTCATGAGAGTTGATGGAAAATTATGTCAAAATTTTGTTGCCCAGAGAAGATCATCAGTATTGTATGTTTCATGACAGCATGCTTGCCTGGGTTCTGGATAGTGGACAATGCTCTCGTGCTTTCCCAGTCACCAATGGCGTGAAACAGGGCTGTGTGCTTGCTCCCATGCTTTTTAGCATGATGTTTTCAGTAATGTTGTCAAATGCTTTCAATGAGGATGAACATGGCATCAAGGTCAACTATCGTACTGATGGTAAGTTCTTCAATTTGAAAAGGTCACAAGCCAAGACCAAAGTGGAGGGAGTGTTGGTGCATGATTTTCTGTTTGCAGGTGATTGTGCACTCAATGCAGCCTCTGAAGCTGAAATACAAAAAAGTTTGGATCAATAAAGTACTATATAAATGCTGGCTAGATATAGAAATAAAGGGATTTTCTGACTAGTATAGCTCTTAGGTAAAGAAGATGATGATCCATGAGCTACTTCCTCCTCTCCCTCTACCCTGTAGTTGGAGGAAATTTAAACTTTAAAGTCATATTATCTGGGAGCAATAAAATCTATATTTTGCTCCCTGAAATCACTGTGAGTGATTGAGATACATGGAAATGGTTATCTTTTCAACCACCCCAAATTTATTTGTTTTCTAAGGGTAATCTAAACCATAGGGTGGCACTGTAAGTCTGGGAGAGACTGTGTAGGACCTGTAGGAAAGAAGAATTTCTTTAGAATGTTAATGTAGTATCCCCAAGTTCAATTCCTTTCTGAGGGGAGCCTATAGGTCACTGGGAATACATTATGTGTTTTCTATATCTGATCACAGACTCCACTGAGTTCTTTACACCTTTTACATTTTCTATGCAAGTCAAATAAAAAGCTATCCCCTACCTGATACACATTTGTTACCTTAAGTGCTTGTGCAAGAACTGGGACCATCTTAACACACATTTGTGAAAACCTGTGTGTGAACTAAACATGAGCTATATTCAGAGACTTCCCAGAGCAAATTTGTGGGGGGAGAGAAGAGGAAAACAAGCATTTATTAAGTGCCTACTATATGCTAGGGCTATAGGCTTTATAAATATTATCCTATTTGGGGTGTAATGAGTCAAAGAGAATAAGACCTTATCCCCTGAGATTGGACTTGATCTTTATGAGCTCAGAGTTTAGGAGTCTCTGGGTCATATGCTACACCAAAATATCTAATAAGTGCGTAGTAAAATTTTTTTAATTGACTGAGTTCGGTTTTGGACATATTCATCTTTAAGAAACACCTGAATATGTGGGACTAGAATTTGAGAAAGGTCAGAGCCGGTGATATAGTTATAGGAGGAGTCATCTAAGCCCTATGAGAACAGGGCTTATAGCTGAAATCATGATAGTGGGTGAAATCATCGAGAGAGTGTATAAAGAAGGAAGAGAAGAGGTCCAAAGACAGGACCATGGGGCAATGCTAATATTAAAGAGCTGGAGGAAGAAGTGAAACTAGGAAAGTCAGAGAAATATCTTTCACATAGATAAGAGTACAGTTCTATGTCACAAAACCAAAGAAAGAGAGAATTTCAAGCAGAAAGGTGGTGGTCAATGGTGTCAAATTTAATAATATCAAGGGTGATGAAGAGATAGCTAAAGAAACGGATGTGAATGCATGAGCTCAAATTTCCATAGGCTCATCAGTTCATAGTATGGAAGATGGAATAGACCTCAGAGATAATTTAATCCAATCTCCTCACTTTACAGACGAGGAAATAGACCTATGGAGATTAAGTGATTTGTCACATAAGTAATAAATGGCAGAGGTGGGATTTGAACCCAGTTTCTCTGACTCTAGAACTAGGACTTTGTCCATTTTTGGAGGAGTCAGACTCATGTCCAGGAAAACTCTCCAGGGCCAGGGCAACCACATTAAAATGTAATTTGGAAATGTTTTTTAAAAAATAAATAAAAATATAACAGATAATGTTCATTTGTGGTTTTCTAAGTCAATACGAAGCACGCAGGGATCTGTTTTCTATTTGAATTTGATACTACTGTACTAGACCATGTGGTATCCATATACATGCTATTTTAAAAGAATATGTTAGGGGAAAAAACAAACTAGGAGCATATAAAGAAGGATGAATACCAAATGGTGTCACATCTTATAAAGATAGTGGTAGGGAAGCTAAAGCCTTCAATGATCTGAGGGTTAAGGAAAAATTTAAAATGATGAAAAATTCTCATTTTTATAAAAATAACAAAGAAGGCATAAAATTATTGATTGAAACAAAGAAGAGAGAGACAGAGAGAGAAGGGAGGGAGAAAAGGAGGGGGAGAGAGACAGAGACAAAGAAAGACAGAGAGACAGACAGAGAGGGGGAGAGGGAAAGAGAGGAAGAGATAGAGACAGAGAAAGACAGAGACAGAAAGAGACAGAGAAAGACAGACAGAGAGAGAGACAGAGAAAGACAAAGACAGAGAGACAGAAAAAGACAGGGAGAAGAGGGAGAGAAAGAGAGACAGAGACAAAAACAGAGACAGAGAGACAGACAAAGAAAGAGACAGAAAGGAAAAGAGGAAGGGGGAGAGAGAGAGACAGGGACAGAGACAGAGAGAGAAGCAACTTTTATTTTCTATCTTCTCTATCAAGGAAAATCATCCTCAAACTGAAAAGGGTTGAATAAAGATATTTAAAGGGGAATGGAAACCCAAGGTAAGTGAGAAGATAGTAAGAAAACACCTGTCTTTCTAAATAAGGGCAGGTCACCAGGCTACGACAAATTGAGTAACAGGTTACAAGAAGAAATTGTAGATGTGTCTGTCTACTAAACTGAAAAATTTAAACTCAGTGAGTTTGATGTCCATCCTTGGTGACATTTTAGAATGTATTTTTAATCAGATGATTTGTGAACACTTGGAAAGAGAAAGATCACCATTATGAGCCAGAGTGCATTTGCTGAGAATGAGCTCCATCCTTAAGAAACCTTTATTTGACTATCGAGAAATGACGAGCAGGAGGAGAATTAGGAGAGAGCACTGTCATGAAAACCCAGGGAGAAGAGGGAATTCAGAAAAAGGGGATTGTCAACACTATAAATATGTTAAAAAGGATGAGAACTGAAAGAAGACCATTGGATTTAGCAATTAGATCATTGATAACTTTCAGTCTATTGGTAGGTACAGAAATAAGTTTGCAAAAGGTTGAGAAGTTAGTTGGGGGCAGGGAGAGAAAAAATAAATTATTATATATTTAAAGGGAATAACAGAGTATACATAATAGATTTCCATTTTCTTGTGCAATCATCTTTTTTATTATACTATGTTACAGAAATGATTGCTTCATTTCATAAATTAATAAAATAAATGTGAAAAAAGAAGTAGAGACAAGTATAGACAATTATTCTACGAGTTTTGCTGTGAAAGAGAGGAGGATAGTAGTCTGAAGAGATGGAATAGTCAAATAAAGGTTTATTTTTTTAAACATTATTTATTTATTTTTAGTTTTCAACATTCATTTCCATAAGCTTTTGGATTTTAAATTTTTTTCACCTCCTTCCCCTCCCTCCTCCCCAAGACAGCATGCAGTCTGATATAGGCTCTACCTCATTATTCATATTTATTATTAAATATATTTTCAAATTAGTCATGCTATAAAGAAGAATCAGAACCAATGGGAAGAATCACGAGAAAGAACAAAATAAAACACAAAAGAGAGAGAACAAATAGGATGCCTTGGTCAGCATTCAAACTCCATAGTTCTTTCTCCGGATGTGGATGGCATTTTCCATCATAGTCTTTTGGCATTGTCTTAGATCCTTGCACTGCTGAGAAGAGCTAAGTCTGTCACAGTGGGTCATCCCACAATGTGGCTGTGACTGTATAATACTCTGGTTCTGCTCGCTTGACACAGCTTCAGTTCATATAAGTCTTTCCAGGTTTTTCTGAAGTCCTTCTGCTCATCATTTCTCAATAGTCAAAGGTTTCTTAAGAATGGAAGAGATATGAATTTGTTGGTAGGAAGTCTGGAAGAAATGGAGGGTTGAAATAAAAAAGCATTTATTATGTGCCAAACACTGTATTAAGCAAATACAAAAGTAAGCAGCCCCTGTTCTCCAAGAGGTCAAATTCTATTAAAAGGATACAAGACATATCGGGACACCCGCTCTATGTCCAGAGAGAAACGTTTTCATTTGGAAAGTAACAGTGAGGGTGAGTGGAGCTCTAGGGAATAGACGGACACATCCCTTCCAGGAGGAGTGACAGAGTTGGTTTGGTTATGATTCAAGAGCTGACAGGTAGGAGGATGTGAAGGGATGTAGGGATACTTGAGGCACAAAGTGTAATGAAGCCTGGCTAGGCCAGTAGGTAACGGAGGCAATCATTAATCAGAAAGTGAGGCCAAAGGGTGAAATCTCCCCAACATGAAATAATTAAGTGACCCCTGAGCTTGGCTTCTGGTACTGATGGGTAAGACTGCTGGTAGGGGACCAGTGGATAGAAGATTCATGAGAGGGGGATGATTCAAAAGACATTGACACAAACAGAGGTTTTGGCAAGAAGTTCCTCCTCTTTCTCCAAGACTGGAGCAAAGGAAGAGAGAGTAGGGGATGATACTGAGGATATTAGAGATACAGAATTAGGGAGAAGAAGGAACTCAAAGCAAGGGGCTTAAACATCCAAAGCAAAGTAGATCCCCAACTTGAACCCTGGAGCATTTGCACAAGACTCTCCTGATTGATAGAGCAGCTAGATGACCCCATGGTATGGATACCTGAAGAGAGAAGGTTTTGAACAGGTAATGTAGGAAGTCAATGAAACTTGAAGAATTGGTGTATCAGCATAGTTGTTTCAGATTTTTTCTGACCCCATTTTGGATTTTCTTGGCAAAGATAATAGAGTGGCTTACCATTTCCTTCTCCAGCTCATTTGATGGATAAGGAAACTGAGGCAAACAGGGTTAAGTCACTTGCCCAAGGTCACATAGCTAGGAAGTGTCTGAGGCCAGATGAAGAAGATGAGTCTTCCTCATGATGGAAAATGCTATTCACATCCAGAGAAAGAACTATGGAATCTGAATGCAGATAAAAGCATGCTATTTTCTCTTTTTATTTAATTTTTCTCTTTTGTTCTTATTCTTCTTTCCCAACATGATCAATGTGGAAATATGTTTAATATGATCATACATGTATAGCCTATATCAGATTGCATGCCATCTTGAGGAGGGGGATGTGAAAGGAGGGGGGAATAATTTAGAACTAAAAATCTTATAAAAATGAGTGTTGAAAAGAAAAAATAAAAAAATACATTTAAAAAACATAAGTCTTCCTGATTCCAAACCCAGTGCTCTAACCACTTCACCACCTAAATACACTCTCAACTGAGATGGAACATCATAAATTTGTAGTGACTGAGTTGGCATGGTTGTGACTTCCTCAGTACTCAGCAGCATTCGAAGTGTTCTGTCTGAAAAACTTTGGAACTGATTGTGTGACATGGGAACCAGTGGCAAAAGACCCCCCAGCATGGTGTGCCCACATCAAAGAAGGCCCTGTGCTCTCTGAGAAAGCAGAATTGCAGCAACTCAAAAGAAACATGAGATGCGAAAATTTAGAGGCATCTCCACCCCAAATGTTCACATGGAATATTTGTGCCCCACCTGTGGTAGAGCATTCCAAGCTCATATTGGTCTGATCTGCCACAGTCAGACTTGACTCTGATATGATGAAGTCATTTGGGTCCTCTTTGTGAGTGAAGGATAACAACGAAGTAATAGGAGCAGAAATGGCAGAGAGAGGGGGTAATTCAAGACTGGGATTTGGAAAGAAATGAATGACAAGCAAGGGGACAAGAAATTTGAGAGTAAAAGACAGAGTCAATGTCACCAAGATTTTCTTTTGAGGTAATCAGGGTTAAATAACGTGCCCAGGGTCTCACAGCTAGTAAATATCTGAGGTCAGAATGGAATATAGGTCTTTATGACTCCAGGGCCAGTGGGTTTTCATTTAGTTCCATAAATTGTGCCACCCAGCTGCTATGATATTGACACTATTCCAAAGGGAGATAAGTGAGGCCAGACCTGAGTGATGAACAGGGAAAGCTTTGCAGGAATGGAATGATTAAAATTTGCAATAAGCAGGAAGAATAGTTTTAGGAGATGTGAGGAAAATAAAACTATCTGTAGTCATATGAAAAAATGCTCTAAGTCACTATTGATTAGAGAAATGAAAATCAAAACAATTCTTAGGTATCACATCACACCTGTCAGATTGGCTAACACGACAAAACAATATTACAAATGCTGGAGAAGATATGGGAAAATTGGAACACTAATGCATTATTGGTGGAGTTGTAAATTGATCCAACCATTTTGGAGAGCAATTTGGAACTGTGCCCCAACAGTTATAAAAATGTGCATACTCTTTGATCCAGCAATATCAGCTTCTAGGGCTGTATCCCAAAGAAATCATAAAAATGGGAAAAGGACCCACATGTACAAAAATATTTATAGCAGTTCTTTTTGTGGTGGCAAAGAATTGGAAATTGAGGGGATGCCCATCAATTGGGGAATGGCTGAACAAATTGTGGTATAAGAATGTAGTGAAATGCTATTGTGTTACAAATAATGGTAAGCAAGAGGACTTCAGAAAAACCTGGAAAGACTTAGATGAGCTGATGCTGACTGAGGGGAGCAGAACCAGGAGAAAACTGTACACAGTTACAGCTGCATTGTGTGATGGCTAACTTTGATAGACTTGGCTCTTCTCAGTCATGCAAGTTTCTAAGACAACTCCAAAAGATTCATAATGGAAAATGCTGTCCACATCTGGAGAAAGAATTACGGAGTCTGAATGCAGATTGAAGCTTTCTATTTGCTCTCTCTCTCTCTCTTTTTTTGTTTCTTCTTTCTCATTGTTCATTCCATTAGTTGTGATTTTTCTTTGCAACATGACTAATGGGAAAATATATTTAATATGAGGCTATATCAGACTGCATGCTGTCTTGTGGACTGGAGAGAGGAGGAGGCAGAAAATTTAAAACTCAAAAACTTGTGGAACTGAATGTTGTAAACTTACAGTAAATAAATAAATTAAAAAAAAGATGTGAGACAGTGAGAAATGGAAGCAAAGATTTTGGTCAGGTAAAATGTTATCAGAATTCTGGATTGTAGAAGTAGAAAATTGGTAGGTGATGAGGAAGGGCATGATGTTCCTATGGCTAAGAGAAAATGAAAATCCAGGAGGCTTATGAGCTGGGAAGTCAGGGTGTTGGAGGGGACATCAGCACATATATATACACACATATACATACATACATATATATACATGTATATATATGTATGTATGTATGTATATGTATATATCAGAGTTACCTACAAGGGATTGGGTTAGAGTGGAGAGAGAGACTGTGAACCAGTTATCTAACTCCTTGAGCAAGAAGGGGAAAGGACCTAGGAGCCAATAGATACCCGCCACTAACATCTATATAAGGCCAAGTATCTGGTTGGAGTGAACCTGGAGTGAAGGAGGAGAGGCTGCTGAGTGATGATGGAGTGAGGGAAGGATCTGGAATCGGCAGTGAGGAGCAAGAAGTGCGCCTGCTTCTCCTCTTTTTCTAGTGCATATGTTGGGGACAGTTGAAGGGTGGAGAAGAAAAGAAGATATAGCAAATAAAGGAGAGGGTGAGCAGGGATTTGATGTCTTTTTGGAAGGAAGAGGTAGCATGCTATGACTGCAAGATACGAAAAAAGGGGTATGAGAAGGAAAAGTCTAAAATGGAGGACAGAACTCAGTTTCCAAGGGCACACTGGAAAGGCAGGGATTAGTGGAAAAGGACACAGATGGTATTGTGTTCATCCTTTGTTGCCGAAGAAGACCATGCTGTCAGAGAAATGATGACATGACTTGCACTTGACTTTGTTTTGAGGGAGGGAGGGAGGGCTGTGGAGGTCACCAGCCTCACTTCTCCTTCAGAGCCATCTGAATCCAGTGACCTGATACTCCTCAGAATGACTGGAGATGACCCAGGATGCACTGGGAAACCTTGGTCCTTTAGGCCAAGGTCTATACAGTACTCACTTAGGGTGAGGCAATGCCCATTCGTTGAATAGGCCTGTTTAAGAAGTAGCCAGGGCATGGCCCCTTTAATGAGGTCAAGAAAAAGAAACACAGGCTGGGTCGGAAACAGCAACAGTTACTACTGATGAGTCTAAAGCTAGAGGGGTCAAGAGGATCCCTCAGGCAGGGACCCTTGGTGTCCCAGTTTCAGAGTGCAGTATGTTTAAGGTTTTGAGACAGGACAGGACAGGATAAAACCCAAGTCAACTGGGCATCTTTTGGCCATCCAAATTTACCTTCCTTTGGAGAAGAGAAGGAAGGGGAGGGGAAGGCAGACAGGAGAGGAGGAGGTGAGTTACTCAGCTAGCTGGGTCCCCATCCAGCCGGCTGCATCTTCTCACCGGATTATGTTTGTCCTTTGTTGCCGAAGAAGACCATGCCATCAGAGAAATGATGACATGACTTGGTATAGACCTGAAATGGATGGAAATGAAGGAGCAAGAAATGATAGCAGGAAGGAGACTTTGCCTAGATATTCTTTAACTCAGATAGGGCCCAAAGAAAGTTCACTGAATATACTTAGAAGCATTAACCCTAACAGCATAGAAGCACAGTGCTAGCACACAGTAAGTGCTTAATAAATGTTTGTTGGCTTGACCTAAAATCATAGTACAATAGGTTACTTTACCCTTTACAGTATCAAGAGGATCTGTACCTGAGGCTCCAGTCAGGGTACCTATTTGGCTTTTCTCCCCCAGATTTTTCTCCCCAATAGGGAGGGTGGTCGATATGAAAATCCTGGCCCCAGGTTGGTCCTGGGTGGCTAAGAAGTGTAGTGTGAAGCCTTGGTGACCGAATCATCGATGGTTATTGGGAGATTTATTTATTTGCCCTTTGTCATTTGAAAAGACAAGATTTAGAGTGTGGCTATGTTTGACTTGGCAGTAGTGAGTGGACATAGGCCATTGGAATTCTTGGTCAGTCATTTCAGTCACATCATACTCTTTGTGGTCGCATTTGGGGGTTTTCTTGGCAAAGATACTGGAAGAGCTTGCCATTTCCTTCTCCAGCTGAAACAGAAGCAAACAGAGTTAATTGACTTGCCCAGGGTCACATAGCTAGAGTCTGAGGCCAGATTTGAACCGAGGAAGCTGAGTCTTCTTGACTTTAGATCCAGCCCTCTATCCACTGCACCGCCTGGTATCACTTGATTTTCACTGGGACTTTTCAGAGAAGGAATTCGAGAGAGACAGGGGGAGAGAGGCAAGTAAGAGCTTTTAAATGGAAGACGGGAAGCAAGCCCCAAATACCTCACTTGATTTCCAGCTCCTGCGTCCCTGAATACTGCTAAAAGCCAACTCCTGTAAAATGGGTAAATGATTAGTCGTTCTTTCTCTCCTTCGCTGAGATCTCAACTCCTTCCCAAGGAGCTCTTGTACAGCTGTGGTTCCATTCTAGTCTGTAGCGTTTTCCCTATTTCTTTACTGCTCACTTCGATAAAGAGGCTTACTAGTTATCTTTTGTGTAGCCAGGAGTAGAAGTAATAGGAGAATAGCAATAAGTAATATTTAACTTTGTGATTACTAAGTAATAGGAGAGTAATACTAAAGAGAACAAACCTAAGAGGCATTTAAAAATAACCATTAACCAACAGGGAAAAAAAAGAATGGAAATTTTGACTAAATGTTGGTTTTATATTTTTAAGGGGAAATGAGAAAGAATAGTTACTTTGATGGAAGCATATAATTTTAGATCTGGAAAGGACTCTAGAAATCATCGAGAGTCATATTTCCTCTTTCCATCCCATCTCCTGTTATTGTCCCTATTTGCCTCAGTTTACTCATCTGTCAAATGTGCTGAAGAAGGACATGGCAAACCACGCCAGTATCTTTGTCAAGAAAACCCCCAATGGGGTCACAAAGAGTCAGAAACAGCTGAACAACAAGATGGGGCATGATTTGAACCCAAATTTTGCTGGCTTCAGTTGCAACTCTATTTACTATTCCATGCTTCCTCTTGAGATTAAATACTTGTCAGAAGGCAAAAGAAAATTATTTTGACACGTGTAACTCTTTGCTTTAAGGGAGCCTGTCCTAGACTTTAAGCCAATTTCAGTTTATATGACTCCTGATGGTTCCATTTAAATGTCCCATCTTGTATTTACAAGTTCCTACTAGTGTACTTAGCTGTTTGTCTTCTGGAACTCACCAGAATGTTTAACTTAGTTTTTCCACTCCAAATTCTATCATTCTAAGGTAGTTTTCCTCCTGTTCAGAGAATGTAAATATTTGTTTATAGTATTAAATTTTATTCTTGCCATGGTTCTGGCTCTCACAGTGACCTTTTTAAGAGCAGTTGGCAGTTCGCAAAGCATTTCCTTCACTGACTCTGAGAAATAGATAGTACCAGGACTCTATTTTCTCATCTTTTTGTTTATTAACATGGCCCTAGGTGGTGGCAGCACCAGAGTCAAAAAACCCTGCTCTACCTTTTATTAACCAGGTGGCCTTGGACAAGTCATTTCCAAATTTTGGCGGCCTCAATTTCTTCCTTTGTAAAATGTTTGTGGATTAGATGATCTTCAAGTTCGCTATCATTCTTTTATGGCTGCAATGCCGTGACTACCTTTGAATAATTTGCCTTTATAGGCATTTGACTATTACCCTGTAGGCAGATATGTGGCATAGTGGATAGTGTGCCAAGCCTGGAGTCAGGAAGATCTGAGTCTAAATCTGACCTCAGACATGACTAGCTGTGTCACCCTGGGTAAGTCACTTCACCCTGTTTGCCTCAGTTTTCTCATCTGTAAAATGAGCTGGAAAAGGAAATGGTAAAGCATTCTAGCATCTTTTCCAAGAAAATCCCCAAATGGGGTCACAGAGAGTGTGAAAACCACCAACCACAACAAATATCACCCTTTGAACTTCATCCGTAAGATGGAGATAATAGTACGTTCACCACCTACCTCAGTGGGTGTTGGAAGGACAAGGCTTTCCCAGCAGCGCTCGGCACTGTTCACCATATTTGCCTCCTCTCTTGGTTTTCATGACATTGCTCTCTCTTGATTCTCTTTCTACCTGACTAATGAGGAGAGTGACATGTGCCCTTTCAGTTTCCTCTGCTGGATCATTGGGTATCCCCAAGCCTCTGTCTTTTCTCTCTACACTCTCTCACTTGATCTCATGATTAAATTATCCCAGATGTGTATATCCAGGGATGTCAGCTTGTACTGCCTCTCAAGCACCAGCTGTTAAATTTTCAGTGTGATCATTTACCCCTCAGAAATCAGCAATTTCTACCAATCAGGACTTGTTTTGTTATCTTGTTGATTGTCTAGATTTAAGAGAGTGATAGAATATATGTCAATAATGCGATAAAACTTGAGTGTGCTGTGAGTTTTCAGAGAGATGGTTGCTAAAAATTGACCAGCATCCTGCTATGTATACCAACTCTCCTTTCACTCTTTAAGAGTTCCATTTTTGCATCATCAAATTAGGCATTTCCGACAGGATGTTCACAGGCATCTCAAAGTTAATGTGTCTATAGTGAGGCCTGTCTCCCACACACAGTATGAGGGCATCATTGTATGACTCAAAGGGAGGCAGGATAGACATCTCTAGCCTCTTTTCCCCTTATCCTTCTCCAAGGGATGCTTTAATCCCTGCCATGGAAGTAAGCAAGAGGTTGGGCTGAAGTTTGGCCAATCTACTCTCCTCAGAAAAAGAGGGTACCAGGGTACTGCTCCTATAAATATTATTAATCTAGGGAATGTGGTTTTTAGGTTCAGGCTAAATTTCTAATCACTCTTTATTTAATGGAGAAGGGAAGACCTCAGTCTTTATAGTCAAGGCTTGATTCCCTTCCAAACAAATACCAATTTCACAGTGAACACATATAGCAGTTATCAAAGAAACCCATTTATCCAAATCAATAGCATATATAGGAGAACACATACCAGAGAATACAGAGCAAAGGACTTCTCCCACTGGGAATGAGATAGCTGTTCTACCAAGAGAAAGTCCAAGATGTCATCCAAGAGGAAACTCCCTAGAGTCTCTAGTGTAGCAAAGCTGAGGATAGGGACATAGTGGAGAGACTGCCAGCTCCTCTCAAAGGATTTAGCTTCTTCTCAGAGTCTTTTTTTAAAGCAACCTGAGGTAGGGTGGCGTCATCCATCTTCTCTCAAAGCAAGAAGCCAGAAGCCCCCAAAGAGACTGCAAAGACTCAAAGATGAACTCAAAGAGCCTGGCATTCTCCTCTTTCCTATTCCTACTTTCATCTTCAACCAACTCTGTGCCCCATTCCCCTCATGCAGGCATGGGATATTGATCTCCAAGAAGGAAAGAATCTCATACCGATAAGTTCAAGGTCTTGGATTATATGTCCAAAATAGAACTCATTACTTTTACTCCCAACCTACCCCTTTTCTAAATTTCTAAATTTGGAATTCCAATGTCAAATTCCAAAAAATTTCCAAATGTTTCCAAAATTTTTCAGAAAAACTTCCAATTCCAAAAAATGAGTTCTGTTAGCGGTACTAATAACAATGGCTAGCATTTACATTACATTTCAATGTTTGCAAAGTGCCTTACAAATATTATTTCATTTTATTCTTACATGAACTTTAGGAGGTAGGTACCTGACTCAAGGGCCAGAACTCTACACACTGAGCCACCTAGCTGCCTTCAAGCCTATCACTCACCAAGGTTTGAAGCTTTCACCTTAATTTTAACCTTTTATTGTCCCATACCTCTCTTGAAGCAGTCAAGTAATGGAGTAGATAAAGCACTGAGTTCAAATCCAACCTCAGACACTTACTAGCTGTGTAATCCCGAGGCAAGTCATTTAACCTCTACCTGCTTCAGTTGCCTCAACTATAAAATAGGGATAATAGAAGCATCTACCTCCCAGGGTGGTGAGATCAAATGAGATAACATTATTAAAGTGCCTGGCACATAGTAAGTGTTTAATGAATGCTTATTCCCTTCCCTTCATGCCACATACATAATTGGTTGTCAAGTTTTGTCAATTCTGCCTCCATCTTCTCTCCATTACATGGTCACCACCCTTCTCTTCCCTAAACTACTGCACTAACTTCCTCTTCCCCACTCACTCCCCTCTGCCAAAAGACATCAACTTTACTAACAGAAAAGTACTTCCTAATACCATTTGGCTTCCTAAATTATTTTCCTGCCCTGTATCTCTCCTCTCTCTGATCTTTCCTTCACATTTGTCAGTGATTTTCCTAAAGCATAGGTCTGACCTTGATGCTCAAGAGACTGTCTCTTGCCTTTAGAATCAAATACAAACTTCTATCTTTGGCATTGAGCCCTTTCCAACTTGGTTCCAACCTACCATTTCAGCCTCATTATACATTATTCCCCTTCATGTACTCTATGACCCAGCCAAACTGACCTTATCTTTCCTCACACACAATACTCTGTCTCCTACCTCCCTGCCTTTGCACTGGCTGCATACCTCATTCCTGGAATGCATTTCCTTCTTCCCTCTTCCTCCTGGAATTCCTAGTTTTCTTTGAGACTCAGCTAAAGCACTACTTTCTAAATGAAGCTTTTCCTGATTACCCCAGTTGTGCCCCCAAAATCAACTTGTATTTCTTTCATATATACTACATAGGTACGTGATGTTGTCCCCAACAGAATTCAAATTCCTTGAAGGGATGACAGTTTTCCTTTTTGTTTTTGTATCTTCAGTAACTTGTATAGTGTCTTATACAAAGGAAATGCTTAATAAATGCTATGGATTGATTGCAACATTAAGGTGAACTATTATTGGTAATAGTGTTAAAATGCTTAGTAAATGATATTTGGTCTTAAATAATTTTGACTCAGAAGAAGAGATTTGAGGAAACACCTTCCTTTACTAGAGAGGGACCACAGGTATAAAATGTTTTATACTTAACTTTTTCCTTTATTACAAGGGAGGGTTTATTTGGAGGGTTAGGGTATATTCAGAAATGAATGTGATAGGAAGATAAAAAGCATTAATATAACTTGTTTAATTTTTTTAAAAAGATTTTATGTCAAGAAATATAGAGTCAGGGTCAGGAGATCCCCTACTTCAAATTTGCCTCAGGTGATAATTAGCCATGTGTCTATGGGTAAGACAAGTTCAGTTGTTCAATCAAAAAATGTTTATTAAGGGCCTACTATATTCCAGGCACTGTGCTAAAAGCTGGGGATACAAAAAAGGACAAAAGACAGTCCCTGCCCTCTAGGAGTTCATAATCTAACAGATCACTGCTTTGGGTCTCAGTTTCCTCATTTGTACTAATTTGTAATTATACTGGTAGTGGCCATGTCAAAATGTACATATCCTCTTTTGAGGAACTAATGAAAAAATATCTGTAAAGTACAATGTCCTGCTTCTTGTCCTGGCAGGAATCAAATTCTCCTTTGAAGAAATGCAAATTATAACATATTTTATCATATCTATTGGATTGGCTAATATGACAAGAAAAGGAAAATGATGAATGTTAGAGGAGATGGTGGAAAATTGGGACACTAATGGGACACTGATGCACTAATGGTGGAGTTGTGAAGTGATCCAACCATTCTGGAGAATAATTTGAAATTAAGCCCAAAGAGCTATACAATTGTATATATCCTTTGACCCAGCATTACCACGACTAACTCTGCAACCCAAAGAGATCAAAGAAAATGGGAAAAGACCTATGTGTACAAAAATATTTATAGCATTTCTTTTTGTGTTGGCAAAGAACTGGAAATTGAGGAGATGTCTACCAACTGGGGAACGGCTGAACAAGCTGTGGTATAAGAATATGATGGAATACTATTGGGCTGTAAGAAATGAGGAAAACCTGAGAAGATACCATATATGAACTGATACAAAGTGAAACAAGCAGAACTAGGAATACTTTGTACACAGCAACAGTAATATTGTAAGGATGATCAACCGTAAAAGACTTTGTAACTGACCAAGACAAAGACCTAAGACAATTCCAGGGGATCCATGATGAAAAATGCTATCCACCTTAAGAGAGAAAACTGATGAACTCTGAATGTAGATTGAGGCATTCTTTATTTACTGTTTTTATTGTTTTGTTTTATTTTGCAACATAGCTAATATGGAAATATTTTGCATGACTTCACATGTATAATTGATACAAAATTGCTTGCCATCTCAAGGAGAAGGGAGGGGATGATGGGAGGGAAAGAATGTGAAACTCAAAGTTTAAAAAAGATTGTTAAAAATTTTATCCCATGTAATTGAGAAATATTTAACCAAACAAATAGAAATAATTTTTTAAAAAAGGACTCTTTGCACCCCAACGGAAAAGACAACATACAGACAGGCATAGACAAAGGAAAATATGTACAGGGTAAATAGGAAATAATTAACAGAGTGGAGGCAATGCAATTAAGAGGTGTCAGGGTTTTATTTGGGAAGGAAGGCAGTGATTTAGGGGGAAAGATAATAAACATGTTGAGTTTAACATGTTTCTGTCTCTGTCTCTGTGTCTACCTCTTGGTCCGTCGGTTTCTGGGTCCACTCTCTCTTCCCTGCCCGATGCCCCATGGAACCGTCCACACGCCACCACCCCTTCCCATCCTTCCCAGCCCAAATGGAACATTCTAGCCGAGCCTCGCCTCGCCTCGCCGGCCCGGTGTTCTTGGCCACGTGATCCCCAGCCTGTTGCCCCGAGCGGCGGGAGGCGGTTTGTTTCCAAACCCCGGACTCTCCCACTCGCAGCTCGGGCCGGGAGCGGGGGCGCACGACGGGTGGCCCAGCTCCCCCGCCCGTGCCTGGCCGGCTTTTCGAGCGCCGTTCCCCCCTTGGGCGGCGGGCCGGGGGCGCGATGGTGCGGTCCGGTCTCCTGGCACCCGCGCGGGGCGCTCGCGGGGCAGAAGCAGCTTCAGCGTCGGGGCAGGTGGCCGTAGTGGGGTGGAGGTGAGGGCCGGCGGCCGCGGGGAAGCGAGGAATGAGGAGTCACGAGGGGGCCTTCGGGGAGGCCGAGGGAGGAAACTGAGGCCCCGAGGGCGGGCGACTTGTGTGGACTCAGCCGGTGGGCCGGGCTGGGGGAGCTGGAGCGTGGGGCGGCCCCCAGACTCGCAGAGGCCGTGACTCCCGGCCGTCTGTGATACGCGAGGCCCAGAGTCACCGAACCTCCTGGGCCTCAGTTTCCTCACCTGTGAAAGGAAGGGGTCGGGCTCGGGGACCCCCGAGGCCCCTTCCGCCTCTGGGCTGGCTTTATTCAGCTTCTTTCTGGGCGGTTGGGGGTGGGAATGCCGACCCCCCGGGTTGGAAATTGGAGAGAGTAGCCCTTCTGCGGCTGTCGGAAAGCATCCTCCCTCCCCTGTTCTCTCCGTCCCCAGATAACACCGTTAGGATGCCGGACGTCCAGAAAAGCGATGCGCAGGATGAGTCCACGAAAGCCCAGAGCGGGGCCTGTCCTGCCGCGGAGCCGGACCAACAGCAGGACAGCAGCGGCGGCTGCGCAGATCAGCCTGTCTGTATGTCCAGGATTTCTGTCCGTCACAAGAGGTTTCTTGGTCTGGGCACTGGCTCTTAGTGACGAGGTTATGAGGGAAAGGGCCGCCCGTGCCATTCGCCACTTCCACCCGGCAGCTTTTTTCTTTCCTCTTCCCTGGTTTTCCTTTATTTTATCCCCATTTTCCTTTTTCCCTCTTAATCCTTTTTCCTAGCATGATTATTTCAATGCTTATTGATAAGTAGTACAGATCTGAAAAGTGTCGATCATCTTTTCTAGAGAAAAAGGTAACCTGTAATTATTTGAGGTTGATAGTCCAATACAGTTGATTCAGAGCTCAGAAAATATTCCCTTCTCTCCAAAATCTAGAATCTTTCATTATTGTAGTAGATTTGAAAAAACTATGAGGATAAAAATATCTTGTACCATTCTCTGAATGGAGTATCTCTAATAACTGTTTAGTTGAGATAAGAACTAACAGTGTCAGTGGATGCTCAGGCTAGCCCTGTGACACTTCGTTGCTCATCTATATAATATACACAGATTTTTATCTAAATGTCGTTGAGCCTGTTAGGCCCTTCTGTGCCTTTCCACATAGAGATGAAAGGCATTTGGTATTTTGTTTTGACAGGTTAAACCTTCTCCACATGAAAGAGAACATCTTCCTTTTGTGTGATGGTTTGCTAGATGGTCCCTTCCAACTTTCAAATTCAGTGACTCTATGGTCTGCCTGTCAGGTTTGCCAACTGTATCAAATGCCTGAACCTGAGCTAAAATTTTAAAGACTTGAGAAAATCAAGCTTAAATCCATGAGATTGTAAAGGTATTCATTGTCCCCTAGAGGAGTTGAATGATTATACTTCCATTTCTTTTGTGGCCACTTGGTGTCACTGCTAGATCACAGAAAACAACCAATTCAGCATTTATTAGGTTGTGGGGCTCTTAAATATCCATAACAGTCCTGGTTTTCCAAAAAGCTTGGCTAGAAATTGGCTTTCTAAATTGACCCACTAAAGCAAATCGCTATTTAAAGGAATGTGATGGTGAATCCTCATATAAAAACAAATGCTATTTTTATAAAACTCACCAAGTTGTTTTTTTTTTTTTTAATTTTCCATTAAATTCAAATGTTTTAATTTTGGGTTTGCTTAATACCTGACTATCTTAATGGGTGAGCATTTTCTTATTATAGGATAATAAGTGATTAAGAATGAAGGTTAGTATTGTCACATTAGTGAGAAGTTATTTTTAGCTACTTTTTTCCCATAAAAATTAGACTACTACATAAATGGAAATTAGTAACCTACAAGACTTCAAAAGGTCCAGCAGGCTATTCATGAGGTAGGAGGAAACCTCTAGTACCCTCTCCAGAGGAAAAAGGAAAGAAAAAATTACTTGTAAATTTTTTTTTTAATTTTTCCCCAATTACATATAAAAATAATTTTTAACATTTTTTTAAAGTTTTGTGTTTCGAATCCTCCTTTTTTCCCACCCCTTCCTGCTCCTTGAGAAGACAAGCAATTTAATAGAAATTATACATGCACAGTCACATAAAACATATTTCCATATTAGCCATGTTGCACAGGAAAAGACAGACCAAAAAGAGAAAAAGGAAACTGAGAAAAATAAAGTAAAAAAGTATGCTTCAATCTGCATTCAGATTCCATCATTTCTTTCCCAGAAAGTAAGTCTTTCAGAATTGTCTTAGACTGTATTGTTGTATTGCTGAGAATAGCCAGGTCATTCACAGTTGATGATAATGCTGTTACTGTATACACTGTTCTCTTGATTTGGCTCATTTCACTTTAGTCCAGGTTGGGTTTTTTTTTATTATTATCATCTTGCTCATCATTTCTTATAGCACAATAGTATTTCATCACAATTCATGCACCAGAGCTTGTCCAGCCATTTCTCAATTTGTGGATATCCCCTCACTTCTCACTTCCAGTTCTTTGCTACTACAAAAAAGAAATGCTGTAAATATTTTTTGTACATCTAGGTCCTTTTCCTTTTTTCTTTGATTTCTTTGGAATACAGACTTTGTAGTGGTATTGCTGGGTCAAAAGGTGTGCAGTTATAAAAGAGTTTATAACTCTTTGGGTTACTTCTTAATTGTTCTCCAGAATGGTTGGATTGGTTCATAATTTCACCAGTAGTGCATTAGCGTCTCAATTTTTCCTCAACTCCTCCTCTCCTGACGTTTGTAATTGTCCTTTTCTGCCATTTTAGCATTCTGATGGGTGTGAGTTAGTACTTCAGAATTGTTTTAATTTGTATTTCTCTAATCAGTACTGATTTAGACCATTTTTTATATGACTAGAGACCACTTTCATTTCTTCTTCTGAAAACTGCCTATTTACATCCTTTCACCAATTACCAGTTGAGGAATGACTCGTATTCTTATTGACTCAGTTCTCTATATATTTGAGAAATCAGAACTTCATCAGCGAAACTTGCTATGAAATTTCTCTGCAGTTTTCTGCTTTCCTTCTAATCTTGACTACATTGGATTTGTTTGTGTAAAAACTTCTTTATTTTATATAATCAAAATTATCCATTTTACATGCCATAATGCTCTCCGTCTCTCATTTGGTCATAAATTTTTCCTTTATTCATAGATTAGACAGGTGAAATATTCCATGATCCCCTAATTTGTTTATATTACCTTCTGCATCTAAATCATGTACCCATTTTGACCTTATAGAGTATATGCTAATGAGATGTTGGTCTATGTCTGTTTTCTGCCAATTTGCTTTCCAGTTTTTCTAGCAATTTTTTCAGATGTTGAGTTCTTACCCCCAGAGCTTGGATCTTTGGGTTTATCAAACTTTAGAAGACTGTGGTCATTTACTACTATGTATTGTATACCCAATCTCTTCTACTAGTCTGCTGCTCTATTTCTTAGCCAGTACCAGACTATTTTGATTATTACCACTTTGTATACGGTTTGACATCTGTTACTGCTAGGCCACTTGCCTTCACATTTTTTTTTATTGATTCCCTTGATATTCTTGACCTTTTGTCCTTTGTCTATAGTTTATTCAGTGTTCGGTGGAATTCACTTGTGAATTCATGTGGCCGTGGAGATTTTTTTTGTTAGGGAGCTCATCAATGGCTTGTTCCATTTCTTTTTCTAAGATAGAGTTATTGTTTCCTCTTCTGTTAATGTAGGCAGTTTATATTCTTGTAAATATTAATCTGTTTCACTCAGATTGTTAGATTTATTGGCATATTACTGGGCAAAATAGGTCCTTTATGATTACTTTAATTTCCTCTTTGTTGGTGGTGAATTTAGCTTCTTCATTTTTGATGCTGATAATTTAGTTTTCCTCATCTTTTAAAACAAATTAATAATGGATTTACCTATTTTATTGTTGTTTTTTCCCATAAAATCAGCTTTTTTTCGGTTAAGTGATTTTTTTTACTTTGTTTTATTAATCTCTCTTTGGATTTTCAGGATTTCCCATTTGGTGTTTAATTGGGAATTATTACTTTGCTCTTTCTCTAGTCTCTTTAATTGCATGCCCGATTCATTGATCTGCTCTTTCTCTGTCTCATTGATGTAAGCATTTAGAGATATAAAATTTCTCCTAAGTGATGCTTTGGCAGCCTTCCATAAATTTTGGTATGTTGTCCCATTGTTGTTGTTCTGTTTAAAGAAATTGATTGTTTCTGATTTGTTCTTTGACCCACTCATTCTTTAGGATTATATTTAGTTTCCAGTTAATTCTTAATCTATATTTCCATGGCCCTTTATTGAACATAATTTTATTGCATTCTGCTCTGGAAAGTATGCATTTAATATTTCTGCTTTCTGCATGTGATTGTGAGGTTATTGTTGGTGGTGGTGGTGGTGGTGGGTGGGTGGGTGGATAGAGGTGTATGTGTGTGTTTGTGTATGTGTAGGTGCCATGTACTGCTGAGAAAAAGGTATATTCTTTTCCATTCCCATTCCTTTTTCTATCATTTTCTAAATTTTTTAATTTCTAAATTTTCTAATTCAAAATTTCTAAATTCAAATATAAATTCAAATTTTCTAAAATTCTGTTCATCTCCTTAACTACTTTTTGGTTTATTTTTTGGTTAGATTTATCTATTTCTGAGAGGAGAAAGCTGAGGTCCTCCACTAATATAGTTTTACTGTTTATTTAACTTTTTCTTTAAGAATTTTAATGCTGTACCATTTGGTGCATATATATGTTAGGACTGATATTATTTCATTGTCTATAGTACCTTTTAGCAAATGTAGTTTCCCTGATTATCTCTTAATTGGATCTGTTTTTGTATTGTTAGAGAGATCATGATTGCTACCCTTGCTTTTTTTTTTACAACAGTTGGAGCATGTTAAATTCTGTTCTAGCCCCTTACCTTTATTCTGTGAGTGTTGCTCTGCTTTGAGTGTATTTCTTACAACATATTTTAAGATTCTAGTTTTTAAGCTGTCTGCTTTCATTTTATGAGTGAGTTCATCCCATTTACAGCTAAGATTACTGTGTATTTCCCACCATCCTATTTTTCCAAACCCTGTTTATCTTTCTCTATCTCTTCTTTTATCTTGTCCCTCCTCAGAAGTCTGTTTTGCTTCTGACCACCACCTTCCCCAATCCATCCTCCCTTCTATCATTTCCCTCTCCTCTTATTCCCTTCCTCTCTTCTTCCCTGTAGGGAAAGATAGATTCCTATACTGAGTGTGTATGTTTCTCCTCCTTTGAACCAATTCTAGTAAGAGTAAGGTTCAAGCATTGTCTGCCACCCCCCATTCTTCTCCTCCACTGTAAAAGCTCTTTGTTTTGCACCTTTCTTATGTGAGATAATTTACCCTGAATTCTATGTTTCTCTTCCCTCTTCTTCCACTTCATCTCTCACACCTTGATTTTAGTTTTTTTAAAATCATCCTATCATAGTCAACTCACACCTGTTCCCTCCATATATGCATATTACTTTTATCTGCTACTACTATCCTTTATGTAATGATAAAGTTCTTAGGGAGTTTCAAGTATCTCATCTTCTTATGTAGGAAAATAAACCGTTTAACCTTATTGAATACCTTATGATTTCTTTCCTGTTTACATTTTTATGTGTCTCTTAAGTTATATATTTGAAAGTCAGATTTTCTATTTAGCCGTGGTTTTTTCATCAGGAATGTTTGAAAGTCCTCTATTTCATTAAATATTCCTTTTTCCCTCTCAAGAATTATATTCTGTTTTTCTGGTTAGATGATTCTTGGTTGTAATCCTAGCTCCTTTGCCCTCTGAAATATCACAGTCCAAGTCTCTGCTCCATTAATATAGGAGCTGCTAAATCTTGTGTTATCCTGACTGTGAGTCAACAATATATGAATTATTCATCTGGCTGCTTGCAATATTTTGTCCTTGATCTGGGAGCTCTGGAATTTGGCTGTAATATTCCTGGGAGTTTTTTCTTTGGAATCTCAGGAAGTAATTGGTGGTCCTTCAATTTCTATTTTTTTCCTCTAGTTCTGAGATATCAGAACAGTTTCCCTTGACAATTTTTTGAAAGATAGTGTTTAGGCTCTTTTTTTGATCGTGGTTTTCAAGGTAGTTCAATGTTTTTTAAATTATCTCTCCAGGATATATTTTCCAGATCAATTGTTTTTTCCAATGAGATAGTTTACATTTTTTCTATTTTTTCATTGTTTTGACTTTGTTTTAATTATTTCTTGATGTTTAATGGAGTCATTAGCTTCCATTTGTCCAGTTCTGATTTTTAAAGAATTACTTTCTTCAGTTAGCCTTTGTATCTTTCTTTCCCCGTGGCCACTCCTCTTTTTTTAGTTCTTCTCTTCAGTGGATTTTTTTTGCCTTTTTTACAACTTGGCCAATTTTTTAAGGCATTATTTTCTTCTCTTTTTTGTGCCTTCTTTATCAAAGTGTTGACTCTCTTCATAGTTTTCTTGCATCACTGTCATTTCTTTCCCTTGTTTTTCCTCTGACTCTCTCATTTGATTTTTAAAATCCTTTTTGAGCTCTTCCAGGTATTCTTTTTGGGGGAAGAGGGCAGGGGTCTGTGACCATTTCACATTTTTCTGTTTTCTTTGGAGTTTTTGTTTTGGTCTTCCCTGTCAGCACTGTAGTTTTTATGGCCAAGTTCTTTTTTGTTTGTTTACTGGCTCATTTTTCCAGTCTATTTCTTGACTTTTAACTTTATGTTAAGGCTGGGTTGTACTGTAGGTGGAGGGGACACTCTCCCAAGCTTCAGGTTTTGAATTCTGCTGTTTTCAGAGTTAGTTCTGGGGGTGTCTATAGGTTTTCATTTCTTAAGAAGAGGTATGATCACTGCTCTTTGGGCCTCTGCTCTGGGCTGTGAATGACCACAAGCATTCTTCTCCACCTTGGAACTATGACCAGGGCCCTGTACTCCCGGGGCCTCAGGAGCTAAAGAGGTAGTACTCCTCCTCATCCTGGGACCGTGATTCACACTGCATATTGGCAGTATGAAAGAATTCTGCACCTGCTACCAGCAAAGGGTTCCCTGTAATCTTCTGACCAGTTGTCCCAAAGCTGCTTTTGCTGCTGCTGAATTGATTCCATGTCCTGTGCTGCACAGTCTGTGCTGGGCTCCAGGTCTGACCACTACCCCACTGATAGAGACCTTTCCCACCAACTTCCTAAGTTGTTCTGGGCTTAAAAATTGTTTTACCCTTGGTTCTGTCTTTATAGAATTCGGTTTGAGTTGTTATTTTAAAGTTGTTTGGAGGGGAATTTGGGGGAACTTATGGGAGTCTCTGTCTTTACTCTGCCTCCTTGGTTCAATCTACCCCCAACCCTTTCTTGAATAGAAATCAACTACACTATTTCCAACAGGTAATTATCCAACCTTCTTTGAAGACTTCTTGTGAAGGGGAACCCACCACTTCCTGGAGCAACTGTTTGTACTTTTGGACAGCCCTGTTTGTCAGGAAGGGTTCTCTTTTTCTCTCCCTCCCTCCTTCCCTTCCCATTCTCTCCTTCTGTCTCTCTCCCATCCTTGCCTTTTTATGACATTGACTTTTTTCTCCTACATGTTTTATTTCTCCTCCTCGGTCTTTTTGTCCAGATCTTCATCCTTGTCCAGCCCCTTAAGTGTCTTTAATACCTGAGCCTCTGTCCTGGGCCCTTTTTTTCTTTATACACCCCCTTTCTTAATTTTTTCATCTAGGGGGGTTTATTTTCATGTCTTGGGAGATGATTCCTCAATTAAAATATCCAGCTTTCAGGCCTCTCCTATATCACCAATAAATAGCCATGGATATTTTCATGGAAGTCCTGTAGGTATCAATCTCAACATGTTAAAAACAGAAATCATCTTTCCCCCTGACATCCACCTCTCTTTCTAACCTTCCCTCTTTAGAAAGCACCACTTTCCTGGTTACCCAGGTTTTCAATGTCAGGAACACCCCTGACTCATCATTCTCCCTCATCCCCATATTCAGTCAGTTACCGGATCTTGTTGATTCTTCTTCCACAGCATCCCTTTTATCATCCCCTTCTCTTTGCTCACAGGGTCTTCAAATCCTCTTGCGTGGACTAGTGCAGTAGCCTCCCAGTTGGACTCCCTGTTTCTGGGTTTTTTCATCCACACAGTTGCCAAAATCATCTTTCTAAATCATGGATCTGACTATGTTATTTCTCCCTCTCTCAAGAATCTTTAGTGACTCCCAGTCACGTCTAGGATTCTTCAGGTTCCAGGCTTAATATGAATGATTCTCCTTCATGTGTTCTACACAGTCTGGCCCCCTTACTGTTCTCTGAACTCTGCCTCTGGGGACAGGCTATTCCCCCAGCCTGGCATGCACTTCCATCTCATCTCTGCCTCTTAGAATGCCAAATTCCTTCACAATCACTGTTCCTGATCTTCTTGGCTGTTAGTGATCTCTCCCTGCTCCTCAAATTACAATATTTATCTACTTAGGTAGTTACTTGCATCTCCTCAGCATGTGAGCTTCTTGAGAACAGGACTGTTTTGTTTTTGTATCCCCAGTGCCTGGCACACACAGTGCTTGACTAGTGGTAGGTACTAGATAAATTCTTGTTGGATTGGATCAGATTTTCTTTGTGCCTAAATCTACTTCTGCCTTTTCTGCCCATTATTCCTAGTTGTTATGTTCTGGGCTCAGCAGAGCAAGGTTAATTGGCTTCTAGATGGTAACCCTAGACAGACTCAAAGAGAACTATCACATATACTCCAAGTCTTCTCTTCTCCGGGACAAACTTCCTAAGTCCCTTCATCTGATACTTCCAGTCCCTCTCCCAGCCTACTCAAGTTCTCTTCCTAAATGTGGCACCCAGAAAAGAACACAATATCGCTGATTTGAGCCAGGGCTGAGTGCAATGGGACTCTCACCTACCTTTCTCTGGATACCACACCTCTCCATCAATGCAGCCCATGATTGGAGCTGTTTTTTGGTCACCATGTAACACTGCTGACTTTGAGTTTACAGGCCACTAAATCCCTTGATCTTTTTCAGATTTGCTTTTCTCTCATGCCTGTTCTCATCCTGCATTGATGAAGTTAATTTTTTTGATCCAAGTGTAGGCTGCTATATTTATCCTTATTAAATTCAATCTACCAGACATTTTGTGCCTGACACATGCAAAACAAATATAAAATAATGCCTGTCTCAGGGAGTTTACATTTTAATGGAGGTGGGTCTTGTATACAATGTGTATATAGTTGTGGAAATACAAAGTAATTTCAAGAGGAAAGGATTCCTAAAAACTGGAGAAATGATGAATACATTCAGGTAGGCATTGTTATCTGAGCAGAGCCTTGCAGGAAGTGAAGAATTTCAAAGGGAAGGTGAGGGCAAAGTACATTCCAAGGATGGGGGACAACCTGTGCAAAGGCATAGAGAAAGACGCAGTGCAATTTCAGTGTTGGAGAATAGCTAAGTAAGGCAGTTTGTAACATAAAATACATGGAGGCAAAGTAATAGGAAATAATTCTGGAAAGATACACAAGGGCCAGATTGTGGAGGGCTTTAAATGCTGGAATGGGGAATGTGTATTTTATTCTAAATGCAATTAGGGAGGAACTTAAGATTTTTGAAAAGGAGAGTAAGATAAGTTGCATTTGTGGTGTCATAGGCATATTAATTTGGCTGCTGTGTGAAATTGGATTGGAGAGGGAAATAGATTAGGAGCTAAGAGGATTGTGTAGAGAAGGTTGTTGCTAGACGTGATTAGGGCCTACATCAAAGTTGTGGCTGTGTGTATGGAGAGAAGGAGATGGATGTCCAAGAGGTTATGTAGGCAGAATATAGGAATGTTTGGGACAAACGATGGGTCTGGGGACAAATGAATCCTTATATGGCAGTGTAATAAGCAGTGATTTGGAACCAGAGGGCCCGGGTTCAAACATTACCACACTTACTACCCTATATGATTGGGGCATGTCACTTAATGTCCCTGTGCCTCACTTTCCCCATTTATAAAATGAAGGGGTTGTATCATAATGGTCTGTAAGACCTTGCCTGAGCTCTAAAGTTCTATGAGCCTGTATTTCGAATTGAAATGCTGATCGAACTGGGACATCCAGGTCTAGATGTCTAATAGGGAGAAGCAGCACCGAAGTTCAGTGGAAACATGAAGACCATATAAAGAAGTAAATAAATGAGCAAGTAAAAAAATATGCAGTAATATACATACGTGTTTATGTACACACATGCACACGCACACATGATGTGTGTGTATGTGTCCCTCCTCTGTCCAGAGAGACATTTCTTGTAGTAAAGAATAGAAAAAGAGAAAAAAAACTCGTGAAGCAAAACTCAAGAGGTATCCTGTGGGAAGGGCATACCTGTGCAGTCTTGGGCAAGGCACTCAATTTCTCTGGGCCTCTATTTCCTTACTATAGAGTGTGGGGGAGGGGTTAGACAAGCTGTGAGGTTTCTTCTAGCTCTAAAATCTAACCAATGAACCAATAAATCAAATCTGATAGCATATACAGTGTCGCATGTTCAGGGTGCCTTTCTGCAGAGAAAGGGTAGAAGAATATTTTTCTCATCTCTTCATCAAAGCCAGGCTTAAACATTACAATTATATGGTGTCAGACTCTTTTGTTTTTATAGGGGATAGATGTCTGTGAATAAAGAGTTGACCTTGGAGCCAGGGAGACTGATATCCAAGTCCTACCTCTGATACATGCTGGCTGTATAACCCTAGACAGGTCACTTAATTTCTTGGTGCTGTAGGCTAGGGCTTCTTAAACTTTTTCTCCTCATGACCCCTTCAGCACTTCTTAAGCTGTGGGTCAAGATCACAGTTTAAAAAGCGCCCTGAGTAGTCAACTCTTTAAGACTAATTTGCCGAGGAGGGGCCAACTTGCATTGACAGAGGTCTAGTTCCTATCCATAGCTCTATCCCTTATCATTTACATTGTTGTAGTTATATGTGTAGTTTTCATGGTGCTGCTTTGCCTCCCTTTGCATTAGTTCATACAAAAGTTCTCATGTTTTTCTGATTTCTTGATACTTATTATTTCTTTCCTTTAGATTCATGTACCTTTTTTTTTTAGCCATTCCCATATGATGGGCATCTACTTTGCTCCTGGTTCTCTGCCACCATAAAAATCTCATTCTTTCAATGATCATATTTAGGTCATAGATTTAGAACTGGAAGGGACTTTAGAAGTCAAATTAGCGGAAGAGGCTGAGGCGCAGAGTTCGAACTTGTCCATTGTCACCCAGGATTTAACCTTAGGGCCTTTGGATCAGACCCAAATCCAGCCCTTTTTCATCTTTACTACATTGGCTCAGTAATCACATCAATATCTGAGTGACAAATTGAGAATTGTGTCAAGACATGCTATTGGTTCTGAGTGGAACAAGTGTCTCTGCATGGCTTCCTGTGCCATATAATTTCATACAATGAAATAACCCTTTTCTAGTTGCCTACTGTGTGCAGAGCATGGACTTAGCATTAGCAGAGAGATAAGAAGGTTGAATGATCCCTACCCATAGCAGAGCTTAAAAGTCCAGTGAGGAGATGTGACACGCAGAGATAACCATAAAGGAAAATAATGCATAATGATATTAACAGGATGAAAATGTTTTAGGTGCAGTCCTATACAGAAAAATTATCACTGATGGGAGAATCAGGAAAGGCTTAATAGATGAAATGATATTTAATTTGGAATTTAAAGGCTATATGGGAATCCACCAAGCATAGAGGTAGGAGAAGCTATTTCAGCCATTTCCAGCTTAAGTCTTTCCTAAAATGCCATGTCTGGAACTGAACAGAACACTTCAAATGTGGTCTGAACAAAGCAAGTGGAGCACACTTTGTTCTTCAGTGGTCTGACTCTTTGTGACCCCACTTGGAGTTTTCTTGGCAAAGATAAGTTTGCCATTTCCTTCTGCAGCTCATTTGGTTATTCACCCTTGGTTTTTGAAGAAGACTGATGACATCACAGTGAGTGATGTCTGAACTTGTATGTGAATTGGGTTAAGTGAGGTGGAGTTATGCAAACTGTTGGCCTCACTGTCTCTTCCAGAGTCATCAAAGTCCGGTGGCAAAACCAAAGTCAGGACAGCTGGCGATGGCCCAGGAGGCAGTAGATGATCTTGGCATCCTCGATGTCTTACCAAGTTCTAAGTACTCCCCAACACCTGCTTTAGCCGCCTTCATGGCCTTTGCAACCAATTGTTTTCATCCACCCATTCTACTGGGAGAAGTCTTTATATGTTTGGGGTAGGCATCCTCCTAATTCACCCATGGGTTTAAAAAGTCTTTTGGCTACTCTCAACCTGGTTTTTAGCCAGTCTGCTGGGATGGTTTACCAGGCTGTGGCCGCTGCATATATTATATATAGCTTCCTGGAGCCACAGATGAAGAAACTGAGGACACAGGGTTACGTGACTTGCCCAGGGTCACACAGCTAGGAAGTGTCTGAGGCCAGATTTGAGCTCAGGAATATGTGCTTCTCAACACAACCAAGGATGACTGGGTTTTTTGGTCACCAAAATTTATTGCCCAGATCTTCGTAGGATACATTGTTGAGCCATACCTCCTCCATTCTCTGTGAAGTTTATTTTTTAAAGCCCTTCCTCCCTAACCCTCAACCTACTCCTGATTTCCCTTTTTCTGTTACTACCTATTGCCCCAGTGTCCATGTCCTTAACCTCGGTTACCTTTACCTCTTTATCCCATCCTACCCTCCCATCTGTCTCTGCTCCATTGTCACAAACACTTTATTTCAGGCCCCCTTTAATACCATCTAGATAACCTATATTGCCTTCACAGAGTTTTTCCACCTCTATCCTCTCTCCCCTCCAATTCATTCTTCATGTCATTGATGAAGATACTCCTTAGGAATAGCTATGGTTGTGTTTTTTCCTTCACTTAAGAGCTTCATTTTTAAGCCATTGTCAGTGATACCTGAAAAATTGAAAAACAGGAGAGGAGTGCTACATAATCGGAGAAGAGAGAGTATTCTAGAGGTGAGATAATGGAGTCTGTGAAGTATAGACCAATGAGTTTGCCCTTCAATTCTGGACAAATTCCTAAAAGTCTTAAATATATGATTAGGAATATTTAGTGAATATTTAGAAAAGGAAGCAGTGATCACAAAGAGCTAGCATTGAATTACCTAGAACAGATCATACCAGACTAACTTCATTTTCTCTTTTGACAGGATTACTAGACTGGTAGCTCAGGGAAATGGTAGATATAATTGACTTAGATTTTAGCAAAGCTTCCTCAACCCTGCAGCCACCATCCAGGGGAGAAGGGGGCCCACCATCTTTGTCTTATCATTACCAGCTGCTACCAACTGAGCAGGCAAGCCAGCCTTACCTGATGCAGCAAGGCATCCTGTGGGGAGTGGCATTTGCCAAGTGAGTTCAGCCACTATCACCACATCCTTTGATTGTGGTAGAGCTCAGGACTCAGAGCTCAGGAGCCCAGAAATTGTGGTACCCATTTCTCCCTCTCCTTACCCCTCCCCCCTGGTCCTCAACCACCACTTGTAACCTGGTCCCCTAGCTATTATAGAAGGGAGAAACTGTTGTGGATATGTGGTCTGAAGCTGCCTCTGCAGGTACAGCAGCCTGTGCCCACCCACCTCCTTCAGAGCTTTAACCTCACTCCCAAAGTCCTTGGCATTGTTGTCATTCAACATCAGAAACACATGTAGCTTTATAAATGGAAATGACATTAAATGCCATACACTTTTCATTTGACCGGAAGCTGATGCCTCATATGTTTTATTTCTGGCTTTTAGAACTTGAGTTCCTTAAGGGCAGGGGCTCTTAATCTTCTATTTATATCCCTAGCACTTAGCAAAGTGCTTGATAAGTGCTTTTTCATTCACATGTTCATAAAGTCTATCATCAGGTAGAAAAGAGGAAAACAGTAAACATACTCAAAACTGGTTAAATTGCTAGACCCTAACAGTAGTCACTAACGCTCTGATATCATGAAAGGTGATATCCAGGGAGTGCCTCAAGGCTCTGCCCTTGGTCCTCTGCTGTTTGGCATTTTTAGCAATGACTCAGCATTGGTGATAATACTGAAGTCTAATTTTCTGATGACATATAGTTGGGAGAGATAGCTGACACATTGGATGACAAATTAGAACAGTGTGCCAAATTTAATAATCTAATGTAATTGGGATAAATAGAAAGTCTTACATTTGGGTTTTAAAAAAAAGTACAAGTAGCAACCAGTTGTATATAGTACAAGATGCAAGTGGCCAACAAACTCAACAGGAGTTAATAGTGCTGGTGCTAGTCCCACTATTTAGTCATTTTTTAGTTGTGTCAACTCTTTGTGACCTCATTTGGGGTTTTCTTGGTAAAGGTACTGGAGTGGTTTGCCGTTTCCTTCTCCAGCTCATTTTGCAGACAAGGAAACTGAGGCAAACAGGGTTGAGGAATTTGCTCAGGGTCAGATAGCTAGTAATTATCTGAGGCTGGATTTGAATTCATGAAGATGAATCTTCCTGAGTCTAGGCCCAGCACTCTATCCATTGCACCACCTTGCACCCTAGTCCCACTGTACTCTAAGAGCATATCTGGAATTTTGTCTTCAGTTCTAGGAACTGCATTTTGAGAAGGATGGTACTGGAGAATATTCAGAGGTGGGCACTTACGATGATGAAGCAATGCCTCAGGTTCTTCCCATATGAGAATCAGCTGAGGGAACTGTGGAGGTTTAATTCAGAGAAGACTTGGGGGCATATGCACGCTGTATTCCAATCTTCTCATATTTAAAGGACTGTTACCTGGAAAAAAGTATTAGACTTAATCAGCTTGACCCCAGGGGGCAGAACTAAGAATAAGGGAAAGTTGCAAAGAGACAAATTTAAGTTTGATGTAAGCAAAACTTCCTAACAGAGCTAGCTATCCAATATCAGAATGGGCAGCAATTAGACTAATCAGCACATGGTGCGTACTATATGCTAGAAACTGTTAAGCTCTGGGTATATGGAGAATACTAAACCACAAAAACCCTGCTCTTAAGGAGCTTACCTAATAAAGGAGAGAAAGGTGAATAAATAGTACGTAAAGACATGAACAGAAAAGGAGGAGGTGACAGAGGCTGGGGAGGAGTGGGAAGGCTCCTTTAGAAAATGGCAACTGAACCTTTGAGTGGGTGATGAGGGCCTGAACTGCTCTAGGTGAGGGCTGTGCAAATGAAGAAAGAGATGGGAAGATAAAAACGAGATTTGTCAACAAATTGACTGTGAGGGACATAAGAGTGAGGAGGTAAGGTTGTAAAGCTGCGAGAGACTGGGAAGATAAGTTCTGAAAAGGGTGTTTGGGGACAGATAATGTTTTGGACATGTTAAGTTTGAAATGTCCACTGAACTTCAGAAGAGAAGAGGGCCTTCTCTTCAGTCGTTTCAGTTGTTTCTGACTCTGTGACTCCAAACTGCTGGAGGAGTTTGCCATTTCCTTCTTCAGAGAGGCCTGGGGCCCCACAGTTAGGAAGAATGACAAGGAGGAGGATCTGGCAAGGAAGAGAGAGAGCAAGGCTATTAAAAACCAGGGAAGAGAGAGTATCCAGAAGGAGAAGGTAATAAACAATCTTGGATCATTTCTTAGTGGAGAGATTGGGTGAACAAGTCTGGTATGTGGTAGAAGTGGCTATGTCAGATGTAGGTTGGAAAAGAGAGCCTCTGAGGTCCTTTTCAGCTCTGAAATTTTGTGAACTTTCCATCCTCTAATGTTTATCTCGGCAAAGGGGTAAGAAAGAGGGATGCACTGGGAGAAGGAGGAAAGGAGAGAGAATGGGGAAAATCTCACATAAAAGAGTGGTGCAAGGAAGAGCTGTTACACAGGAGGGGAAAATGTGGGGATGGTAGGCAGGTTGGCGGTCAGTGATTGAACCTCACCATCACTGGAATTGGTTCAAAGAAGGAAGAATATTTATATACAGTTGTGTATGGAAATGCTAACTTACCCAGTAGGGAAAGAAGAGAGGAATGGTGTATTAAGGGAGGCAGTGGTTGGAGCCGAATAGTTTTTTGAGAAGAAATGGAATAAAAAGACAAGAAAAAGCTGAAGAAAATGGGATGGAGGGAAATAGACAGTAATCATCACCGTGTGTGTGAATGGGGTGAGATCACCTGTAAGGAGGAAGTGGCTAACCATGGATTTGAAACTATCATCCAGCAATATGTTGTTTACAAGAGACTCACGTGTAATAGGAAGATACACTCAAAATAAAGGGCTGCAGCAGAACCTAATATGCTTCAAGGGAGTTTTAAAAAACCAGGAATAGCAATCATGATCTTAGAAAAAGCCAAAGCAAAATTAGATCTAATTAAGGGACAATCAAGGAAACTACGTTTTGCTAACAGATGCCATAGACAATGAAGTCCTATCAACAAGAATTTACGAGGTTTCTCTGATAAAGGCCTTCTTTCTCAGATATATACTGAGTATGGAACTGAGTTAAGTTTACAAAAATAAGAGCCATTTCCCAATTGATAAATGGTCAACGAAAATGAACAGACAAGTTTTCAGAAGAGGAAATAAAAGCCATTTATGGTTCTATGAAAAAAATTACTTAAATCACTATTTTAGTTTCTAATATTTTATTTTTGCCCAATTAAACATAAAAAAATTTTTCAATCATTATCAATCATCTTTGTAAGATTTTGAGCTTCAAATTTTTCTTCCCTTTCCCTTTCTTCCCTCCTCCCCAAGACGACCACTGGTTATTTTTAAAATTTTTGAGTTCCAAATTCTTTCTCTCCTTCCTGCCATCCCTCTCCTTGAGAAGGCAAGCAATTTGAAATAGATTATACAAGTGCAGTCATGTAAAACATTTCTATATTAGCACAAGAGATTTTTTTTAAAAAATATGCTTCAAATCTGCATTCAGACTCCATCAGTTCTTTCTCTGGAGGTGGATAGCATTTTAAGTCCCTCAGAATTATCTTGGATCATTGTATTACTGAGGATAACTTAAGTTATTAATAGTTGATCATCATACATTGGTGCTATTATTATGTACACTGTTCTTGTTGGTTTTGCTCACTTCATTTGGCAGGAGTTCTTAGAAGCCTTTCCAAGTTTTTCTGAAAGCATTGTGCTCATTCTTTCTTAGAGCACAATAGTATTTCATCACAAGCATACTAACAACTTGTTCAGCCATTCTCTAATTGATAGGTGTCCCCTCAATTTCCAATTTTTTACTGTGATGAAAAGAACTACTGTGAATATTTTTTGTACACATAGGTCCTTTTCCTTTTTTAAATTTCTTTGGAATACAAACCTAGTAGTAATATTGCTAAATCAAAGGGTATGTTTTATAATCCTTTGGATATAGTTCCAAATTCTTCTCTAGAATGGTTGAACTTGTTCACAACTCCACCAATGATACATTAGTGTCCAGATTTTCCCACATCCCCTCTAACCATTTGTCATTTTCCTTCCCTATCGTATTAGCCAATCTGATAGGTATGAAGTGGTATCTCAGAGTTGTTCTAGTTTGCATTTCTCTAATTAATCTAATAATCTCTCATCAAAAGGAGCATTTTTTTCATATGATTGTAGATAACTTTGATTTCTTTTTCTGAAAACGGCCTGTTCATTTTTGACCATTTACCATGAACCTGTATTTCTATAAATTTGACTCAGCTCTTTGTATATTTGAGAAATGAGGCATTTATCAAAGAAAGCTGCTGTAAATTTTTCACAGTTATGATTACTTACTGCATTTTCCTCCATCCTATTTTCCCTGTTTATCCTTTTCCCCCTCTCCTTTCACCCTGTCCCTCCTCAAAAGAGTTTTGCTTCTGACCATGGTCTCCCCCAATCTTCCCTCCCTTCTATCAGCTCCCTTCCCTTATACCCTTCCCCTCTTCCTTATAGGGTAAGATAGATTTCTATAGCAAACTTAGTATACATGTTATTCCCTCTTTGAGTCAGTTTCAGTGAGAAGATTCAAGCAGTGCCCAACCCCCCTACCATCTTCCCCTCCACTGTGAAAGTTCCTGTGCACCTCTTTTATGTGAGATAATTTACCCCATTCTACCTCTTCCTTTCTCCTTATCCCAGTGCATCCTTCTTTTATACCTCTTAATTTTGTTTTTTTGGATATCATTCTGTCACAGTCAACTTACAACCATGCCCTCTATGTATGTATATTCTTTCTAATTGCCCTGACAATGATAAAGTTCTTAGGAATTACAAGTATCATCTTCCCATGTTGGAATGTGAAGAGTTTAGCCTTACTGAATCCCTTATAATTTCTCTTTCTTGTTTATCTTTTTATGCTTCTTCTGACTCTTATATTTGAAAGTCATATTTTCTATTCAGTTCTGGCCTTTTCATAAGGAATGCTTGAAAGTCCTCTATCTTATTAAATAACCATTTTTTCCCCTCTGAAGTATTATACTTAGGATAGGTGATTCTTGGTTGTAATCCTAACTTCTTTGCCCTCTGGAATACCACTTTCCAAACTCTTTGTTCCTCTAATGTAGGAGCTGCTAAATCTTGTGTTTTCCTGACTGTGTATCCATGATATTTGAATTTTATTTTTTGGGGGGGAGGGTGCTGCTTGTAATATTTTCTCCTTGACCTGGGAACTCTGGAATTTGGCTATAATATTCTTGAGAGTTTTCAGTTTGGAATCTCAGGATGTAATTGGTGGATTCTTTCGATTTCTATTTTACCCTCTGGTTCTAGGATAGGAAGGCAATTTTCCTTGATTACTTCTTGAAAGATGATGTTCAGGCTCATTTTTTGTTCATGGCTTTCAGATAATACAATATTTCTTAAATTATCTCTCCTTGTTTTTTTAATGACATGGTTCATATTTTCTTCTAATTTTTTCATTCTTATTGACTTTGTTTTATTGTTTCTTGATGTCTCATGGAGTCATTAGCTTCCACTTGTCCAATTCTGATTTTTAAAGAATTATTTTTGTCAGTGAGCTTTTGTACCTCCATTTCCATTTGACCACTTCATTTTTCAGGAATTCTTTTCTTAAGTGAATTTTTGTACCTCTTTTTCCATATTGCCAGTTCTGCTTTTTAAGGAATTTTCTTCCATGGATTTTTGTGCCTTTCTTTACCAAGCTGTTGACTCTTTTCCACAATTTTCTTGCATCACTCTCACTTCTCCCAATTTTTGCTCTACCTCTCTTATTTGATTTTTTAAATTCTTTTTGAGCACTTCAAGGAATTTTTTTTAGCCTGAGGCCAATTCACATTTTTCTTTCAAGTTTTGTTTGTAATTGTTTTGACTTTGTTGTCACTTTGAATCTATGCTTTCCTTGTCACCATAGAAACTTTTTATGGTTAGGATTTTGGGTTTTTTTTGTTTGGTCATTTTTCTAGCCTGTTTTTTTTACTTTAATTTTATACTAAGGTTAGGCTCTGCTCCTGGAGTGGAGGGGGCACCGTTCCAAGCTTCAGGTTTTTTGTTCTGTGGTTTGCAGAAATAATTCTAGGGGTTTGTAAGTTTTCAGTTCTTCCAAGATGGTGTGATCTAAGGAAAGATGTGGTCACTGCCCTCCTGGCCTATGCTCTGGTCTTTGAGCAATCACAAACTTTTCTGCCCTGGGATTGTGACCATGGTGTCTATTCCCTTGTGTCTCTTGTGGCCACATGTGTGTTAGGGTTTCTCTTCACCCTGGGACTGGGACCCAGGGCTGGCACCTGCATCTACATATGGTCAGTGCAACTACAGCCAGTTGCAGCAAAGGGTCCCCTGTAATTGCCTTCTGACCAGTTGTCTGATCTTTTTACTGTTTGTGGACTGAGAGCTCCAGAAGCTGCTTCCAATTCAGTTGTCCCCAAGGCCTGCTGCTGGCTTACCAGACCTGGCCTGTGCTAGTTTGGGATCCACTCTCACCCCAATGAAAAAGACCTTTCCTGCTGGCCTTTTAAATTGTCTTGGGTTAGAAATTTTTTTTATCTGTCCTTTTGTGGGTTCTGCCACTCCAGAATTTGTTTTGAGTCCTTATTTTAAAGTTGTTGGGAGGAGAATTTGGGAGAGCTGAGGAGAGTCTCTGCCCTTATTCTGCCATCTTGGTTCCACCCTGCTTCTCCCATTAATAATGATTAGAGAAATACATATTAAAACAACTCTGAGGTTCTGCTTCATATCTATCAAAAATGACAGGTGCTAGAGGGAATGAGAGAAAATAGGTATGCTACTAACAATAGTTATTGTTGGAAAAATGAACTGGCTCAGCTGTTCTGGAGAACAATTTGGAACTAGGCCCCAAGGGCTCTAAAACTGTGCCTACCTTTGACCCAGTGATAGTACTGCTAGATCTGTGTACCAAAGAAATCAAAACGGAAAAGGACCTATATGTACAAAAATACTTACAGCAGCCTTTTTCTGATAGCACAGAATTGGAAATGGAGGGAATGCTCATCAGTTAGGGAATAAACAAGTCGTGGCATATGATGTGATAAGAATATGTGTATAAGAAATAATGAGGGAAGTGGTTTCAGAAGAAACATGGAAGAGCTCTACGAACTGATGCAGTATGAAGTGAGAAGAGCTGGGTGATCAGCATGCACCGAAACAGCTGTTACAATGACAGTCAACTGGGAAAGACGGTTCCAAAGGACTCATGGTGAAAAAATGCTCTTCACCTCAGAAAGAACCGATGAACTCTGAGTGCAAATGGAAGTACAGTCTCACTCTTTCTTGCTTTTTTAAAAAAATATGACTAATATAGAAACGTGTTTTGCATGATTTCACATGTATAATTGATATCATATTGCTTGCCTTCTTCGTGGGTGGGGAAGGGGTGAGAGGGAAGGAGAGAATTTGGAACTCAAAATTTTAAAAAAATGTTAAAAACAAATTTAGAAAAAAATTACATGTGCCTCCTCTAGGAAGCCTCCCCAGTCTTCCCAGTTTGTAACAACTTTCCTTCTCAGGCTTCACATATCACTTACTTTGTGACTGATGAACTTTTATTGTAATATGTATTTGAAAGAGCAGTTGTAGCTTTCTGCTACACTGTAAGCTTCTTGAGGTTAGGGAATATGTCCTACCTAATCTTTCTGTTTCCCTCAGCACCAAGCCCAGTGTTCTGTACACACCAGGAACTTAATATTTATTGGTTGGTTAATGGAGTGCCTCAGTCAGGCCCCCTTGTCTTTGCTGTTGCATTTTGCTCTGATACTGTTCAGAACTCCTTTGGCCTATGCCTTCTCTGGTCACTTTGTCACTCTTCCAGGCAGTGTGACTTTGCCTTCTTTGTGAGGAGAGCTGCAGAGAAGGCTTCTAGCTCCCTGAAGACCACTCCTCTTCCTAGCCATACAGAGATCGTGGAGTGGCCTTCCCAGTTCTGAGGCTACACAGGCCTAAGTTTTGGGGACTCTGGCCCTCATCTGAAACAGTTCTGGCTGCCTCCTTAGATATCATTGGGATAGATCGAGCACCAAGAAGGCCAAGGCATAGCCCCTATTCCTATTCCCTCCTGGGGTGCTCTATGCCAAATGGAAAGGTATTCCCCTCCCACCCACTCTCCCCACAGGATTTTTCCATCAGGGCATCACTGAATATTTCACTTTAGTCTAATTAGAATAAATAAAGCATACCTTAAACAGACTTATTTTTAGAATGGCAATTCTCCTTTATCCTCTACAGAGAACATTGGGTAAATGACATACCACACTTGAGAATTACAAAAGCATTTATATTATCTAATTTGATTCTCACAGAAATCTTGTGAGGTAGGTATTGTAAATATTATCCCTGGGCAAGATGTTTCACCTCCTCCACTCCTTGGTTTTTTTATCTATAAAAATGAAGAGGTTGAACTGGAGGATTTCTTAGGGTCTTTTTCAACTCCAATATACTATTATTTTTATAGAGGAGGAAACAGGTTCAGATTAAGTCACAGAACCGCTCCAATCATTGACTATGCTATGTGATTTCTAAATTTTTTCCAACCATTTCTTTAATCATTTTAAAATTTCCCAGGAACAAAAATCAAACTCATTGCCCTTTTGTTTGCAGACTCTGCTCTGCTCCATTTTCCCTCCTGTAGCCTTGTGGTACATCACCGCCTTTTCCACGACTTTCAGACACCATTGATAGTGGCTCAGTAATCATGTCTTCTATTCTCTGGTGCCCTACAAAGTGGTTTATGTGGGGCAAGTGACTTGAACTCTCCCAGGGCAGCCAAGTACCCCCTCACTGTACCGATCTGTCTTGTATTTATTTATGCTACTCAATCACAAATGGGCCTTCCCATTGCCCACCAGTTCCATGCTCCTCTTTGATGGATTATCTTAAGTTACCCACAGTGGTTTTCAACCCTATTCTTCTCAAGTCAACTATGTCATTCTCCTCCCCCTCTCATGCCGCAATATTCATTGAAAAAATTGAATCCTTTCCTCCCCAATTCCATATTAGAGATTTCTTCAACATCATCCATTAACCTGTCCTCCTTTCCTCTTGGTCTTAGAGAATAAGGTGGCCTTTCTCCTCAGTAACATCCTCTCCATTTATACCCTTTATCTCATCCCCTACTATCTTTTCTAGGAGGCTGCCTTTCTGTCATTCTCTCTTCTCCTCTTATGCACTGGCCCCTTCTCTGCTGCTTAAAAACATTTCCAGATTGCCCTCATCCTTGAAAAACCTTCACTTGACCCTAGCTATCATCTCTCTTCGTTGACACTGTCAGACTCCGGGCACTTCTCAACCCTGCTACATCTGACTGCTCTCCCTGCAAATGGACTGAAATGACTTTTTTTTCTTGTTAATAATTTATTTTTGCCCCAATTACGTGTAAGAACAATTTTTAACATTTGATTTTTTTTTTTTAACATTTGATTTTTTTTTAAGTTTTGAGTTCCAAGTTCTATCCTCTCCTTTCTCCTCTCCCCACTCTCTGAGATGGTAAGCAATCTGATATAGGTTATATATATGCAATGATGTAAAACGTATTTCCATATAGTTACTTTGTGGAAGAAAATTCAAACAAAAATGAAAGAAGCAAGGAAAGTGAAGCATAGTATGCTTCAGTCTGTGCTCAGACGGCATCAGTTCTTTCTCTGGAGATGGGTAGCATTTGTCATCGTGAGTCCTTTGGGCTTCTCTTGGGCCATCGCGTTGCTGAGAACAGCTAAGTCACTCATAGTTGTTACCAGAGTACGCATTGTTCTGCTCACTTCACTGCATCTGTTCATGTAAGTCTTTCCAAGTGACTTTTGTCACATAAACAAAAAATAGTTTTGTTTATTTTGTTAAATATTTCCCAACTAAATGTAAAATATTTTTAACATTCATTTTTTTTACAATTTTGAGTCCCAAATTCTCTCCCTCACTTCTTGCCTCCTTGAGAAGGCAAGTGATTTGATAATGATTGTACATGTAAAGTCATGAAAAATACATTTCCATATTAGTCATGTTGCAAAAGAAGTAGATGAACCCCCCCCAAGAAAAATAAGGTTTAAAAAGTATGCTTCAATTTGCATTCAGAGTTCACATATATAATATACATACATATATATTTTTACTTACTTGTGCGTGTTGTTTCCTTCCTACCCCTTTAAATAAAAACCATTCGATTTTTGAGGGCAGAGACTATCTTTATTTTGGTTCTTTATCCTTCATACCCAGTACCCTGTTTGGCTCAAGGTAGGCACCTAATAAATGCTTCCTGAGTGACTGATTACCATCTCCCTGTTTATCTTGGGCATCAACTCTCTATTAGCTATTTTTGTTCTCTATAATTTAAACACCATTCTCTTTGCAGAAAAAATTGAAGCAAAATACATTTTGTGTAGCACTATCATGTTATCATTTCCTCATCCACTCTGAATTGTCCTTTCTTTTAACCTCCTCTTTTCCCTGTTATAACAAAAAAGTTTATTTATCTGCACCTCAGTTTCTTTCTTTATAAAATGGAGATAATACCTAGCACAATTCTTATTGGATCAAATGGTTATAAAATTATATGTTTCTATAATAAATAAGATCATGTGTATTGTGCTTTTTCAGTGATACATAAATATTAGGTATTATTTAAAAAGGAAGGAAACAAACATTTATTAAGCATCTGCTACATGTCAGATTCTGTGCTAAGTGATTTATGAATATTATTTGATTTGGTGCTATTATTATCCCTATTTTACAGTTGAGGAAACTGAAGCAGTAACTTGCCCAGGGTCACAAACCAGAAAGTGTCTGAGACTGGATTTAAACTCAGGTCTTCCTGACTCCAGGCTCAGCACCCCATCCACTGCACTAGCTGTCTATGGAAAAATCATGTGAAGTGATTGCATTAATTTTCGTTGCAAAGGCTTGTAAGAAAATTAATTGCACAAAGATGGTGAATGACAAAGGCAGAATACTCCTTGGAGCAAATATTAAGATTCACAAGTGTAATTTGATTAAATACATCTTGGAGATGAATTATTTCTTAACAAATTTATGAAATTTTAATAGAAGTGAGAAAACATCATTCAATATATAGTTTTTTGCTTTGCACTCAACTTTTCAAGGTCTCATGATACGAATATAAAGAAGTTAAACTTTGGTGATATCCAATATGCCAGTAGTCCCTACTGCAAAAAAACCTTTAATCTTCACTATGTAGCATCAGACTTAAGAGGTGAGTGGGTGAAATGATAATAATGACAATAGCTAAGATTTAGAGAGAGCACTTTACATGTATTACTCTGGGAGATCGGTGTTCTTATCATCCTCATTTTACAGAAGAGGAAATTGAGGCTAAGACAGGTTGTTACCAAACACGTCTTCCTGACATCACATCCAGCATTCAAATCGACTATGCTACCTAGCTACCCTGTTGGTGAACCGTGGTGATAATTTATATCCAGGCACTTTAAAAATTCTTCTGGTGAAATCGTGTTTATCCTTATTATGGTGTAGGACATCAGAAAGAAGCAGAAAACTAGTCCAGATGTGATCAGGACACATCTGGGACAAAGCATTTTAGCAAGGACATTGGTAAGCTGGAGGGCTCTGGAGGAGGTTAACCAGGATGGCATGAAAGGCCACATCCTAGGACAAGTACTTAGAGGCATCAGGATGTTTAGCCTGTGGAAGAGAATGCACTGGGGAGGTGGGTGGGGGCAACATATTAGCTCCCTTCAAGGATTTGGAAGGCTGTCATGTCAATGTGGAGGAATTAGACTTGTTATTGAGGCTTAGTGAAAGGAAAACCTTGTTAATAATTAGAACTATCCCAAGGTGGAATGCCTGTGGAGGTAGTGGGCCTTTTCTCTCAAAAGTTGTCAGATCTGGATGACTATTTAGCAGGTATGACATTGTAGAGATTCCTTTTCAGATATGGGTTGAACTACATGACCTCTGAGGTCCCTTTGAACTCTTAAAATCCTAGGATTCTATTTTTCAGAGGCTGAACATTAGGTAGCATCATTCTCCACATTACAGTCCCACATGAACGAAGAGCATTAGAGTTGAGAAAAATCTCAATCTTTCCAGAACTTTCAATACAATATTTGCATTCAGCTAGCCTGTGGAAAATCCCTTTACTCAATCTAAATTTGGGACGTAAAGGACTGAGTGGTTCTATGAATAATATCTTAACACTGTGTAAATTCCACTGTGGATTGCTACTGCTCCTTTTTCCAGGTAGCCCTCCACAAGGTCTTTCTGTCACAGAACTGATGGAGACAGTTAATGGAGTTTCCAAGATGAGCATTGCACATGAAATTGTGGTGAACCAGGATTTCCATATGGAAGAGATGGCCTTATCTCCAGATAGGTAGATGCTTCTCAAAGTTCATTCATTTCTCTCCCTGGCACAGATAGATCTAGAGAACAGGCTCCTTTTGACCGGATTCAAAGTTTCTTTATTTCATTGCATGAATTTAAGTTTTATTCAAACAGGAAAAGATATCCTTAGTGCTTATGTGTAATTATTGATATTGAAGTGTTGAAGAAATATTAACCAAGATCAAATTAATGTCATTACTGTGGGAGTTTGCATTTTGGAATTATAGTTACTAGTTAATAGTTCATGTAGATTTCAGATCTTCTCAGACAGACCCTGAGGATGTAGCCCCTAGCAATTTCACATTTACTTTTTTAATTGACTGTAGATCAAACAGGCACCTTTTAAAAGATTATTTTTCCAACAGTGGTGTTGCCAACTCTACTTACAGTCTGAGATTCCAGTGGAACACTTTGTTTCATACATCACCCTAAATAACGATCCTGTAAATCAATTTTGATAATAAATAATGGCTGTATACCTCAAGCCCCACCAGAAGACTCTTATTTTGGGCCCTTCCTTTAGTTTATAATGCAAATAAGAGTCAATGAGCAGTAATTCCTCTGTCAGATTTTTAAAGGTGTTTTCCATTTTTCCTATTTAATATCAAAATATTAGCAAATTTGTAGATCTCTTCATTTTGCCTGCCTTTTGGCCCTTTTTAGGTCTTTGCAAGAAAGTGAATTACTGAACTGCCTAGATTATAATTAATGTAGGTCACCTTGGACATGTGTGAGAGGAGTGTGCCAAACTCAATTGCCCTGGAGCACTAAGGAAGGCTTTATTGAGATTTCCAGTCTGGCACTTGCAGCACTCTTTGTACCCTCCCCTCACTGCCTTCATTGTCCCTGGAGTTCCAAGTAAGCCCTAGGACTGGCAGCTGCTTCTTACAATCAGCAGAGTTCAAATGAGGAAGTGAGCCGCCAAGGAGACGGAGGAACTCTGACTTGAAACTCTAGGAAGGGCTGTGTTTGATGATAGGGAAGAGGTAAATCAGAACAAAATGGTGGCACCAGGTTTTCGTTTGTGTTTTGTTAACACCTCAAATGGAGTTTAATGTAAAGGTTGAGTGAGAAAAAAGTGAAAAGCTCACAGTTCATCACAGCCACAAGACTGGATCATTCTGATTACAGTTGTGGGTTTCTAAAAACAGAACAAACAAAATCCAGATCCTTACATCAAAAGAGACCCTTTGTCTTCACTTGATACTTGTACTGTGCCCTTTCTGTCTGAGGGACTTTCCCTTGCAGCTTGGCCATTCTAGAGTGGCTGTCTCAGTGTAAAGCTAACTTTTAGACCTTGGGCCCATGTCTGTGACCAGATAGTGATACAATTCCACAAACAGGCCATGTCCTTTTCTTGTTAGATTTAGTGCCCTAAACAAAGATCAGGACATTCTAGCCCTGTGACTATTGTGTAGGTCATGATAGAAAGCAAGCTTCTTTTATCTCCAGTGCCCAGCACAGAGCCTGGCACATTTTGTTGCTGCTCAGTCATGTCTGGCTCTTAATGACCTTGTGGACCAAATTGTCCATGAGGTTTTCTTGGCAAAGATACTGGAGTGGTTTACCATTTCCTTCTCCAGTGAATTAGGCAAACAGAGGTTAAGTGACTTGCCCAGGGTCACACAGCTAGTAAACGTGTCTGAGGTCAGCTCTGAACTCAGGTCCTCCTGACTCCAGGACCAGCGCTCTATCTGTTGAGCCATCTAGCTGCCTCAAACTATGTGTGTGGTACATAATTGGTACTTAATAAGCTCTTGCTGACTGAGTGATGAAAAAGTGTGAATTAATTCATTTATCTTCTTCTAGTCTGGAAAGCAAGATTAAGGAGACAATGCACAATGCTTTCTGGGACCATCTGCGAGAGCAGCTGGCAGCTACTCCCCCTAACTACACTTATGCTTTGCAGCTTCTGAAAGAAATCAAAGAGGTGAGCCATTCTGGGGAAGGTGCTGGGACAATTCCAGTGTTTGGAGATGGAGTCCTTGGTCCAGTGCAATTCCAATTAATATATAAGCATGCAGTATGATGTTTTCTGTTAAAAACTCAGCTTTTATTGATGGCCTATAAAGTGCAAGGGATCATACTAGGTATGGGTGGAAACAAAGATAAGACCTTGACTTTTGCATTGTAGTAGTATGTTTAAGACAAGTATGCGTCTATCCACAGTGCAACCACAAATTCCAGAAGAGACTGCCAGAGAACACGCTAGAGATTTCAGAAGTGGCAGAAAGAGCAGCCCTTTAGGAGAATCAGGAAAAAGATTTTGAGAGAGAGAGGTGGCATTTGATTGCCTACAGAATGATCTCGTCAGACTCTGCTGATTGAGAGGAGATTTGCTACCTAATGATCTGACTGAAAGAACACTGGCCCACAATCAGGGATTTTACTCATCCTTGTGGCACTCACTGACTAGGTAGCCTTGGACAGAGATTGGAGCAGAGTATATTGTATAGGGTATGGGAACAATACCTTCAAAGACACAAAGGTAGGAAGGATATGTCTGGGTTGGGGGAGAATACATCAGTCTGCCGGAGGCCTTGGGATTTCTCTAAGTAATGAGTTCTGAGAAGAGGAGCAATGGGGGTCAGGGTTTTCAATTTCTGTAGTCCATATCCCAAACAGATGCTTCTGGGCAAACTCTCTTAATTTTTTCTATTTCCCGGGAAAGAATACAATATCTGTTAGAACAGTACATATTATTTATTTATATATTTTATTTATTATAACAATAAAGTGTTTCAGTTCAGTAGAACATTTCAAGTGAATACCAGCATCCTCATTCACCTATCCTAGTGTTTGTGAAAAAAATCTCCTTTATTAAAGACACCACATTCTCCAGGTGGGGCGCAGTCTTAATTTGCAATACTACTCTAATGTAGCCTGTGTAGGAGACAGCATGTATAAACAACACCATTGCCATTGTATGAACATGCACCTCCCAGCTTTCCTGGCTACACAACACGCCAAATCCCACCTTTGGCAGGAGGCTTTTCCTGGTCTGCCCAGCTGCTAGTGCCTTCCCCTCTGAGATTCTATTAGATACACCTCATGTGTCTTGTATGTACATGGCTCTTTACATATTATCTCCTTCACTGGAGAGTTGCAAGGACTGGTTTTTTCCCTTTCTTTGTATCCTTGGGCTTAACATGGCACCTGGCACATAGTGTTCGCTGAATGTTTGCTGATTACTGACAGGAACCTCTGTTGGGTTCTTAACCTGTGAACTTGTTTAAAAAATTTTTTAATAACTGCATTTCAATGTAAATTGGTTTCTTTTGTAATCCTATGTTTTGTTTTATGCATTTAAAAATGCATAAAGCCCTCAAGGGCTTCACCAGGCTATCAAAGGGGTTCATGGCATAAAAAAAGTTAACAAGTCATGCACTAAATAGAATCTGTTACAGAGAGGGGGTAACAGTTTCCAGAAAGTCCAGAACCTAAAACTTCTGGGCATCCATAGGAAGGGTTTGTTTTAGCTAAAGATTGATGATTGTGCAGAAGTTGTATTTGACTAAGCAGTAATGCAGGTAGTGGATTTTCTGTCCTGGGCAGATTCTGTTGTCGCTGCTTCTGCCTCGCCAGAGCCGTCTGAAGAGTCAGATTGAAGAAGTGATGGATATGGAGCTTCTCAAGCAGGAAGCTGACCACGGAGCCCTGGACGTCTCCCACCTCTCCACCTACATCCTGAGCATGATGACAATGCTTTGTGCACCAATTCGAGATGAAGAGGTTCAGAAACTTGAGAGCATATCAGATCCTGTGCAACTACTGAGGTGGGAAACTGGAGGCGTTGGCCTCATCTCCTGTGCCAGGAAAATGTTCTGAGGTCACCCTAATTATATTCTCCTAGCTCTGCCAGACCTGATTAAAATGTATTTCTCTTTGCCAGCCTAGAAAGAACCCCAACCAACGTCCCTGACACAAAATAGCAATGAAATGTTCATACCAACATATGTATCTCAAAAAAATTCACTTTAAAGGATCAGTAAGTTTAAAGTTCCTTCAAATGCCTGCTGGCTTTTATTTTTCAAGAAAAATATAGCAGGGTTGATATTTTGCCCTCTTTTCACCTTTGTTTGATAGATCTTCCATGCAAATCCTCTGTCATGTGGAGGTGGTGGTGCGAAAGAGGTCACCCTTGGTTCTTGGCAGCTCAGGCAGGTCCTAAATGTTTTTTCAAATATGGGTACACTGAGGAGCCCGTAGGTCAGTATAATTTTTGAGGACCAACCCAGGTAAATTGAGAGAGACTTATGTGCAGATTGGCCAGAGTGATTAATTTTTCAGCCATAGCAATTCTCATAGACCATCCATCAAGACATCAAAAGGCATCTGTGATCTCTGTTGAGAAAGAGAGTACTACATGGACAAAAGCAATGATTCCTGAAACAGTCAATTAAGTTCTCTATATACATGCAACTTGTGAGCATAATGGAATCCACTGTCTTTCTTCCAGAGAACTAGAGACATTTTTCATTCATAACCTTCTCCTTTATGTAAATACAAATCCTATGAATAGGTAAGAATGGCAATTATCCCCATTTTTGTGTATGGAAAAAAAGAAAGCCCCCAGAAGTGACAGATTTCAGGTCCATATTTTTCAGTAAGCTCAGAAAAAAATCTAATTATGGGCAGCCAGATGGTGCAGCAGGTAACTGGCCAGGCCTGGAGTCAGGAAGACTCATCTTCCTGAGTCCGAATCTGGTCTCAGACACTTAACTAGCTGTGTGACACTGAGCAAGTCATCAGCAAATTAACCCTGTTTGCCTCAGTGTCCTCATCTGTCAGATGAGCCAAAGAAGGAAATAGCCAGTCACTCCAGTGTCTCTGCCAAGAAAAATTGAATAGGGCCACGAAGAGTCGGATGTGGCTGGAAAGCAAGAACAACAAAAACCGAACTAGAAACAGGACTGAGAAGTCTTACGGTGTAATGGAACATGCTCTTCTGCAGACCTCATTTTCTTGACTTAATTCATTTGGGTCTACTTTGTTACAGGCTGAGAGTTTGGAGTAGGTTTATTATTTTTGTTTGGAGTTATTAAGTTTATAATACATTTGAAAAAATATAGATTTTAATGCCAGTTCTGCTATTTACTAGCTATGTGGCCCTGGATAAGACATTTACCTCACTGCTCGGGGTCTTTGTTTCCTCACCTGTAATTAAGGAATTAGGATTGGACAAGTTCTAAGGCTGCTCCTAGTCCTAAAATTCCATGACACCTAGCCTGGGGCTAGGTTTAATTTTTCATTTAATTTCATTTTAATTTTAATTTTTCATTCCCTCCTCCGGCAGGGAGATATTCCATGTTCTAGGCCTGATGAAAATGGACATGGTGAACTTCACCATCCAGAGTATACGACCACATCTGCAGGAGCACTCGATCCAGTATGAACGGGCCAAATTCCAGGAGCTTCTCCAGAGGATGCCCAGTATGTACAGAAATAAGGGCAGGAAAGAGCCAATGGTGTGTTTTATGCTTGTGGGATTATAATGGTGTATTTTATGCTTCTAGGTTTGTAAACATGGCTACCATTTTACAAACGCTAGGAACAAAGCTTCTAGCTCACCCACTGGGAAGCAGGGTAGATTGCCGTCAGTTACTTTAGCACTTAAAGCAAAAAGTTTCACAGATCATTTCTTTATTGATGATGTGTCTGGGCTGTGCAGAATGTAAGAATCCTATAAATCTTGTTTCCTTGTAGATTTCCTTGATCACACCACGAAGTGGCTAAGCCAAGCAGCTGCTGAAGTCATGACGCCCCCTCCACCATCCTATGACTCTCCAGACCAAATCACTTCTTCACCTGCAGATGAGACAATGAAAGACAATCCTATCATAAGCCCCTCACTGGTACTAAACCAGGGTTATATGAATCTTCTTCACTGGGACTCCGACAACGAGGAGTTTCCTGAGGTATGGTGGCTGGTGGGAACATTTCATTATTCTTTAGTGTCAGGGGCTTCAGGTGGGGTCCTTCCCATGCTGACTGCCTGCTGGCTTTTATCTCATCAGACTATGATGATGGACAGGACCCGGCTGCAGGAGATTCAATGCCAGTTAAATCGGCTGACCATTCTGGCCTCTGTGCTGCTAGTAGCCAACAGTTACTGTGGCCCTAAGTTACTGAGTTCATCTCAGTTTGTGGACAAATTGAAACAAATAATCAAAGTTCTCTTGGAGGGAAATCAGTCAAGGCAAGTAATATAAATCATGATCTTTTCCAGAGACACAGGATGTATTTGGAAAGCAGGAAGTCATTGAATGGTTGTTTACTTTTCATCACATAAATGTTCTTAGGGGTCATTTGAAATTATCGTGTTTTTTTTTTTTTTGACATCTTTGGGGCATGAGAGAACAGTATTATTTTCATTCAAAGTAAGCATCAAGGCATAAAAGATTCCTCTTCTGTCCAGTGGATGGTGTTGCTAGTCTTGGTAGAGTTACTCAGGGATTAAGTGGTCCATTAGAAAACAATAATGCCTATGTTCTCTTCTATGCAGAGCAGAGTCAAATTTGTGGAACTTGTCCTAAGAGCTGATGGGCATTCCTAGTGCAGATACTGACATAGTTAGAAGTAAATTTGTCAGTTTTTCTTGTTTTAGGAGAATGGACAAAGTTATCATGTGCAATGATTATTCTGGGAGTCCAGAGAACTGGGTTCTATTCCTGGATCCATCACTGACCAGCTGCATTGCCTTGGACGCATCACTTAACCTCTGTACCCCAAATTCCTCTTTTGTAAAGGAAGGCCATTGGACTAAGGTATCTGCCAATGCTTCTGATATTGTCTGTGAGGCGGCTATCTTGATGGCAACCTTCAAACTATTGCATTATACTTATCTGTCATGACCTGCTGTCCTTTGGACGGGAGGGATTGGAATATTTTTTTCATCAGGGCCATTACTCTGCATAAGACGGTCTTCCACAGGGCTCAGACTCAGAAACGATTGACTCTCTATTTGTTGTGATTCAGGCTCGATCAGGCTTTGCTGAGTATAAGTGACCAAGTGCTTCAGGAAATACAGCAGGCCCTGGTGGACCTGAACCTTCCTGCCCTAAGCAAGGACAACGTGGATTCCCTGTCAGGTCAGATCCATAGTGTGGCCAAGGAGGACAACTGCGTCCGCAGCATCATTGGTGAGAGATACTTGTAGGCAAAGGCAGATATCCTATCTCCAACAAGTAGATGGAGAAGCATTTAAAATTTGCAAGACTTGCTGTTCTTAATAGTGCAACTTTGACCCTTTGGTCATTAGACGAAAAGCTGAGGCTCCCCAGAAAGAGAAATTCTGCTCTGTGGACACCAGGGCTTTCCAGTTAGCAAGGTGCTCACTCCGGGTGATATACGTTGGATCCATTGGATTGCCTTTGGTCTTCTTAGCCCTTCTCCACATTCGGCAGACTAATTTAGACTGCTTGCTATGATTAGAAATTGGTTATTGACTCTACTAGACCTTGTTGCTGTCTTTCATGGAAGGTGTCAGTCTGGTGGCTGTAATCTCTCAGAAACATTTCTATTGTACTTTAGGGACTTGACCATTAAAATGATTTGGCTCAGGCCATTCATTTCAGTTTACATGCCCATCCTTCCTGCCAACTGTCATCACCCATTGTCTCTCTGGTACAAATGTAGTGCTGCTTCACTGAAGGATTTGTTCTCTAACAGACACCTCTCCTAATCTAGAACAGAAGCAGGGAATTCTCTCAGATTTTATCTAACCTTAATTGCTGCCCAGCTTATGTGGTCTAGTCGTAGGTGTGCGTATAATTATAACATATAGTAGAGTACCAGATATGAAGTCAATCAGAGGCCAAGGGTTGTATCAGTTCTGCTACTTACTACTGGAGTTCCTTGGTTTTTCTGCCTCTCTGTGCCTCCCTCTCTCTCCTGGTCATCTTATCATCTGTTTAGATGATGCTCAAAATTATGTCCTAGTCTTGTTCCTGAGAGCCAGTTCCACATTGTAAACTTGCTTATTGGACATTTTGACCTGAATATCTCATAGGTGTCCCAAACTCAATATATACAAAATAGAAGTCATCTTTCCTTTCAAACTCCCTATTTTTATCAAGGGCACCACCAGTTGAGGGGGTTGGATTAGATAATCTTTAATCCAGGGGGTTCTTAAAGACCCTCCAAGATCTAAATATGATGCTGGAAAAATTTCTAATACTGAATCCAGACTTTAGTATCATGTTATCTCATCTCAGCTGGGCCATACTATAGAAAAGCAAACTTTCTAATTAACTTTTTCTCCCCCTCTCCTCTCTCAGGACTTTTTTGACCCTGCCCCCCATCCTCCACACATCCTCTCAGCTGGGGCTCTAATACTTCTCCTCGTCACAAAGAAACTGAGACCATTCTGTGAAAACTTCCCTTCTTTTCACATCACTCCCACAACTTCTCCTCCTTCAGTCTTGTCTCTTGTGAAGTAACCCTTCTCAGGAAATCCCTTTGAATGCACCTGCCATCCCATTCCGTCTTGAGTCTCACCCTCTCTACTGCCTCAAACAAGCATGTTCCTGTCTCCCTCATGCTCTGAGAGCCCTTGCTTGATCCCATCTTCTCCCTCTGCATCCAGGGACCTTGCTTCCTCTCCTCTCCCTCCTTCCCACACATTGCACTTTGCTTTCCAACCTCATCCTTCAACTGAAGCAGCCCCCTCCAAAGTCATCTCCTAGTGTCTTCTTGGATCCGCGTAGCATCTGACTGCCAATCGTCCCCTTCTCCTAGACAGTCTCTCTGTGCCATGTTTTCATAATACTTTCTCCTTGTTCCGACTCCTTCGAAGGCTCCTTTGTTGGCTTTTCATCCATGTCATTCCCACTGTGACTGCCCTCCAAGACTCCCCCCCAGGCTGCTACACTCTGCACTCCCTCTTATCAGCTCCTAAGGCTTCAGTTATCCCCTCTATGCAGATGATCCCTAGTTATATCCAGCACTGGTTTCTTTCTTGAGTTAATAGTTTCTGCATCTCTAATTGCCCCTGGTACATTTCACATTGGATATCCACTACACTCTCCAGCTCTGCATGTCCAAATCAGAGCTCACCATTTCTCCCCAGCTCTTCCTTCTTCCCATCACTGTTGAAGGCCCCACTATTCACCGGTTGTTTTTCACTCTCATCCCACATATCTGATCTGTGGCTAAATTTTGTTGTTTGTACTTTCTTATCTCTTCGACACATCCTGTTCTCTCCTCTCATACAGCACTGGCTTGTTCAGGCTGTCGTGACCTCTGCCTTGGACTACTGCAGTAACAGCCTTCACACCTGCTCAGTGAGCGTCAGTGATTCTCTGGGATCAAGCGGAAACTCCTAACCTGACCCACTCCTGTGTTTCCAGTCTTTTTATTTTACTTCCTTGTACTCATCCTATAGATGATGGCCTGAGCTTTGGGCATCACAGTCCATCCTGACCATTTCCTGACTTCCTATCAGGCTCTGCTTAAACTTTCAGCTTCGGCCTTTCCTGTCCCCCATGCCCTGAGTCCTAAGCACCCTCTCCTTTTAGATTAGATTCATTACACATATATTTCACATACATCCTGGACGTAGCTTCTATATACATCCAGTGATTTATGTTATCTCCCCTTTGGAAATGTGTGCTCCCTGAGAGCAGGGAGTGAGGCTTTGTTTCTGGCCTTTCTTTGTATCTCCAGTGCTTTAGCACAGTGCTACATAATAAATAACTTAAGTGCTTAAACAGTGTTTGTTGATGGACTTACAGATTACACGGGTGTTAAACTATTGTCCACCTAAATCGATCTTGCAAATAATTGAAAATTTGCTACCTCATTAATTTCTTTTGGATTTGCTCCATCTTTGGGATATATTGAAACTGAAACACCTCATTCAAATTGCATGTCTTAACTGCCTAAGCAGATGAGTGGGTGAGTGAACACTATGCTCACATTCCTGTGTCATTCTGTGAACAGGTGAGTAGAGATCAAACATGATTTCCCTCCTTGAACTCTTACTGTCTGTCAACATTCGCAGATCAACGGATCCGTTTGTTTCTCAAGTGCTGCCTGATCCGGGGTGTGCAACCTTCTCTGAGTGAACTCCCTGGAGGCATTACTCCTATTGAAGAGGAGCTGGCAGAAATGGGCCAAAGGTTTGCATGCCTGATACATCACAATCAACAAGTGTTTGGGCCCTACTATGCTGGCATCTTAAAAAAAGTGCTCTTCTCTCCACAAGAGTCAGAAGCAAGCATGGATTCTACCTGACATCTCGAGTGGAATGCCCTGGTGTGGGGCAAGGAAGAGCAAAGAGCTCTTGTCCATTGCCTATGGTTGACATGACAGCCACACCTGCTCTTCCCCCCCCTTCAGCCAGGACACCCAGGCTGCATGTTAACACCAAGTTGCCTGAGCCCTTTTACCAATAAATTTCTGAGCTGCAAGAATCATTTGCTCCTGTGCTGGAGCGTAAGGCTTGGCCGCTGGACTCCATCCCACCTGTTGGTTAGTTGAGAAGCTAAAGGGTTTTGGACAGCTTTCCATAGCACTTGGGAAACTGACAAGTATTGTTGCTTTGCTAACCTACCCTTATATATAACCCACAAGAAGGACTAGGTAGCCAGAACATCTAGATTCTGTTCCTGGCTGTCATCCTGGATGACAGGATAGTCTATCCCAAGGGGAAAAGCATTTCACTGGAGTCCATGAGGGCTGAGTCTTTGAGTTCTGGTTAGAAAGGGCCTCTGAAAGGCAGAAACCCACTTAATTGCCTTAGGATACTTTTTTGAAGAATTGAGAAAAATTTTCCCCAAGGCTAACAAACCACCCAGTTAGGGCCTTAGGTGTTTGCTACACAGTGGAGAGGAAACCAGGGACTGGATCACAAAGGCTTTTCCATCTTGCTATTCTATTGGATGTTCTGGAAGAAACAGGGCAGAAGAGAGGGGCATTATAAGGGTGTCAGCTGAGGAAATGGGCTCAAATTGTGAGGGACTTTTCCCCTTCTCAAATGAGTCAGCAGTGGAACAGTACCTATTCCTTTCTGATTTTAGCTTAGAATTATATCTCTGGCATCTGGGGCCATCATCGATATGTGCAGAGTTAACATCATACTAAGTGTCCTAGAATACAACTGAGGATAAAATTGGTGCTGAGGGTCCCTCAGGCAAGTATCCTGAACCTCTAACCATGATGTCTACAATTAGGTATCATCATTAAGGAGCTCAAATGGGGCATCTTTTTAAAATGGGCAGCCCTGAGAGAAAATGCAGTCTTGGTTGGGGGAAGAGGGTGGGGAGGAGAGAGGGAATAAGGATAAGAGAAGCAAGAGTTTTTATTCCAGGAAAGAGAGTCTTACGGGGTGAGGAGTATGGTTGGTGGAGAGTGAACTGAAATGAAAATTCTGCCTTTTATAATTAAAACCTGGAATGAATAATTTGAGTTTTTGAGTTGGTCCTCTTGTGTGTCCATATGGAGGAGGTAGATCAGAATCTCCCTAACTCACCACCAAAAATAAAGAGGAAGGAGATCTCGTCATTCTTATCCACTGGCTCTGAGAAATTACTGATGATTAATTAGCACTTGTGAGAGGCAGCATGACAGTGGAATGGCTGTGGAGCGAGGAAGAGGTTTCCTTTTTGAGATCTATACTGTACAGATTGACTTGTACTAAACAGCACCTATTCCTGAATTCAGAGAAAACTGTTGTTTTGGAGGTTTAATCCAGTCAGAGACAGAGCCTAATTTGCATGTATGGGTAAGCTGGTCTACTCAAGGATGGAATCCCGCCTCAGACAAGCAGTGACCCTGGGCAAGTCACTTAATGTGCTTATCTCAGTTTCCTTATTTGTAAAATGGGCATAACAAATAGCACCTACCTCCTAGGGTTGTTGTGAGGATCAAATGAACTAACTGAAAAGCACTTAGTACAGTGCCTGGCATGCAGGAGGCACCATATAAATGTTAGCTGCTATTTATTATTTAGCAAAGCTGCTTCTTTAGAATGGCGTTAAGTCTCAAAGTAACTGAAGATCAGAGAACCTATACTTTGGATTTCTTGCTATGAGAGGAAAGAAGATCACATAGACTGTTAAGAGCAGGAAGGAGCCTTGCAGATCATTAGTCTAACCTTCTTCATCTTGATAATGGACAATGCTCTTGTGCCTTCCCAGTCACCAATGGAGTGAAACAGGGCTGTGTGCTTGCTCCCATGCTTTTTAGTATGATGTTTTCAGCCATGTTGACAAATGCTTTCAATGAGGATGAACACAGCATCAAGGTAAACTACCGTGCCGATGGTAAGTTCTTCAATATGAAAAGACTACAAGCCAAGACCAAAGTGGAGGGAGTGCTGGTGCATGATTTTCTGTTTGCAGATGATTATGCATTCAATGCAATCTCCGAAGCTGAGATGCAACAGAGTATGGATCAATTCTCTGCTGTTTGTGCTAATTTTGGCCTAATAACTAACACCAAGAAAACACGAGTGCTCCATCAGCCACCACCACACCATTCATGCCTGGAACCATCGGTTCTCCAAATGGAGAAGTTTTGAATGCTGTGGATAAGTTCACTTACTTTGGTAATGTACTTTCCAGGCATGTACACATTGACAATGAGGCTGACACACACATTGCCAGAGCTAGCTCAGTGTTTGGGAGGCTCTGAAGAAAAGTTTGGAAGAGAAGAGGTATTAGACTGACTACCAAACTGAAGGTCTACAGAGCCACTGTGTTGACCTCATTGCAACATATGCTTGTGAAACATGGACACTCTTACCAGCTCCATGCCAGGAAATCGAATTGCTTCCATTTGAACTGTCTTAGGAGGATTCTGAAGATCACCTGGCAGGATAAGGTACCACACACTGAAGTCATAGCTCGAGCTGAACTGTCAAGCATTCAATCTGTGTTTCAGAGAGCACAACTCCTATGGGCTGGCCACATTGTTTGAATGCAAAATGTTTGCCTAAAAGACTTTTATGGAGAACTCACATGGGGCAGGCAGTCACATGGTGGTCAGAAGAAGCGATGCAAGGACACTCTTAAGAACTTTGGATCTGACTGTGCAACATGAGAGGCACTGGCACAGGACTGCTCAGCATGGCCTGCCCACATCAGAAAGGGTGCTATGCTCTATGAGCAAAGCAGAATTGAGACAGCACAAAGTAAACGCAGGATGCACAAATTTGGGATATCCACCCTAAATATTAACATGGACTATCTGTGCCCAACCTGTGGCAGAGCATTCTGAGCTCATATTGGTCTGATCAGCCACAGTAAGACACACTGAAATTTCATTTTATTATGGTGATGTCATTTTGGTCCTCTTCGAAGATGAAGGACACAGCCAACAAACCCATTCTTCCCTTTGGTATGAACCTAGAATCTAATTTCCAAATATAATTCCTCCTTTCCAGTATCCTTTAGATATTTGAAAGCAGCAATCACATCCTCACAGAGCTGAGCAGCCGTCTGACTGGAGTAGCAGGGATACACTTCCAAATGCATTCCCCACCATGCCCCTGACTCACACCCCCATAGGTACGCTGCCTACTGCAAGTCCTACCTTTTCTTTGTTGGTCATCAAAGATGGCGAAGAGATTACAGAAAGCCTCCCTCTTTAATACCAATATCACTCAGCATTTGTTCCAGTCTTTTGGTGCTTAGTGTGTACGTGCCTCGAATGGTTCATTTTTCACATATGTAAGTCTTTTATCTCCCCAGCCAGAAAGTCCTCACATGAGGCCTCCCTTTTGATCCACCTGATATTCAGCACAGCATCTTATATGGAGGAGGCATTCAGGTGTACCTCTGCTGATTGAAATATCTAGGTAAAGTAAGAGAGGTAGAAGGAAACAATGAGAGCACAGAGGCTGATGATTTAATATAGGTGTCTGATAAGGAAATTCTAAAGGAACAACACGCAAACACCTACATACAAGGTCTGATCTATATGACAAGGAACATCTTGTTTACAAACACCCAGAGAGCACTTTGGCCTTAAAGCGTGGCAGTCATCAATAGCACAATTTTCAGACTCCGCCCTTGGTTTGAGCAGAACACAGCAAATGTCTCAGAAAAGACAAGGCCCCATTCTGGCTCCGATTGAGCCTGTTCCAAGTCAATTCAAGACCTCAGGGAGTTTAGCAATTGTCGAAATGAAGCTGGAGTCAGGGTTCTAAGTCACTTCTCATTTATTCAGTCTGTTCTATATTGTACAGTTATGAAAATAACAAAACCAATGCTGGAAGCCCAGGAATATTTACAATCTCTGTGTGTAGTGAGGTCAGTCTACTTTGTTGCACAGATTGGTTATGTTTGGTACCACAAGGTGTTTACAATTCTGACAAAATTGGACAGATTAACAATTATATATACACAGGAAAATAAAAAGGAAAATCATTCAAGTATCAAAATACAGAGGCGAAGATTAAATAACATTTTCGTTACAAAGCAGGCCCATTGCCACACACACAATGAGCAAAATCACCCTTCTGCAAACTGAATTTGCCAGTCATTTTGCAAGTCTGGGTAGTATCAGATGAGCCTTCAAGCCAGATGAAACTCGGATTAAACTTTCACAAACCACAAACGTGCTTGCTTTACTGCCCCACCCTGCCTCTGAGAAACGAGCCCTGCTCTCTAGTACTAGAGGGCTCATTAGGGACCTGGGGAGTTGCAAATGTAGAGCCTTGTTAGGAAGAAGAATCCTACTGCCTGAGAACAGTTAGCAAGCACATGGGGAAATTCAAGCAGAGAGCTGGGACACTTTAATGTAACTGAGCCCATTCCAAGAAAGCTGAAGCTTCACACCTGAATGGGCTCCTTCACAGTTCAGAAACACAGTGGATGTGTTCAACCATGCTACATGGCCTGCACTGAGAACAGTGTGATAGCAGTGGCTTTCCCACTCAAAGCCTATTCTTAAAGTTGCAGTATCCCTTTCTAGGGAAGGGAGAGTACCTGACCCCCACTAAAAAAAAAATCCAGTCACTTTTCTTTCTCCAAAAATTAAAAAAAAACCAACCTAAAAACATAACTCAGAACCACGGCTGACCAGCCAACTTCCCAATCTGAAAACACCCTGAATAAATAAAGAGGACATAGCAGCTTTAAGAAAAACAAAAAAACCTAATGTGATTTTTTTAAATTGGAGAAATTCATCTTAGTGTCTACAAAGAATTTTCTTTTTGGACCTACCATCTTACCCACAGATACCTACTTGGAAAGGAAACAACCTTCCTTGAAAAAAAAAAAAAGAAAGTGGAGCACTGGAAAATGGAGAAATGCACTTACTGGGCCCAGGGCATAAAGACCCAGCCCCATGGCAGGAACAGCACAGTTTTACTGAAGAAAACTTAATTTTCCTTGGGAAACTTTTTTGGAAGACAGAGGCTGAATACTGCACAAGGGCAAGTTGCTAGGAGTCCCTCTCAGGCCCAGAAGAACTACAGTCCTTGTCCAGGACAGAGAAGCTGAGGCTAAGCCCCTTTTGCAAGAGGAACCCTGAGCTTAGTTAGTCCCTCAATCCCTCTGCTGGGGGCAGAATGACCATGATGACTGCTCCCAGGGTTGGATGAAGAACTGCAGGGGTCTGTGAGGGATAAGCAGAGAGGAAGCCTCAAAACCACTACCTGTAACTTCTGGCCAAACAGAGAGCTGGTGCATTTTTAAAAGGACCCTCCCTGTATACTTATAAAAAATTCCAACCAACACCTTTCAGAGAGAAAAAGCAGTGCTGCCAAAGCCTAGAATATTTGCACTTGGACAGGAATAAAGCACACCATGAGAACAACAGGCTTGCTAAAGCACACATGGGAAGGCATGGTCCTCTTTGCTCCCTATCCAGAGGTACAGGCCACAAGGGCTTGGCTCTTCCATCTCAAATGGAAGAAGTCCCAGTTTTAAATCCAGAAACAAAAGTGAAGTTAAAAGGAGATGCAAATTTGGGAGTGTAAGAAACAGCAATGCTCTAGTAAGTCAACCTGGTGCAGGTGATTGGGCACTGTCTGAATGGTTAAAATCACGTTAGCTACCAGCTTTTTAGCCCTTTCCTGTATGTGTACACACACACACACACACACACACACACACACACACACACACACACACACACACACACACACACACACACACACACACACACACACACACACACACACACACACACACACACACACACACACACACACACACGAAGCCAGGGATGAGCAAGGGAACAAAATAGACATAGTCACGACTTCAGAGAGTTAACAATGAGACCTAACTGCAAAGACCTGCTTAGACCAATCTCAAGTCACTGGGTATCAGAGTCACTTGGTCTCTGTTAGTTAATGCCCCAAATGAAACTTCTTTTTCTGTTTGTTTTCCTTTGGAACTTAGAAAATAGGGAGCTACTAGAAAGCTGGTGGAAAAACAAACCCCACACCCTTGGTCACTAACGAGGTGGGGCACCGAGGGGACCAAGGCTGTAGGAATTCACCATGAGCAGCAACATATGGAAAAGACCGTCATCTCTTCATATCTAAAATCCCAGCAATGGCTCAAGAGCTCCTGCTTTTCAGGTGTCTCTAGGTGGTTTGTTTTTTTTTTAAAGTATCAGAGATGTTGTCTTCAAATGGTCTTGTTCTAAGGGGAGTTTATGCACTTTGACAGAGCATAGGAGCAGCAGCGTCCAACAAGCTATCTCCATGTTAGTCTGTTCTCTTATACTCACCCATCTCTCACAGTTGCTTTCCTCTCAAACCTACTATGCTATTCCAAGGTTTCATTCTGAGGAAGGAAGGCCTAGATGGATTGTCCTTTTTGCCAGTTCTACTTTCCCAAAGATCTTCATCCCCATGATTTTCTGGCTGAAGACTGGCAATCTTCTCTACGCGCCCAAGCCATGGGCAGTCGTTTTTTCCATTAAAAAGTTTTTCTGGACAACCTAAAAAAACCAGAGTCACTTCTTGGCCCCTGGAATCCCAATCTCATCTGCTAGAGAGAGACCCTGAGTTGCTGCTCTCCAGTCAGGGGCAGGGAGAGGTGGGGAAAGGGATCTACGTATGTTCGAGGCTTGGTTGTGGAAAGCCTGTGCTGAACAGCAGAAAGGCGATCCTAAAAGCAGAGGCTGAGCTGGGATCTTCATGATGGTGGGTGAGGCAGTGGTGGCAGCAGTCTGTGCCCCCAGGACTATTTTTCCGTGGCAGTGCGCTGTCCCAGTGGCTCAGCTTGGCAGAAGCAAACAGAATGGGGAGGGGAAAGGGTTAAACCAAAGGCAAATTGCACAGAGAGGAGGACTGAAGGTGAAGGGAAAGGTGCCTCACAGAATCCCCGCCCGGTAGCCTGGGTACAGGAAATCTGCTCTTAAGAGGCACAAGGACCAGGCTGGCAGGGAGGCCCACCCTGTTAGATTAGCTTAGAGTGAAACTCTCCGAAGTGGCTGCACCCTACTGGACATAACACATTTGAACCATTTCCTAATGAAGTTGCCTCCTTCCCGTCGAAGCTAAGCCCCCCACACCAGAGCTGATTCCGCTTGTCTGAAGTCCCCTCTCCTTTACTGTCTCAGCTCTTAAAGATTCTGAAGGTTCTTGAACTCATGGGCAATGGCAGCGTCCACCCTTCTACCACCTACCACACTAGAGACCTTGGAAGAGGGAGGTCACAGCACAGCTTAATCTCTGAATTCTCACATTATGGAGAAGGAAGCAGATTTAAGAATGCCCTGGGAAATGATGGCAGTGAACAAAGAGAGCTCAGGTAGCAGCCCCCAGCTTATGGCACTCCCATTCTGGGACAGCATGACCATGCACCATGTGGGAAGAGTACAGGCCTCACTCTTCACTCGTTCAAGGAAGGAGCCTTCTGTTTGGTGACCTGGACTTTAGTACCCAAGGCTAGTGCTGCCCAACCTTCTGGGAGGAGACAGGAATGATAGGCCTCCATCAAAGAGCCTCTGTTCCATCTGTCACAATTATACGAGGCAAGGTATCAGCTTGCTGGAGTAAGCCTCAAGACCCTCTAGATGATGATACCAAATCCCCAACACTCTGGTAATCCCGAGGTCAACCCTTTAGAAGCCCCTCCTGAAAGTCAGCTATGGCTTGGACACACAAAGAATGCAATTCCGAGCAGTCCAAACCTTGCCCCTGGCCATCTGCGGTAACTCAAACCATGGAAGCCATGCGTAGGCTGCCGGCTGACAGAGTCCAGCACCATGCATCAGAGAGGCGATGGGATGGAGCTGGCAGGCAGGATCTGAGTTTACAGTGGGGAGTAGACTCCCTGCCACACCGGGTGGGCACAGTGCTTAGTGTTGAGAAAGGTGAGTTAGTTATTTCTTGGCAATAGTCCCCAGTCATGGCTCGGAGAAGATCATGTGTCCTGAGCCTGAGCCCAGTGTGGCATTACCATCACTGTGCGAGTCGGCTTTAAGGCCGATCCCCCAGGAATTTGTAGTGCCCATCCATTCCAAAGCCCCCCCAGCCCTCTTGGTGCCCGCTTTGAAGGCACTCCCCCCCCTCCACTGCACTGTCCCCAGCCAAAGGAAGAAGAATTCACAGTGTTTGGTGGTATAAGGTACAAAAGTTGTTAGTGTACAGTGTCTTAGTGCTGCTGCCAGGGAGGAGAGCAGGCCCCTGGGAGGGTAGGGGGCTCACCATCAGCAGCTGCAAACAGCAGACAGATCAGATGGTAAAGGCACAGTGAGACTAGTGGAGACAGGGGCTGGGCTGGTTTTAGAAGATAGTGGTCTCATACTTAGTGCTGAGGCTCCTTTGGGAATCCGGTTTTGGGTCCACTACCCAGGAGACACTGGCATGAGACTGGGTATCTTGGTCCGTGTCAGATGGTTCCATCTGGAGAACATGAGAGGGAAAGGCAAAGCATCAGAGCAATTGCATGCCAAGGACAGGGCTGAAGTGAGTCCAGGATAAGCCTCAGATAACCTCCCCTAGGCCATGCTGGTAACCTTATTACCTGAATCAAGGGAGTCCTGGGTCAGAAGGGAGATCCAAGGGGGAAAAGACCCCTATTTTTGGGTGCTTGATATGCCCTGCTGGAGCAGTTAGTTCATTGCTAGTAGAGGACTGGGAAGTTGCTCAGCCAAAAGCACACGCCTAGCTATTAACCCCTGCCCACCTAGACTGGAGCTACCCAAGGGCAGGCATATGCCCTGAGAACAGTGGCAAGGAAGGAGAAGGCGCCTCCAGTGCATAGGAAGTAGACACTTAGCAAAGCGAAAGACAAAGATTACAGCACAGACAGGTGATGACAATCTCCAAGAGGAGGGGAAAAAGAGACACAAAATGGCAAGAAATGTAAAGACCTTGACTCCGGGACTAACAGCCGGCAGCGGTAGGTAAGAAGGACGGTGGGTAGTGCAGGTGTGACAGTAACAACAGCGGTTATCAGGTGGCAGCGGCCCCTGGGGAGGTGGAGGTAGAGCAGATACAGACAGGAGGCAACATTAACGATGGGGGGTGGGAGGGAGAGTGGGGAAGGAGAAGAGAAGCTGAGTAGGGAGATTCCTTGGCAGAGCTTGCCCCACACTGCCATTAAGAGCAGAGGGAAGACAGACTGCCTGAGCCACTGTTTGTTTGACAAGGGGAAACCAGCCCTCTCAGGGTGGGGACATTTGTCCCCTTAAGATAGTTTCCACTGGGAACCAGGTGAATGAGTTAGTACATGGAAAGGAATCCCCCTCCCAGGGACAGATAAGGGCTAGGTAATCCAAAAACCAGGCCATACATACTGCAGACTTCCTCACGCCAACTCGAGGCTTAGGCACCGGTTTGGAGGCTTTTGTTTCTATCATCTCGACTGCTGATGCTCCACCTGGCTTGGATTTCTGGGCCTGTAGAGCCAGCTGATAGGCCACCTCGAATGCCTGTCCCAGTGTCAGAATGATCTCATAGGTCAGGTTCTGGGAGGGAACCAAATATAACAAACACATGAACACTTCGGAACGGAAAAGTTTTCCATGCAGGGAGCACCTCGGACTAGCATCTAGATTTTGAGGAGCGGGGCAGGGAAGGTTTTAGGAAACCTGGAGGTCCTTAACGCCTTCACAATTCCAGAAATCACTGGGTCTTCTGGGAGCCACAAGGCTTTGAGGAAGCAGAATAGTCATAGTGTCTCAGTATGGACAGAAGAGCCCAGAATCGGGACCATGTGGGCCAGTTCTCCCTGGTGTAACTCATTCTTCCCATTTTTCCTCTTTCTTTGGACATGGTCAGTTTTGCAAGGCATTACATTTCATCCCTAATTAAATGTCACTGGAACCAAGGAAAACACCAAAGATGAGTGAGTGTTCTGGAGCAGAGAACTGGATCTGTTGGCCGACAACAGGGAAATCTGCAGTGTCCTGCTGGGGACAAAAAGCTAGATATAGTACCCACAAAGGCACCCTGGTGTAAAAAAGAGCTTGGAGACCTGGTTCTTCTCTAGCAGTGAGCCATTACTTGGCTGTATGACTAGAAAAATGGTGGCACTTCTCTGTGCATAAAACAAAAGGTCCAAAGAGATGAGTTCCAAGTTCTCCTTTAGCTCTAAAAGTTTTAAGATTCTATGATACTAAAGCAAGGAGAGCATTTATTAGCTCCCCCCAGCACACTCTGGCTAAGGTGCTCCCACTCCTTACAAGCCCATTTAGGCCTGGCTCCTCAGACCATCGAACTCACCACATCCACAGTGCTGAACACATGGCAGTAGTGGTGGTTAGTCTGCAGGTCCTTGGTGATGTACGCAAAGGTGCAGAGGTCCTCAGGGTCCTGAGCTGCACAAGAGATGTTCCGAATCTCATGTTCTGCAATGATGTTCTGTCAAGAAGGAAGTGACAAGGGAGTCAAGATGGCGGAGTAGAAAGACACACATTTATGAGCTCTGAACCCCACAGCCCATAGAATTAACATAAAAAGAGATCCCCATAAATTCTGGACCACTGAAAGGTGTGCAGAAACAGAGTGGAAGAAATTTCCGTTCCAGAGAGCCCTAGAGAGCCGTCCCCAGGGTCCGTTGCCCCGGAAAGCGGACCCCACCCCAGCGCTACCGTGGCCGCGGCCCCAGAGAAGCTGATCCGAGCAGGCTTCAGGGACGGAAGCTCTGGCGGCCGGGAAGGTCCCTCCGCCCACAGAAGCTACAGGTCAGTGAGAGAGACGGCTGGGCTGGAGAAGGGGAGCGGACTGTCTCCGTGACTCGGACCCCCTCGGGAGGAAGCGGCGGCGGCGGCAGAGGCGGGGGCGGCGGAGGCAGCAGCTGCGGCGGCGGCCCGGGACTCCCCCAGCAGCAGACAGGATCTTCATTACTGAAAGTCTCTGCATAAACAACCTGAGGGAGCTGAGCCTGGGAGACGGCCCTGCCCCATCCCACTCCATTACTGAAGGCCTCTGCATAAAGCCCCTGAGGGAGCTGAGCCTGGGAGGCGGCCCTGCCCCCACCCCAGCACCAGAACTAAAGCTCATATTGATTAGCAGCCGGGCGGCCGGAAAGCCCATTTGAATCTCAGACCCCAAGCACTAGCTGGGCGGATCTAGGCGGGGGTGCAGAGGAATCTCAGAAGTCAAGTAACTGGCTGGGAAAATGCCTAGAAAAGGGAAGAAAAATAAAACTATAGAGAGTTTTTTTGAACAGATGCAAATGACCCCAACTTTCAGATCTGACGAGGACATAGTCTTGCCATCAGGGAAAGACGTGGTGGGCGGGGCCGCAGTACCCCAGACATCCCAGGGGGATGTCGGGTGGACTCAGGCCTTGGAAGTGCTCAAAAAGGATTTTGAAAAGCAAGTTAGACAGGTGGAGGAAAAACTGGGAAGAGAAATGAGAGAGATGCAAGAAAAGTATGAAAAACGGGTCAATAGTGTGGTAAAGGAGACCCCAAAAAATACTGAAGAAAATAACACCTTAAAGAATAGGCTCACTCAATTGGCAAAAGAGGTTCAAAAAGCCAATGAGGAGAAGAATGCTTTCAAAAGCAGAATAAGCCAAATGGAAAAAGAGGTTCAAAAGATCACTGAATTTAATAGTTCTCTCAAAATTAGAATGGAACAGATGGAGTCTAATGACTTTATGAGAAACCAAGAAATCACCAAACAAAACTAAAAGAATGAAAAAATGGAAGAGAATGTGAAATATCTCATGGGAAAAACAATTGACCTGGAAAATAGATCCAGGAGAGACAATTTAAAAATTATGGGACTACCTGAAAGTCATGATCAAAAAAAGAGCCTAGATATCATCTTCCATGAAATTATGGAGGAAAACTGCCCTGACATTCTACAACCAGAGGGCAAAATAAGTATGGAAAGAATCCATCGATCACCACCTGAAAGAGATCCAAAAAGAGAAACTCCTAGGAACATTGTGGCCAAATTCCAGAACTCCCAGCTCAAGGAGAAAATCTTACAAGCAGCTAGAAAGAAACAATTCCAGTACTGTGGAAATAAAATCAGGATAATTCAAGATCTAGCAGCTTCTACATTAAGGGATCGAAGGGCATGGAATAGGATATTCCAGAAGTCAAAGGAACTAGGACTCAAACCAAGAATCACCTACCCAGCTAAACTGAGTATAATACTTCAGGGGAAAATATGGTCTTTCAATGAAACAGAGGACTTTCAAACATTCTTGATGAAAAGACCAGAGCTGAAAAGAAAATTTGACTTTCAAACACAAGAATGAGAAGAAGCATGAAAAAGGAAACAGCAAAGAGAAATCTTAAGGGACTTACCAGAAGTGAACTGTTTACATTCCTACATGGAAAGACAATATTTGCAACTCTTAAAACTTTTCAGTATCTGGGTAGTTGGTGGGACCACACACACACACGTACACGCATGCATGCGCACACACATACACAGATGCATACACATACAGAGACAGAGAGCACAGAGTGAATTGAATAGGATGGGACCATATCTTAAAAGAAATTAAGGTAAATGGTGAGAGAGAAATGTAGTGGGAGGAAAGAGGGTGAAATGGAATGGGGTAATTATATGTCATTTAAGAGGCAAGTAGGAGACTTTTTAGTGGAGGGAAAAAGAAGAGAGCTGAGAAAAAAAAACAAGTTTACTCTCATCACATTTGACTAAAGGAAGGAATAAAATGCACACTCATTTTGGTATGAAAACCTATCTTACAGTATAGAAAAGTGGGGAAGGAGGAGATAAGCAAGGGGGGGGATGATGGAAGGGAGGGCAAAGGGAGGAGGGAGCAATTTGAAGTCAACACTTGGGGAGGGACAGGATCAAAAGACAGAAGAGAAACAATGAGGGGCAGGGCAGGATGAAGGGTAATTCAGTTAGTCTTACACAACACGACTATCAGGGAAGTCATTTGCAAAACTACACAGATATGGCCTATATTGAATTGCCTGCCTCCCCAAAGGGAATGGGTGGGGAGGGAGGGATGGGGAGAATTTGGAACTCAAAGTTTTCGGAACAACTGTTTAGTATTGTTGTTGCTACTAGGAAAGAAGACATACAGTTAATGAGGAATAGAAAGTCATCTGGCCCTACAGGAGAAAAGAGAAGATGGAGACAAGAGAAGGGAGGGATGACAGAAGAGAGGGCAGATTGGAGATAGGGAAAATTAGATTGCTTGGGGTATTGGGGTGGGGGGAGGGGATAAAAGGGGAGAAAATTTGGAACCCAAAATTTTGTGAAAATGAATGTAAAAAGTTAAATAAAAAAAAAAAAAGAAGAAGGAAGTGACAAGCCTGGTTAAGCCGCCTGCTGCCTTTCCTTGGGAGCACTCAGCTCTCGCCAGGGCTCAGGGAAATTTGGTTTTCTCTTGTCACCACCACGTTTCTTTGTCTACCCGTCATCAAAAACTCTCCTTCTGGACCACATCTTTTCAGTGGTCTTAATGGTACTCTGATCAAGGACAGGATGGGTACCAAACTTAAAAAGGGGATTTCAGTGTCAGTCATGGGTCCTGAGGAGATGAGACCTTAATTCACTAACAGACACACACCCTTAGGGAGGGAAAGGCTAAGTTGAGTTATGATGAATCAAGAAAGCAGCAGAAGGGTTCCTGCACCTTTAAACAAGGATCCCACATGGGGAGATGGAATTGTTCGCTTGTTAAAGGAAGCATTGTCCTTGATGTGCGAAAAGACCCTTGATTCTGCTAGCCCAGTCTGGGGTAGGGAAGCACCAAAAGGCATATGAGGTTGATCCCGCTTGAGCCTAATGGGCCTCCTGATGCCCTGTGCCCCAGAAGCCTGAAGGCTGTCCCATCTCTTCCCTCCTCCCTACAATCAGCCTTACAACCAACATGTCCAGTCTTCTCAGCTCCAAGATAGGACACAAAAGAGTAGATTAAGAATAAAGGAACAAGATGTATTGTCACGAGGTGGCAAGGGGCAAAGAGAGTGCACCTGCACTCACATCTTTCCCAATACAAAGGTGTTCTTCCCTCCAGCACTGGAAACGTGGAAGGAGTGAAGCACTGGGAGTCCCGACCTTAGTCCCAACTCCCATTGCTCACTTACTGACTGGTACAAGGCACATCACTTCTCCTGTTTGGACCTCAGTTCCGTTTATACAATAAGGGGATGAACTAGGTGAATTCTAGGCCCCTTCCAGCTTGACCCTCTAGGATTACATGAATTTACTTTTCAGGGACAAGTAGTGTTTGGACAGCATTACAGATTCGGAGTCAGATGGGCCCTGAGAAAGCCAGGATTCAAACTTGGGTCTTCTGACTTCAAATCTAGCATTCTTTTCCACTTTACTACCTCTCTTGCAACAGAAGGTGAACTGATAGCTTGGAACTGCGCTCTCTCAGCAGATCTGGACCTGGCAATGGTGCCCAGATGAGAGAAGTGTTTGGAAAACTCAGAGCCTTTTCTCTAGGGGCTCCCCACATAGCCCACCAAGGACTCAAGGAGATCTTTTATTCGGAGAAAGTCTAACAGGCTTTAGGCTTTCTAGAATGGTCATATGTAACATCTGATTATGAATTTCACCTGAAGTTCTAGCCTCTTTCTGATTTAGGGGAACTTGGAGCACCAGGGATGGGTCTTCTTGCTTTTACCTTGGAGATCTCACTCTACTAACATTGGCCTGTCAAGTCCTTTTTCTCCAGATGTAACTTTTACAGAAATTCTCAGTCCCTCTGCCCACTAAAGGGGCACAGGGAAGAGAGGGGATTCCAGAAGGAAAAACCTCAGGCAATAGCTTGTTATTACATAGTCCTAGCCATATGCCACTCCCTAACCCTTTGGCAGGCTTTATTTGCTATGTTTATTTATTTTGGGGTTTACTGTTGAAGTGATGAGTATTCACTGAGCATTGCTGGATGCCTGGCATTCAACTAGTTTACCCTAGGTGGAGGTGGGAAGTTAAGACTGAATCTCAAACTCATAAGCAAAATGGAATAGAAAAGGTCTTAATACTTCAAGTTAAATAACTATGCCACTAACACGTTACCAGCTGTAGAATCAAGATTAATAGTCTATGTTCCAATTGCCAATACAGCCTAGGAACATTACAGAAAAAAAGCTAATCCAATAATTTTGTAATTGTTCGCTTCTCTGTAAACGGCAATACCTTCAACTTATTCTGTAGTTCCTGAAGTCATGTGTTACTGAATTGCCAAGACTTACCCCTTACCAATGGAGCTTTGATTTGTTTTCTTCTCCCAGTAGATACATAATCTAATTTAATTTCCTTAGTGAAAGACGTGCAGCTACTACAGATAGCTACTCTGATTTTCTCTACCTGTCCTTCAGACAGGTGTGTAGATCTCAGACTTCCTGTGTGAATCGGGACATGTGACTGTTACGGGGGAATAAACTATGCCAATCAAGAATCCTCCAAGTAATTACTTGTTAATTTTTTTCCTATTTTACGGTAAACATTTATTAAGCTTTAATTTTCACAATGTATTATTTCAGTTCTGAAATCAGCCCACAAATATTTCACTACATTAACATCAATCTAATGATCATTTAATAAAAGAATGTATATATACCTTGATCAAAAGTAAGTTTGATATGTTGAGGATTCCCCACACGGACAGCCTGGGTCACATGCCTTGAGTCTTACACACATTACCAAGAACAAATCAAGTTGTTTTATAGGAAAAAAAACCCACAAAAACAAAACAAAACCCCCCCACAACTTTTACAAACTTAAATACTATCTAAATCTGCAAACAGGTATAGGAAACAATATGATTACTTATTAAATTCATATGTTTCCAATAGACCTGGACCCCTCCAATACAATATGAAGTGACTCTGTTTTGATAGAAGTTAGTGAAACAATACTTTTCTCCCCCTCTCCTCTCCATTATGTATTCCAAAGACAGGAAAGAGACTGAGGTGGAGGTGTGCAAGAAGGCCATAGGGCAGACTGAGGCCGGGATATGGAAGGATTGCAAGCAAGTTGACAAGTCTAGGTTTTATCCCCTGTAGCAATGGGGAGCTACTGAAGGTTTGTGAGGAGAGGAGTGGCACTCTAGGAAAATTAGTTCGTGCTCTCTTTACAGGATGTCTCCAATGCTTTTTTCCAGACATTCCACATCATTCTCCTTAACACACACCTCATTCTAAACAAAGTAGCATACTAGTTAAGGCTCCTCACTTCTGCCTTACAGATTCGCTCATCTCAAGGTCAGCTTCAGTGTCATTTCCTAGAAGAGCCTCTCCTAAGTCTGCACCAGTCACTTTCTATGTGAACATAAGGTCCTTGAGAGAATGACTCATTTTCATTTTTCCTCTGTCCCTCCAGAGGGTAGCACACAGTACTTGGCACACAGAAGATGCCTAATAAATATTAGTCAAATTGTATTGGAACAGTGCCTATGACAGACTGGAGGGAAAGACTGGAGTCAAAGAAGGCTTGAAGCCACTCAGGAAGCTGCTTGAAGTCCTGAGGTAAGGGAAATGGAGAAGGAAGTAGATATTGGGGGGCAGACACTTCTAAGGAAAACATGAGAGGACTTAATATTTAGTTGGATATTGGGAGTGAAAGGTAAATTGTCAGACTTCTTCCTTCCTCTCAGCAGGCAGGAAAGAGAGAACAGGAGCAAGACACTACACACATCACTGGGCATGGTCACTAGATCAGTTGTTTCTGTTTGAATGTTTGTTTTACACCAGGGAAGGTTTAGTTCTTGGGAAGGTGGCTAGATTCAGAAGTGACTGTGACATAAAAAATCGAAGTTGTGAACAAAACTTACTTTAAAAAGAAAAAAGAGAACCTTGAGGGAGGGTACCCTCATTCCCCCTGCAGCCACTTCTCAAGTACTAAACTCCCTTGGGTGTATGAGCAGTTTTGTGGGGGCAGGGGGTGGAGTCATCCAGTAGGATTTAGATTTCCCATGCGGGCAGTGATCAACACCTCCCAGAAGCCCTTACTCGAAACTCACCTTGTTGGAAGCATCAATGAATTTAACCCCTTTGTAGGTGATGGAAAGAATTATGGTTGGGATTTTCTTCATCTGCTCAGTTGATTTCTGTAGGAAACAGGTGAATAAATCTGTCAACTCCCCTTTTCAGGGACACACCCAAATACCGTAGGTTTCTGACTTTTCCTCAGTCTCCTCGACCCAGAAGGAAGGCAGAGACGTGGAGCAGGCAAAGCAGCTGCTCCCAAACTCTGTTGGCTCAGGCTCCAGGGCTGTCTCTAATGCTTCTGCTGAGGGCAGCTGGACAGTGGAACAAACTATTTCTCCCTGTGACCATTTGTTTCTGGCTAGGCCAAGCCTGTCCTTTCAACTAGACTTACAACAAACATACTCTTCCTGCTACTTTCTGTCCAGGCAAAAAACTACCAACCTACCCGCATCTTGGCACAGGCATCCTGTGTAGACTCCGTCCCACGAAGATCTTTAATCAGCATAGAGCCCAAATACTATGAAGAATAATGACAGGGACAGAAATTAGTCTGGGACCCAGAGAGGGGGTACAAAGTTGGACCCAACTTCCCCAGGTTGAAGACCCCTTTGTAGGGCCGAGAGGCCCTGGCCTGCATTTCCAATGTGTCACTTGCCAACAAGTATACTGGGGTAGACTTGAACTGCAGAAGTCCCTATGTGGGGGCACTCAGCCTTATTGATGTAGTTATCTCCTCAACTTCACCCTCTCCATCCTATCTCTTCCCAGTGAAAAGCCCTTCTTCACTCAGTCCTTCTGCTCATCCTGCCATAAGGATCTCTGACCTTTCAGGCAACTCATTCAGCCAGGCTGAATCTGACACGGGTCAGTACCCCGGCCATGGACAAGGAAGTAAAGGCTTTGACAAGACCTCAAGGTGACTCTGCCAGCATTTTCCTGGCACTCTGACCACATTCTCGTCTGCTCTCTCAGTTTATCTCTGACCACACTCTCCCTTGGATCTTCCACAGGAAGCTCTTACCTATCATTCTCCCTATTAGGCTAAGGAAGCCATGGAGGGTAGTGGTCTCTGGCCTGCATGAGATGGGGGTCACTTCTCCAAAACAGGCACTTTATGTTGCCCCCAGGTATGTGTTTGAAGGAAGGCAGGGAACACCACTCACATTGGCTTCGTAACCACAAGATTCGAAGATGAGCTTCTCTGGTTGGTGCTGCCAGCTCTGCACAGGGGCATAAGGAGCAGCCAGGCTAGGGGGCCGAAGGGTCAGTTTAGCCTCCCGAGGATCCTCCTGTTAAGACAATTACTCAGTTGGAGGGAGGTTTCTCCCTGCCCAAGATCCAGTAATAGTCATCAAACCTGTGAGCCCTTCCTGGGGGTCTCCTCTCCTCTCTATGCAACAGAATACATCTTCAATTTCAGAGGAAATGGTTATAATAAGGAGGGGTTTTTGATCCACAGATTAATGCCCCAGTCCATACTTCCCAGCCCAACAGTGCCATGTGGACCTCTGCCATTAAGGCAACTATTTTCTAAGGAAATTTGAACAGGTTGAGGGGGAGGGTCTGAGCGAGTAACACAGAGAAGTCACTGTACTGCTCCGAGAATCCTCCAGAAGCTCTTCCTGCTACACCTTGTTCAAGCAAAAAGTAGGACCTGAATTGGGGAGAGGAACAAAAAAGATTCACAGAGACCCCAGACCCTGACCTGTGTCTGAAAGCGCTCGGCTCGGCCCGGGGCAGCAGTGTCGTGACAGCTGTCATATCGCCTCTTGCCTGTATCCCCCAAGGGCAGCAGCAGGTCTAATGACCTCGCGGTGCAAGAATCATTTTGGCTCAGGGGAGAGGATGTTTGGGAAATCAGATCTTGGCACTGTAAGGGGAAAGGAAGAAAAGGTTTCTAGCCTTTTTGTCTCAGTCGGAAACATGATGCAAAGTACTGGGCAAGGAGAATTAGGTAATACAGTGAAAGCTGGGCCTGAACTAGAGAGTTACTAAAAAGCTAGTGTTTCTGGCTGGAAGACTGTGGAGTGCAGGAGTAGTGGAGGATGAGCAAGCTTTGATGTCTTCACAGAATAGCCAAGTCCTCCTCAGAAGAGGGGCTCTGTTGAGCAGATTAAGGTCCTCCTGCAAAGATTTAACTGAGATTCTATTTGGGTTCTCCACTGACCTTCCCTCTCTGAGACAAACCCCAGGCATGTGAATCTTAGAGAATCTTTAACCTTGCAAACCCAGCATCTGTTTGTAGTTCTCTATCTAGATCCTAGACAGGCCCATAGCAGAGAAGAAGTGGCAGAGGGATGAGCATTTCCAACATACCTCTCCTACTACTCATATCACTAGTGTCTGTTTACTCCCCATTCTGTAGCCTGTCTTCTCTCTCAGGCCTCTTAGCGCTACCTTGGAGATCTACCAAACTGTCCTTTTCTCCCTCTCACTCCTCCAGCTTTCCTATCAATATCAAACTTTCTACCTAATCTCATAGATCAGGAGCCTTTCCCTATTAAGTGTTTCTTCCCTCCACTCCTGAAGCACTAAGCACATAGGTGTGGAGGCCCAGACACAGGGAGATGGCATGCCCAGACACACTCATTTTCCCCTGGAAGTTGCATCCTAAGTAACAGGAGAGGGAAATATCTCTACTTAAGGCCTCTCAACTAAGATACTTGTGGCAGGGAAGGCAATTAGAGGCAACTGAAGAGTAAATTCTTCCTGTGCCTTTGGCCTTCAACAACTGGAAATGATAAAATAACAACCTGTGTCACAACAGGCACAGAATTGTCAGCTTGGGAGATTTCTATACTCAGAAGGGCCCTAAGGCTCTACCCCAAAGACATCTGAAATGTCTTTCCTCTTTCCCTTCCATAAAGGTGAGAATAATTTTGATACTCCTAATCAATTTAATCATTATTTACTCAGTTCACTGTGATTTAGTGGGCATCAGTTATTGTTTTAGCAAGCTAAGAAAATTAGAATAAAACTCTGATTTGGTTAGTTAGGAGTTATTTAAGTTAGGATTAATTAACTATGTATTGATAATTATATTGCTTTTAATTAATTTACAGCATAGATTTATACTGTATTAGTTAGGCCTGTTATAAAGGTTCATATTAACTTGTGTTATCAGTCAAGCGCAAGTCATGTCACCATTTCTCTGATGGCATGGTCTTCTTTGGCAACGAAGGATGAATACAATAACGACAATCTTGGCCTACCCCATTCCCCCACTCCTATGAATGAACTATGAGATAAGTTAAAACAAAAAACAAAAACCCAACCATTTCCCCATTTTATCTGTTCTTTCATGCCTAATGTTTGTAACTGCTTGTGGAAAGTCCCAGATCTCTTTTGACTAAACATTGACTAAGCACTAGTGATTGATGGACATACCCCTTGGCCAACTGTGGAGTCTGTTCTCCTCTACCCTCCTACGGGAACTGACTAATCATGGATTATACCATCTTGTTTCATTTTAAATAACTTTTCAATATCTATAAAAACTTGAAGAATAGAAGCAGAGGGGGTCCTTGACTGTAGAGGAAAGTTTTGAATCAAATGAATAGGGACTATGCATCCCCCTAATAAAATGGTATGTGCTTGCAGGTCTGCCTCAGTTGCTTTTTGCTGCAGATTGGAATTCTGTATCCTACAATAACCCAGGCAGAGCAGATGAGGAAGGGGCTTACATCTTTGCCTGTCCACTCGCCTGAGCCAGGCCTTGGCTTAGGACTTGGAAGACACAAAATCTAGGACACTGGATAAAAAGAACAGCTGACCAAGCCCTGCTCCTCATGCACTAGTGGCAGGGTCCAGTCTTCCCTTTGCTCAGCAAGGGAAAGTGGTTGAGACAGGAATCTCCTTTGTTAAGAGAGCCTGGAATCTTTTTGAAGACAATCTCCTTATTACCTAAAAGTGAAAGAGCAAACACATGCCTCTTCCCTTCTGTCCCACACTCTTCCTTAAGGCTCCCAACTACTGACACGGAGGGACACATCAGCTCAACTCACTCGCAGCTGAGAGAAGCGAGGGGGCTTCTGGGGGGGCTCCTCATAGGGCCGATCTGCAAGAGAGGCAATGATCCGCTTCCGGTGGCCAAGCAGGTGAACCTTTAGCACCTGAGGGGTGGGGAAGGAAATAGGTTAGGAAGAAGAAATGGGTTGGCTTGGCATACCCAAGCTCCTCAAGTCACTTGTCTCTCTACCAGTCAGATTTCAGTGGCAGCACTGAGACATGCATCAGCGCAGCAAATACTTGGCTTGCGGTCAAGGGGCCTCACTTTAAATCCTAGTCTGGCATCACTTCATCACTCTAGGCTTGTTTCCTTATTGGTAAAATGAGGGAATTTCTAAAGCCCCTTCTAGCTCTAAAATCGGTAATCCTGAGAATGTACCTTGTGGACTACTGAGCACCCCCCTGCCACCTCACCTCACCTGCCTCCATGAGCTCCTGGACGCGGCCCCACTTCTACCACGGCCTGTCCAGGGTTCCAGGCCCAGTTCCTTGGCTCTGGTTCCCTCAGCTTGAGAGAAGAGGACACTGTTTCTGAAGACCCTGAGACTCCTCTAGAGGAATGTGTCTTTCGTTGAATCCAATGTCTTCTCAGGTCTGGCCTCCCAATCTCATGGGCCCTGGCCTAGTCATTCTGGTCAGAAGACCCAAGTGGTAGCATCTGAAATCCCAGGAGTCCTGAAGCTGAAGGTCATAACATATAACCTTCTTAGGGGCTCTCAGCAGTTGTCCTGGCCATACTCTCCCACCATCACTGGTCTCTGAGGCTGGAGTTTGGCCATTTCACTTTAAGCTGTCTTTCCAAAGAAGTTTAGCTCAAGCCACCCCAAAACACAGTACAGTAATGGTTCAGCTCAGGCAATGAATGGCAAATATGTCTTACTGAAACTTCTGGAAGACTCAGCTTGACCTCAGGGGTCAAGAATGATTTTCCATGTTCCTCCTACCCTCTTTTTCTTGAATAGGTTCAAGTGTGTGGACTGGCCCAATGGGAGGCGTAGTCAGTCTGTTATACTCACATTAACCAGCTCCAGTTCCCAGAGGTTTTTCACAGTGTCAACAGAACTGTAGCCACTTGACAGGAAAGACTGGATATAGTCCTGCAGCCCCAGAGAGTCAAGCCAGGATGAGACAGATGGCTGGGCATTCCCATCACAGCCCAGAGGTTTTACCTGTAAAAGGGAAAGGGAAGTAACAGATGACAGGTGGCACAGGACACAAATCCCGCTTTGGAGGTCACTGACATGCCCAGATCAGAATACACTGACCACATCAAAATGCAGCCAGTTGAAACAGTGATGACTTGCTCCAACGAGTTAGACAAGCATCTCAGGTCCAGCACACGTTCCTCTAGAGTCCCCTGGGGCTGAGGGAAGAGAGGCTCTCTCAAAGGGCAGAATAATTTAGAGGTGAATCTAGAACCAACCCCAACTGTTCTCACCATGGCCAGGGATCTGATAAAAAATATAACTGTTCCTGTGATACTGAAAATAATTCTGCTTGCAGCTGTGCTGACATGGGAAGATGAATGGGAGAGAAGGAAAGGGATATTTAGCTTAATACTTCTAGTTAATATTTCCTAGACTTCCTAGCTTATATATGTGTCACAGACCCATTGGGCAGTCTGGTATAGCCTATGGATCCCTTTTCAAAATGTTTTGAAATGCATAAAATGGTTAAGATTATAAAATAATCAATTATGTTGAAATAAAGATGTACTTTTTTCCCATGCAAGTTCAAATACCTCCTGAAATCTATCCACAAAACCACCTTGAGGGTCCACAGACCCCAGGTTAAGAAGCCGTCCTCTAGCTGTGTGCAAGTTCTGTGGGTGTATCGGAAGGAATAATATGAGTAGGAACAGTACACTTTCTACTTCACCTTGGTTTCAAGAAACCAAAGATCTTTTCAAATATAGTTATCCTCATGATGAAACATATTATTTATCCACCTCCAGAAAGAGAGGTGATGGATTTTATAAACATGGTCAATGTAGGAATTTATTTTGACTATATATGTTTGTAACAAGCTTTGTTTTCCTTGCTTTCTCATCAAGGTGTGATTCACAGGGAAGGGCAGAATGTGGACCTTAAAGTAAAATAGAATTTAAAAAATAAAAAACAAAAAAAAATTTTTTTTAAGTGAAACAAATGGAGCCATATAGGTTACAATTCAAAGAGACAAAGGTGGATGCTGGTTGGTCTTTGGCCCCATCCAGTGGGTAGGAAGGCTAGAAGAGCTTTTGCTGGCCTTTGAGTTGGACTCTTAGCCCTCTTACTGAGGGGAGCAGCTGTGCTGGCTTTTCCTATGCCCAAATTCCCCAGCACTATCTGGACTGGGATCCAGCTTGTTAAGGCCGTTTTGTCAGAAACATGGTTTGCCAATCCCAGAGCCATCAGCCCCATGGTGTAGTGGATAGAAGCTGGATTCAAAGTCAGAAGACCTAGGTTCAAACCCTGCCTTGGATACTTGCTGTGTGAACCTAACAAGCACCTTAACATGCGTGGGTTTTAATATTCTTATCTGTAAAATGAGGGACTGAACCTAATAGTCTCCACGATTCTTTTCAGCTCTCAATCTAGGATTTTTATTTCCTTTTAGATGGCTGGGACCTAGGATCCTCTCCAAAGGTCACATGTAAATACCACTTGTACTCCTCAATCAAGAAAATGGGCCTATGAAGAGAAGGTCAATTCTGAGTAGGATCATATATTTCAGAGATGAGTAGACCTCTTTCAACACTGGTAACTCCTCTCTCCCATAGGCTCTCTTGGGCCCAGACAATTTCCCTGAATCTTGGGTTACCCAGAAGGCCTTTATTGCCCCTAATGAACCCTTAAGACATAGCTAGGGAATTAGAAGGAGAAGAAAAAGAAACTGAATTAGAACAGGCAAAGAAAAAACAAAGCTATCACTCTTTGCAGATGATATGATGGTATACATAGAGAATCCTAGAGAATCAAGTAAAAAACTACTTGAAACCAATTTAGCAAAGTTGCAGGCTATAAAATAAACCCACATAAATCATCAGCATTTCTATATATTTCTATATATAAGCCTAACAGCAAGAGACAGAAAGAGAAATTCCATTTAAAGTTATTGTAGACATTATAAAATATTTGGAAGTCTAACTGCCAAAACAAACCCAGTAAGTATATGAACACATTTACAAAACACTTTTCACACAAATAAAATCAGATCTAAATAACTGGAAAAATATCAGTTACTCATGGGCAGGCCAAGCTGACACAATAAAAATGACAATTCTAAATCAACTTATTTATTTATTTATTCAGTGCCATACCGAACTACCAAAAAATGATCTAACATAGCTAAAAAAAAAATAGCAAAATTCATTTGGAAGAACAAAAGGTACAGAATATCAAGGGAATTAATGAAAAGAAATGCTAGGGAATGCTAGCCACGCCAGATCTTAAAATGTATTATAAAACAGCAATCATCAAAATGACTTGGTATTGGCTAGGAAATAGAGGGGTAGATCAGTGGAATAGGTTAGATATCCAAGATACAGTAGTTAATGACTCACTAGCTATGTGATCTTGGGCAAGTCACTTAACCCCAATTGCCTCATTCTGGGCCATCTCCAGTCATCCTGACAAATATCTGGTCACTGGATTCAGATGCCTCTGGAGGAGAAGTGAGGCTGGTGACCTGCACAACCCTCCCTCACTCAAAACAAAGTCAAGGGCAAGTCACGTCATCATTTCTGTGATGGCATGGTCTTCTTTGGCAACGAAAGATGAATGCACAGTTAATGACTATAGTAATCTATTGTTTGATAAATCCAAAGACCCCAGCTTTTGGGATAAGAACTCACTATTTGACAAAAACTGCTAGGAAAACTGAAAAACAGTATGGCAGAAACTAGGCATAGACCAACATCTTACATCCTATACCAAGATAAAGTCAAAATGTGTACATGACTTAGATATAAAGATTGATACTATTATCAAACTAGGAAAGCAAGGAATAGTTTACCTGTCAGATCTAGAAGAGATAGAGAACATTATGAAATGCAAAATGGGTAATTTTGATTACATTAACTGAAAAAGTTTTGCACAAAGCCAATGCAACCAATATTAGAAGAGAAGCAAAAAGCTGGGGAAACAATTTTTACAGCCAGTATCTCTGACAAAAGCCTCATTTCTACACAGAGAACTGAGTTGAATTTGTAAGAATACAAGTCATTCTCCAAATGATAAATGGTCAAAGAATATGAATAGGCAGTTTTCAGAGGAAGAAATTTAAGTTATCTATAGTCACGTGAAAAAATGCTCCAAATCACTACTGACTAGGGAAATGTAAATCAAAACGACTCTGAGTTACCACATCAGACTGTTTAATATGACAAAACAGGAAAATGATAAATGCTGGAGAAGAAGTGGGAAAATTGGAACACTAATGCATTGTTGGTGGAGTTGTGACTGATTCAACCATTCTGGAGAGCAATTTGGAACTATACTCAAAGGGCTATAAAAATGTACATACCCTTTGACCAAACAATACCATTTCTAAGTCTGTATCCCAAAGAGATCATAAAAATAGGAAAAGGATCCACAAATACAAAAATATTTGTAGCAGCTCTTCTTCTGGTGGCAAAGAATTAGAAACTGAGGGGATGTCCATCAACTGGGAAATGACTGAACAAGTTGTGTTATATGAATGTAATGAAATACTATTGTGCTATAAGAAATGATGAACAGGAAGACTTCAGAAAAACCTGGACAGACTTACATGAACTGAGGATGAGTGGAATGAGCAGAACCAGAAGAACACTGCACACGGCTACAGTGTACAAGGACTGTTTCTGATAGGCTTAGCTTTTTTCAGCAATGCAAGGATCTAAGACAATTCCAAAAGGCTCATGATGGGAAATGTCATCCAAATCCAGAGAAAGAATTGCAAAATCTGAATGCAGATGGAAGCAGAAAATTTGCTCTCCTTTTCTTTTGCTGTTGTGTTTCTTCTTTCTCATGGTTCCTCCCATTAGTTCCAATTCTTTTCATCATAACTAATGTAACAATATGTCTAATATGAATGTATAAGTAGAGCTTATATCAGACTATATGCCATCTTGGGGAAAGGGAGAAAATTTAAAACTCAAAATCTCATAGATGTGAATGTTGAAAACTAAAACCAAATGAATTATTATTTTTTTTAAAGACAGCTGGGAATTCAAAACAACCTTATGCAACAACTTTTTCCAGTTGGAGAGGCTTTACTGCATCAAAATGGCCAAGATATGTCTAGGAGTATGCCCTGAAGCAATGCTCCACCCAAGACATGGTCCTAGATACATCTGTGAGAAGGAATGGGGATGAAAACAAGATTTAGGGGAGGACAACTGTCTTTAAGACTTATTTGAAGATCTGAACATACAATCCCATAGGCTCTGGCCAAATCAGCAATCATTTATTAAATGTCTACTATGTGTCAGGTTCCATGCTCTGTTTTAGAGTTATAAAAAAAAGGCAATGACCCAGTCTTTGCTGTCAAGGAACTTACATTCTAATGAGGGAACAAACATGCAAGCAATTATAACTATGGATATACAAGACAGAAAGACAGACAGACAGACACACACACACAATAGCTATTTAATATTAATATCCCCATTTTATAGATTGGAAAAATGAGGCAAACAGAGGTTAAATGACTCATCCACGGTCACATAGCTGGTAAGGTCTGAGGCTGGATTTGAACTTGAGAGTTCCTGACTTCAGGCTTAGTTCTTGATCCACTCTGCCACCAGTTGCCATTATATCTATTCATCCGTGTGTGTGTGTGTGTTCCTAACATTAAAAGGTGCATTCATTATCATTATCTTCTCTACAAAGAATACCCAGCATAAAAAAAGGGCATTATTTATTAATAAACTTGTATGATTAAAAATAAAGTCATTAAAAATAAAGGCTAAATGATCAGTTCCTGGTGAGCTTCCAGGAGACTAATCTGAGAAATGGGCTTCACCATGAAGTCATTTCCTAATGAGGGCAAGAGGTTCTTTACAAGGTAGTGGTGTATGTGTGTCTATATATGTGTATCTAGATAGAGAGACAGAGACAGATAGAATAAATAGAAGGCAATCTTAGAATAGAGGCTCCTGAAGTGGATGACACTGCCCCTAGGGGATGCTGGAACAATCCAGGGAGTGGTAGTAGCCTTGGGTCCAATTGGACTAGATGGCCTTTGGGATCTCTTCTAACTGATTCAGTGACTCTGACACCATACCGTTCCCTTAGTTTTGGCTTAAATTGAAGTAGGAAGGACCCTGAAGGGTTTTTACCTTAGGCAAAGACCTTGCAGCCTGGAGAAGTTTCCTCCGGTGCTGGGGTTCGCTGATTCCAATGTCTCGGAGGTCCTGGTCTTCCATTACGTTACTCCCCTGAAAGCAGAGAACAAGAGTTTTAATAGAAATGGTGGCTTCCCTGACCACTAAAGGCCTGCTGAAGAGACTGCTCTCAACGCCTTCCATTAATGAAGAGAATTTCAGAGCTTATCTCCTGGATCACCTCACAGAGCCAGGAGGCAAGGTGGAACCCGGAAGGCTTGAGCCTGAATCCTCACTCCGACAGGGACCAGTTGTGTCCTTTAGCGAGTCACTTCCTCTCATTCAGCCTCCACTTCTCCATGTGTAAAATGGGGATAGTAATAACATCGCCCTCCCAGGGCTGTTGTGAGGCTCAAATGAAGAACACAAACAGATGTGCAGCCTTCAAAGTGCTACAGAAATGCTAGCTGTTGTGACTCAGCAACAACATGATTCTACGTGACACATAATATCTAATAATGTACAACCATCATCATCATGTCACTGTTCTTCTAGTTCATGGTCCCTCGCAGCAGGTGCTGCTAAAATATTCTGAGTTCTCTGAAGGATTTGGTCCACAGAAAAATCCATTTTCATTTGAGGGAAAACTTTTCTCCAGGACAGAGAAAAGAAGTCAGATTCCAGGTCAGTGGCAGAACACTGAGGAAGGACCCAGTCAGATGAGCATTCCTAGACCAACGCGACACCTCGTGCACGTTAGCTCAACCGAACTCAATTAGTCTTTTTGACAGAGAGCAGCAGCGAACAATTTGAGGGACGTGGAATTGTGACCTCTTCCTCTTGACCCATGTGATATTGCCCCTGAAATGATGACCTTAAAGAAAATCTGTCCTACCTCTAGAGAGAGTACAGAAATCCTCTATTTCCCTGCCTAAAATATCAGCCTCCAGAGCTGGGATGCCCAAGTGTCCATGTGGGCAGCATGACTGGTGCCACAAGATCCTGCTTCTAGTCCCAGCTTTTGCCACTTACTTGCTGTGTTAATTCCCCTTTCACAGCCTCACATCTGCGGAGTAAAGGGGCTGGGCCAGATTATCTCTAAAAGTCAACACTCTATAATTCTAGGGAAGTTAGCTACTGGCAGCCTTGGATAGAAGGAACATCTGAGTCAACTTAGTTTGTAAGGACTATACAGCACAGTCCCAAAGAAATTTTAAAATATGACTTATTTTTCAAAGTTTTAGGGATACTTTTTTTTAAACACCAGGTATTTCTTGATAGACTGCTTCTTCCCTTCTTGCTGCAGTCCATCTCTGCCCTACTCCCCAATCATCCTCCCATGTGACAAAAGAAAACAGATCGACAAAGCAACTGTCTCAGAAGCTTGTGCAGCACCCTGCACCTGTAGTCGCCCACCTTTCTACAAAGATGAAGGTAATGTCTTTCCTTTATCTGTTCTTCAGGACGGTACAGAGTTGCAGCACTTCATCAGATTTCAGCTGTCTTGTGATTTTGGTTTATACTACTGCAGTCCTTGTGTGTATTTTCTTGGTCCTACCCTTTTCACTCTTCATCAATTCATGTGCATTATTGTACCATAAGAAATAATATGAGGGACATGTTCTCAGAAGCTTTGTTACTAAGAATTTCCTCATTTTCTTTCTTATGATGCAATAAATTCCATTGTATCCACACACCATAATTTGACCAACTATTTCCCTAAGTGATGGGCATCTTTGCATCTTCTGGCTTTTTTGCTACTACAAAAAGTGCTCTTACAAATACTTTGGTTTATATGAGACTGTGTCCTCTCGAAGACCTCCTTGGCAGTATATGCCCTGAAGTGGGGTAGCTAAATCAAAGGGTACAGATGATTTAGTCACTTTTCTTACCTTCAAGAAAAAAATTTGAAAGTTAGCTTAAAAAACAAACCAAAAACTGAAGATTGTCCTGTGTCCTTGGAGAGGGAGGGCGGGGATGGTGGTTCTGTGATTTCTGAGGAAGACTAGAGCTAATTCTCTTTGTCCCTATTTTTCCAATTCCTTGTCCCCAGCAGTTTCGCTGGTATATAAACTCCTAAGCTATCTCAATCTAGTCATTTTAGGGGAAATAACAGCAATCCACTGGAGATCAAATAATGAGGGTTCTGGGGATCTCATTCTTTCCAAGATACTAGGCAGTGGAAGTTGGAAGCCTCAATGACTCTGGGAACATCTACCCCTATGGAACAGGTAAGACCAAGATTTTTTAGTACATACCTTTATGCACGTTTCAGAAAATTACTTCAGTTAACAATGGTGTTTTGGGGGACAAACTGTTTGGAGAGTACTGGGTACCAATTTTGATTACACAAAATGTAAAAGATTTTGCACAAACAAAATGAATGCAGTTAAATTCAGAAAAGAACAGATTAGCTGTGTGTGTGGGGATCTTTTCAGCAAATTTCCCTGATAAAGGTCTCATATACAAGATATATAGAAAACTTTTAAATACATAAGAATGGTAGCCATTCCCCAATAAATAAATGGTCAAAGGATATGAACAGGTAGCTCTCAAGCTAAGAAATTCAAGTTACCAACAACGATCTGAAAAAAAAATGCCCCAAACCACCAAAAATATGAGAAATGCAAACAAAAATAGGAGGTTCTGCTTCACACTTCCCAGTAAAGGCTGTGGGAAACAGCAACACAGTAGTGCACTGCTATGGTATGAAGTGGCCCAGTCATTCTGAAAAGCAATTTGAAACTATCTTCACCCCCACCCCATTACCTCCCAGTCACTGTCAGCAATACCAGTATAAGATTCATAACCTAAAGAGATCAAAGAAGAAAAAGACCCATGTACACACAACAACTTCTAGCATCTCTTTTTGTTACCATACGCAGCTGGAAATGGAGGCACTACCTTTCCTCCCTCCCTATCCCTACCTAACTACCCTTTAAGGCTCAGCTCAAGAGGAGAGGAGCCAAGATGGCGGAGTAGAAAGACTCACATATGCTAGCTCCAAACCCACAGCCCATATATTTCCTGCAAAAGAACTCCCCACAAATTCTGGAGCACTGCAAGGCGCACAGAAACACAGTGGAAAAGATTTCCATTCCAGAGAGCCCTGGAGAGCTGTCCCCAGGGGTCCGTTGCGCTCCGGACAGCGGAGCCCAGCCCTGTGCTGCCCTGGCTGCGCGGCCCCAGAGGAGCAGATCCGAGCAGGCTTCAGGGACGGAACCTCCGGCAGCCGGGAAGGTCCCTCCACCCACAGACACTACAGGTCAGTAAGAGAGACGTCTGAGCTGGCTGAGAGGGGAGCGGGGTGTCTCCGTGACTCAGGCCCCCTCGGGAGGCAGCAGCAGAGGCAGAGGGGGCGGCGGTGGCCCGGGACTCCCAGAGCAGCAGGCAGAAGTTCAGGGCCATTAACGAAGGTCTCTGCATAAACCCCCTGAGGGAAATGAGCCTGGGAGGCAGCCCTGCCCCCACCCCAGCACCAGAACTTAAGCTCACATTGAATAGCAGCTGCGCCTGCCGCGGAAAGCCCATTTGAATCTCAGACTCCAAGCACTAGCTGGGCGGATCTAGGCGGGGGTGCAGAGGAATCACAGAAGTAACTGGCTGGGAAAATGCCCAGAAAAGAGACAAAAAATAAGACTATAGAAAGCTACTTTGAGGGGGTACAAATGTTTCCGCCTTTCAATTCTGATGACGAGGAACAAGTCTTACCATCAGGGAAAGACATGGAGGTCGGGGCCTCTGATTCCCAGACATCCTAGGTGGATGTCCACTGGGCTCAGGCCATGGAAGAGCTCAAAAAGGATTTTGAAAAGCAAGTTAGACAGGTGGAGGGAAAACTGGGAAGAGAAATGAGAGATGCAAGAAAAGTATGAAAAACGGCTCAATACATTGGTAAAGGAGACCCAAAAAAATGCTGAAGAAAATAACACCTTGAAAAATAGGCTCACTCAATTGGCAAAAGAGGTTCAAAAAGCCAATGAGGAGAAGAATGCTTTCAAAAGCAGAATGAGCCAAATGGAAAAAGAGGTTCAAAAGCTCACTGAAGAGAATAGTTCTCTCAAAATTACAATGGAACAGATGGAGGCTAATGACTTTCTGAGAAACCAAGAAATCACCAAACAAAACCAAAAGAATGAAAAAAATGGAAGAGAATGTGAAATATCTCATGGGAAAAACAACTGACCTGGAAAATGGATCCAGGAGAGACAATTTAAAAATTATGGGACTACCTGAAAGTCATGATCAAAAAAAGAGCCTAGACATCATCTTCCATGAAATTATCAAGGAAAACTGCCCTGATATTCTAGAACCAGAGGGCAAAGTAAGTATTAAAGGAATCCATCGATCACCGCCTCAAAGAGATCCAAAAAGAGAAACTCCTAAGAACACTGTGGCCAAATTCCAGAATTCCCAGGTCAAGGAGAAAATATTGCAAGCAGCTAGAAAGAAACAATTCCAGTATTGTGGAAATACAATCAGGATAACTCAAGATCTAGCAGCTTCTACATTAAGGGATCGAAGGGCGTGGAATAGGATATTCCAGAAGTCAAAGGAACTAGGACTAAAACCAAGAATCACCTACCCAGCAAAACTGACTATAATACTTCAGGGGAAAATATGGTCTTTCAATGAAACAGAGGACTTTCAAGCATTCTTGATGAAAAGACCAGAGCTGAAAAGAAAATTTGACTTTCAAACACAAGAATGAGAAGAAGCATGAAAAAGTAAACAGCAAAGAGAAGTCATAAGGGACTTACCAAAAGTGAACTGTTTACATTCCTACATGGAAAGACAATATTTGTAACTCTTAAAACTTTTCAGTATCTGGGTAGTTGGTGGGACCACACACATACACGTGTGCATGCACACACACATACACACATGCATGCACATACAGAGACAGAGAGCACAGAGTGAATTGAATAGGATGGGACCATATCTTAAAAGAAATTAAGGTAAATGGTGAGAGAGAAATGTAGTGGGAGGAGAGAGGGTGAAATGGAATGGGGTAAATTATATGTCATTTAAGAGGCAAGTAGGAGACTTTTTAGTGGAGGGAAAAACAGGAGAGATGAGAAAAAAACAAGAAGTTTACCCTCATCACATCCGACTAAAGGAAGGAATAAAATGCACACTCATTTTGGTATGAAAACCTATCTTACAATACAGGAAAGTGGGGGAGAAGGAGAAAAGCAAGGGGGGAGGATGATGGAAGGGAGGGCAATGGAAGGAGGGAGCAATTTGAAGTTAACATTCGGGGAGGGAGGACAGGATCAAAAGACAGAATAGAAACAATGGGGGGCAGGATAGGATGGAGGGAAATACAGTTAGTCTTACACAACATGACTATTATCGAAGTCATTTGCAAAACTACACAGATATGGACTATATTGAATTGCCTGCCTTCCCAAAGGGAATGGGTGGGGAGGGAGGAATGGGGAGAATTTGGAACTCAATGTTTTAGGAACAACTGTTGAGTATTGTTCTTGCTACTAGGAAATAAGAAATACAGTTAATGGGGAATAGAAAAACATCTGGCCCTACAGGACAAAAGAGAAGATGGGGATAAGAGAAGGGAGGGAGGATAGAAGAGAGGGCAGATTGGTGATAGGAAAAATTAGAATGCTCGGTGTATTGGGGTGGGAGGAGGGGAGAAAAGGGGAGAAAATTTGGAACCCAAAATTTTGTGAAAATGAATGTAAAAAGTTAAATAAATAAATTTATATTAAAAAAAAAAAAAGATTCAGCTGAAGTCTCAGTGAGTAGGCCCATGAAGTCACCTAGAACCATTTCCAGCATTCACTAATCTCCCATTTTTTAAACTCCTAGTGTAACTACTGTCACAGCACTGTTCCCATTATCTGCCATGACTCTTCTTTTTAACTGCAGGGCAAGGTTCTTAAAGACAGCACAGATTCTTGTGACAGTTTCACTGCAGGCCTGGCACAGTGAATTTTCATGTACACTGTGAAAAGCACTAATGCCCTCAGGGAGAGCCTGCTGCCTTAGAAGATCTGGTTACTCACTCCCAGAGACTAAATGAGCCTTCCCTTTCTCTTCCCAAGAACGATCCTATATGGGCTAGGTCTGTGGTGAAATATGAAACCTGACTACATCTGTTCACAGAGACACTGTCATCTTCAAGTTATTATTTCATCCAAATGAGGTGATTCGAGAGTTTTCTGAAGCTCCAGCGGCCAAATCAATTCCTGCTGATCAGATTCTGCCAATTTGCCCATAATAAGAACCCAGCCTGGCCCATTTCATCAAGAAGCCCTAAAAGTCCTCCAGACCTTCCCCCATTAATTTAGCTTTCTTCTCCATCAGTACACACCTCCCTTAATAGAGGAAAAAAAAACCTTCAAGAAAAGCCAGAAGGGGGGGGGGGGGGGGCGGAGCCAAGATGGCGGAGTAGAAGGACGCACGTTTACAAGCTCCGAAACCAAAGCCCATAGAATTAATTTAAAAAGAGTCCCCCATAGCTTCTGGGTGAATACAAGGTGTGCAGAAGCAGAGTGGAAGAGATTTCCGTTCCAGGGAGCCCTGAAGACCCGTCCCCAGGGTCCGGCGCGCCCTGGAAAGTAAACCCGACCCCAAGCGCTGCCCTGGCCGAGGCCCCAGAGAAGCTGATCCGAGCAGGCTTCAGAGACGGAAGCTCCAGCAGCCGGGAAAGTCCCTCCGCCCACAGAAGCTACAGGTCAGTGAGAAAGAAAGCCGGGCTGAAGGAGAGGGGAAGCGGGGCGTCTCCGTGACTCGGGCCCCCTCGGGAGGAAGCGGCAGCGGCAGGGACGGGGGCAGGAAGCGGCGGAGGCAGAGGTGTGGGCGGCGGCTGAGGCGGCAGCGGCCCAAGACTCAGGAATCCCCCAACAGCAGGCAGGATCTTCATTATGGAAGATTCCCGCATAAAACCTGACGGAGCTGAGCCTGGGAGACGGCCCTGCCCCCACCCCGCTCTGTTACTGAAGGCTTCTGCTTAAAGCCCCCAAGGGAGCGGGATTTGGGAGGCGGGCCCCCCACCCCGCCCCCACCCGTTCCATTCCTGAAAGTCTCTGCATAAAGCCCCCGAGGGATCAGTCTCGGAGGCAGCCCTGGCCCCACCCCAGCACCTGAACTAAAGCTCACTGATTGACAGCCGGCAGGAGGAAAGCCCATTTAAATCTCAGAGGCCAAGCACTAGCTGGGTGGGGGTGGAAAGGAATCTCAGAAGTCAAGTAATTGGCTGGGAAAATGCCTAGAAAAGGGAAGAAAAATAAGACTTTAGAGAGTTTTTTCCAACAAATGCAAATGATCCCGACCTTCGGATCTGACGAAGACGAGGACGTATTCTTGCCATCAGGGAAAGATGTGGAGGGCGGGGCCTCAGTACCCCAGACACCCCAGGGGGGTGGTGGGTGGGCTCAGGCCCTAGAAGAGCTCAAAAAGGATTTTGAAAAGCAAGTTAGACAGGTGGAGGAAAAACTGGGAAGAGAAATGTCAGAGATGCAAGAAAAGTATGAAAACAGGTCAGTACCTTGGTAAAGGAGACCCAAAAAAATGCTGAGGAAATTAACACCTTGAAAAATAGGCTCACCCAATTGGCAAAGGAGGTTCAAAAAGCCAATGAGGAGAAGAATGCTTTCAAAAGCAGAATGAGCCAAATGGAAAAAGAGGCTCAAAAGCTCACTGAATTTAATAGCTCTCTCAAAATTAGAATGGAACAGATGGAGTCTAATGACTTTATGAGAAACCAAGAAATCACCAAACAAAACCAAAAGAACGAAAAAATGGAAGAGAATGTGAAATATCTCATGGGAAAAACAACTGACCTGGAAAATAGATCCAGGAGAGACAATTTAAAAATTATGGGACTACCTGAAAGTCATGATCAAAAAAAGAGCCTAGACATCATCTTCCATGAAATTATCAAGGAAAACTGCCGTGACATTCTAGAACCAGAGGACAAAATAAGTATTGAAAGAATCCATCGATCACCACCTGAAAGAGATCCAAAAAGAGAAACTCCTAGGAACATTGTGGCCAAATTCCAGAACTCCCAGCTCAAGGAAAATATCTTACAAGCAGCTAGAAAGAAACAATTCCAGTACTGTGGAAATACAATCAGGATAACCCAAGATCTAGCAGCTTCTACATTAAGGGATCGAAGGGCGTGGAATAGGATATTCCAGAAGGCAAAGGAACTAGGACTCAAACCAAGAATCACCTACCCAGCTAAACTGAGTATAATACTTCAAGGGAAAATATGGTCTTTCAATGAAACAGAGGACTTTCAATCATTCTTGATGAAAAAACCAGAGCTGAAAAGCAAATTTGACTTTCAAACACAAGAATGAGAAGAAGCATGAAAAAGTAAACAGCAAAGAGAAGTCTTAAGGGACTTACCATGAGTGAACTGTTTACATTCCTACATGGAAAGACAGTATTTGTAACTCTTAAAACTTTTCAGTATCTGGGTAGTTGGTGGGACCACACATACACATGTACACGCATGCACACACATACACACATGCACACACATACAGAGATAGAGAGCACAGATTGAACTGAATAGGATGGGACCATACCTTAAAAGAAACTAGGGTAAATGGTGAGAGAGAAATGTAGGGGGAGGGAAAGGGAAGGGGGTAACTATATGTCATTTAAGAGGCAGGTAGGAGTTTTTCTTAGTGGAGGGAAAAAGAGGAGAGCTGAGAAAAAAAAAAAAAAACAAGAAGTTTACCCTCATCACATTTGACTAAACGAAGGAGTGAAATGCACACTCATTTTGGTATGAAAACCTATCTTACAGTATAAGAAAGTGGGGGAGAAAGAGATATTGCAAGGGGGGGGATGATGGAAGGGAGGGCAAAGGGAGGAGGGAGCAATTTGAAGTCAACACTTGGGGAGGGACAGGATCAAAAGACAGAAGAGAAACAATGAGGGGCAGGTTAGGAGGGATGGTAATCCAGTCAGTCTTACACAACACGACTATCAGGGAGGTCATTGGCAAAACTACACAGATATGGACTATATTGAATTGCCTGCTGTCCCAAAGGGAATGGGTGGGGAGGGAGGGATGAGGAGAATTTGGAACTCAAAGTTTTAGGAACAACTGTTTAGTATTGTTGTTGCAACTAGGAAAGAAGACATACAGTTAAGGAGGAATAGAAAGTCATCTGGCCCTACAGGAGAAAAGAGAAGATGGAGACAAGAGAAGGGAGAGATGACAGAAGAGAGGGCAGATTGGAGATAGGGAAAATTAGATTGCTTGGGGTATTGGGGTGGGGGGAGGGGAGAAAAGGGGAGAAAATTTGGAACCCAAAAATTTGTGAAAATGAATGTAAAAAATTTAAATAAATAAAAAAAAAAAAAAAAAAAGCCAGAAGGTCGAGGGTTCCCAATCTAAACTGTCAGTCAAACTTTATTGCCTCATAAGCTGGAGGGGAATCAGCTGAAGAAACTGAGGCCCCTAAAAGGCTGACTGACCAAAGTCAAACAACTAGAAAGTGGAAGAGGTGGGGGTCCAAGCTCATATCAGGACCCCATTATGATACTTTCTTTACTGCCTCCTGATGACTGAGAAATTGACCTTTAGGAAATCTCTTTCCATATTCAAGGCAACTAATTAAATTATGTGCGCACAGACTGACCTCCTAGGCAAAGTCAGAACATTTTCCATAAATGTCCAGTGATGTTCCCCTATGGCACTATGGCAACAGTAGTTGGGGGATTATTTTCAGAATTCCACTTCCCCTATCCCCATTGAGGTGGCACCCAGATTGCATCTCAGGCAGCATAGAGGATCCGAGTCCCAGCAAGAACTGATGCCTAGTGGGATCCCATTTCCCCCTCTCTTTGCTCTAGAGTCCACCCAAAATCTTCCTGTCAATTGCTCCCTGCTCCCTATCCCTCCAGGCTGGACACTGAATCCCCCTGTCCCCATGCTTGTTAATCAGAATCTGCCTATGTTGACCTGCAGGTTCATACTCCCTCTTCCAATACTGATTAGTTACTCCTGTGGAGCAGACATCCAAATGTAGCCGAGGAATTCCTGGTCCATTGAAACCTCTGGGTCTTTCCTTCCACTCTGTAGCTCAGCTTTCTTCCTACATGAATTTATCTCTCCTAGTTAGAGTGTGAACTCCTTTGAAAAGAGGAATTGCTTTATTTTTTTCTGTTTGTATCCCCATCATCTAGCATAGTGCTTGGCACAAAGTAAGCCCTAAATAAATGTTTTGCATTCATCCATAATGGTTTAGCCAGTACCCAATTAGGGACACAAAGACAAGACGGTTACAACGCAAGGAGGAAGGAAAGTTTTTGACACAAACAAGAGGAAAATATTGACTTGGGAGGAGGTTCGCAAATGCTTCACTGATTTAACAACCACAATGTCAGTCTGTTATTAACGGCACCATTAGCTGTGTTTAAATGCCTTCCTGTCCAAAAATGCATCATAATCCAGTAGAAAAAAATGCTGCAAATAGAATCAAAGGACATGGGTTCAAATCCCACCTAAACTATTTCCTTTTCTATGTGGGTTTTGGGTCCAACCTTTCTTGGCCTCAATCTGAAAAAAATGAAACAGTTGAACTAAATAAACGATAATGTCCTTTTCCAGCTCTATATTTATGATTCCATAGCTGGAACATGTAAGAAAATTCACTACTCACTCCTGGGTGAGAGGAGGTGACAGCAAAACCTATCAGCTGCCTCATATAACATTAGAGAATTTAAGAGGGGCCAGGCCTCCCTTGTAGCTGCAGAGCCCGTTAAAATCTAGGGAATGTAAGGAGCTCCTTAGCCCATTAAAAAAAAAAAAAAAAGCAAATATAGGTATGACCTGGGAAACACTCAGGAGTTGACATGAAAATCAAGCATTGGAGTTTCCAATCCAGATTCCAAACTCCCACAGACAATTCTGCCCATAAGGAAGAATGCTGGACTTGGAATCAGAAGGCCTGGGTTTTCACAGTTCCATCTCTGAGAGCTCTGTGACCATTCTGGACCTCAGTTCCCTCATCTGTAAAATAAGAACAGTAATATCTGCACCACCTACCTTATAATATTGTGAAAAAAGTACTTTGTTAAAACATAAAGAATGATACAAAAATGAACTTTTACTAACATTAATAGCATAAAGTGCATGTTCTCTCACACTTGCCTCATGGGCACCCGGAGTATTTTGTGTTCAATTCAATAAATATCCAGTAAATATTTAATCTATGCTCATTCATTTCTGTTTAGCCCTAGGGTATTCAGGATGTCAATATGTAAAGTGTAACCTCATCACCTCAATTAGTGGTGAGAGGATACCTCAGGGTCACAGGATGCCATACATGTCCAAACAACTAAAGTAGAAAAGAAGTGACCATTAAGTGCCCTTGGGAGCCTCCTCAAAGAAACTTTATTGTGGAGCATTGCCCCTAACTTCCCTTATCAGGAACTACATAGGATTTTCCAGGTCAAAATAAAGTAATTGCTATATAGGTATGCTTGCCTGTTGACAAACTCCTTGAAATGTGAAGTAATTGAATGCTTTAACAGGGAAATTTAACAACTGAATCAAGATGATGGAAATTCCTATCCATCTCCAGATATGTGACAGGTTCTAATACATCTGGAACATCCAGTACATCTTCCTGGGATGTATACACGATGCATACATTTTACAAATGAGCACCAGGTCATTTCAATAAAGAGGGAAAGATTCTTAGCACAGTAAAAACTGACTACACAGGGATGGGTCACGGATAATAGGATGCAAATTGTAGTATAGGCAATAAGGGAATGTCTCAATAATCAAAACACTTCTTTCTTGATTTTTTTTTTCTTTTCTGGTTACTAAAACTTAATTAGCCTTGTAGCCAATCTGGCAATTTACATGCAATTATCCACAATTCTTTGCTTGGCTACTAAGATAGTTGGAGCAACATTCAACAAGGCTATAATCAGAAATAACTCTTGCATCCATTCTCCTTACAAAAGCAGTCCCCTAGGAAGCACTTTGCTGAACTAGTCTATCAAGATCAGGTTAGTAACAGTAATTCCAATACTCCTAAACTATTAAAGGAATAACTCTAATAAACACACTCATACGCCCACCAGCACTGCTAAAGTTTACTGCTCATTCAGAATTAGAAAACAACCACATGTAAACTTTTGTGTCTTCACAAACACAACCAAACAATCCAGCTGAAGTTCCCATGGTCACAGAACTTGGAAGTGAGCTGACTTTTTAAAAAACAGTGTCAATCCAGCCCAACCAGGAAAAGAGAGCTAACTGTGGAGGCTGATTCAGCTTCCCTACCTCAGGATTATGTGCAATGATTATCAGGGAATCTTATCTATTTGTGAGTTAGGAAGGACAACCATTTTGGAATGAGTAAAAAAGTGAAGACAAGTCAGGAGACTAGGTTTCCTCAGTGTTTTGTCTCTGAAAAAGAGATGCACAGTGACTGGGATTGTAAATCACAACCTAACTTCACTGGCTGTGAGACAATAGATAAGGCAGGTTATTCTGTCTTATCTAAACTTGTATCTTACTGAGTGCCCAGCTCCGTTTTCTGTGTAAACTAGATAGTTAATGTTTATTAAATAAATGAATAAGATAATCTGAGGCCCTGAGAGGCAGAAGGCCTAGGCATTAAAGAACATAAAGAACACAATCAAAGAAAGAGCACTAACTGATTCTTCAGAGCAAAGTAGAGCCCTAGAGTTGACTGCTGATCTTCCTTGTCCACTTGTATGGAAAGGTATGGGACATTTCTAAACACTTTTATCATCTCCAACCTACTAGAAACTTGAAATTCACCCTTGAGCTCCCCAGTTCTAATAAATGAGGCTTCTCTTGCTTGGGGTTCAAGTCTCCATGCCACCTCTCATACTCTCTACAATACCCTTTGTGTTTTGTTTCCTCCTTCCTTCCCTCCCTCTCTTCTTTGCTTACCCTTGTCTTTTTTTCATTCCTTCTACTATTTGTCTATGGAAGTTGGCAGGTCCTAAACTTTCATACTTTCAGACAGAGGCCATGGCAGCAATCTTGAGTCATTTATTAAAAAAAAAAAAAATTTCCCTTGAGTTTATTTGACAAAGGTCTCATTTCTAAAATATAAAGGGAACCGAACCAAATTTATAAAAATAATAGTGACTCCCCAATTATTAGATGGTCAAAGGACCTAAACAGGTAGTTTTCAGAAGATATCAAAGCTATCAACAACCATCAAGAAATGTTCTAAATCACTAATAATTATAGAAATGCAAACTGCAACAATTCTGAAGTACCACCCGACATCCATCAAACTAGTTAAGAGGAAAGGAAAATGATAAATATTAGAGGGGATAGTAGTGGAAAAATAAGTAGGTCAATGCACTGTTTGTGGAGTGGTGAAGTGGTCCAACCATCCCCAAGGGCAATTTGGAACCATGCCCAAAGGGCGATAAAACTGAATATCCCTCTGACTCCACAATACCACAACTAGTTGTGCGCTCTAAAAACATCAAAACAAGAAAGGGCCCTATATATATATATATATATATATATATATATATATATATATATATACACACAAAAAATATTTATACGAGTTCACTTTGTGGTGGCAAAGAACTGGAAATTGGGAGGATGCTCACTAACTGGGAAATGGCTGAACAAGTTGTGATATATGATTGTGATAAAATAAAAATCAACTCTGAAAAGACATAGCTACTCTGATCAATACAATGACCCATGACAATTCCAAAGGACTCATGATAAAAATGTTATCTAACTTTTGAGAGAGAACTGATGAACTCAATGTAGATTGAAGCATTTTTTCCCCACTTTCTTTTTTTGGGGGGGAGGGGAGGAAAGAAACGTGGCTAATATTGCAATATGCTTTAAATGACTTCACATGTATAATAGATATCAAATAGATACCATATATACTTTGCCTTCTCAATAAGTCGGGGAGGGAGTGGAGGGAAGGAATTTGGAATTCAAAATTTTTTAAAGTATGTTTAAATTAAAAATATTTTTTTGGAAGTTTAAAATAAAGTCCTGGATATTTAGCTTCCAACTCTACCTACAGCGGACCCTGAAAACAAAAATTTGATCTCATATTCCCCAGCTTGCCCTAAAAGCAAAATCTTGGGTTAGAACATTTAAACTAGATAGGTCTTATGGGACCCTCTAGAAAATATCATGTTAGCCCACTGGGTCAAGCTGCCTAGGGGGATAGAAATGACAGCTGATGCACATGATACATGACTATGTATAAGGATACAGTCTCAAGGATTTCTGCAAGTCTGGTGACCAGCATAATAGGAAGAAGTGGAAAAGGTTCCAAAAGACTTTTGGAGACTCATCTCATACCTTTAGATAATAATAATATAGAAGAAAGAACTTTGAAAAATTATAATGCAATGTGTAAACAACAAAGTGGCATTATCAACAGGAGGTTGGTACTATTAGTAATATAGGCTTTGGACTCCATGAATAATCCTACCAGCCAAGAAAATAAATATCTGCCAAACATACAACCCCAAGAGCAGCAGCAATTTGCTTGTGGTTACAGCAAGGATAGTAACTCAAGAATTTTCTTGGGTTCCTCTAGTATAGAAAAACAGGGCAGGAATACCCTGTGCCCTACTGAATGCCAGGGATTTTGCTCCCACAGGTTGAAACTGAAAAACCACTTTTTACTTCTTAATTAGAACAAGTAGTTAGAGTGCCTAATTGCTGAAGCTCATTGTTTCTACTGAGATCTAGTAGAAAGAAAAATGGGAGTCTGGAGACCTAGATTCTAATCTAAGAAAGAAGGAACAAGGGAATAAGCATTTGCATAGTTTCTACCATCCACCAGGTATTGTGTTAAAATCTTTAAAAAATATTATCTCTCCTGATTCTCACAATAACCTAGGAGGTAGATGCTATTACTGTCTACATCCTAAGCTAAGAAAACTAAGGAAGACAAAGGTTAAGTGATTTGCCCAAGGTCACACAGCTGGTAGGAAGTGTGAGGCTAGATATGAACTCAAATTGTTCTGACTGAAGGTTCAAGTTCTCTTCACTATGCCACTAGCTACCTCTCAACTTCCACAGGACTTGGGGAGACAGGGGTTTAAATCTGGCCTCAGACACTTGCTAGCTGTGGGACCTTGGACAAGTCACTTAACCTCTGTTTGTCCAGGAAGCATCTAGATGGCTTAACAGATAGAGCACTGGGCATGGAGTCAGGAAGATCTGAATTCAAATCTGGCCTCAGACACTTACTAGCTGTGTGACCCTGGGCAAATCACTTGACTTCTGATTGCCTTAATGCATTGGAGAAGGAAATGGCAAACCACTCCAGTATCTCTGCCAAGAAAACCCCAAATTGAGATCATGAAGAGTCAGATACGACCAAAACAAATGAACAACAACCTGCTCCGAAGTGGGGGTGGGGACAGAGGGCCACTACATCTAGAAGCAGATCCACATCCAGTTTCCATGCATTTTAATGGTACACTAATGGAATATGCTTTAAGAGTGTGTGCATGTATATGTCTGCACAAGTGGGTACTATAATAATAATTTTAAAATTTACTATGTGACCTTAGGCAAAGTACTTTCTCATCTTGGGTGCCAGTTTCTATGTTTCAAAACTGTGGATGACAAATCTTTTGGCACCTTCTGTAATGTTTCTTTTTATATTTGCCTGCCAGCTACATGGGGGGGATTTTAGAATATAATCCAAGTCTTTCAGTAAGAAAAGGGTACAGAAATGAAAGGGAGAATTGCATTATTATGAATTATTAGAACAACTACCTCTTCCCATATGGGACTTTACAAGTATTGGCAAACTAGATGTGGCACACAGCAGATGTTTGAATGCTACCGGGTGAAATAAGGAGCTAAACAGTCCTATGCTGTCTCAGAGAGGATGACACACCCCACTTCAACAAGGCAGAGTTTGCAGGAGTTTTTGCAGGCACAGTGCTCACTCCTTCCACCCCTTCCAATCAGCATCAGAACTTTTGATACTGCCTTGGGGCAAGCTGACTGCCAGCAATTAAAGTCCACCATAAGGACCTGAAGCTCAACATGGGAGGCCAGGGCCAAAATAATGACTAGGAATGTCCTCTTGAGAAGAGACTGGCAATGAGGCTGAGTCCACTGCTTTTGGAATACGGGGAAGGGGACAAAGAGCATGGAGAGATGACACACAGCTGACACGTTCATTTATGGAAGTGGATTTCCAGATGTCTAAGATTTCAGTTTGAGGTGCCTGGAATATGATTCTACTTACTTTTTTTAAAAGTCAGTCAATAAGGACCTGCTACCTGCCTATGTCTTTTTCCAAAAGGCAAAGAGACGCTAAATAGAAGGGGCAGAGGGAGGAATTGGGGGACAGGGAGGAATATTTCCTTCAAGTAGAATTCTCATCCTTAAAGAACTCTCACAGAGGAGAGGACTCACCAGGAAGCGAACATCATCAAAGCCATTCAGAAGCAACTTGCTTTCGTATTGCTGCAAACCAACTGATTCCAGCCACTCCCCGACACTCTGCTCCAACATCCGTGAACCTGACGAGAGAGGAATCGGCAGACGCTTGAAAAGGGAAAAACCATTAAGGCGGTAGCAGCGGCACTCAGAGGAAGACAGATGGCATTGCCACATCATAGTCATTACTATTAAGCAGCCAAACTATGTACAAGGGTACAACAGAACATCAAACCCACACTCCTCTTCTGTATATGGACCATGGGGTCAAAAATTCTGTGGTTTTATACACAGTATCCCCCTTAAAGGGGTGTTGCAGCCAACCCCCAAAAGCCAGAACTGTGTCTGGGACCACAGTGACACATGCACTGATCTCTGGGCTTTCCTGCAAACACATCAGGGGGGAAACTCAACCCCCAGGTGTTGGCTCAAGTCTGTCAACTCTTTGTCTCATCAGGAAGGGGTCAGCATTCGCCCCTAGGCATTCTGGACAGTCAGTCCCTGCAGGAGCTCAAGGTGAAAGAGAAGCTGCTATTAGCCCATAAGCCAAGTCCCTTTATCCACACCAATTCTGAAGCACCACCCTGTCCTGTGGGCCAGGGAAGTCCTATAACCTTGCAGCACAAATCAGTCATGAGAGAAAAGACATCTTCATGCAGCAGAAGGACACAGATACATAGCCAGGGATCAGACAGGAAGCAGCAGCCACAGCCACTCCCGGGCTAGTGATCAGCTATTTGTGGGGAGCCCAGCACATGCAAGTCAAGCAGCACACAGAAAAGGGCAGTGGGAGCAAAAATAATTTTACTTTTTTTCCCCCAGCAGTCCCGAAATAAGCAAACCATGGCCAACACCTCTTCTTGCTATTAAGTATAACACAGCAAAAGGCTGGGGCTCATAGACCCTGGTTCAGGCAGGGAACTATTGCCCCTGCAGCACAGCATCCCAACTGGCTGCTCAGCTAACTGGGGTGGGAATCCAATTCAACATCTAGATTCTGGTTACTGGCAAATGGAACATTTCACAAGGACTAGAGAGAAGGGAGTAGCAGAGGACAATCCACACGATCTTCTTATCTATATTTCCGGGTACTATCTAGGGCATGGACCTTGCCCAGCTTCATTTTCTTCCTCTAAGTACAGCTGATCTTATGATTGACCCCAACCAGACAGAAAGGGAGCTCAAGAATAAGGGGGCAGATTTGGTTCTTTCCCAAAAACAATCAGATTAAGGGAAGCGAAAGAAAGAAAACAGAAGAGGAATGGTTGTCTGTTGGTAGGTAGCAGTTCAAGTCTATTAATGGCTGGTAGCTGATCTTTTTGGTTTAGAGATAAAAGAGACCACCTTTCCCCTTGGGGTGCCTACACAGTGTTCCCAGATCTTTTTCCTATGGAAAGGAGCTGACAAGAGAAGACAGTCACTTGCTACTCTGTTCTTCTACAACTGGAAAAGTAAACAGGACAAGGAAAAAAAAAGTTCCCATTTTCCTGGTCGTCCTTGAAGGATCTGCGGTGGCAAACGTACAGACATCCACATGCTTCTTAGCCTGATCGGCGCATCTGGCCTCCAAAGGAAGACAGCAATAGAAATGGAAAAGAAGAAATCCAAGAAGAGAAAGGAGCCAACTACAGAACCATCGTATCACCTCCGATGTACTCTCAGGATGTCAAGGGCCATTGCTGCCGCTTCAGGACACTTTCTACCCCCACGGTCGGGACACTGACTTGTTGGATGAGCCAATGAAGCCTGGAGACTAACGCCTTCACAAGCACCTTTTACCCAGATGGTGGCCAGGGAGCTCTGGTGACCTAGGTGATCTCTCCGATGTACACTGCAGCGATGGAAGACGCGGAGCCTGGGGGTGTGCCTAGTCCCTCCCTGGGGAAAGCTGAGATCCAGGAAGCTCAGCAACAGAATCTTAGGTGCTCGTGGAGTCTGCCTGCCCGGCTGCTGTGCAGAACGGGGGTCCTTGTGGAGAGCTGCAGCAGAATGCTTTGTTTAAGCGCTCGGGGCTCCACGCTGCCTGCTGCTGGCTCCCTGGTCCTTTCTCACTCCCTCCCCTGCCCATCCCCCTCCCTTTCCTCCTCCCCTTCTCCTAGCTCAGTAAAATACAGCAGGGATCAGCTTCAGAGCATAAGCTGCAACTGCCAAGAAAGGAGAGGAGAAAGCTCACCACAGCCATCAAATCACAATGACCGACTTTTCCTGTCCTGGGATGGACAACAGAGGAAGGTGAAAACTAAGAGGCTGCAAGTTTGGTGTCTCTGAAGAATGAAAAACTGAAGGACAGTGATTACTTCCAAAGGAACTGTTAGGACGAATAAAGAAGATGCCTGAAGCTCCTGCTAATAGTTTCCTGGGACAGGCAGGAGAACAACTTATGACAGACAAGGGAAGGGGTAAGCAGTGGGGAGAGGTTAAAAAACAAAATAAAACTGTACTATTTCCTCTGAGTAAATTACCACATAGATAAATATTCCTTCCACTTAGGGAAAGTATATATTTTTGTTGCTTAGACCCACAGGCCACAGGGAGGGATAAAAAGACAATAAAACCAGGAAGTCACAATAAATGTTATCCATATGGGAATATCAAACAAATTCAGAAAAAGTCATTCAAAACTGGAAACAGAGGGGCCTGACAAAGGCCGAAAGGGAGCTGGGAATAAACCCTACATGAACCTGAGGTGAGATGGGGCTCTATTACTTATTTTTACAAATCAACTTGATAGCATCGTACCATTACAAACTCTTGAATGCCTTAGAAATAATCTGTAGGGAAGAAAACTGTAGATAGTGAACTAACTGGTAAATACAGGATTTCAAATATGGGAAGAAAATCTAGAAATAAAATAAAAGATCCAAAAACGAAAATGCTGGAAAATAGCTCTCAGAGAATGAGCCAGGCCTGACAAAATCTTGAAAAAATGATTTTCTTTCTCCTTGAACAACGGGGATATTTGGTTAAAAAACAACTGGCTTACAGTTATACCAGTGAGACAAATTAAATTCATGGCCTTCTGGAGATCTGGGGGCCCTGGAAGAATTTCTAATAAAAATGGAGGGGGTAACAAATAAAAAAGTGAGGAAATAAATGAGAGACTACTACTAATGAGTTCTCCATCCTGACTACCTGAGTGCCCTATAGCCCAAAGAAATGTGATAAAACAAATGCTGCTGCCTCAGACAAAAGGGATGGGCTTAGCTTTCGGCATTTCTGATGCTGGCAATAGCAATGTTGCAACATCAAGATTTAAACTGATTAGCCAAAGGCAGCCTAGCCTGCCAATGAGCCCTCTCCTTTATTGGGCAACATGAAGGTCTCACATCTCTCTCTTTCAACTCTTAAAAAAGCTAGTGTTAAGCTGGATCCCGGCCACCATTCAGCCCATCATAAAAACCTCTCTGCTTCTGCCTGAGGTGAGGGTCTTTGTTCCCTGACCCTGAAGAGAGCCTAACTCCTCGTACATCAGTTACAGCCAGCCAACAGCGCTGAACTCTCACATCCACCACACCCTAACAGCAGCAAGACAACAGGGGCCTGGGAAACCTCAGTGCAGAGCACTAGAGACTACGTATGCTACAGCAGCCATTTTCCTCAATAACACTTTTCCAATCTGGAAAGGTTAAGGGGAAGCACAGGAGAAAATAGGGGACAAAACAACTAAAATGTACTCAAATGAGACTGCGTGGTCTCTATTCAACTTAACCATGAAGCGGTCAATTCTCGTGCATGATCCTACAGACTGAGGATGGGAGAAAGAAAGGATTAGCTGACTAAAGAAGGCACTGCCCTCAGGGAAGCGTTCCCTAGACTCCAGCTCTCTGAAGAAGGGTTTAGGAGGTACTACTAACTTCCTGGTTAACGATGTACACAAAGAATTAGTCTGAGAGGTAAAGCTTTGCTTTGAGATATCTTTAGACTAGGGAAAGGGGGCATGCATGTTTATCTCTTCTGAAAAATGGGGGGAGGAGTAGAAAATAGCTGTGGCTGAACTGTGACTAAATCTTTTAAAACTAAAAAACAGTAAATAAATAAGAAATAGTACTTGAAGTTTTAAAGGATATTTATACACATAATATAGGCACAGACATATATACATATACATATGCATACACACACATACATAAATCTAGTGATCCTCAAATAAAGATTCTTGAGATGAGCAAAGAAGGAATAACTACAAGTTTTACAGATGAGGAAATTGAAGCTGAGAGAGAAAGAGAGAGAGAGAGAGAGAGAGAGAGAGAGAGAGGGAGGGAGATAGAGAGAGGGAAGGAGAAAGAGAAAGAGAGAGAGGGAGGGAGAAAGAGAGAGGGAGGGAGGCAGGGAGAGAGGGAGAGGGAGGCAGGAAAATAGAGAAAAAGAGAGAGGGAGGGAGGGAAGGAGGGAGATAGAGAAAAAGAGAGAGAGGGAGGGAGGGAAGGAGGGAGACAGAGAAAAAGAGAGAGAGTGAGGGAGAGAGGGAGAGAGAGAAAGAGAGAGAGAGGGGGAGGGAGGGAGAGAGAGTGACTTGCCCATGACTCATACAACTACTACATGTCCTAATCCAGGCCTCATTCTGTCACAACACACTGTGTCTTCTAATCCTAGGGCAAACAAATGCTTTTACACTTGGAAGAGATTGTGGAACAAGTAGTGTGAATATAAGGGCATGTGAACGTGTGTGTGTGTGTGTGTGTACACGTACATATGTACGTACACATGGGAGCTGCTTCAATTTGAGTCCAGGAAAGGAGCAATATGATCAAGGAAACATTCCCCAGTAATGGTTAGGGCTGGGCCAAACAAGAAGGAATGACCTCTCAGAAAAATGGATCCATAAAATTCAGAGACAGACCAGTATGACAACTTCATTGTCTCATAGTGTCAAGAATGATGAAGGGAAACCAAAGAAGAGATTCAGTTCACATTGACAAATTGACACATAGATGCTGTAACAGGGAAAGGACTAAAGGACCATGCCCTTTATGGACAGGCTGAAGGAAATGGGAAATGTTTAGCCCAAGAAAGATAAGGTTTGGGGATATCAGTGCTCTCTTTAGGTACCTGAAGGGTATTTTTAGGAAAAAAGGAATTACACTTCTTTTGCTTAAACCCAGAGAGCAAAGGAAGGAGAAGAGATGGCTAAAGAGGTGGATTTCAGGCTGCCACAGGAAAAACTCCTGACTTGTGGGGTGACGGATTCCCAATCACAACACATCTTCAATGTCTTGGATAACTATTTGTTGGGTATACTGTAGAAGGGATTCCTGAATGATTTGGGCTTCAAATCCAAAATTCAGTGACATCAGCCCTAATCTCTCTGCAAGATCACTGGAAGGCACTGATGCCCTACATGGAGAGGTCAACAGTACAACTCCAGAATCTAAATCTGAAAAATAATAGTGGGAAAGAAGCAACTAGAGAAATAAAGTCACAAAGATGTAAGTTGCCACTCCAGGCTTCTTGGACTTGAATAAAACTCAGAACAGTATTCTTTCTCCTTTGAGAGATATATCCTATTTTAGTGAATCCTTTATTTACAGGGGCTATGTTTGCTTGTATTGGAGCAAAGTACAATTCTCTCTTCCCTATGATGTTATGATGTCATATTAATTATGTCACGAAACAAAATCTATGCCAACGCCCCATAATAGCATGTGGAAAATTTGGCATTAGTTTAAAAGTCACTCAGTGGTCAATACTCTAACTCACCTCCACCCAATTTGCCAGTTTCAGTAAGAGAGTTTCAATCCATTTTAATGGAGTCAGGAATTTATATTAAGTACTGCAGAACATGTCCCTGCTATATACCCACCTCCTCTTAGTTGTAGGCTTTCCTAGTGGACAATTTGTGAGCACACATACTCTGCATGGTTAGAAGGTTATGGATGGATTTTTCCAAATACCTTTAACATTGCTTCCAATTTGGTTATTTAAAAAATACAATCATAATTCTACCAACCCAAGAAAATTATTCGAGGGGTAAACAGTCTCTTATTTAATAGAAATAAAATAGACTCACAAGGAAGAAGACTTTGCTTCTAATGTTTAGAAAAAATAATAATAGAAAGGCAGGGTGGTTGGTGTAGTGTAGAGAAAGCTGGCCTGCTGTCATTATAACTGGGGTATTGAGCACATAAGTCTAACACATCGGCCTTGGGCAAGTCCCTTTGTCTCTCTGTGCCAAAAGCAACTTTGCAAACATACAAGTTTCAGAACAGGAGCTGATCTCTACTGGCTGCAGGAGCCCATCAGGAGCTCTCTACACTGAAGAAATCATGTCTGGGCAAAAAGAATAACAAAGATTATAAAATGTTTATTGCTTGACTGACTGATAGGCATGGAAGTTCAGTATTAGTCTTGTATAGTAGGGCATAGCAGATTGAACCAGTCTTGGAGCTAGGAAGACCTGGACTCAGGTTCTGCCTCTGATATGTACTTTTTGACCTTGAGCAAGTCACTGCACCTCTTGGGGGCCCTAGGAACCTCATTACAACATTAAGTTGCACAGAACAGCTGCTGTTGCTCTGTACTGAAAAAGGATTCTTTTCCCCCGAGAGTTTTCTACACCAATAGAGTTACAGGTCCAGAAATACATAAGTGTTAGTATACATACTCAAGTATCATAAATTGGGGTAAAGGATATAAAGTCAATTTTGAAAACGAAATATGCAAAAGTAACTGATATTTACATATCACCTGCAGATCTGCAAAGTGCTTTATGGTCAATTATTACATTTAACCCTCATAACAAACCTATGCAGTAAATACTAAAAGCTAATATATGCCCCACTTAACAGATGAAGAAACTGAGGCTGATGAGGTTAAGTGAGCTGCTCAGGGTCACACACCCAATAGGGATCTGAGGTCAGCTTTGGATCCAAGTCTATTGGGTATGCCAAAGTCAGCTTACAAAAGTGGGAGCATTTACCAACTTCAGAAACTGGCAAATCGGGGCTTGATTTATCATTCTGTTGATTATCTAGGCCTCTTTTCCCACCAGAGAGCTGAAGACAATACACCCCCACCCCTCAGTCACTAAGTTATGTGCGCTGTCTCTTTTTGAGACATCTTAAGGAAGGGGTTCCATCACATTTTCCTTAGTCCAGAAGCTGGTGCTATCAAAAACTCACTTCTCTAGGACTCTGACGGTTTGCAAAGCACTTATCTCACACCCTAAGAGGTAGACAGGAGTGCTTATAATATCCCAATTTTATAGATAAGAAAATTGAGGCCCAGAGAAATTAAGTGGATTACCCTGAGGGTCAAAGCCAATGTCCACTGCTCTCCTGACTGAGTTCACTGTACCTTTTACTCTACTATATAGTCTTTCATTTTATTTTGATGTCTAACTATAACAGAAGATTGACATTTGCCAAATAAAAGTCTTTACTCTTGTAATTAGCTAAAAATAATACCAGGTTCACTCAGGTAGGAGTGTGTTTGTGGTTATAACAAAGGTATATGCCAACTTTTAACAAATTTATATCACAATCCAAATTTATAAATGAGATGATTAGTAGTCAGCTCATTTATTATAGCACATTTGAAAAGGCCTTGACTGACCAATTTATATATAAATAAAAGAACACATCTACTGCATAAAGCACATAGCTCCTCATGTAACGTTGGGCATTTGGGGAATATACAATAACAACGGAATTAGGCTCTAAATTTCCAAAGCTGATGGCAGTGACTGTACTAGGATAAAAGAATCAGCTGTGTTGCTCCCTCATTCACAGATAGCTTTTGTATTAAAACGACAAACTTGCATGAGAAAATAATTTATCATTGGAAAAGGTTAATGCTGCATAGAAGGAAGGGCTGTTCAGCTAGCCATGCCAACACAGTTACTTACTCTACAGTAAATTTAGTTGCATGTCTGATAGGGAAGAAACAAGAAGAACCTGGAGTCTGGGAAGGTTCAGCGTGTTCAAGTTCCCATAGACTCAGAGGCAGACAGAACATGGCTTCAAATCCCAAGTAAGTGCTTTTTCCATGATGTGATTAACACAGCAAGCCTGTACAAAGGGGCAACCTTAATGCTCTATCCAACTAAGTCATCTGACCACATTTAAAATGGTACCTGAGATCTTCTGCTGTTCCTGAGAAAAGTCGATGCCTTCTCCAATTGAACTCATGATCTTCTCAATCTGAAATGTAAAAAGAAAAACAAAAGAGAAGAAAGGCCATTAGATTTGAATGACACTTTAGAGAACAATATTTGCAGCAGCAGGTGAGAGTTGACTTCACATTCCAACCCAGGTGAAGCCTGGGTATCCCTAAGATCAGAATCAAAATAATAAAACAAAAAATCAAAATGATAAAACAACTCACATCGTGATTTATAAATAAATTTATAAATAATTTAGTGCCAGAAATCATCCCCAGTAGAAATCCCAAAGAAGCCTACCCAGAAATGGTGGCTGGCAAGAGGTGTGGATTCAATTCAACTCAAGAAACATCTATTAGTACTAAAGATGGAAAACGGCACAGTTCTTGCTCTCGATGAGCTTTCAATCTCATAGAGATCGTGTACAAAAATAATTATAATAATGATAATACGTAGAATGTGAAAGGGGAAATCTGAGGATGAAGGCTGCAATTCAGCTGCAAGGAGACAAGAGAAAGATTAACAACAGAGGCAGCACCTGAAATGGTTCCTGAAGGCGATGGGGAAGGGCATGTGAATCAGAGATGAGAGACAGCCTGCAGAGATGTGATACTTAGGCAGGAGAATGCACACCAAGCAATCTAGTTTGGCTGGAATATATAGAAATTAGGGTTGTTTATGACTGAGCAGGGGTGTACTCCATGGCTTCTTGCTGTTGAGGAAGCAGTATTTATGTCTCTCCTTTGGTCTCTCAGACCCACAGCTGAAAAGCCAGTCTTCTGGTCACGGCAGAGTTAAGGAACAAGAAGAATCACAGGTGAGGCTAAAGATGCAACGACCTGTGCAACCAGTCATATTGCAATTTGTTAGGATGCGTAAGAGGCTTCTGCAGCTTGTGGGAGATCTGAGGGCTATTTCAAGGGCTTGGAAAGGCAGAAAACGTGGAGATGGGACTGCATCTTAGAAGTAAGCTCTCCTTATCAAGGCAGAACCCTATAGGTCAGGATGGTACATCTATATTACCAAAGACAGCCTGGTTTAGTAGAAAGCATTGGACTGGGATTGAGAAGACCCAGATACCAGGATTGGCTCTGCTGTGACCTCTGGCATCCTGCCTCATTAAATCTCAGTTCCTATAACTTCAATAAGAGGTTATACTACTTATGTCACTTAACCTCTCAGGATTGTAAAGACTGAGTGAATTACAGAAACTAAAGTGTTCTAAGGGACTAGGAGATGATTTAATCCAGTCTCCTTAATGGTACAAAAGAAACTGAGGCTCAGAAAAAGACTATGACTTGTTCACAGTTCCAATTTCAACAAACATTTATTAAGCATCTATTTAGTCCAAAACATCCTGCTAACAGCAAAGGAAAGAAATAAAAATAAGTCTTTGCTTTCAAGAGGCTCATCTTCTACTGAGTAAATACATGTATACAAATGGATAATCCTAAAATAATTTGAGGGACAGAGTATTACAACTGAGAAAATCAAGGAAAGCTTCATGGAAGAGGTAGTATCTGAGGAAACACTGCATTTCAGGCATGGAGAACCACTTCTATAATTCACAGAGGTAGGAAATGGAGTGTTCGGAGAACATCCAGCTGAGCTGAAAAGGTAGGCTGGAGTCATAAGCAGGGAGACTAATTAGGAGAGTGTTAAACTATTCTAGGTTAGAGGTTATAAGGACCTGGATTATGAAATTATGCAATATTTCAATTCAAGAAACATGGAGGAAGGAGCTATGAGGATTTGGCAACTGACTGCACATGGGGTGGGGGGAAAGGAGGAGGAGTTGCTGACTGATTACAGAGCTAGAATCTCAATGTTGGTCTCCCTGATTCTCAGTCTGGTCCTCTTTGCACTGCCCATGGCTTAGGCACCATAAAATGTGCTATGTACACCTAAACTGATACTGCTGCCTCAAGGAAGATCTTCTGGGCAAACACAATCTCAGACCTACAGGTTCTGTTCTAAGGAGCAGCAGCAGCAAGTTAAGGGGAAGATTCAGTTGGTGCTCTTGCTCCTTGAGCCCTTACCAGGCAATGACAATGCAGGAAAGATTATGACAACAAAGCAACTGGGGGAACCAAACCCTCAAGCTCTCTTCAGGATTCTCCCGATGAGGCCAACCTCAACACATGACTAGGTCAAATATTTCCTAGAAACCTAGAGAGCAGAGCAGGAATAAGACAACACAAATTCCTCTCTTTCTTCCAAAAGGACATCCGATCTGGTGCTTAGAGATGAGGAGAAAAAAGAACTCATTCACAGCACTTTTCAAAAAAAGTGAAACGAGAACCCTTTGTACAAAGCATTAGCTATCTTCTCCCCAAGCATAAGCAAAAAGACCTTAGTAAAGTGATTGTACCTAACAGCCATGAGGAATGGGGAGAAAATGGTTTCACCTATCTTTGGTTGGCTGGCAGACAAAGGCAGCACACTCAACACCCAAGAAGAAAAGTTTATGATCACTTCCTCTCTGCAGCCTGAAGATCTAGAAAATATTTCCTTAAGAAACAAAGGGACAGATTTTTCAGCTTAACGTGTCACCTGATCTCCTGTTAAGACTCAGATATTGTGGCTCAATCCCAAACCTGAAAATGCAGAAAGAGACACTGTAAATCTCATCTCTGAGGAAAACAAAATTTCTTTTTGGGTGCTTTGAACTTTGAAGCAGGCAATGGGCGTTTTTTCCTATAAAGAACATTATCTTACCATGCCACTTTACCTCATCTACCCATCATTTAAGATGCAGCTTAACTCTCATCTGCCCTTCGGGAAGCCTTCTCTGAGAACTCTACTTCAAAGTTTTCTTTACATTTATTTCTGAACTCTTACAACCTGCCCAATACAATTTGGTCCAGTATCAAGTACTGAATAGATTGCTCTTTTTGTTTCAGGTGTTTCAGTCTAGTCTATAAAACTAAACTGAAAACTCTTTGAAGGTAGAGACTATAATAATATAATATAACAACTCACGTGTATATAGCACTTTAAGTTTATGAAGAACTTTCATCACAATTACTCTGAGGAAAGTAGAGGCAAGTGTTAGTCACCGACTCAAGGCACTGGAAGAGTTCTTGGAAATCCTCTAGCTCATCTCTACCACTTTAAAAATTAGTAAGCAAAAGTCAAAGGAAGTTGTTATTTGCTCAGAGTCATAAAGATGATGTTAGAGTTGCATTTAAACACCTGCACTCTCATTCTAAACCCAGCAGTTCCACAACACTGGACTATTTGAATCCACAACTAGGAAGAAACCAGAGTTTAATCCCTATCAGTTTAATTCTACTATTATACATTTCTCTTTTCACAATAGAATGGTCATGTTTTCTCGCTGCCCCACCCCCGGCCTTCAAATGACAGGAGACAGTCAATAAGTCTTGATTGACTGAAGCTTGTTTTTATTAATTACACAAGGTTTGTTGTTCTGTTTTGGTAGAGAAGCAGGTATGTGTATGATTGATATTGGGGACAGAGGGAGTAGGGTAAGTACAGAGGTGGGCAGGGTCCTTAATCATATTTTGTGTCATGAATCCTTTTGGCAGCCAGGTGAAGTCTAAGATACCTTCTCATAATATATTTTCATTCTGAAAATTCGTAACTGAAAGAAATGCTTTCAGCTGGAAGTTAGTGAAAACAAAGATGCAATTTTTTCCACAAAGTAGAAGCTTAATAAACGTTTACTCACTGATTGACTCATTTCACATTCAAATTCGCAGAGCTCTCCCCAAATCTACGTATGGATTTGAGGGTCCATGAACCCCAAGCTAAGAATTTCTGGGCTAGGGACAAGCAAAGAAGGTAGCTGCAAAGGATTCATGCAAAGGATGAATGTTTCTCCATTTTTCAGTCAACAAGGGAATATTAATAAGCATTGTTCGGGCTGGGGCATCTGCAGGAGAGATCACCAGGCAGCATTTACACAAAGGATGATGACAATGGACAGTGGGTTGCTCTTAGGTTGATGAGACTAGCATGATCAGACTTATGCCTTAGAAAAATCATCTTGGCAATTGAAGGAAGGATGGAATGCAGTAGGGAGAGATGAGGTAAGGAGTCAGGTAGAAGATGATTTTCATAATTTAGGCAAGAGGTGAGGACAGTCTGTTATGGGGCTGATGGAGCAATGAGATCCCTAAAAAAGAGTCCTTGAACTTTCCCACAAATTTTGGCAGCACAGATCGCTGGCGTTCACCTGAGGCATCTGGCCCATCCCAGTATCATCTTTTTAACTGTCCTTTCATTGTGCCCTGCCCCCCCCATCCCAGTCCTTCATTTTGTTACTTTCAGATGACCCTAGGCTACTTGCCATTCCTTAATCCCATCTGTATAGAAATATCAATATTACCCCCATTAAATTGCACAGATTCGTAGACTCCCATCAGCTCCTACTGGGGACACAACAACCCTTGTCTCTAACTGAAAGAAAGCTTGAGTGGCAGAACTCTTTAGAGACAGAACCACCCTATACCTTTGCATTTCCAGGTTCCCACCACCCCTAGACCACAACATATTCTGCACTAGAATGGTAGCTCTGGGAGTAGAGAGAATGGGATAAGATCAAGGTTGTATGGAGAGGGAATGCCCTTGGCAGGAAGGGCCACCTTTTCATTTGAGAACAAAGTGAAGAAAAGGATAGTGGGAGAAGACGTCTCAATTAAATGAGATGGGTAGGAAAGGAGAGAGGAGAGCTCTCAGGGAATGGTGTCAATTTTTTTCACTTAAGTATGAGGCAGGATCTTTGCCAAGAGACTGCAGGAGGTGGTACTGTGGGAAGCTTAAGAGATAAAAATGTTTGGGACAGTCTCTGTGACAGTCTCTGTGAAACAGTTATTAAACTGAATAGGAAGGAACAGAATACTTTTTTTTAACTTTCGTATTATTAATACTAGATATTCTTCTATCTCTGTGGCCTACAGATAATTATTTTGTTATAGCCAACGGAAAATAGTAAGACTCAGAAACTTCTGGTGAACTCCAACATATAGGCAAAGTTATTTAAAAATCCTGTCTTAGACACACAGCTTTGTTCTGGCTTGGGAAAAGTGAGTAGAAGGAGAGGAAAATGGATGAGTATTTGAGAGTACCACAATAGCAAACTGTTTTTCAGAAGTAGTGAAAAATACCAATGGAAAGAATCTTAGAAATCATCTAGTCCAAGACCCTCATTCTCTAGAGGAGAAAGTTGAAGAGCAAAGAGGGGAAGTAGATTTTTTTGTCCAAGGTCATTATGCTAAAAAGTGATAGAGCTCAAATATGAGATCAGGCTTTCAGACTTCAAATGACAGCATTCTTTAAAGTTAACTAAGTGACTATGTAGTTTGTTTGCCATGCCTGGTGAAGGTAGTAGAACTGGGATAGCTCGGAAAATTAATTGGGAAGCTAAGGGCCATCTGGTTGGGGACCTGATAAAATTTCTTTTCTATGTACCAGTGATGCCCTGTTTAGTGTAAATACTGAAACCCTTGACATGGTCGCCTTATTCAAATTTTCACTGCATATTTTCATTGGGCTAGAATCAAATACCATATTTTACATAAATATAATTTTGAACAGTGTGAATTCAGAAAAGTGCAATGACTTCAGGGGATCATCATTCACACTAATTAGACCTAGCTATATTTCTCAACTTTCCCCCTTGGAATTTATAGGTTCTCATTTTTCCTTCTAAATAAACCAAAAAAAAAAATTTTTACTTAATCCTTCAACTCAACACCTGCAATTGAGGCTCAGCTGCTTAAAATAGGTCAACAAATCCAAATCATATGAATTTCTACCAGAGGGTCTTCTGAGTCTGAATTAATGAAGCCCAACATCCTTGGTCTGCTCTCTACAGATTACTGTCATCATCAACAACAAACATTTAGGTGATGTCAATCCTGATTTCTGATGACTAGAACCTAGGCAACAGTTGATTCTTAACACTCAGAATTACTATAGCTAAACAGCAAAGTTTACTTGGGTACTCCAATCAAATTACTACATCCAAGTTATGCTAGTGGAACTGTAATTTTTTAAAGAAATTATTTAAAGAATTTGTCAGTTTGTTTAGAGCTCTAAGTGTGGAACCCCAATTCTCAGAGGTTAAAGTTGGACTCATGGAACCTTCTCCATCATCATAGCAGAGAGACCTGAGAGGTAGTAAACATTACAACTATTACTCTGGCTTCTGTAATATCCCCAGCACTGCCTCCCCCCTATCCCAACACACACACACAAACTGTCGTTTGCTTCATTTAACCTTGGATTCAAAAAGAAAGCACATTCACCTCCCCTCCAACTCTTGGCCTCATCTTTTAATGTGAATTGATTGGTAGGAAGTATGGTGATTTTAGTCTGGATATGTGTTCTGGGAAAGTGCACAGTTCTAATCTAAAGTTCATGTAGTTTAACCATTTATGCTGAAGTTAAAAATGATTATGATTAGACAATTACAGTTGTTTAGGGTGGGGGAAAAGCTTCAGGGATCACGAGGGAAAAGGAAGGTGGAATGAAAGAAAAGATTGTGCTGATGGGGTACAGGCTCTGGGAATCCCCTTGAACTGAATCTTCCCTCTGGATCTGGCGTTTGCCCGAGGCCATCAGCCTTTGACTACCACTTTGTCCAGTTGCCTCTGGCTGCTTCCCATTGTTGATTCTACCAAAAAGCCCCCCCCCCCCCCCACTTCCCACCCTAGCCTTCCAACAACTATTACCTCCCCAACTGCCTCCAGCTGTTTCCCACCCTTGATCACCTCAGTGGGATTTCCACTCTCTTGGTTCTGACCTCTAATCACCCCAGTCCCATCAAAACCCTCCTTAGACCCCTCAAGGCCCCTCTAAACCCCTCACTCCATCACCCCACAGTCTTTCTGCATTATAAGATCTTTTTCATCTCCATGAAGGTGCTCAGATTCAATCTAGCTCTGATTCTGTCTAGCTGAAATTACTGGCCCATTTGTCAGTACAAGCATTACAAATGCTTAGGCTCCTTAAGAATCTACCCAATATGGTGAATCTTTAATAAACTTGGTTTTTCTCTGGCTAAAAGAACTGAATCAAATTCATTCAGGCAGGACCCAGAGTGTCAGTATTTTGGAGTCCCAAGCACCCCAAACCTCAACATTATGATTCCCTGACTTCCACAGTACTGTGTTCTTTTCTTGATATGATAATCACTAACATTACTGTTGAAAATCAGTATGGTATAGTGGGGGGAAAAAAACCAACCCAGATTTGGAGTCAAAGAAACCTAGGTTTCAATCTGGAATCTGGCAGATTAGTTGCATTAACCAAATCACTACCTCTCATAGCCTCAGGCTTCTCTTCTCTCCCATTGGGCTTTATCAGCTACCAAAGTGATTTTACTAAAGCACAAGTCTGACCCTGTCACAGCCCTATTCAATAAACTCCTATAGGTTCCCCTATTACCTCCAGGATAAAATATGCTGTTTTGTATTTAAAGCCTTTCGGAATCTTGCACATTTTCCTATCTTTCCAGTCTTCTTACACTTTATTCCTCTCCCTATACTCTATGATCCAATCACACTGACCTTCTGAGCATCAAGAGATGCTCCAAGGTGTTTCCACATCTTTTCCATAGCTGTCCTCCACGCCAAGAGCACACCCCCTCTTCATCCCTGACTACTTACTGCCTTCAAATCTCAGCTCAGTCACTCACACCTTCTTCAGGAGGCCTTTGCTGGTGGGCTCTTACTCACCCCACCCCCCCCAAATTGTTAGTGCTTTCCCTCTGAGATTAACTTCCATCTACTCTGGGTCAACGTACAGAGTTATTTGTAGGCTATCTCCCCCATTAGAATCCTTCATTCTCCTTGAGAGCAGGATACCATGTTTTATTTTTCTTTGTGAATGGAATGAAGTTAGTGAAGACTTCTCAGTGCTTTTAGTAGATGGTTAAGCCTAAATTTCGGTTTCCCAGAAATCATGTGACTTTGGGGAAACTTAAAACCCTCCTTGGGTTGCCATAACATAACCCCCTTGGGTTGCCATAACACAACCTCCCCCTTGTCCCCTTGGGTTGCCATATCAGCATAACACAACCCCCACCTTGGGTTGCCACATCAATCTCTACATCAACATAATGCCTGTTGGTTATTCCACTGCTACCTTGTCCCCTATTCACAGGGTAGACTGTCAAGTTTAGATTGTGAGCCTGTCTCCCAGCCAATGGGTGTAAAAGGCCAGTGGGGGGGTGGGATCTGCGTGAGGGCTACATAATCTCTATTTTTGCCTTCTGTAATTGCCTTACTCTCCTGACTACTTATCAGAGAGGAGATGCCCTTTCTCCAGAGATCGTAATAAAATCTTGTTGCTTTGCTTCTACCTTGAGAAGTCTCTGATTTTTTTTAGTTGGTGGTCTGTGACCCACACATTTGTGTCCCCTGGGCTTTGCAGAGAGCCTGGAACACATTAAGACCTTAATATATATTTATCAATGTACTGACTCCCCAATTCATCCTCCACACAGTTGCTAAAATAATCTATCTTCCTAAGACATCTAGGTGGCACAGTGGATTGAGTACCAGGCTTGGAGTCAGGGAGACTTGAGTTCAAACCTACTTCAGACACTTACTGTGTGACCCTGGTCAAGTCACTTAACCTCTGTTTGCCCCAGTTTTCTCATCTGTAAAATGGGGATAATAATAGTACCTATCTCCCAGGATCGTTTCAAGGATTAAATGAGATAATAATTGTAAAGCACTTAGTACAGTACTATGCCTGACACATAGCAAGTACTATAAAAATGCTGGTTATTAGCTATCATTATTCCTGAGGGGCAGGTCTGACCAAATTACTTCACTTGCTCAAAAACCTCCAGTACTTGAGGACAAATGCCCCGTATTTAAATCCCTCCAAGATCTAGTTCTAATTCAGCTTTTTGGACTTATTTTCTATTATGTCCCTTCATTATACTACATTCTAACCCAAGCTGGCTATTGGGGGCCCTCTCATCTCCTTCTACCCTCTCCTCTGTTAATATGCATTCACACAGGCTTCCTTTCACACCAGAAACATCTTTTCTTCCTCATCTCTGATTGCTGAGATCCTTCTCTTTCTTCAAGGTCCACATCAGGTGATACCTACTTCATAAAAATATCACTAATTCTCTCTCCTTATCTCCAGCCAGGTTGAAAAAAAAACAAAAAAAAAACAATACATTTCCTATAGCACTTTCTCTAGGACATACCTAGATTTTAGCACATTCTACCTTATAGCACATTTACCTGTGCAGCATAGTACATTCAAAGGGATCATAGTACATTATTTGGAACTAGAGAACCTGGGTTCAAATTCCAGTTCTGCTTCTTATTACTTATGTGACCATAGACAAGTCACAGTCTCTGCCAACCTCATTTTCCTCATCTATAAAATGAAGGGCCTTTGAGGTCCCTTCCAGTTCTAACTCTCTGATCCTGTGATTTCCCTGAACTTTCCCTATTTCTGCTGTGGGCTCCACTATCCTATAAGTTATCTAAGTTTGTACCCTTGACCATTCACTCTCACTCACCCAATGAATATCCAATCAGTTGCCAAATGTGGTTTCTACCTCCACAACAACTCTCATGTTCGTCTCATCTCCATTCAGGTAACCACTACTCAATCCCTCATCACCTCTTGTCTACACTACTATAACAGCATCTCAACTGGCTTTCTTGGCTCAAGTCTCTCCCCCTTTCCAATCTATCCTTTACACAGTGATCAAACTGATTTTCCTAAAATACAAATCTGACCATGAAACCCCGCTACTCTAGTGGCTCTGTATTACCTCCAGGATCAAATGTAAACTATAGTTTTCATTTGGTTGGTTGTTGTCCTCTGTACTTGAGGAAGGCCAAAATTACATCACTATGTTGGAGTCAATGTACAGCATGTCCTCTTGTGGCTGATCGAACTAATACAAGGTTGGAAGGCTCTATCATAGGTCGGGTACATATCCATATATGTATATACATATGGACATATAGTCCATATGAACAATTGGAGTAGAGATATTTCTAAATTTGTGTATCTCATGTTTCTTTTGAGCTACTGCAATTCTGCTTTTCTCAGAAAGCAGAGCACCTTCTTTGATATAGGTACGTCATGTTGGGCAGTACTTTTGTCAGTGTCTCCCATGTCTCACAAGCAATTCCAAAGTAATTTAGAGAGACCTTGAGAGTACTGTATTGCTTCTTCTGACCTCTGTGTGAGCACTTGCCTTGTATGAATTCTCTAAAATAGTCTCTTAGGCAATGTATGTCTGGTATTCAAACAATGGAGCCAGCTCATCAGAGCAGTGCTCTCTGCAGCAGTGTGAATTCCTGGCAATTCAGCTCAAGAGAGAACCCTCAGTATTTGGTTCCTTATCTTGCCAGGTGATCTTCATATTTTTTTAGGTTTTCATTTAAAGTCCTTCACAGTCTGGTTAAAGAGCACATTTCCAGCTATTTAATATATTATTATCCTCTATCCACAATGTGGTCCAGTCGATCTGACCTTCTTGCAGTTCCTCATCCATAGTACTTCCCCATATCTTTGTAATGGCTTTCTCCAATGGATGGAATATCCTTTCCTTTCACAGCCTTCTTTAAGAATCCCTAGTTTTCCAGCAATACTACTATTAGGCCTATATCCCAAAGAGATGATAAAAAAGGGAAAAGAACCCACATGAACAAAAATATTTATAGCAGCTCTTTTTGTGGTGGCAAAGATTTGGAATGTGAGGGGATGCCCATCAATTGAGAAGTGGCTGAACAAGTTGTGGTATATGAATGTAATGGAATACTATTGTCCCATAAAAAATGATGAGCAGGAAGACTTGAGAAAAACCTGGAAAGACTTGCATGCACTGATGCTAAGTGAAATGAGCAGTAACAGCAACACTGTGTGATGACCGACTTTGGTAGACCCAGCTCTTCTCTGCAATGCAAGCATTTAAGACAATTCCAAAAGACTCATGATGGAAAATGCCACATCCAAATAAATAACTATGGAGTATGAATGCTGATCAAAGCATACTATTTTCTTTTTTCTCTCATGGTTTTTCCCTTTTTCTTTGATTCTTCTTTCACAACCTGACTAATGTGGCAATGTTTAATATGATTGTACGTGGTATAGGCTGTATCAAATTGCATGCCATCCTGGAGAGGGGAAAATCTAGAACTCAAAATTTTATAAAAGGGGATGCTGAAAACTAAAAATTAATTAATAATAATAAAAAAGAGAATCCTCAGTTTTCTTCAAGGTTTAACTCAAGTACCACCTTCCAACTTGATTCCAGCAGCAGCGCGGGCCTTCCTCTCAAACTGCTTTGTTCATATTTTGTAAATACTTAATATATGTACTTTCCTTTTTATTCACCTTTTTTTTTTTTTTTTTTTTGCCCTAGCTAGATGGTAAGTTCCTTGAAGGCAGGAACTACTTTTTTGGTTTTTGCTTTTATTGAACCCTGTTCCCTACTTCACCCCCCACAGTACCTAGGACACAGTAGGTGATTAATAGGTACTTGTAGATTGATTGTAAGCGCCTTGAATGAAAAGATTGTTTTTCTCTAGCACTTAGCACATAAGAGAGGTTTAAAAAACAAACTGGTGAACTTTCAATACTGGCCAGGTAATAAATTTCACCTTCAGTGTGAATGGAAAAAAGGAGAAGGAAGACCACTGCTGGAGATATTGAATAGATTCTTACTTAGTACTCTAAAACTTGTTGTTTGGTTCTCTGTACTTCTGAGGAGTGCGCAATCCTGGCCTGACTCCAGTGCTGTGGGATTTTTCATTGCATATGGAGGGCAGTTTTCCAAGTAAGGAATTCCATTCTCCATCCACATCATCCCCACCCACAGCCAGGGAGGTTCTGACAAAGCACATAAACATTTCAAAACACTTGCAGAGAGAAGAATGGAAAAAGACAAGTGCTCACTACAGAAATGCCACACTCCACTAGGTTACTACCATGGGCAACACAGAGAGATTCAATCTAAGGAACTGGATCCCGTGGGAGTTGCTGTGGGGGCACAAGCCATAATTTGTTCATGGTACAGGCTTGGAAGTTACAGAAGAAGGCTCCTCCAAGGCATAGCTCTCAATCATCAAGCGTAATGTTTAAGATCTCAGAAGCTCCACAGAATTTCAGGGAAAGACAGAATCAGAATCAGTCCAATCAGATTTCTTGAAGGGTGGGGCTTGAAATGGTATTCAAACATAAAGGAAAATGGATTACTTCCTTCTTCCCTTCCTACTTGGGGTTTCATTAGAAGGGGGAAAAGAAATTAATAAGCCTTTGCATACTCTCTCCTACCCAGTTTCAAATCTAAATATCAATAGAGAAATTTGCATGATTGCCCCCCTATTCTCTGGTTGGCTCTTTATTTTGCTCTCAGACTAAAATTTTTAAAATGCTTATTCAGAAATTTGCCAAACATCAAGCAAGATTAACATTGCTATATATGAAGGAGAACAGAAAAAAGACCGTACATGAAACTGTAAATCTGTCATATACTGTTTGCTTTCCTCTTAGATACATATTTCCATTTGAGGCAGTCCTGCTCCTCAATATTTCCTTAGGCAAATCTTTTCTTTTGTTCATTGGCTAAATTGTCACTTAATTGGCGTGTCACCAGTACCTCTAAAGAGAAGGGGCACCATCTTATGCTTCTTTTCTGTTTAGCCAGTGTCCTGAACTGTGCCAACACATAGAAGGTGTCTAATAATTATACTCCTTTCACCTTTCTGAGCCTGCTTTGCTGATTGCTCTCTCATATTCAGGCTCATACTAGTAGCAAGTTGAAATCAGTGGCAGCTCTTGCCTGAGTGAGACAGTATGGTACACTAGAAGGAACGCTGGACTTGGAAAAAAGAATTTAAAAACTCAAGATCGCAGTCACCAAACCTTTCAGAGATTGTTTCCTCGTGGGGGTGGGGGACAGCACAGAATGTGTTACAAGGTTGGTGTAAGAAAAGTGCTTTGTAAAATGAGATAAGAATTTATAACTGCTTTGCAAACCTTAAACTACTACATAAATGCTTTCTTTTACTATTATTGAACCGTAAAATGCTCTACAAATGGGAACTGTTACTTCTTGTTGCTAATTCCACCCTGGTAAACAGATAAACACAATGTGGGGCTTTGGTGATAGGTAATAAGAGAAAAGGAAATACTTTAATACATGTATGCAAGTACAGAACCATCCTTCAGATCATGACCTCTCCCTGAACAGTATTCCCAGCCCTAGAGAGTATAGTGAACCAATGACCCAATCTTCCACTCACATCCAGAAACCACTGCCCGTGAATCCACTGTCCAGAACAGGTAAATTTAAGTACAATTTTCAGGCTGTACAGCAGCTCCTGGAACATCCCTGCTGATAGATTTACTCCCTGTCACAGATACCCTTGATGAATTCATCAGTATCTCCACCTTCTGACTCTCTTAAGTGTTACCAACAGAAAGGTTCTCAGCTTAGAGATATTTTGACTCTGAACTTTCATTTCTGCATCCCCCCACACACCCCAAAATGCTGTCCAGAAATCCAGAGGCAGGGCCTTTGTCAAATTCCTAACATGAAGATCACCTCCTGAAGAACAAGAACAGTTTGGGTAAAGGGGGAAAATGTGTGTCTAGCCTACAATCCTTGCACAAGGGATGTTAAATCCATAAGAGTGAAGAAAAACAGCCTCCTGAGGGAAGTACGTCATCAATACAGGAATGGCAGCCACACCAGAAGGAAACACACAAACACACACACATACACACACACTCTCTCTCTCATTTTTCACAGGGTGGTTTTTCAATTTCTGCTTATTTTTAATCATAGCAAGGAAGAGTCTCCCTTTCAGACAGTTAGCATATTTAAGGCAATCTGCCCCACTTGCATATTCTTTATAGTCTCTTTTTGTGAAAGAAAAATCTCTATTCTCTCAACTTTAAAAAAAAAAAGACCACATGTAGGCTTTTCTTCTTTACTAGGAAATTGCTTTGGACTTAGTAGAGTTAAGCTAAAGGAGAAGTCAGATATTTGCTACTAAGCAGCTGAATTCTCTAATGCACACAACAATTATAACATAAGGACCCTGTACTTTAAAAAAGTAGGTACTTAACATATTGCTAAATTCCACTGAAGGAAGAAAAGCTAGTCTACACTTCATCTTTCAGTCCTGCTGCCTAGCCTCTCTCATGCTTTCTTCCCTAGCACTGGCCCTGGGTTGGGGCTCCAGGGATGTCGTGATTCCCTGAATCACCCCAACGATTTCAGAGACTCAGCAACTACAACAGTTGTCTGCTCCTTGTTCCTCTACCTCAAGGGGTACTCAGGGCTCGTTAGTGAACATTAGAGTCGGACAGACTAGAGCTGGAGGGGCCTTGGAGATCTTTTTATAATACTCCACTTCAAAGTCTCTACGGAAACTAAGGTCCAGAAAACTGATTTTACTCAGAGCTGGGAGAGGCCTTAAAGATCATCCAGGACAATCCTTTCATTTTACAGAGGAGGAAACTAAGGCCCTGAGTGGTTAAATGATTTGCTCAAAATCATAATGATAATTAGCAGCAGAGCTGAAATTCAAGCCCAGGACCTCTGAGCCCTGAGCTCTTCTTACTGCACAAGCCTTCTCCAAGGTTACACAGAACTCATGACAGAGAGGGTAAGAAAACTCATGTCCAAATGAAAGGCAGGTTTAAATATAATCATTTGTAGAAGCATTCTCTTCTGTCTCACAAAGAACAGTCTCTTTTAAAGCAGCTACCCTAAGTTTCACAGAAATGAAGAAATAAATATTAAGAGGTCTAGATTTTATTTTTTCATTCCTTTGATTTTGTTTTACAGTGTCTTGATTTCTCATAGCTTCCATTTGTTCCATTCTAATTTTTAAGGAATTATTTTCTTCAGTGAGCTTTTGGACCTCCTTTTCTATTTGGCCAATTCTGCTGCTTTAAGGCATTCATGTCCTCAATGGCTTTTTGGACTCCTTTTGCCATTTGGATTAATTAAGGTATTATTTTCTTCAGTATTTCTTTGGGAGTGTGGGGGGGTCTCTTTTAGCAAGCTGTGGACTTGTTTTTCATGCTTTTCTTGCATCACTCTCATTTCTCTTTCCAGTTTTTCCTCTATCTCTCTTACTTGATTTTCAAAACCCTGGCCTGAGATGAATTCATACTTTTCTTGGAGGCTTTGGATGCAGGATCTTTGACTTTGCTGTATTCTGGTTGTATGTTTTGATCTTCTTAGTCACCAAAGTAAGATTCTATAGTCTGAATTTTTTTCTGCTGTTGGGTCATTTTCCCAGCCAATTACTTGACTATTTAACTTTTTGTTAAGGTAGGGCTCTGCTTCCAATGTGGAGGGTGTACTATCTCAAGCTTCAGGGATTTTATGGAGCTGTTTTCAGAGACACTTCTACAGACCTGTAAATTTTCAGTTCTTCCAAAGTGGTATGAGGTGTTTACTCCTCTTCAGGCCTGTGCTCAAGCTCTGCACACTTTCTGCTGTGGAACTGTGAGGAGGATTCTCTCTCACCAAAGCCACAAGCTCTGCCATGCCAGCATTCCCTTCTCACCCCAGGACCACTACCCAAGATGGAAACCCAGATAGAAGCACAGGCAAAGCAAGAGAATCCTGCCTCAGTGACAGTAAAGAGATCCCTGAAATACTGCTCTGATCAGCCTCTCGATGCCCCCACTGTCTGTGGGCCAAGCGTTCTGGAAGCAGCTGCTATTGTTGCTGAAGAGACCTAGATTCTAATTAGCTTAGTTACTGTTTGTATAAATCTGGTGAATTATAGCTAAGTGGGATAAGAGTCTCAGAGATAAATAAAATGGTATCAGGTAGTCTATGACTCAGATATTTTCTTCTCTTTAATATTAAGGCTAAAGAGTAGAATTGAGAAAAAGATAAGAACTATATAAAAATGGCAATTTCTTGGATACTCTTTCACATCATACTATGAACTTGAGCTTAGAATTGTAGTCCTTCATGGTCAGAAGAATCCTCAACTCCAAATCCAGTTATCTTCCCATGACATATGTGCTGAAAGGTGGTAGAGTTTAACACCAACCACATCATGAATCTTGGCTCTGACATTCCCAGGTCAACCATTTGGGATGAAGACCTCCACAAGCATAAAATCCAACAATCAACAAGCATTTATTAAACACTTACTATGTGCCACAAACTGTGCTAAGTACTACAGATCCAAAGACCAAAATAATTCTTGCTTTCTGGGAACTCATTTTCTATTGGTGAAAATGATATGTGAACATATGCAAAGTAAATACAAAGTAATTTGGGGAGCTGCGCCAAGTAGCTGGAGGGATTAGGAAAAGACTCAGAAAGAGATGGCACTTGAACTGAGCCTTATAGGATTCTAAAAGGTGGACATGAGAGAGAGTGTATTCCTGGCATGGAGATAGAAATAAAATGTTGCACATGAGGAATGGCAGTAGGTCAATTTAGGTGAGGTGTAGATCAAGCCTGCACCTACAGCCAAAGGATTTTAGGTGGCCCTTAAGTGGCCTGCGAGCTACAGGTTGTACAGGCCTAATGTAGAAGGTAGGAAGGGGGAGCAATATCTAATAAGTCTGCAAGGAATTTTTAGAGTCAGATCATAAAGGGCTTAAATGTCAAACACGGAAGTGTGTATTTTATCTTAAAGGCATAGAGAACTACTGGGGTCTTTTGAGCAGGGACAGAGGCATGATCAGTCCAGTTCTTTAGGAATATCCTTTTGGCAGTTATGTGGAAGACAATGGAAAGAGACTTGAGGCAGGGCAACCAATTGGAAGACTACTACAAGTCTCTGTAATGAGACCCTGAACTAGGTTGGCAGCTGTGTGACTAGAGATAAGGGGATATTGGAGATGTTGTTAAGACATGGCAATTAATTGAATATGAGGGTATTAAAGGAGGGTGATGCGTCAAAGATGATGTTAAGGGAGCCCTTTCAATTTGAGGCTGGCTTTAATTGTTCAGGAAATTTTCATTATGTTGAGTATCAATCTACCTTGCTATTCTATCTATCCATTCGTTCTAGGTTCTGTCCTGAAGCAAAGCACAAGAGTTTACTCCCTTTTGAGATCAACCTTCAAAATACTGAAGGCTTGCTATTATGCTGACTCTAAATCTTGTCTCCAGGTGAAATATGACAAATTCTTTCAACCAATCATCTTCTATTCTGGTTTCTGTCCAGGCCATTCTCTCAACCTTATCAATGTCCCTACAAAATGGTGGCACCCAGAATTGAGTACAATATTACAGCTATGCTCTGAGCAGCATAGAGTCTCCTGCATATGAAGCTTCTATGACTGCAGCCTAAAATGGTGTTTGCTTTCTGGCTCCCACTGATCACACTAAATCATACTGAACGGAACCTATAGTCCATTGGCACCTGATCTTTTCCACATGAACTTCTTCCCAACCCCATCTCCCACATCCTGCACTGATCCAATTAACTTTTTGAACTCAAGTGAAATGTTTTTTTCCTTCATTCTGTTGGTCCTTATTCCTCCAAGAACCTGGGTTTTATTACAAAATTTTGGTCCTGGAGAAAGTAAGATTACTGAACAATCAACTTTCCCAAACAATAGAGCCACAGCAGAGACTGGGTTTTCACCCACACAGTTTAACTGATTCCAAACTTCACATTCAGATATATAATAGTTCAGAGCTAGATAAGGCCCAGAAGGTCCCTTTTATAGATCAAACTCTTTATTTTACAATGCAGGAAACTGAAGTCCAGGGAAGGTAAACACTTGATGATTTGTGCCAGTTGGGATTAGAAAATTAAGCATTCATGAAGTGCTTGCTTAATATGGGCCATGTGCTGGGAATACAAAGAAAGTGAAAAAGCATCTCTATCCTCAAGAGGTTCACAGTACAAAGGAGGAGAAAACATGTAAACAACGATGTACAAACAAAATATATACAGAACAAATTAGAGCCAATCTCAGAGGAAAGATATTAGCATTAAAATACATTAAAAAGGTTTCTTGTACAATATGGGATTTTGGCTGACACCTGAAGGAATTTAGAAAAGCCAGGAGGTAGAAATATGGAAGAGTCTTCCAGACATTGGGGGTAGCCAGTGAAAATGCATGGAATTAGAAGAGAGAATATTTTAAGGAATAGCAAGGAGGCCAGTGTTACAGAATTATAGATTATTTAGAAGAGAATAAAGTGTTAGGAAAACTGGATATGTAGGAAGGGGCCAGGTTATAGTATTTTAAAGACCAAAGAAAACAATTTACACTTGATCTTGAAGTCAATAGGGACCCAATGGAGTTTACAAGGGGAGGATGATCAAGCCTGCTCTTTAAAAGATCACTTTGACAACTGAGGGTAGGATAGACTGGAGGGAAGATTTGAAGCAGAGAGCACAACTAGCAGGCCACTTCAATAGGTCAGATGTGAGGTAAAGAGGGCCATAACAAAGTGATGGCAGTGTCAGGAGAGAAAGGGCATATAATTTCTAGTCTAGTGTTCTTTTTCTCAGTGTCAAGAAATTATGATGAAAGTGTTTAATGTAGCATTTAAGTAAATATATTCACTGAACACTTAAAACTTAATGTTTTATACACACACACACATATATGTATGTATTATGAATTGTGCTATGAATTTACCTCTTCTTTCCAATTATCTCTGGTGTGGGAGAATAGAATGAACAGGGGTAAATAAAATCAGCTGAGCATTCCAAAATCTTATTTTAAAACCATTGTTTAAATTTCCTCCACGATAAAATCTGTTTTAGAGTGATGTTGACTCTATGACCCTGCCCATGTTCTAACCTAAGACTGACTTGGAACCTTCATCTTTAAAATGGCTGTCGTCCTACTATGCACCAAGGCTGCCATGAGTTTTGAAAGGTAATACTGTGAAATATTTTGCAAACCTTAAAGTTCTTGTTGTAGATCAGTCAATCCAACTCTCTAGAAAAATCAATCATCATCATGCCCTCAAAAAATGGAGGAAGAAAGAATTTTTCTAAAAACATTCATTTCTAGAATCATCCTTTTTTATTTCAAAGCTGGTCTGTGGATTTATTGATTTCAAAGTTTTTTTCCTGTGGATACCAAGTGCCATTGTATTGTATTGTATTATTGTGTCCATTGTATTTAGTTTTTAGATGACTGGTATTTAATCTTATAGAAGCCACCATCTAATTCTTAGTTCCTGCTGGAAGAAACCTCATGTAGAAAAATTCCAAACATGTGAGACTGATAGATTAGCACAGTATTGTATTCTACACTGCCAAAATATGCAAATTTATAAGAAATCTTTAAGCAACAAACTCATGTGATTTTTCAATTCAATTGATTATAATAATAAGAAGAAACTGATCCCCTGATGTCATCCACAGAAGCCAAACCAGTACTTTCCGGATGCTGAAGCATTAGATGCTACAGTTCTGATTTTAAAATGAGGTTGAAAAGTTGAATAAAATGCTTTTATATACTATATATATGATGAATACATATACAGGAGTTTAGGAAATTTGGAATCAGGTAAACTATTTGAGTGAAAACCCAGTATATACATATACATATAGATGAGTATATACCATCCTCAAACTCTTATATAGTGGTAACTGACCAACACAAAGTCACTACCATCACCTTACTATTCCTGGCTCCTTTCAGTTTGCAAAAGCTTAAAAACAAGCACTAGTATTCCAAAGAGTTCCCAAATGAACAGGATTCTATCTAAAAACATTCCCCCCCCCCCAAAAAAAAAACCCAGGTAAATAAAAACTCAGAATCCTTTTTGTTTAAAAGAGAAAAAAAAAATTATGCAGTGGGTGCAGGGTAGGAAATGTTAGGAGTTGAATAGTGAACAATGGCCAGCTTCCGGGATATTCTTCAGAAGCTGGCCTCAGAGTTATCAGAGATTGTAAATTTCCACAGAGATTCCTGCTCTGGAGAACAGCTCCCGCAAAGAAACCCAAATTCAAGAGAACACAAAAGGAAGTCCAAACTCTTAGCTCAGCTTCTTTCCTGTACAAGTTAGGAGGGGATGGATATAAATTAGAAGCCTAGGACTCAGAAGCCAGTATGCTTAGGAAAAGACCTGTAGAGAAGGTATAGTTGGGCTCCACAGGGACCAGTAGCTAAATTCTCCATATCAGTTTCACAATTCTGTACAATAAACTACATCTTCCCCCTTTCCCCTGAAACTGAACCAATTTTGCTTCCTACCAACTGCTGTTTACAAAAACCTCAACATGGCTCAGTCTTAGTCCCAGGTCATTTAATTCCCTCAACCCTTTCCTCACTTTCTTTTGCTTCAATATAGCCTTGTTTTAACAACAATGCATATTTTCATTGGCCCCTGCTATAGTTCGAGGCCTTCAAGAAGAAGGATAGAAGATTCCCTGATTACAAGATCAAGTACATTAGTTAGCAATTTATGGACTTGGGTCAAATCTTTTCACAAGTCCCTAGGTCAGTCTCCATTCATTTGCAGGCTGGAGAGAGTGAACAAAGGACTTCCTTCAGTAAGCCCAGCCCTTTTCCTAGGTACTTAGGAGTCAGTGATTTGACAGTGGAACCTCAACATCTGGCAGATAATCAGGGTAAAGAGGTCAGAAGCAAAAGATGGGGTGATGGGATCCGGATGCCTACAAGGAAAGACTATGTCTTTGAAAGCAACCCAATCCCTGAATTTTCCCATACATTTCGGTAGCCCAGATCACTGACACCTGGGCACAAGGCAAATTGCCCTCCCCAGCCCAGCTAGATCACTTAATTAGCCTAATTAATATTCCTTTCACTGTTTCAGTTGGTCCACCCCAGACTATTACCCCTCCTTAGGGGCAGCTAGGTGGTACAGTGGATAGAGCACCAGCGCAGGAGTCAGAAGGATCTGAGTTCAAATCTCACCTCAGACACTTGACACTCACTAGCTTATGACCTTGGGCAAGTCACTTAACCCCAACTGCCTCATCCTGGGTCATCTCGAGTCATCCCAATGAATATCTGGTCACTGGACTCAGATGGCTTTGGGAGAAGTGAGGCTGGTGACCTGCACAGCCCTCCCTCAAAACAAAGTCAAGTGCAAGTCACGTCATTATTTCTCTGATTGCATGGTGGACGAACACACACCCCCATCCCCACTCCCCACTCTCCAGCCTTCTTGTATCAGTGTTACAATATTGGTGAGAGTTTGCTTTCAAAAATTCAATCTAGCTGGATGCTACCCTTACCTTGAAATTTCAGGGTTCCCAGCAATCCCAAACCACATTACAACTAGGGTCCTGTTCCACTGTCACAAATGTCTCTACCTATATTCTAATCCATTGTCTTATCATGGTGGCCCTGGATGTCAATGGAACTCAAGATGAAAAGAATTTAGAATTTGGCCTAGTGTAGAGGTAGGGAACCTGCAGCCCTTGGGCCACATGTGACCCTCTAGGCCCTCAAGTGCAGCCCTCTGACTGAATCCAAATTTCATAGAACAAACCTCCTTAATAACCCCCTAAGGATAAGTCAATGATCAACTACCTCTTGTAAGGTTGGGGAGCTCATCACCATAAGATTGGACACCAAATAATAACTGTTTTTTGTTCAAAATGATCCATGAAATAGACTTTCTAGAAGTTCTGGGCAATCAAGGCTACCCTGATGCCATCTTAAACAAGACCTCATCTTCCTCCTAAACTAATACCTCCTCCAAGCTTCCTGGTTTCAGTTGAGGACATCACTATCTTTCACAATGTCACAGTCATTCTTGACTCTTCATTCCCCCATATCCACAATGTTCAATCAGTGGCCAAGTCCTATCAATTTTTATTCCACATCTCAGGCATCTAACTCTTTCTCTTAAGGCCATAATTACCTCTTACCAGGACTATTTGGACAGTTTCCTAACTGGACTCTTTACTTTCAATCCTACCCCTCTCCCAACTACGCTCCTCTATACATATTGCAAAATAATATTCCCAAAGTACAATCAGACCATGTCATTTCCCTGTTTAAAAAACTTTAATGACTCCCATTGCCTCAATGATAAAATATTCCACACACACACCTACATGTTTTAGAATTCCTGGTTTCCTTAAAGATTCAGCTCATGTACTGCCCTTTAATGGCATATCCTTCTTGATCCCTTTAGATTTAGTTCTCTTTCTCTTCCTCACCAAATTTACACACGCACACACACGTCTATGTTAATATTTTGCATCTCCCTCATTAAAATGTAAACTCTTTAAGGCCAAGGAATGTTTTTTTTTGTTTTGCTTTGTTTCTATATTTTCAGCATCTTACATATTGCCCTGCACGTATCATATCATTAATAAACTGCTATTAGATTGGATTTAAAATGTTATTGGCAAGCTTGTTCTACATTTGATTTATTAGAAAGGATAAAAACTACAAAAATTCCTTCTTTTGTTTTACTTCACTTTACCTTCCCAAACCTCAGAAACAGAAATCAAAGCAAGGTGAAATAAGAAGGTTCAAAATGCTTTACAAACGAAAAGCTATCATCCTTTGAGTATGTGGGTAGGGATACAAAATCCAGCAATGGTATTCAAGTAGCTCATGTGAATTTTCTAGAATTAGAGGACTCTGTAATCTGGTTTAAGACTTTTTAAATTAGGAGGTTTCAATGGTACTGAACGACAGGCCCCACTGTATACTGATTGCCACTCCCTGAATACTTGCACACATTCTGAATGTGAATGTGCTACTTTTTACCAGACCAAATCTTTCACTTATACTCTTGTCTACAGAGTTTTGGCAGTCTGTTAAATAACAAACTTGTTTATAAACTGCTTTAGGTTTACCTGTTTTTTTCCTATGTGTATCACCTATCTCCACGATTTCAATGTAGGTCCCTTGAGGGAATAATGGATATTTTACTTCTTATGTGCCTTAAAGTGCTTCTAGAATAGAATTAGGTATTGAGTTAATGCTTGTTAATAAGGAAAATAGCACTTTGAAACTCTAAAATACTATATAAATGTTAGTATTATGATGTACAAATTATTAAATAGAAATATAATTATTAGAGGTCATATAATAACCAAATTTTTTTAAAAAATTGTTTTCAGGTTTCTTTCTTGGCTTTGCAATTTTCCCAAAAAGGGAAAGGAAGGAAGGAAGGAAGGAAGGAAGGAAGGAAGGAAGGAAGGAAGGAAGGAAGGAAGGAAGGAAGGAAGGAAGGAAGGAAGGAAGGAAGGAAGGAAGGAAGGAAGGAAGGAAGGGAGGGAGGGAGGGAGGGAGGAAAAAAGGAGGGAAAACTGAACTACTGCCTGATTAACAGAATCATTATATCTATTTCCACAGCCCAGCTTCCTACTAGAAAGCCTATTCCATTTTTCTCTCCCACTAAGTTCCTATTTTATTTTGCTTTTTCAAAAAAATTAATACATGTAGTACTTCACAGTGTTGTCATGGGGTGAAAAGATGATCACAAAAATAAATGCTCAAGAAGGGGGCCTTTCTTGTTCTCCCCTCCCCCCTTTTTAATAAAGGAATCTTCCTTTTTCCTTTAATGTAAAGATAGTTCCTGGGATTACTTGGTTATCCCACTTTACTATAGCCTTTCATACAAAATATGTGGTTCCCACCTTTTTTTTTCTCTACAAGTTATTTTCTACCAAGTAAAGCAGAAGAATTTCATGTATCTGGATATGGCCCAAATGGCTGTTAAGACCCAGATCCTCAGGAGAGGGCCAGGGACAGACTCAGGCATTTTTCAGACACTATGCCAAGGAGGCTGGTAAAGAACCCAGGGGAGCAAACAGTAACCGAGGAAACAGTGTGTGCTAGCAATGAAGAAACAGCATTTGTGTAATTTGAGATCAACACTATACTACTCCTCCAGCTGGCAGGGCAAGTCTAACTTCCATCTCCTGGGACTGTTGAATGAAACTCATTCCCTACATAGGCAACAAAATGCAAAAGGCACAGGCTAAAATTAACGTAAAAAATACACAACCCATATTGGGTGAAAAAAAAAATAGATTTTAAAAGTCCCCAACCCAAGTCCTGAGGAAGAAATGCAGCCTAAGGCCATATTGCCAGGACTGGTATCTCAACAATGGACTGCTTACAAATTCCAATTATAGAGTATAGATTTTTCTCTGTGAAAATAACAAGAAAAGCAGCTCAGGAGGGATGGGAAAGGCAGCGAAAACAAAAACCACAACTTCTGATAACTGATTTGGAAGCTACTGGTGTTTCCTGCAAGGACTAGCGTGGAGCTCTCCCCTCCTTCAAGTGCCACGAGATCAGTTCTACTCCACAATGGGTTTCATGGGAATCAAAGTGTTGGGGACAGTCAGTACTAAAACGACTTTAAAGATCACTTAGTCCAAACCCCTGATTTTATATAAAACTAGGGTAAAAATAAGTGGATCAAGTCCATGTTAGAAGTTAGCGGCAAAACTGGGACTAAGGCTCCGTGTCTAACGCTCTTTTTCCCACTGACTGGAATGACTTGTCATACTTACATGTTACCTTGCATGACACCTTGTGGTTTCATGTGTATCTGTTTATTCCGAACTACATTAAAGTCCCAGAAGTACAGGATTTATGGTTTACAACCTTTCCTTTGAAGCGTCATGTGAAAAGGAGTGACTGACAACCGCCACTCCTATCCCCCATATGACTTTTGGGTACAGATTCTTTCCCTCATACTGCTGAAAATAAACAAGGCTGCAGAAACAGACAAAGCTACTTTTTGCACACACAGCCTTAACTTCATCCCAAGAAAAATACAGCATGTTAATAAGAAAGTGGCAAAAGTGTTTCACTGGGGTTCTGAGTATCACAGTAGGAACGGAGTGGAAAAGAACCCTAGACAGAGATGAAGTTGGAAAATGTGAAAATGTGGAGCTTCAAAGTTCATAAAGTAGAAAGAAAGGGGATGAGGTGGAAAGTGTGTGCACATGTGAGCACTGAGATGGGAATAGGGGAAAACAATACAACAAACAGAAGCTAGTATTCTTATTAGCAATAATAATGTGTATGTTCTCAAGTCTGTTTTATTAAGGGAAATGCCTTTATGGGACCCAGAAAGTGGTAAGGGTTCTTACCAGGGCCAAGCACTATCAGATCTTCTCTTGAAACCACCAGGGAATAGGGCAGGACTTCAGAGCGTCAGTTCATGGCTAGGAGTCAATTCATATCTAGTTCTTATCATGGGAAAAGCAGGGCTACTGAAAAGTTCGTATTTGCTGATGACTATTAATTTCCTAATTTTTAAAAAAAGAAGCAAGGCTCAGAGGGGCAGCACATGGCACCATAAAAAAAAAAGCTAGACTTGAAATTAAAAGTCCTGTATTCAGATCTTGCCTCTGCCACATAGCTTGGTGTCAGTTTGCTCATCTGTAAAATGAGGCAGTTAGATGTATTTAACTACTTCCAACTTCCTCTCTGATGCCTCCACAGGACTTCTAAGCATTTCCAGTTACCCCCTGCAGCTGGACTTTTTTTAAATGAGCTGTCTCCCCCAATTATATTGGAGATTCCTTGAGAGTAGGGGCCAACTTTCTGGCGTGGCACAATATAAGCCCTTAACATACTTTATTCATTCACGCACTCATTTTTGATTAACCATCATGTAGCAACGTAACTGGCTTGTCTGACATCAAACATCACTCATATTAACTTGGTATCCATGTGCCAGGTAGACACTGTTTTAGGGCACTAGAAATACAAAGACAAGTAACAAAGTGTCCCTGCCCTCAAGGAGCATGCACTCTATATGGGGAAGCATAAGGATGCACAAATTAAATGTGGGCCATACACTGAGTTTGGAAGGAAACTAGGAAAGATTATATTACAGGTATGAGGCCAATTTGGACAAAGGTGTGGTTAGAATGTTGCACAAATTTTATCTAGTTATTAGCATTAAATATTACTATACTACATCCAAATATGCACAATCTTTATAGCATAAATGACAGGCTAGGTGGTTTGTATCCTCAATAACAGACTGTGCATTTGGATAAAAGCATCTGAAGGTCTTGCATCCTATTAAGCAGACAGGCAGAAGTCCCTGAATCTCTAGAATCAATAAAATGGGCCAAAACTAGATTTGTACATTTAGCAGACTGGCACAGTTAAGAACGTATCTCAAATAAAGCCCAGGAGACCTGGGCCCAAATCTCAGCTCTGTGACCTTCTATGTGTCATCATTTCCTTCTCTATACAACAAGGGAGTTGGAATAAATGGTCTCTGAGGTCCCTTCCATTTCTAAAATGCTGTAAGTCAGAAAAGAGCCATAATTTGGGGCACAACCTTCTATCTTCAACACTAGAAAGCAAATTGGGAAGCACAGGCGAGATTCCTGACTGAAACAGGCACAACAAGGTATGGGCAGTAGCCCTGCCTTTGTCCCTTCAGGCCAGATTTGCAGAACCTTCAGAACTGGAAGGGACTTACCGAGATCACAGCAATGACCTCCTAGGTTACTATTATTCCTAATAGTAACCTGCTACTGCAAAAGAACCAAGCATTAAAAGCTCTCATAATCAGCACTTCCCTGAGTGACTGTGACTGCAAATTCTGAAGGCAAAACTACAGAAACTCCCTACAATTAAGAATGCAGTGATAACCTCAACTGAGGTTTAAATGAACCTTGTGCCAACTGCTTTTCTGCTCTGAATGTAAAATATCTTGCAAGTGAAGACAGGAGGGGGGCCAGTCACCTGTGAAGGGCATTACTAATGATACTACTTTGTATTTCTGAAAGATCTTGTTCCTGAATGGATCTCATGGAATTTCACAGTCAAATCATTGAACTTCCACACATTCATGGAAGGTTAGAAGGGACAAAGAATGATTCAGGTATACATAGATAGAGAAACTGATACCCAGGGATGCCCACGATTTGGTTAACATCATATGGCAAGTGAGCTAAGGAAATGGTAAGGGAAATTAAGATAATGATTTCTAATTCCTGAACTAAGTCAGTTCTGGCTTGAGTGGGTACAGGTTGAGACTCAAAAGTTTCTCATTAGTGAAAACAACTTAAAAAAAAAGGTCATAATAAGAAGCAATCAATAAAAAAAAATGGTCAATGTGGCATTAGGGTCAAACAAAGAATAATGAAGCCTGAATTCCAGAACTCTGGTTACACAACTGGACTGATAAATGATGTTGGGTGATAATACTCACCTTTCTTCCCTCTTTTGTTGATATGAATCATTCTGCTATAAACACAAAGTATTGGCACTTAAGGAAGAGATTTGTTATTCCACCTCTAAAAAGTAAGGAATTTCATGCTGGATCAGGCCAATTATCCATTGTGGTCAGAATTCTAACGATGGCACTAGGGAATGGTTTTGAAAGGGTAAGGTATATTAAAAAAAAAAAACACAACAAAACCCTACTGGATTGGAGTCAGAGGAGCTTTACTTGAATCCTACATCTCCTTATGTGACACTGGGCAAATCACTCACATCATCTTGACTCAGTTTCCTCAACTGTAAAAAGGAGGGACCTGGACTTAAATGACCCAATTTTTTCCCAAGCTTCAAATCTGTAATTCCATTATTCCAGGAAATATAAATGATCGTGTACATCCTTAATTTGCCCTTAATGATCTATCGTAGGTTTTTACAGAATCCTAGAATCCTGTAGCTAGAAGAGAACATTTTGTCTAAATTTCTCATATCCTGTCTTCGGCACATAATTTCCGTTTTGGGGAGGTCTGCAGGGTTATGGAGATCGGATAAAGTGCTTAGAAAGCCATCTTGTTGTTCATGTGACCCAAAAGTTCCCAAATAAGGAAATGGAGGTCCAAGAAAGTAAAGAGACACATTAAACTTTCAGAATAATTAAAGCATTAGGACTAGCCATACAAAGATGGATTCATGACAGAGGATGCCCTCGATGACCTAACAGCAGGATAAGGAAGAGAACGAAACTTGAAATCAGGAAACTTTATAGTACAATATAAAAAGAATTGAACTTGGAGTTAGAAGGAATAGTTTTGATTTCTGGTTCTGATTACAAGCTAATATGATTATGGGATGTCACTTCACTTCTCATGGGCATCATTTTTTCTTCTGCAAAAAGAAGATGATAACATTCACAGTAACTACTTTATGGGGCTGTTGTAAGGAAAATGTTTTGATAACATTTAAAAGGGCTATATAAGTGGAAGATACTTTAACTGATTAAATTACAATCTATTAAATAAGAATGGGTTTGTGTATAAAAATAAGTAATATTTTAGATTTAATAAAATGTTAGGCTAAATGATTTGAGTTAAAGCATGCTTCCTTTTAGTCTGTTAACAACTGGTAAATTACGAAAGTGACATGCATAATCAGTCACAGTCACTCTATTAGGCAGTTTTGCTAAATTTTAAGGAATGTACTTTGTAGAGGTTTTGTTAGTAAACAACAAAATGTTGTGTAAAAACAAAATGTACTCCAAAAATTAAATACAGAAAATACAATACTAATTCACAGTTGTCTTCTCATTAACGCAAAAATAAAAATAAAAACAATCCACATTTGACGCAACAATGACAGATTTAGTGATGCTATGACCACATCTCAGAAATCCAACGTTGGTGGAAATCTAATGTCATTCTAATTAATACAAGTTGGAGTCACCATCTAAAATACATTAAGCATAACAACTGCAAACAATAGTTGGCACATTTTCTTCTCACTGAGTAGGTAATAGAATCCAGCAAGCTGGGCTTAGCCTTGACCCAAGAAATGTGCCAGTTACTAATTTCAGATCATTATCTGACTGTTCATTAGTGATATGCCGGCATGCTTACTTTCCCTGCCTGTATGAAACACAACTCTTGAAAAACTCAGATGGATCTTGCGTCAGGGAACTGAATGCCAGCTGGCTTCCCATTCTATTTACTTTCCAGGTTTGTTTTGAGGTTTGACTCCAGACAGAGGAACAAACATTCAGAGGGGAGAGCAAATGAAATATTCAACAAACATATCAAAACAGAAAGTCAAATGGAGTTTTCAGTACGAATGAAAATCAAGTTTTCAAAGTTATCTTTGTGAGGGGCTTCTTCTAAGAGGCCTCTCAGTCAGTCAGTCGATAAGCATTTATTAAATGCCTAGTAAGTGGCAGGCACTGTGCTAAGTACTAGGGACACAAAAAGAGTCAAAAGAGAGTCCTGGCCCTCATGGAGCTTACAATCTAATGGAGGGGACAAGAAAATATGTATAACCAAGCCATATGCAGGATAAATAGGAAATCATTAACAGAAGGAAGGCATCAGAATAAAGAGGAGTTGGGAAAACCTTCTGGTAGAAGGTAGAATTTTAGTTGAGACTTGAAGGAAATCAGGGAAGCCAGTAGGCAGAAATGAGGGACATCTGGGGAACAATCAGAGAAAACGCTCTGACTACTGTCTTGTTTGAGGAACATCAAGGTCATTGTCACTGGACTGAAGAATATGTGGTGGGGAGTAAAACTGATCAAAGGCAATGAATCTTGAATTTTGTATTTGACTGTGGAAGCAATAGGAGGCTACTCGAGTTTATGGAGAAATAATTTCTACCTTGAGAACTACTTTTGTTGCTCTGCAGAAACCGTGGTATATGTTTCATCATTATAATTTTCTGTCACATAATTATTAATTATTTCTACAATTAGTTCTCTGACCACTCATTATTTAAGATTTCATTGTTTTCTACATTTGGTTCTGTGTCTTTTGCTTGTAATGCATGAACCATTTTTACTGTGTGGTCTATAAAGGATGTGTTTACTAATTCTGCCTTTTTCATAGTTGTTTGAAATATTTCTGTGTCCTAATGATGATAAGTTTTTACAAAGATTCCCATGGTACTGAGCAATATAAATATTCTCTGGTAGTCCCATTCAGAAGATATTCTAAGTCTTCTAGCTCTAGTTTCTCCAGCATTGTTTAATTCTCTATTTTCCCTTTTATCTCTCTTTCTGTTACGCACAAAATTGAGAGGACATTAATGTCTCTTGCAATTCCTATGCTTTCTTGTAATTTAATTCATTGATCAGTTTTGATAATTTTTTCTTTCCTTTCAAAAATATTATATGAGATGGTTCTCTTGGGAGGAGAAGAGATACTTGGAAGAATTTTGGTGACATAAAAAAAAATTAGTATGAGACTTTGTCGGCTGCCAACTCAGGCTCCACTGGGTAAAACCAATCTCTTCTCAGGGTACATACTATGCCCTAGTAACCTGAAAAAAATCATCTCTAAATGTAACTGAATAAGGAAAATTTACTCTTTCCAATCAGTTTCAGAATGTTGATCCTAAAGATGTGAAGCCTTTATATTATGATCTTAGCAGCAATGAAATAAAAACATATTCATCACTGTGCTCCAGTCAACTGTTAGCAATGTAGCAGCTGGCCAGGAAGGAAAGGCACAGAAAGGTTTGAACCCACAGGGGGAATGTAGCACAAAGGAATGGAATTAAGCAAATTGGTTAGAAGTCCAGGTTAATATAGTAAATGAGTAAGCTGAGAGGGAATTAGCCGATAACACACACACACACACACACACACACACACACACACACACACACACACACACACACACACACACACACACACACACACACACACACACACACACACACACACACACACACACACACACACACACACACACACACACACACACACACACACACACACACACACACACAATTCCAGCAACACCATCTATGTTATCAACTCTAATTTACCTTCTCTCTCAAGTAAAGGTGCTTACAAATCAGTTTTAAACACATGGATACACAGTAATTGTTTGGTTCAATATCCGAGTCCCACCAATAATCCATTTAAAAGATCTGCGGAGACACAGTGATCATACTTGGAGCGTAGCTGATATTCACACAGCAATATTTAATCTTATCTGGCTTCCTCTTCCTTTCAATCTCAGGTTTTAAACAGGATTATGGGCAAAAGGCTGACCAAATCTGCCTCAGCTTCCATAAATGCTCCTGATCCAAATACGTAATTGAAACCAAGAGGAAATCAACAAACATTGGGACAGATTGCAAATGACTTCATAACATCACACATTTCCAGAGAGTGTTTATTTTTTGTACAGAACTTAGTCATATATAGATGAATAAGCAGCCTTAGGGAAGAGAAATTAATTTATTGTGTTCACGCTGACAGGCAGAGGAGCCAGAATCTGAATCATGGTCTTGTAAGTTCGATGTTCTTTAGACCACACAGCTTCTATTTTCTCCACTGATAACATTCTGTACAAATATAAAATGCTGAATGTCTCTGTTTGGGGGTAGGAAAAGTTTATGGTAAATAAAGCTAAATCAAAATAAAATCTGGTAGTTAAAGGTCAAATCTGAACTTTTTCTTATTATGTACTGATAGAAAATGCTATGGTTTTGTAAATAAATTAAGCAAAAAAAAAAAGAGGATTATACTTTTAAAAGTTGGTGAAAGAGCCATGGCTACATCAATAGTAAGAATCTTCGGAAAAAGCTAATTATCTACATGACACTCATTTGTGAAAAGAATGCTATTTTGTGTTTCCTACAATATTCTCAATCTTGTAATGAGGAGATTTATATTTACTAGGAAGAGAAGGAAAAAAATACTTAATAATTCATATTTGCAAAAATTTTTCAAAATAGTTTTTTTTAAAAGAAAAGAAGCTGGCATTTAAAGGTAAGAAAGATTCACAGGACAAAAGGCAGGGAGATCAATTAGGGGTCTTACTACAAAAACTAAGGTATGAGTTGATGAGGACTCAAATTAGGACGGTGACACTAGGAAGAGAAAGGAAGGGATAAACATGAGAGACTTCATCAACAGGACATTGAGTGTAACCTAAGGAAGAAGAAAAAGGTAAGTAACTATGGGGTAATGAACCCTAACTTTGCAGGGCCTGTAGTCTGGTTGAGAGTCATTTAAAGAAGAGCTATCTTCCGAGTTCTCATTTTAATAATGTGTTCCCCTTAAGAATCTGTTGCAGGTGGAGTTCTAATTTGGTCCAATCATTCTAGAAAAAAATTTAAAATTTTGTAAGAAAAGTGACTAAAATAGTCATATCCAATGATTTAGTGGTCCCACGACTGGCTGTATACCAGTTCTGTATACTGTACTGGTATACCATACTGTATACCAGTATTGAACAAGCAGTTCAATAACAAAAAAAGATTCCATGTGTAGGAAAAGATTCATAGCAGCATTATTTGTAATAACAAAAGCTTGAAACAAATGACTGTGTGCAATAATTGAGGAATGTCTGAACACACTATGGCATATAAATGTAATGGAATGATTGTGCTATAAATAATGATAAATGTAAAGAATTCAGATTATTTTTCCATTCGATCACTTCCCTTAATCCTTCCAGATGCATGAGTTTTTAAAATGTACATTTACATTTTATTTGCTTTGATCAGTCAAAATCTGCCTCTTTATCCTTCCATCCTTCACCCCAATTGAGAACACAGCAAAACTACGAATATGTATAGTCCATCACAACAACATTCCACGTTGACAATTTCCTAAAAAAAAAAAAATCTATCTCATTCTCTATTCTGAGTCCTTCACCAGTCTATCAGAAGGCATGTAGCATGTTATATCATCAATTCTCCAGAATTGTGGCTGATAGTTCACTGATAAGAATTCAGTACAATCTTATTCCATCACATTTCTATAACATAATTTGTTCATCCATTCTCCAGTTTTTAGGCACTCCTTCCGATTTCTATTCTTCGACACCTCAAAAAAAAGCTATACATATTTATATACATCCTTAGAATGTTTCTTTAGGACTAATCCTTAAATCTATCCTCCCCATAGCCACCCTACCTTCTCCTTTTTCAACAATTTTCAAAGGAAATTTTCCCATTTTCTTGTTGAGTGAAATGAATTTTTATATCAAATTCTCTCTCTCATTCATTCAACTATCAGCTGCTCTCCACCCAGGTCTTCCTTATTTGTATACATGTCTCCTTGCATACCCTGATTATATGAGATAATTTCCCCTAACCTTTTCTCTTCCACCCCAGTAAATTCCTTGTGCCCTCTCTTTTCATTCTTAAGATCAAGACATAACTGAACCATTCCCAGTTCTTGCCTAATTGGATTCCCTCCCTAATTGGACCTCTGATGATATTAGGGTTCAGATATTAGGGACACATGTATCATCTCTCCATATGTGAGTGTAAGCAGTTTATCTTTATTTACTCCTTTAATGCTGTTCACACATGTTTAGCTTTTTATGTTTCTCTTTACTGCTGTGTTTGAACCTCAAAGTTTCTGTGCAGTTCTGGATTTCACTGTTGTTCAGTTGTTTCAGTAGTGCTGAACTCTTTGTGACCCTATTTGGGGTTTTCTTGGCAGAGATACTGGAGTGGTTTGCCATTTCCTTCTCCAGCTCATTTGACAGATGGAAAAACTGAGGCAAACAGGTTTAAGTGACTGCTCAGGGTCACAGAGCTAGTAAGTATCTGAAGTGAAATTTGAATTCATGAAGATGAATCTTTGTGATTCCAGAACCAGCACTCTATTCACTGTGACAGATAGCCACCCCTCTCTATTTCATTAAAGAGCCATTTTCTCCCCCTTGTAGCATTATTTCTCAGTTTTGCCAGGTAAATTGTTCTTGCTTGTAAGCCCTTATCCTTTGCCTTTTGGAATACTGTATTCTAAGTTCTCTGCTCCTTTATGGTGGTAGTAAAATCATGTGCAGCCCTGATTGTGGCATCTTGGTGCCTGCATTTCTTTCTTAATGCTTGCAGTATTTATTTTTTACTTGAAAACTCTGGGGGTTTTGCTATGATGTTCCTGAAAATTTTCATTTGAGGCTTTCTTTCAGAAGGTGAGCAGTGGATTCAATCTATTTCCATTTTGTCCTCTGGTTTTAAGAGCTCTGGGCAGTTTCTTTTAAGGTTTCTTGAAATAGAATGTATATATAGGCTTTTGTTCTCCATCTGTTTTCGAGGTCAAATGTTTTTGCTTTGAGATACATTAGATTTTCTTCTATTTTTTTCAATCTTCTGCTTTTATTTTAGTAATTCTTGCTGTCTCATGGAGTCATTGGCTTCTATCTGATCCACAGAAATTTGGGGAAAACTTGATGTTTGGGCAGTTTTATACCTCTTTTCCCTTTCCAATTCTTTCTTCCATAACTCCCATTTCTTTTCCCAATTTTTTTCTCGAGTGTTTTTATTCCATTTATAAAAATATCTAATTTTTTTAAAAAAATTCTTGCTTCATCTCTCCCAGGAATTCTTGTTGGGCTTGTGCCCAAGCTCTGCTTTTCTCTGAGGCTCTGCTTACATGTGCTTTGGAGTCATTCCCTTCTTTCAGCTTTGCGTCTTGAGCTTCCTCACTCTCCTAATAGCTCTTCATACTGGCATTCTTCCCCCACCCACACCCCATTCTTCTAGTTCATTCTTGATGAAGGACTTGAGGTTAGGGGTCCTGAAGCACTTCTTAAAGGAAGGTCTGAGCTGAGTGTTACACATTCCAGGATCACAAAAAACAGGTTAGGGATCTGCAAGCTTTAAGTGTTCTCAAAGTAGCTTGATCCAATCCAGGTCCAAGTGTGATTGTTTCCTACCTGCCACCCCTGACTCCAAACCCTGATTTGAGCTCTCTAAGTTCCTGATCTGGGTTTGGGTCTGTATAACAGTAGACTGCTTCACTCAGCTCCTATCAGCTACTTGGAAAGCTCTGCTGGTTCAGAGTAGCAGAAGGATCCCCTTGGACTTCAATTCTTGCCCTAGTTATTTCTCCACAGGCTGGGTTAAATGTTAGAAATGAGACCCTGCTCTGCCCCTAATTTCTGTGCCAAACTGCTCCTGATATTGGCAATTTCTGAACTTCCTTCTCTCTTGGTATATCGTTCAGGGCCCCTGTTACCCAGGAACAGCTGCGCATGCTTCATGGTCTGCTCTGAATCAGTGACCCAGAACTGGGTTGTAGGTGACAAAGCTGCAAAGTGGCACCTGTACCTGTGCCAAATACGCATAGTTTCAGTGCCTTGGTATGGGTCTGGGGGTACCCTGGAAGGGGTCTGATATCTCTAATATATTGATGCACTTTGTACTAGAGCGCTTCCGGCATGGCTAGCTCTCAGGTCAATTTGTTCCCACTGTCTATGGACCACTCTATGTCTCTATACTGAGTTGGGTTGGACAGAAAGTTTAAAAGTTTGGGTTGCACTGTGATTTTTTCTGGGTTTCCCATCAGTATTCAGTTTGGCACATTTTCTAGATGTGTTTAGAGTTTTTTTGCAACAGAACTCACCACTCTGCTGTATTTGGCTCTGCCTTCTAGAAACATTAATTTTATTTGTACAGAAGATTTGTAATTTTACATAATCAAAATTATCCATCTTTCATAATTGCCTCTATCACTTGTTTGGTTAACACTACTTCTCTTTCCCTATAGATGTAAAAATACAAGATCTGCTTCTCATCTCATTTTCTGTATGTTATGATCTTCCTAGAGAAACAAAGTCCTAGATGTTCATTCACTCCCTCTTTTCTCTCACAAGTAGGTACATGGCTCTCTAAAGAGAAGTACAGACAGCAAGCAGGAGGAAGGTGGTGGAACAGGTGGTGGTGGATGGTTGCTGTCCTTCGTTAAAGGGCAACAGTTTGTGTCCAGGGGAAGGGAAAGGAATAAGAATTTACACAGCACTTACTATGTGCCAGGCATTGTGCTAGTGGGAGTAAATGAATATCTAGGACTTTGTTTCTCTAGGAAGATCATAACATACAGAAATTTATGCAGACTAACAACCTTTGAAAACTGTCTGTTAGGCTGACTTTGTCAGACTCATCCATCCGTAGTAGATTGTATGTGGGCAGAAGATGAAGTTGATTAAAAGACATTCTACTCACAAACACAAAGCCACCAGCCAGAAATATCTAGGTCCTAAGCTGTTCCTCTGAATTTACAATCATCTCTTGCATGTTATGAGGTGAATAGGGATAAGGGTGGAGTGGAAGCCAATATATTGTGGTACATTGTTTTTCTCAGTTAAGTGACCCAGCACCAATGAAGCGCAGGACACTGAGCCCTAGGAAAGAAAATCCTTTAGCATTGCACTACCATTCACAAAGAGTGGTGGATTTGAAATAGGAGTTCTGTGTTCAAATCCTGATCACAAAGAGTGGTGGATTTGAAATAGGAGTTCTGTGTTCAAATCCTGATCAGGACACGTCTAACTCATGTGACTACAGACAAATTAGAAACAGAATCTTGGTTTGCTCATCTATGCAATAGGGTTAATTATACTTATATTACCTATTGTCAGGAAAGTGTTCTGAAAACAGTAAAGCACTCATTTTAGATAATATTGTAAAATCTTTGCCACCACCTTAGTTTAGGCACTCATCACTTCTTGCCTAGACTAGTAAAACAGACTTCTAACTAGTCTTCCTGCCTCAAGACTGTCTCCTCACCAATTCAACTGCGAAATCCTATTTAGCTACTGAAGTGGTTTTTCTAAAGTCTAGCTACGCAAATGTCACCTACCCACTCAATAAACTCTAAGGGCTGCAAATTACCTCCAGATGTCCTCTGTTTTCGGATTTTAAAGTCTTCATAACCTTGCCCTTCCTTCCTTTTGTGTCTTTTAATACTTTACTTCACTCCTATGACCCAGCTACAGGGCCCTATTTGCCGAGCCTCATATGACACTCCATCTGAGGCCAGGAATATTCTGCCCACCTTGCCTCTTAGTTTCCCTGGCTTCCCTTAACATCCATCCCAAAGCCCACCTTCTGCAGAAGGTCTTTTTTGATTCTTCAGCTGCTAATACCTTCTTTTATATCTAGTTATTTTCAGGTTTGTCTCATTTATTAGAATCTGAGCTCTTTGATGGCAGGAACTGTTTTTAAACTTCCTTTGCTTCCCTAGTACTTAGCACTACATCTAGTACATAGTACATGTTGAATAAATGTTTGTTGGTTGATTGAAACAATTACTAAATGATCATACATGTAGCTTATAATTACTATATAGATGTGAAGCATCATCTTAGAACAGAACATTAAAATCTCCATCAGTGCTGAAAGAAGTTGTTGAGAGATGTGAGAAAATAAGTGCTATGCTATTGCAAGGAAGAGGAATGAAACAAAACTCTCCTATCTCCTTATATGACCTTACTGTTGTTCAGTTGTTTCAGTCAAGTTTGATTCTTCATGACCCTGTTTGGAGATTTTCTTGGCAAACATACTGGAGTGGTTTGCCATTTCCTTCGCCAACTCGTTTTTTAGAGATGAGGAAACTAAGGCAAACAGGGTGGAATGACTTGCCCAGGATCACAAACCAGTAAATGTCTGAGGTCAGACTTGAACTTGGGAAGATGAGTCGTCCTGACTCCAGGCCTGGCACTCTATCCACTACAGTGACACCTAGCTGTCTACATGACTTTATAGGCTGGCACAAAACTTCCTGTACTAGGATCACCAGATTTTGAGGTAGAAAGGAATTGAGAGCTAATGCCAATCAATCAATCAACAAGGGTTTATTAAGCATTTACTTTCAATCCCTGTTTTAAGCACTGAAAATACAAAGAAAAAGTAAAAATAGTGCCTGCCCTCAAGGAAATTACATTGTAATGGAAGAAACAACATGAACCCAAATAAATGGAAAGTAGCATTATGGAAGATTGGTATAAACAGATGAGGGTGGGGGGAAAGGAATGGGAATGGAGTTGAGAAGAAAGGTGTCCTATAGAATGTGATGTCTGAATTAAGTCTTAAAGGAAGCCAGGGATTCTGAGAGGCAGAAGTGATATTAGAGAGCAATCCAAGGATGGGGGACAGCTCATACAAAAATAAAGAGACAGGAGATGGAATGTCATGTATAAGGAACAGCAAATGGGGCAGTTTAGTTGGATCATGGAAGAAAGGAAAGGAAAAAAAAAAGACTGGAAAGATAGAAAGGTCTTAGAAGTAAGAGAAGCCAAGGGAGTTAGTGAGTGGTAGGGTGACAGGAGCAAACCTACTATGCTTCAGAAATACCACTCTGGTTGATGTGTGGAGAATGGATTGGAGAAGAGAGAAATGTGAGAAAGGGTCTTAGAGGCTGCTGCCATAGTCCAACTGATAGGTGATGTGAGGATTAACTAGGGTAATGACCTTATGAGTAAAGAGAAAGAGACAGATACAAAAGATGCATATAGAAAGAAATTCTGAAGGATTTGACAAATGATTGGATATGGGGGGTTCCAGGAGAGTAAGAAGTTAAGGATGATCCCAACCCAAGGTTGAGAACCTGTGTCACTGAAAAGATGGTGGAATCCTTAACAATAAGAGAGAAGTTCTGAAGAGATTTGGGTTTGGGTTGAAAGAAAGTGAATCTTGTTTTGAACATGATGACTCTGAGATGTCTAGGGAACATCCCAGTTCAAAATTTCCAGCAGACAATTGGTAATGTAAATCTGGAGCTCAGAAAAGAGACTAAAGACTAGCTATACTGGTCACACAGTCATCTGCTAAAGAATTATAACTGAAACTATGGGAGCTAATGAAATCACCAAGAAAGAAATTATTGGACAAAAAGAGAAGAAAGCCCAGAATAGATTTTTGGGGAATACTCACAACTGATGGAAGTGACATGAATGAAGATCCAGAAAATGAGTGTAAAGACTAGTCGGACAGGAAGGAAGAAAACCAAGAAAGACCAGTGTCACAGAAATACAGTGAGGAGAGACTATCCAGGAGAAGACAGTCAAAAATACCTAACACTGTAGGGGTCGAGGAAGAATGAGGATTGAGATAAAATGGTAATTTGTGGCAATTATAAGATCACTGGAATCTTTGGAAGGGCAGCTTCAGTTGTATCATGAGGCCAGAAGCCAGATGCAGACAATCTAGAAGGTAATGAAAGAAGAGAAAGTAGAAGTAGCAAGCATAGGCAGTTATCTAGTAACCTCAGTATACAGAGAAGAAAATAGATCTACAAACAATTTGCCTGAGGTTACATGGTTAATTAAAAAAAAAAAACAGTCAGAATTTGAACCCAGATCTTCTGACCCCAAATCCAGTGTTAGGCTGCTCCCTGGTCCTATTTAACTAGAGTTACCTAAGGTCAACATGGATCCACCATCCTGACTGGAAAACAATGTCCTCAGTTGGTTGTCTATTTCTCCCTCTGGCTCCTGAATACTTTTACTGAATGAAGCTTTGCCATGGCTACTTGCTGCTGCCACCAAAAGTAGGTGACCTAGATGAGGTAAGGCCCTAACTCAAGCAAAAGCTAGTTTTTCTTTAAAAGCTAATAAAATCAGCTTCAAAACTTCAAAACTTAATTAAGCCAGGCACTAAGACTTGAACCACTGATGCTGCCTCCTGGTGCTTTAACTACAAAAGTCAGCGCACATGGAGTTAGGAGCATTCCCCTTAACTCCAGTACCTTACTATGCCAAATGCAGGGAGATAGGGAAGCTATGTCTGATTGAAACAAAGTTGAAGACTTGCCAAATATCCTTTTTTTTCTATGGGTAAGTAAATTTTCTTTTGTTAACTGTTAGATGATAACAAGTATCTTATTTAGTTCTGAAATCAAATCTGAGCCACCGGACTGCCCTGAGTCAGGGCTGCCCTACAAAAGCAAGTCATTTCATCTCTTTGGGGTTCAGCTTCCTCATGTGTAAAATAAGAGAACTAGAACTGACAATCTCTTAAGGTCCACTCTAACTCAATCTATGATCCATGAACAACATCTTAAGGGAAAAGTCATTTCTTCCCAGATGGCCTCCCTAATAAACAAAGCCCACAACTGTAGAGCATACCAACACATCCCTAAGAGACATGAGTCATTCCAAATGACTGAAAAGCCTTTTTAGAGAGGTTCTGCTGAAAACAGGACTGATTCCAAAGTAACGAGGAACCTGAACATTTGCTTGAGCCCAAAGACTCCCACTGAGTTGATAATGCCCTCTGGACTGTTTAAATCAGGACAGCTAAGTACTGAGCAGAATGCCATACAAATTGTCATTTGCAGAACCCTAGCGAGTTAAGGCAGTTTTCCACCTGTCTAAGCTAATAAACAGGCTGCCTTGAGTAATGGGCAGGTGGGTACGGTACTTAGGCTCAGAGACTAGGTCATTAAAGCTTGATTTAGCATTTATGCTAGAAAAAGCAGGACACCTTGGGCGATATGTTAACATCAAACCTCAGTTCCATTAACATTTGCTTCTCCTAAAAATTTAACAAATTCAACACTATTAAGCCCAATGTGTACATTACTGTACCTACTAGATATAAAATATTGGGAAGAAGCAAAAATATATCCATGTTAGGTGCAGTCCTCTGGAGCTGTAGCCTATAAGGAGAAAGACGACTTGTTGACAAATAACCACACTATAACACAGTATATAAGTGAATAGGAGAGGTGTAAAGAAAGTAATAGATCTTCAGGCAACAAAACATTCCTTCTGACTACAAGAAATGTCAGGTTTCATGGGGGCAACAGCATTTAAACTATGTCTTCAAAAATGGGAAGGATTTCAACAGGCAGAAATGGGTATAGGGAAAGGAGAGATAACATCAGGCATAGGAGGGAGTGAGTAGAGAAGATATCCGACTTAAAACAGCAGACATCTTCCTAAGTACTTACTGCCTAGTACTTGTTTGCAGGGTTGCTGTAAGGACCAAATTCAATGTTTGTAAGTACTTAGCACAGTACCTTTGGTAATATGACTATTGTTACATCTGATACCAGTAGGCAAATTGTCTGATTAGGAGAGTTATACCTCTCTGAATTTAGGAACCCAGGGAAAAGTCAAGCTTGTCCTACCTTAGCTTTGGTTCTATGTCCAGGAGATATAAGCAAAAGATACAGACTTAACTAGAGACAAAATAATAGGAAGGTGAAAAATGAATGGGTTAAGAAACAGGTCATAGAAACAAAAAAAAATAATAATAATGATTAAGATGAAAATAATAAGAAAACATAAAAATTTATAGGAGACATCTAAATTAATCCATAAGAGGAAAACTTATATGAAAATACATAAAAAAGAAAGATACAAAAAGCAAAATTATTCAAATTTTAAAAATTAGCAAATTAACAAACCTAAAACTTAACTAAAGAACACATTTTGAAAAGTATTAGAAAAAAACCAAAATTGAAAATAAAAATTACAAAAATAATAACCCAAAATAAAAACTAGTTTTAAAAATATAAATATCAACAAACTATACGATTTTAAGGTGGAAGAACATCAAATTACCCTAATTTTTAAAATGACAGAGAATTCATGAACAGATTTGAAATAAAAAGAATTCCAATCACATATAATTACATGTTAACAGAACTGAAAATGTAAAGGAAATGGATAATTTTCTACAAAAATATAAAATATTCAAGTTATAAATGAACAATCAAAAATTGTTACACAATTGAATACACAAGTGAATTCTATCCAATGTTTAGAGAAATATTAATACCTGACTACAAAAAAAATTAGTCTTGATAACTGACAAAAAAACGTACTCCACTCCTTTTATAAGACAAATATGGTCCTGCCAACCAAATCAGGGAGAAATAAGTCAGGAACAAGAATTGTAGCAAGTTCTGATGCAAAAGTTAAATAAAATTTTAAGATAAAGACTACAGCAACAGGTTTTAAAAGATCACTATGGAGAAGTTACATTTCTACCAGGAAGTAACGATGATCCAACACTAATAAGACAATTCGCATAAATGAGACTATAAACAACACAAACCATGTGATTACATCAAGAGAAACAGAAAATTCCTCTGGCAAAAACAGCACTCATTTATATTAAAAATCAAACCACAACAAATAAGAAACCTCAAAAGGACAGGAATGTAAAAGCCTGTCTTTAGCCCAAACAAAATCATGGTTTTTAACCTGGGATCTACAGAACTTGCAGTAGGTCCATGGATATACTTCCGGGAGAGGGATCTGTGAGTTTCTAAAAATATTTTTCTAAGTTTTACAAATGTTGAAATTATATTTCAATAACTGTTTTCCCTTGTAATCCCGTGTAATCTTATTTTATGTATTAAAAAAATTTTTTTGAGGAATCCCTAGGCTTCACCAGACTTCCAAAATAATCTATGGCACACAACAAAGTTAAGAACCCCTGATGTAATACAAAGTGCTAGGATTATTTGCAAATATAAAACAATGGGAGTTTTACCCCCAAATATAGGGGGAAAGTAAGGATTTCCCAACGTCAGACTACTGATAGTTCTAAAAACACTATCTAGAGCAGTAAGATGTGAACTTAAACGTATAAACATTACAAAAAAAGAAATAAAATTATTCCCACTGGCAGACAACAAAAATTATAACTTAAAAAACTTCAGAGAATCAGCAGACACTCTAAGTGATGCGTTACTTAAGTAAAGTATCCAGATACAAAATAAATCTACAAAATTATTAGCATTTCTATACAGTATTAGCAAACACCAGGAAGAAATAACAGATACACTAAATAAAATAGCTTGCAAAATACATAAGATATTGGAACCTAAGAAGATACATTTGAGACATACCATGACAAACTAGTTACAAAATAAAGATCTAAATTATGAAAGAGAAATGAATTGTCCATGATTAAGCCATATTAATATGACAAAAATAACTATATTATTTAAACTAATTTATGGTTCAGTGCCAAAGTTTTGCTTATAAAACTAGAGAAAATAACTAGATTGTTCATCTAGAGGAACAAGGTCTAGAATCTTTACGTAAATACTGAAAAAGTTGGAATGAATGGGCATCAGCAGCAATCTGAATGCATCATAAAGGAGTAATCGCCAAAATTATTTTGTACTGATTTTACTAAAAGGAAAAATAATCATGCACTATGTATTCTAGCCAAAATGGAATATTTAATATATTCTTTATATATGATATTCCATCTTCTCCCTCCATTCCTTTATACAGGCTGTTCCCCAGGCCTAGAATCCTCTTCTTCTTTACCTCTACCTAATGGAATTTCTAGTTTCCCTCACAGATCTGTTAAGTTCCGCTCACAAACAGCCTTTCTTTATCCTCCCAGCTGGTAGTGTCACTCCCAAAATAACTGCTTTTATACACACACACACACACACACACACACACACATATTTCATATATACTTAAGGAAGTTTTCAACCAGATAGGGACTATTTCCTTCTTGTTACTGTATCCTTAGTACCAAGAACAGTCGCTAATACATAGAAGGTACCCAGTGAATGCTTGTCGAATAGAACTCTAATAGAAACCTATTAGAATATAATAAGTTCTAACAGAATCAAGACCCAGAAGCAATTAAATATAACAGTTGAAGAGGCAGATTTCTTTTTTCAACCAAAACAGCTAGCAAAACTGGAAAGCAATGTGATAAACTCTAAATAGATATAATATTTACATATAAAAGATGACATTATTAAAAAGTAGAAGGGAATAGGAGATAATCTTTCACAGCTATGGAATTCAACTTTGCAACAGCATATCACAAACTTGATTTTTCTTATTGTGAAAAGCATGGGATATCTTATCTTCCAAAGTCTAGCTCCAAAGGATCACAGAAAGTACTTTAGTTCCAAGGAAGTGAAATGATTTGTTCAAGGTTATATAATTTAATTAAGAATGGCAGGGATACAGCCTGATCCTCAGTTCTCAATCAACCACTTCCACAAATGACTCATCTTTAATTTTAATAGGTGTTTTTGTCTTATATTTTAAAATGTTGGTACTAAAAATATTTTGGGATGAATGAAACATGGGACTAAGTGACTTATTCAACATGGTCTATAAAAATCAGCGTAAGCTTATTATTAACAAGTGTGAAAAACATTCTGATTACTATCAGACCACATTAAACAAATGGCAATTTCTTAGGTATTTCACTCTCCACAAAAGGTGTTACTCACTTTTAGGCCAGGAAGCAGTCTGAACACACATCCCTGACTTAAGAATCACGAAACTAAATTGAAATCAAAGAAGTGTCACATGATATGCAGGGATGGAAGGTACGAGTTTGAACGATGACAGACTACTCTGATCATACTGTCATATGGTAAAGAATAACCCACCCGGCTGATTAATTGTAGAAGCTGTTCAAACTCACTTCCAGGGCTTCTGGATTTATACCCATGTAATTCTTCTCTGTGGATACCCAATCATAAAGTATAAAATGCTATTAAATCTGCTTGGGAAGTGATTTAATCATTTTTTCTCCAGATTATATAACCCTCTATTTGTGGCTGGGGCAACAGTGGGAAATGATATCCTCTCCTGCATCAACCTTTGTTAGTTCATTTCTGATCAAGTGATTATATCTAAATGTGCCCCTGCCATTCCAAATGTACCCAATAAGGTCTCCAAACTTCTTGCCCAGGAATTATTCTTAGCCTATGAAAAATGCATAGAATGTCCCAGCTTCGTGCCTAGTTCCCAATTATTCAGTATTTACTAAAGGAAATTATAAAACACATTTATCACTTTAACCTATAGCTAAGTTTTAAATGACAAACATTTATGCTAACTAGAAAGTGATTCTGTGTGGTTTTAAGCTTCAACTCTACAGAAAGATGTGACAAAAATGTCTCTCCTCATAGACTCTTTTCAGCACATTTTGACTGGAAATAAGTTTTTCCTTGCTCGTCATACTGTTTTCTTTAATGTTTTAGAATCAATAAGCATTTATTTTCTCTACTTCCACTGAAAAAAAAAATAAAAACAAAGCCCTTGTGACAAACATGATGAGTCAAGAAAAATAAATTTCCAAAATGGCCATGTCTGAAAATGGATATCTCAATCTCCACAGTTAGTCCAACACCTTTCAGGAGGTGGGTAGCATTATTCATCAACTGTCCCCCGAAAATATGGTTGGTAAACACATTGATCAGACTTCTCGTTTATTTTTACATTGTGTTTGTTCTCAACACAATGGCTACAATGTGTTGGAACATATATAAAGAGTAGTCTAGGAACCAAAGGATAAAATATAAATTTAGAGAAATTGTTATAGAATTTAGGTCATTGCCGATATTCTATCATCAATCATTAGCTGGACTGAGGGAAAGTAAGAATGAGATTGTTCTCTTCAAAAGATAGAGATTAAATGAGAAACGGCTCCCACTTAAAAGTATTTTGAGAAATCAAACCTTCCAGTTCAAGTATGTAAATAAAGTTTAGGTGATTTAATGAACATTCTTAAGTCATATCCAGCAACATTTCATACAATACCAAGTGAGCTGTAAATACCTTAAAGTGACCCCATTTTACTTTAGGTAAGAGGCTGCTGGGGGTGGGGGGGTGTCTGGTTTTTCTGACTCAGGCCCTTCCCTCTAATTTACACCTACTTAGAGATGAGGAAAATGATGAGAGAAGTGACGTGGCACAAGTGGAAGAATGCCAAACTCAGAGATGAGAGTCAGTCTAAGTCTTGACTCTTCCAAACAGTCAGATGACCAAAGGTAAATCAGTCCATCCTTCTTAGACTTCAATTTCCTCATTTGTAAAATGGGACAAAAATACTCTTATTATATAGTTCCTGGGAAGCAAGGCCTTTATAAATCTTCAAAGGCTACAGAAATGCGAATTATTGTCGTTTTTATTCCTACGTTTCTCCCAGTCTGAGCTGCGCTGTGTTCTGATGTTTTTCCTCCTCTGAAGGGCACATACATTACCAATGCACTTTAATCTGTCCAGAAAAGCAACTAGGATCCTAATTTAACCTGAAGGCGTACTTAGGCCTATGACTGTTTAAGGAGGGACTTTCTCAGAGAAACTGTTCTCTTTCACCATAAAAATAACAAAAGGAAAGCAGAATTCTGCATTTATTAATGGATTTTATCTCAGAGAGGTTTACATTAACCAGACCTGCTGTCCAAAGTTGCCTGGCTAAGCTTAATTCAGTGAGAGCTGCATTAACCACCTGGAGAATTAAATATGCCTTTGGGAGGAAGTGACAAATAGATGTACCAGCGAAACAGTATTAGATCAAGGAGAACCTTTAAGATAATCAAACAGTAATATATTGATTGTGCCTATGTAAAATGCATAGTACTACTATACACTTAAATCAACACAACTTGGTTCAGGATATTTAAAACTGACTCATTATTTAGATATAAGGAAAAAACCTACACTGGAAAGCTAGTTTCCTTTTACCTCTAATTTCCATAAATCACAAAATAGGACTGAAAATATCATAATTTTTTGCAAAGAAAAACCTGTGGGTTTTTACCCTACCTCTTTAGGGGAAGCTAGTGACACTATCTGTTCATCACAGATGCAATAAATGACAAATTTAGAAGGTACTCTCACACCCATCATTGGCTAAGATGACAGAAAAGGAAAATGATAAATTGTGAAGGTGATGTGAGAAAACAAATGCACTATTAGTGGAGCTGTGAACAAGTTCAATTTTCTGGAAAACAATTTGGAGCTATGCTCAAAAATTTCTAAAACTGGGGGCGGACTCAAGATGGCAGAGTAGAAAGACGCACGTTTATGAGCTCCGAACCCACAGCCCATAGAATTAATGTAAAAAGAGATCCCCATAAGTTCTGGACCACTGAAAGGTGTGTAGAAACAGAGTGGAAGAGATTTCCGTTCCAGAGAGCCCTGGAGAGCCATCCCCAGGGTCCCTCACGCCCCAGAAAGCAGACCCCACCCCAGCGCTGCCCTGGCCGCAGCCTCAGAGAAGCTGATCCGAGCAGGCTTCAGGGACAGAAGCTCCGGCAGCCGGGAAAGTCCCTCCGCCCACAGAAGCTACAGGTCAGTGAGAGAGATGGCTGGGCCGGGCCAAGAGGGGAGCGGAGTGTCTCCGTGACTCGGGCCCCCTTGGGAGGAAGCTGCGGAGGCAGAGGCGGCGGCGGCTCGGGACTCCCCCAGCAGCAGGCAGGATCTTCATTACTGAGAGTCTCTGCATAAACCCCCTGAGGGAGCTGAGCCTGGGAGACGGCCCTGCCCCAACCCGCTCCATTACTGAAGGTCTCTGCATAAAGCCCCTGAGGGAACTGAGCCTGGGAGGCGGCCCTGCCCCCACCTCAGCACCAGAACTAAAGCTCACATTGATTAGCAGCCACGCAACGCAGAAAGCCCATTTGAATCTCAGACTCCAAGCACTAGCTGGGCGGATCTAGGCAGGGGTGGACAGGAATCTCAGAAGTCAAGTAACTGGCTGGGAAAATGCCTAGAAAAGGGAAGAAAAATAAGACTATAAAAAGTTTTTTCGAACAGATGCAAATGATCCTGACTTTCGGATCTGACGAGGACATATTCTTGCCATCAGGGAAAGATGTGGAGGGCGGGGCCTCAGTACCCCAGACACCCCAGGGGGATGTCGTGTGGGCTCAGGCCTTGGAAGAGCTCAAAAAGGATTTTGAAAAGCAAGTTAGACAGGTGGAGGAAAAACTGGGAAGAGAAATGAGAGAGATGCAAGAAAAGTATGAAAAATGGCTCAATACATTGGTAAAGGAGACCCAAAAAAATGCTGAAGAAAATAACACCTTGAAAAATAGGCTCACTCAATTGGCAAACGAGGTTCAAAAAGCCAATGAGGAGAAGAATGCCTTCAAAAGCAGAATTAGCCAAATGGAAAAAGAGGTTCAAAAGCTCACTGAAGATAATAGTTCTCTCAAAATTAGAATGGAACAGACGGAGTCTAATGATTTACAAGAAACCAAGAAATCACCAAACAAAACCAAAAGAATGAAAAAAATGGAAGAGAATGTGAAATATCTCATGGGAAAAACAACTGACCTGGAAAATAGATCCAGGAGAGACAATTTAAAAATCATGAGACTACCTGAAAGTCATGATCAAAAAAAGAGCCTAGATATCATCTTCCATGAAATTATCGAGGAAAACTGCCCTGACATTCTACAACCAGAGGGCAAAATAAGTATTGAAAGAATCCATCGATCACCACCTGAAAGAGATCCAAAAAGAGAAACTCCTAGGAACATTGTGGCCAAATTCCAGAACTCCCAGCTCAAGGAGAAAATCTTGCAAGCAGCTAGAAAGAAACAATTCTAGTACTGTGGAAATAAAATCAGGATAACTCAAGATCTAGCAGCTTCTACATTAAGGGATCGAAGGGCATGGAATAGGATATTCCAGAAGTCAAAGGAACTAGGACTCAAACCAAGAATCACCTACCCAGCAAAACTGAGTATAATACTTCAGGGGAAAATATGGTCTTTCAATGAAACAGAGGACTTTCAATCATTCTTGATGAAAAGACCAGAGCTGAAAAGAAAATTTGACTTCCAAACACAAGAATGAGAAGAAGCATGAAAAAGTAAACAGCAAAGAGAAGTCTTAAGGGACTTACCAGAAGTGAACTGTTTACATTCCTACATGGAAAGACAATATTTGTAACTCTTAGAACTTTTCAGTATCTGGGTAGTTGGTGGGTCCATACACACACATGTACACGCATGCACGCACACACACATACACACATGCACACACATACAGAGACAGAGAGCACAGAGTGAATTGAATAGGATGGGACCATATCTTAAAAGAAATTAAGGTAAATGGTGAGAGAGAAATGTAGTGGGAGGAAAGAGGGTGAAATGGAATGGGGTAATTATATGTCATTTAAGAGGCAAGTAGGAGACTTTTTAGTGGAGGGAAAAAGAGGAGAGCTGAGAAAAACAAAAAACAAGAAGTTTACCCTCATCACATTTGACTAAAGGAAGGAATAAAATGCACACTCATTTTGGTATGAAAACCTATCTTACAGTATAGAAAAGTGGGGAAGAAGGAGATAAGCAAGGGGGGGGATGATGGAAGGGAGGGCAAAGGGAGGAGGGAGCAATTTGAAGTCAACACTTGGGGAGGGACAGGATCAAAAGACAGAAGAGAAACAATGAGGGGCAGGGCAGGATGAAGGGTAATTCAGTTAGTCTTACATAACACGACTATCAGGGAAGTCATTTGCAAAACTACACAGATAGGGCCTATATTGTATTGCCTGCCTTCCCAAAGGGAATGGGTGGGGAGGGAGGGATGGGGAGAATTTGGAACTCAAAGTTTTAGGAACAACTGTTTAGTATTGTTGTTGCTACTAGGAAAGAAGACATACAGTTAATGAGGAATAGAAAGTCATCTGGCCCTCCAGGAGAAAAGAGAAGATGGAGACAAGAGAAGGGAGGGATGACAGAAGAGAGGGCAGATTGGAGATAGGGAAAATTAGATTGCTTGGTGTATTGGGGTGGGGGGACGGGAGAAAAGGGGAGAAAATTTGGAACCCAAAATTTTGTGAAAATGAATGTAAAAAGCTAAATAAATAAATAGCTGAATAAATAAATAAATAAATAAAAATAATTGAAGGCAAATTTCTAAAACTGCGCATACCCTTTGACTCAGCAATATCAGATCTATACCTCAAAGAGATAAAAGTAAAAAAGAACTCAAATGTACAAAAATATTTATAGTCATTCTTTTTGTGGCAAAGACAAAAACTGAAGAGATATCCATCAACTGAGAAATGGCTGAACAAAATACGGCGTTATGAACGTAACAGAATATTATTTTGCTATAAAAAAATGAAAGGGAAGGCTTCAGAAAAACCTGAGAATGTTTGTATGAACCAATGCAGAGTGAAGTGAGCAGAACCAGGAAAACACTATACACATTATAGTGTGTAATCAATTATGAAAGCCCTAGTAACTCTGATCAATACAACAATCTAAGACAGTTTCAAAGAATCCATGATGGAAAATGCTACCTGCATCTAAAGAGAAAATGATGAATTCTCAGTACAGATTGAAGCATAGTTCTTTATTTTATTTTTCTTGTTTTTCTTCTTTTTTTCAACATGGCTAATATGGAAATGTTTTGCACATTTCACATTTATAATTGAGATCATATTGCTTGCCTTTTCAATGAATGGGGGAGGAAGTTAAGGAAGAGAAAGTGCTTAGAATTTAAAAAAAATCCTTAAGTGAATGCTAAAAATAAGTATTGGGGGTGGGGGAATCATATATAAAAGCCCTGACCAGAAGACTCATATTGTCTGTATATGTTTTTGTGCGTGTACATGGCTACATTTTAAACAATGGGAAATCTTGGATAAAAATTCAAGACCAGCCACACTGTAGAACTCTCAGAAGTGAAATTGCATCTAAAACACAATTGAATTGCTAGAATAAACCGTAAGCTTAATAAAGGCAGGAACTATGTCTTATTTAAACTTTATTTATTCCCCAGAGCCTAGCCTAGTACTCTTCACACAGAAGTTATTTTAAATGTCTGCTAGAGAAAGAACTATGGAATTCAATCGCAGAATGTAGACCATTTGTGTGTTTGTTTGTTTGTGTGTGTGTGTGTGTGTGTGTGTGTGTTGTGTATTGCGTTTCGGTTTGTTGGATGATTTCTCCCGCTCATTTTAGTTCTTCAACACAGCATGACTATCGTGAAAATGTATTTAATAGGAATGTATGTGTAGAACCTATACAAAATTGTATGCAATCTCAGGAAGGGAGGGGAAAATAATAATCTAAGTTATATGGTAGTTTTTGTAGAACACTGAAAATAAATAAAATTAATTAATAATAAAAAAAAGTCTGCTGAAATTAAATGAAAATCAAACAATGTCCAACACTGAACCATCATCACTGTCTAATTGCAGAGAAGAAATAAACATGTTAGACTATTATTAGCCAAGCCATTACAAAGCAAAAGAAGTTATCACTTCTAATCTAGTAGCAAAAGTTGACTTCAAAAATTTGGGCTTTTGCTTCGGGATTTTGTATGACCATGTGGAGTAATGGGAAGGTGAACAAACCAAGTGGAATAGCAGAGTCAACTTAACTCCTATTCCAAGAAATGTCGATCCCACCTACTAGTAAATATAAAGACATTTAGAGAAAGATAACCATAAAGATGTAGCAATTTATTAGAGTGGCTCAGGCAAGCTCCCTGGGAGAGGAAAAGGACAATGAGTTAAGAGAAAGGGATAGAGGGGACAATAAAGAAGGGAAGTTAGGAGAGCGTTCTTCTAGAACGTACTAGCACAAACTATAAAAAATTTCTAAATTATTTTAAAGATTCCCTAATGCTTGAAGAAAATTTTCTTCTGATCATTAACTGTAGGACTCAATGCAGTGATGAAAAATGTCTTTTACATAAGATTGCTTTATGCCAGTCTAATTATCTCCTAGCAAGGAGGAATCAACCAATCACTTAATAAGCATTCATTAAGTGTTTACAGGCATGAGTTTCCTTCTAGATCATAGGAATAAAGTGAATATTGCAATAAAGTAATTCACACATTTTTTTCTATCCTAGTGCATATAACAGTTATGTCTAAACTCGACTATAATCTATGAAGTATATGTCTAAATAAACGTCCATTCCCTTAACTTAAAAATACCTAATGGCTAAAAAACGCCAAACATCATCGGAGTCTTCAGTGAGTTGTCATCTTTTTGCTGGTGGAGGGTCTTGCCTCCATGCTGATGGTTGCTTACTAATCAGGGTGGTGGTTGCTCAAGGCTGGCATAGCTGTGACAATTTTTAAAAATAAGACAACAATGAAATTTGCTGCACTGACTGACTCTTCCTTTCACTTGAATGCTTTGAGGCCACTGCGTGGTTATTAATTGGCCTAATTTCAACATTGTTGTATCTCAGGAAATAAGGAGGCCCGAGGAGAGGGAGAGAGTCAGGAGAACAGCCTACCTGTGGAGCAGTCAGAACACACCTAATATTTACCAATTAAGTTCCCTGTGTTATATGGGTGTAGTTGGTGTGCCTCAAAATAATTACGATATTAACATGAAAGATCACTCATCACAGATCACCATAACAAATACAATAATAATGAAAAAGTTTGAAATATTGCAAGAATTACTGAAACGTGACACAGAGGTGCGATATGAGCACAAGCTATTGGAAAAATGGTGCCAACATGCCTGATGAAAGGTTGCCACAAACCTTCAATTTGTAAAAAAATACAGTATTTGTGAAGTGCAATAAAGCAAAGTGCAATAAAACAAGGTATGCCTGGACTATATACCTAGCTGCTGTACTTTTGTACAAAGACAAAACCAAGAAACAAAAGTTTTTACCCTAAAGTATATTTGAAAATAAATGCAAGGTAATTTTAGTAGGGAAGGGAAGGCCCTGGCTCAAAAGAGACTTCATATACAAACTGGAGACTGAGCTGCATATTGAAGGAAACTAGCAATATTAAGAAACAAAGAAGGAAATGCATTTCAAGCATGGGACCAGTCAGTGCAAAGGCATGGAGATGGAACCATGCCATTAGTCAAGAATATCTCTGAAAGGATAGTTTGGTTGGACTGGAGAATATAGAAAGTATAGTAAGGTACAATAAAGGTGCTGAGTGGAAGCGCAGGGCACTGCAAACAGCACTGGATATGGATCCACGTATCACTTGTATGATCTTGGGCATCAGCCAGAACATAAAAGTGACCAAAGGTGACGAACATCCAGTTCCCAAGAGAAGACTTAAAAACTACTGAACACCACGTGAAGGACTGCTCCAAACCATTAATAAAAAAAATAAAAGTCTAAACAATTCTGAGTTTACCCTTCACTCACAACAAACCAGTTAAGATGACCAAGAGCAAGAGCAGTCATTGTTGAAAGTTTTTGGAGGAAGACAGACATAATAACTCTCCAATGGGGGAGAGGCGAACTGGTCCAATCATTCCAAAAGTGATTTGGAATTATGCAAAGAAGTGACTTAACTGCCTATACCCTTTAACCCAGAAATTAATTTCACTGAGGTATATGCTCCAAGGAGGTAAGTGATAAAAATTTATAGCAGCACTTCTTTGTAGTAGTAAAGAACTAGAAACAAAGTAGATGCTTACCAACTGGGGAACAGCTAAAACAAGTCATGGTGAATGTATGTAATGGAATACCGGAACGGAATACTGCTGTGCAGTAAGAAGTGATGAACACACAGCAGAGTGGGAAGACTTGTGCCAATGAAGACAGAGTAAAATAAACTGAACCAGGAACACAATATATATGATGGCTGGGCCAAACAGCGACAATAAAACCATCTAAACGGAATGCTGCAAGGTTATAATGACCAATGTGGTGGAGGGTTGGCCCCCACAAAAAGATAGGAGAATCTAGCTCCCTTTTCAAAATGTCTGATTGGAGACAAGGAATACACTTGTGGAACACAACATATGATGTCACATTTGGTTGATATTTTGGCAAGTTTTGTTGAATTGTGGTGTTTTTTTTCCCCTTGTTTTTCTTTCTTTCTTTCTTTCTTTTTTTTCCCCTAGTTTTTGTTAAAAAGGATGGTACTCTGGAGGTGGGAGGAAAATGGGGAAATATGAGTAATATAAAAACAAAAGACAATAATGTAATTTTTAAACAAAAAGACAGGAGGTTGGACTAGATGATATTCAAGATCCCCTTCCAGCTCAAAATCCATGATTTTAAGCCCCAAAATTTATTCTTTTTCCCATACCTAGAAAGGAAGTGATTTTGGTTTGGAGGTTATAACTACCACCTAACTTGGTTGGATCCGCACTTAGCCTCTTTAACTGGCCATGTCAGCTGTGCAGTTCTCTCCTCTCAGAAAGCTAAATTCATCTCTTAGAAATGTTACTGGGAGGCAGGCCCAGGAGGCATTTCAAAGGCAGTTTCCTCGCCATAAGAAGCAGCTCTTTAACATTCCCTGAGTGTTAACAGCCTTTAGTAAATACATTTTTTTCCTCTTCATGAGACCTGTCACAGGCCACTACAGAATATTCATGTATAAGCTGTCAACAATTTTGCAACATTTCTGTTAGAAAGTCATCAGATCTTAATATCTATGTCACAATCTCTAAATTCTTTCTACTCCTTTAATATTCCTATGTCCTCTCAACTGCACAGTCCTTGCCTCACAAACTCTGAGAATGTGGGATGGGCAGAACTCATGTCCTAGAGGAAGGGTTTATTCTTTCATGAGAATAGGGTAAATACATTCATGTGGCAGGTGGGGGATGAAACAGCCTTCTTGTACATCCCCCATGTCAGTATGCTTCCCCTAAACTCCCCCCAACCCCATCCCCCAATCTGACATATGGTCCAGCAATAGGACACAGCTGCTCCAAGATTCTACGTCTTTCCTCTCTCTCCCCAGGACTCTGAGAACATATACTAATGCTTCTCAAATTCCCAGGCAGTGAGACAGTCATTACTGCAGCAGAGATGAAGGGATCCAAATATTTTGAAATACCATGTCATTTTTATGAGTTGTATGTGCCTCCTTTAGCTTTGTGCCAGTGGAGCTGTAGTCCGAACAGTTAACTATTAATGGATTAGATCTGCACCAATATGTAGTAAAACTCCAAAATGCTGGAGGGAGGGGAGAATAGGGAATGAGGTTTGGGGAAGACACTCAAAGAAGGAAAGGGGTTTATCTTTCAGCAGAACTACAAAGCATAACCACTCCCTGCCTGTCCCAGAAGTCAATGCACTGAGACACCTCACAGACTTCAGCTAACGAAGTACACAAACAAAGTATCCTAGAGCCAAATACATTATGATTTGAGCTCAGCCTTACCTCATCCCACTCTGAGGCAAAGGACGGAGACTTTTCCAGCCGCTTCTTCCCAATGCTGCAGTTGGACAAGGACTCGCTCCTACTCCCCATTGTGGTATCTTCTGTTGGTGAGCAGGTCAGGAGATCAGAGTCTGACTTGGACAAACTGCGACTGAGTTTAAGTTCAGCTTTTGGTCTGCTAGTGGGAGGGGCCCAGCTCCTGGTCCCACTCCAGTCTCCTGCTTCCTCAGCACCACCAGGGTGCTGAGATATTTCATGCATCAAAGTTTCAGGGTCCGATTGGCTGTGGTTGGTGGGCAGGCCAGTTGAATAACCCAGTTTCTTATTTTGGTCAGGAAGGCTGGGCCGGGTGGATCCAGGAGTGTGCAAAGCAGCATCCTCCAGCTGCATGGCAACTTCGTGACTTGTGCCCTGTCTGGATGACCCTTCAGAACCACCCTGGCTGACAGTGGAAAGAAGCTGGAAAGGGTCCTCACTGATTTCACACACTGGAGAAGAGCCGTGTAGAAGACCTGAGAACTGCTCTGGGACCTGCCCGTCTAGTCCCTCTGCAGAGTCCTGGCTCCGGCTGCTCCTGCTCCTTCCGTGGTCTAGAGTACATGGAGAAAGAAAAATAAAAAATTAAACTCAGCAAAAGACAATGAAGTCACAAGTTTCCAAGTAAGGGGGGGGGGGGAGGGGGGTAGGGGAACAGGATGGGGACTGAAAGGCAGAAAGAGCAAGGAAAAGGGAGAAACAGAGGGAGAAGAACAGTTCTGTATTGTTCTCAATGTTCAAGTTGTACCCAAAGTCACTGCATTTATGAAATTCCAAACACTGGCCTGATTTATGCAATCTGGCAGTTTCCCTTGTTGTTTTACTTCAGTTAACATTAACAATGAGATCTTGCTATATTAGGTCCGAAAAGGTGTTAACAATATCCTACAGAGAAAACACAAATGAGAAAACGTATTTAAACATGGGAGAAGGAGGAGAGTGAAAGTGAGAGTGTCAGAAAGAGAAAGAGAGAGAGGGTGCTACTGGAGTGTGGAAGCAGGGGAGGGAAAGGGGGAAAGAAAAAGGAAGAAAAAGAGAGGGGGAGGGAGGGAGGGAGGGAGGGAGGGAGGGAGAGAGAGGGAGAGAGGGAGAGAGGGGAGAGAGAGAGAGAGAGAGAGAGAGAGAGAGAGAGAGAGAGAGAGAGAGAGAGAGAGAGAGAGAGAAAACGAACACACCAAAAAGTGCAGGAGTTTTTGCTGGGACTAACTAGCAAGACAGACTCCTGGAACATCAAATATATTTCCATAAAGGCCAAAGTGTTATTTAGAGTCACCCTCCCTTCCTTTGGCAAGGAAAGATAGGGAAAAGTTGGAGACCATGATACACAACCTGCAACTTCTGGAATGCCTCAACCTAAATGTGCAAAACAAAACAGCAGAGAAATAACTGTTTCCTTCCCCAGGGGATTATGAACTCCACGCCTCATCCTTCCTCAGCGAGCACAGACTTAAGAATGTGAACATTTCACTCCCTTTAAATCCTCCCAGTTGCTCCTATTTGTTTAGGTTTAACCTTAGCTGATACCACTAAAAACAAAATGGTCTAATCTGTCAGTGCCAGGACACATTTGCCGTCCTCTGAAGACCTGTATGCCCCAGAAACCTGACACTATTAGTTCACAAGACTAGCTAATACACACCCAGGATATCAAATAAAACGGTCTTGGAGTAGCATGAATAATTGACTCAGAATGCCAACTGGCACACACTGGCAATACCTCCACATTTACCTCGGTCACCCAAGAGCCTCCCCACCTTAACTTGAGTCTAAGTTCTATCAAAGATTTTAACTCATTAAGAAGAAAAGTTTATCAGGGAAGAAGGCAGTTCCTAAAATGGTTAACAGTAACATAACAGCTACATTTGAAAGTAGTTTTTTAATACACATGAGTGAATTTTTAAAAAATTTACTCCTCTAGTTTTCAGAAGGTAAAAGTAAGCCTGTAAACTAGTCTGAAAAACATATATGTAAAATCAAATTACTCTGGAGCTAGAAAAGACTTGGGTTTTTCTTGTTCGGTCATCTTCGTGACTCCAAAGGCTATAGCATACCAGGCCTTTATATCCTCCACTATCTCTCAAAATCTGTTCAAGTGTGTGTTTGTTGTTCTGCCATCCACTTTTCCTTTTGCCTTCAATCTTTCCCAGCACCAGGGTCTTTTCTAGTGGGTCCTGTCCACTCATAGCCACAGTATTTATGCTGCAACTTCATTATTTGGTCTTCCAGTGATAGCCTGAATTCATTTCTTTAAGTACTGACTAATTTGATCTCCTTGCTATGCAAGAACCTCTCAAAAGTCTTCTGTAGCACCACAATTCGAAAGCATCAATTCTGCAATGTATTCCTTATAGTCCAACTCTCATGGCTATACGCTGCCACTGGAAAAACTGTAACTTTGACTATACCTTTGTTGGCAAAGTCATGTCTCTGCTTTTTACTATGTGGTCCAGATTTGTCATAGCTTTCCTCCCAAGGAGCAAGCATCTTTTAATCTCATAGCTGCCATCACCATCTGCAGTGATCTCTGAGCCCAATCTTACACTGTTACATTTCTTCTCCCTCTTTTGCCAGGGAGTGATGGAACCAGTTGCCAAGATCTCCAGGTTTTTTGATGTTAAGCTTCAAGCCAACTTTTACAATCTCCTTTTTCACCCTCATCAAGAGGTTTCTCAATTCCTCTTCACTTTCTGCCATCAGAGTGGTATCATCTGTCTATTTGAGATTATTGATATTTCTCCTGGCAACCTTAAACTAAGCCTTTGATGCATCCAGCCCGGCATTTCACAAAATGTACTGTGCATATAAGTTAAACAAATAAGGTAACAATATACAGCCTTGTCATACTCCTTTTCTAATTTTAAACCAATCAGTTGTACCATATTTGGTTCGAAGTGTTGTTTCTTGGCCTGAACACAAGTTCCTCAGGAGACAAGATGATCTGGTGCTCCCATCTCTTTGAGCATTGCCACATTTTGTTGTGATCCATATAGTCAAAGGCTTTAGTGTAGTCAATGAAGCAGAAGCAGGTGTTTTTTTCTGGAACTCCCTTGCTTTCTCCATAATCCAGCAAATGTTGGCAATTTGTTCTTTAGTTCTTCTGCCTCTTTACAAACCAAACTGTCCTTCTGGTATTTCTTGGATGACACAATGCTGAAGCCTACCTTGCATAATCTTAAGCACAACTTTGCTGGCATGTGAAATGGGTGCAATTGTTTGGTTATATAAACATTCCTTGGCACTGCCTTTTTTTTTAGAACTAGGATATGAACTGATCATTTCCAATCCAGTGGCCACTGCTGTGTTTTTCAAATTTGCTGGCATACAGAAGATAGCACTTTAACAGCACCATCTTTCAGGGTTTTAAATAGCTCAGCTAAAATTTCATTACCTCCTATAGCCTTATTGTTAACAACGTTTCCAAAAGTCCACTTGACTTCATTCCCCAGAATTTCTGACTCTAGATCAGCAACCACACCATCATGGTTATTGATGATGTTAAACTTTTTCTTGCATAGTTATTTTGTGTATGTATTCTTGCCACATCTTCTTAATTTCTTTTGATTCTGTTAAATCCATACTATTTTTGTTTTTAATCATGCTCATTTTTGAATGGAATGTTCCCTTGAAATCTCTAATTTTCTTGAAGAAATTCCTTGTCTTTCCTATTCTGTTTTCTTCTATTTCCTTGCATTGCTTGGTTAAGAAAACCTTATTTCTTCTTGCTATTCTCTGGAATTATACATTCAGTTGGGCATCTCTTTCCCCTTTATATTTTGCTTTCTTCTTTCCTCAGTTATTTATAAAGCTTCATAAGACAGTTATTTTGCATTCTTGCTCTTATTTTTCTTTGGAATGTTTTTTCTGTTGCTGCCTCCTGAACAAAGTTTCACATCTCTGTCCATAGTTCTTAAGGCACTCTATACTATATCCAGTCCTTTAAATCTATTCATCACTTCTACTTCTTATTAAAAAAGAATGTTATTTAGGTCATATCCATACAGTCTGATGATTTTTCCTACTTTCTTCAATTTAATTCTATATTACCATACTGATGGTAAGTTCTTCAGTTTGAATAGGCAACAAATCAAGACCAAAGTGGAGGGAGTGCTGGTGCACGATTTTCTGTTTGCAGATGATTGTGCACTCACTGCAGTCTCTGAAGCTGAGGTGCAACAAAGTATGGATCAGCTCTCTGCTGCCGGTGCTAATTTTGGCCTAAAATTAACACCAAGAAAACACAGGTGCTCCATCTGCCACCACCACACCATCCATATGTGGAACCATCGGTTACAACAAATGGAGAAGTTTTGAATGCTGTGGATAAGTTCACTTACCTTGGTAGTATAGTTTCCAGGGAGGTACACATTGATAATGAGGTTGATGCACGCACTGCCAGAGTTAGCTCAGTATTTGAGAGGCTCCAAAGAAAAGTTTGGGAGAGAAGAGGTAATTAGACTGACTACCAAACTGAAGGTCTACAGAGCCGTTGTGCTGACTTCACTGTTGTATGCCTGTGAAACATGGACAGTCTACCAGCTCCATGCCAGGAAACTGAAATGCTTCCATCTGAATTGTCTTAGGAAGATTATGAGTTTCATCTAGCAGTATAAGGTACCACACACTGAAGTCCTTGCTCGAGCTGAACTGCCAAGCGTTCAATCTATGCTTCAGAGAGCACAACTCCTATGGGCTGGCCATGTTGTTGGAATACAAAATGTACACTTGTCAAAAAACATGGGGCAGGCGATCACATGGTGGTCAGAAGAAATGATACCAGGACACTCTCAAGGTCTCTCTCAAGAACTTTGGATTTGACTGTGCAACATGGGAGACACTGGCACAGGACTGCTCAGCATGGCGTGCCCACATCAGAAAGGGTGCTGTGCTCTTTGAGCAGAGCAGAATTGAGATAGCACAAAGTAAATGCACAAAGTATCCACTCCAAAAATTCATGCAGACTATCAGGCCCAACCTGCGGGAGAGCATTCCAAGCTCATGTTGGTCTGATCAACCACAGCTGGACACACTGAAATTTCATTTTATCACAGTGATGTCATTTTGGTCCTCTTCGAAGATGAAGGACAACAACCAACCATATATTGTAAAATAAGAAGGAGCTCATGATCTGAACTACAGTCAGCTTCAAGTCTGAATTTAACTGACTGTATAGAGCTTTTCCGCCTTTGGCTGCAAAGTATCTGATTTTAATATTGACCATCTGGTGAAGTCCATGTGAAGAGTTGCCTTTTGGGTCGTTGAAAAAGTGTTTTTTGTGACCAATGAGTTATCTTGACAAAACTTTATTAGTCTCTGTTCTACTTCATTTTGTACCTCAAGGTCAAACTTGCCTGTTACTCCAATTATCTTTTGATTCCCTTCTGTAACATTCCAATCTCTTATGATGAATGTGGCCTGTTTTTGGTGTTATTTCTAGATGATGTTGTAGGTCTTCATGGAACTGATCAGCTTTGGCCTCTTCAGCATCAGTAGTTAGACCATAGACTTGTTATTACTGTGATGCTGAATGGTTTGCCTTGAATTCAAACAGATATCATTCAGTCATTTTTGATATTATACCCTTGTACTGCTTTTCTCACCCTTTTATTGACTATGACGGCTACTCCATGTTTTCTAAGGGATTCTTGACAACAACAGTATGTGTAATGATCACCTGAATCAATTCATTCATTCCTATACTTTTAAGTTCACTGACACCCAAGATGCAATACTGATCTTCATGGCAATGAATTTTCCTTTCATTACCAGACACATTCACAGAGCTTTTGGCTCTGGCCTAGTTGCTTCATTAGTAGTGGAGCTACTTGCTGTCCCCTGCTTCCCCAGTAACATGCTAGACACCTTCTGACCTGGGGGGCTCAGTTTCCAGTGTCATATCTTTTATCACTTTAATGCTGTTCATGGAATTTTCTTGGCAAACATACTGTAGTAGTTTGTCATTTCTTTCTCCAATGGATCACTTTTTGTCAGAACTCTCCACTATGACCTATCCATCTTGGATAACCCTGCACAGCTCAGCTCATAGTTTCACTGGGCAATGGAAGACCCTCTGCCATGAGAAGGCAGTGATCTGGGAGGGACAAAGAGAGTAATTGGAAATGACTTTAGTGAAGATCTAAAAGGAAATTAAGGTCCAAAATGGGTAATTTGCCCAAGAATAGAGAATGGATATAACACTGCGCTATGAACTTAGGCCTCAATTATAGTGCCAGCTCTGATACTTCCAACTGTGTGACCATGGACAAATAATTTTAACTTCTCTGGGCCTCATATGTCTTATCAACGTTTGGTCTTCTTCAGCTCTAAAACCCTGTGACTATATGACAGTAATTAGAATTCAGGTCTTGTGAAGCTCAATACTTTCTGAGGAATTGAGGGAAACTGGACACCTACTCTTCCAACTCTCATGATCACAATGCCACCAAAGAACCCAAACTCAACCTTTCACTTTACTTCAAGTTCCACAATGAAGGAACTGATAAGAAAGATTAGAAAATAAGTAGCATGCCTTGTAAAAATAGATTGCAAGGACATGAGGACAAGAGCTGACACCTGATGCTAGACTACCTACAAGCTGCAGTTTTCCCAAGTAAACCTTTATCAGAAAGATACGAAGGACCACTTTGGAGATGAAACTAATGAACAAGGATGGAAAACTTGAGCTAGTATCCTTGAAAACTGAACAGGGAGACAATCCAATTAATCCCCACTCCCCCACAAAGTAATTCTGTCTTTTGTGGAGCACTAAGCTTTTTGGCAAGTCTACAGAGCCAGTAAAGCGGGTGGGTCAATTACCTCCACTTACAATCTAGCAATCCAAAAGAGACTCAGAAGCATGTATTCTGGCTTTCCCTTTGTAAATTACTTGAATCTTTCCAGATTGTCTACCACATCATCTCACAGACTATGCACAAAGTCAGAAGACCTGTACACAAATATGGATAATATATTACTGGAGATTGTCAAAAAGTCTTCGATCACTACAGTCTAAAATGTCTTATATTAACCCCTAAAAGTTGTTGGCTCACAATAAAGAACTGCCATATCTGTCTCACAATTGATTTGGTTCCACAAAGACCAGAATAAAAAGGGGTCACACTTACAAATTAATTTGCATGCATGGGTCACGCAGGAAGAGCATTTTTGCTCTGGGGTCAAGTGAAAGGCTCAGAATGTGGGGGAAATATGCAAACTAGGTAACTGAAGGTTGGTTAGAAGAGATAATTGCTGAAAACTACCTGCCTCCATATTTCATAGGAGCTTCCTATTCCTTACAGAGATGAGGAAGTTAAATGTCCTTGTTGCTAGGTGGCACAGTGGATAGAGTTATGGACCTGAAGCTAAGAAGACCTGAATTCAAATCCAGCCTCACACTCCAATTAACTCTCTGACCCTTGGCAAGTCACTTAACCTCTGTCTGCCCCAGCTTTTTTTAATCTATTAAATTAGAATACTAGCATCTAACTCCTAGGGTTGTTGTGAGGATAAAATGAGATAATATTTGTAAAGTCCACTGCAAGCCTTAATGTTTCATCAAAATGCCAGCTATAGTTACTACTGAACTATCAACTCAATGCTGGAAAGCACAGGCTCTCATTTCTCTTTATCACCTTCTAGTTCTTAGTTCCTCCTCCATATTTCTACAACTGAAGAAGTTCATTAGTCTTTCAGGTGGTGCGCATGCAGCAAAGCAGTTGGCAATGATCATGCCCTCTAGGTGGACTCAGAATTCTGCCAACAGGGGGTAGTTCTGATGCTTATTCTGCATACTAACAAGGATAGCTCTGTCCCACAGCCACCCCATTCATGCTCTCTCATCAATGAAGAAAGAGAAACAGATGCCAAGATCTCAAAACCACATAGATTCAAAGGAGGAAGTGGGCAGGGTGGGAAAATAGAAAATTTGTATGGAAGACAGGAATTGTGATGAGAGGAGGAATTTCTGTAGGTCATAAGACTTCTAAAAGCCATAATCCACAGATAATTTTTATGAAGTATAGGAATATATATATATATATATATATATATATATATATATATATATATATATATATAAGAGAGGGAAAAGGCTCTTGTTTTATGTCTTTACAAACACAGAATCTACCAAGCTGTTCCCTTTAAAAAGATCTCAATATATCTGAAAAAGTTCTCAAGAAGATTTGACATATTCTACTATAAAGCAGTAATGATCAAAACTATTTGGTACTGGCTGAAACACCAGAAAAGTTGATCAGGTCTTACAGACTAGGTAAGCAAGACCTAGAAGTTATCAAACATCTTAGCAGCCTGGTGTTCAATAAACCTGAGGTTACCTACTACTGGGATAAATACTTCCTATTAAACGGAAACTGTTAAGAAAACTAAAATCATGTCTGAAATAACACATACAATCGATTCAGCTACAATGCCTGTTTTGAAAACATGAATTTGTTTCACTATGATTGAAATGTTAGGGGATATCTGAGCAACACATGAACTTTGCATTTGCTTATGCATGATTTTGTACATGAAAAACATAAGGTGAATGCAGAGAAAGTATATGTGGCTAACGAAACTGCAAAGAAATACACAAAATACACACAAGCACATCCCTCAAACATCTAGTAGCTAGTTCAGTTCACAAGGTTGTATTTTGCTATTCATTCACATTTTTTAGCATTCCTATCTAAAAAACACTCATTCAACATCCCAAATATGTCTAAGCATTCTAGTCCAAAAATGCAAAGCAGTGTATTGAGAAGCTTGAAATAATAAAGCACTTTGAAAGAAATAAGAGAATATATGACAATCTCCTGAGCAACAGGGATAAAGAAATCCACACTGCAGACCATCAGAGGCAACACTGAAAATAAATGTCTATGATTAGAAGTGTTCTTTCTGTCCCTATTCTCATTTTTTCCATAAGCCCTGTGTTTTTTATTAGGTAATTTTGCAAAGTATAGTGATTTTTAGGAAAGTACGGGGTGTGTTATAGCAGAAGTGACTGAATAAGCTCCAATTGCATACATGACCTAAAAATGAAAGACCACATCATTTAAAAAAAAAAAAACTGGGGGAAAAATGTAAGGAGATACCTTGCACAACCATAACTAGAAGAGAATTTTTTATTAAATAAGGGACAGAAGTAAACATAGAAGATAATGGACAATTTGAACTACATAAAATTTAACAGCTTTTATACAAATGAAATCAATGCAATTAGAATTAGAAGAAAAACAGCTAATTGAGGAAACTTGTACCACAAATATGTCTAATAAAGGTCTGATATCCAAGATATGAACAACAACCATGTGAAAGAATACTCCAAATCCCTAAGAGGAAGGCAAATTTCAATAACTTTGGTTTTACCTCACAGTCATCAGATTAAAAATATGAAAATGGCGAATGTTGGCAGGGCTAAGGGAAGACAGACATATTAATGCACCTGTTGGTGGAGTTGTGAAATGATAATAAAACAATTTGGAATTATACCCCAAAAAATCATTAACAACTGTACCAGTGAATCTAGTACTAGGTATATATAACTTCCAAAACATGACAGAAAGAAAACTACACCTACACCTACACACACACACACACATGCACACACACACACACACACACACACACACACACATACATACATAATACTTATGCCAGCACTTTCTGTAGTCACAAAAACAAAGTGGGTGGCCATCACTTCATCTGACCTCCAAGGTGCGGCTGGCAGTAGCAACCCAACAGAAAACACAATAACTGTATTTCTACATACTCGCTCTGTTCAGTTCTGTGCAAAAAAATGAAGAGAGCAAGTATGCAGAAATATAGTCTTAAAAGAAAAGAGATCCAGAATTGGGGTTTTCCTTTGACCACTAAGGGATTGTGCATAGGCTCCTTAGCCACTGGGGCAGCTTAGTGTCGGATGTGCACCAGGATAGAGCAGATAGAACTGTGGATAGAGCACCAGGCCTGAAGTCAGGAAGACTCATTTTCCTGAACTCAAATCTGCCATAGACACTTACTACCTGGGTGACCACAAACAAATAATCACTGAACCCTGCTGGCCTTTGAAGAAAGATGAAAAGGTCTGAAAGAGCTGCTGTGGAGGGTGGGATAGTGAATTGACAAGGGAAAAATAGAAGGTTTTCCTAACAGCAGTGACGGCTCGTTTGAAATTGTATAACATATATCCCCCACCTCAACCAGTGAGGTGAGGACTAAGAACATAGGGACAGTTAGTACTGAATGTGTGGCCAGGGAGGCCAAGTCATCAGTGAGAAGCCAATCTTTAAAGTGAGCTGGAGAAGGAAATGTAAACCATTCTACTATCATTGCCAATAAAACCCCAAATGGGGTCATGAAGGGTTGCACATGACTGAACAAAATGACTTCCTCTGAGCTGATTCCTTTTAGGGGTTAAAACTACAATTTCTGTAATGATCTCAGCTTGGGCACTGGAGGGACCAAAGTCAAATAAAAACAAGTCTCCTCTAGATGACTAAATACCTGGCAATCCCTTAGGATCACATAACAATGGGTGTGCAAGCATTCACCAAATACCTGTATTATTTGTCTGTTTACATTATCACACCTGGTCATAGCCATCACAACCCAGTGATTCTGAACTCTTGCTTATTCAAACTCCATTCCCCACAAACCAACATTAGATTCCTTCTTCTTATTCCTTCAACCTACCCTCCCTGAACACCAAGTTTCAACCTAATTCCACCCATCTGTGCCCTCTGCAAGGCCTGTTCTATAGTCAACAAACTTTCCTTCATCTTACTTCTTTTCTTCTCCTGATCGTTTTATCTGCTAACATTTACTAAAACTTGACAGCTCACTGATGACTTGGCCTCCCTGGCCACACATTCAGTACTATCTGTCCCTATGTTCATTGTCCTCACCTCACTGGTTGAGGTTATATGTTATATAATTTGTTATATTATATATGTTATATAATTTCAATTGGGTCTTCACTGCTGTTAGGCAAGCCTTCTATACTTCCCTTGTCAACTTACCACTCTCCACAGCAGCTCTTTCAAAACTTTTCATCTTTCCTCAAACCTCCTATGGTTCCTCTTATCCCACCCCCTGCTTCAGCGGAGAACCTTGCCTCATATTTTACAAGAAAAAAAATGAGGTCATTTGCCAAGAATTCCTTTCTCCTGAATTCCTCATCTTCTATCACCCACATATCTTCTTCCAGAATGAAGCAGACTATTTTCTCTTGTGTTATGTTTTGTTTTTCTCATGATTTCTCCCCTTCATTTTAACTCTTCTATCAACATGATTAATGTGAAAATGTGTTTAATAAGAATATACGTGTAGAACCCATATAAGATTGCATGCTGTCTTGGGGAGGGAAGAAGGAGGAAGGGGGAGAAAATTTAAAAAAAAAATGTCTTCTTCCATGTTCTCTTTCTTTACCCATCTTACATGACAAAGTGGTTGTACTCCTTATTAAGATTAATCCCTCTACCTGTTTAAGTGATTCCATCCCATACCACCTCTTCCAACAGATTACTCCTCTGTCATCCCTGCTTCACTTATTTTCAATCTCTTAATCTCTACTGGCTCATTTTCAGCTCCCTATAAATTCCCCCATATCCTGTCCTGAAAAAAACCTTCACTTGATCCTTCCATTCCTGGAATGGAATTCTCTTCTTGGAATGGAATGGAATTCTCTTCTTGGAATGGAATATCTCTTCTTCCCTTCGTAGCTAAATTCCTCAAACAGGTCATCTACAATACCTGTCTCAATTTCTTTCCTTCCACTATCTTCTTAATTGCAATCTTGCATGTTATTACTCCACTGAAACTGCTCTCTCCAAAGTTACTGATGATCTCTAACTTGTCAAACCCACTGGACTTTTCTCTACCCTCATTCTCCTGGTCCTCTCTGCAGCCTCTGATCCTGCTGATCACTCTCTCCTCTTTGATATTCTCTTCTTTCTGGTTTTTCAGGATAAGGTTCTCTCCTAGTTTTCCTCCTACCTATCTGTCCACTCCTCCTCTGTCTCCTTTGCTGAATCCTTCCAGATCATGCCATCTAGCAGTAGGTATTCCTCAGGTTCCTGTCTGAGCCCACTTCTCGTTTCCCTCTCTACTACACTTCACTTGGTAAAGTGAATCCCATGGATTTAACATTTCTATGCTGGTGATTCTCAAATCTACTTATCCTGCCCGAAACTTTCTACTGATCTCCCATCTTGCATTTCCAACAGCCTTTCAGACATCTCCAAATGGAGGTCCAGTAGATATCCTGAATTTCATATTTTCAAAATGGAACTCTTATCTTTCCCCCTAAACAGTCCCCCTCTCCTACCTTCCCAATCAGTGTAGAGGCCAACACCACCCTCCCAGTCCCTCAGGTTTACAACCTAGGAATCATCCTAGATTCCTTACAATCTACATTCCTACACAATCCATCTACATCCAACCTCTTGCCAAAACCTGTCAATTTCACCTTTGCAGCATCTCTTGAATACATCCCTTTCTCTCTGACACTGCCACCATTCTGGTGCAAGTAGATACCACCTCCCACCTTGATTATTGCAATAGACTGCTGGTGGATTTTCCTGCCTCAAGTCTCTCCCCACTCCAATCAATCCTCCATTTAACTACTAAAAATGATTTTCTTTAAAGTGCAAGTCCCATAATGTCAACCCCACCCATCCTCAAACTCAACAAACCCCAGTGGCTCTCTATCACCTCTAGCACCAAATATAAATGCTCAGTTGGGTATTCAAAGTCCTTCATAACCTAGCTCTCTTCTACCTTTCCAGTCTCCTTATGCCTTACTCCCTAACATGTACTCTTTGATTCCAGTGACACTGGCCTCCTTGTTGTTATTCAAACAAGACATTCTATCTCTCTGCTCTGGGTATCCTGACTGTTTCCCCAAGCCTAGAATGCTCTCCTTCCTCTGCTCTGACTACTGACCTCCCTGTCTTCCTTTAATTCCCAGCTCAAATCCCACCTTCTACAAGCTTTCCTTGACTCTTAATTCCAGTGCCTTCCCTCTGTTAATTATCTCCTATTTATCCTGTACATAGCATGCTTTCTATGCATTTGTTTGCATGTTAGAGTGTCAGCTCTCTGGGGACAGGAACTGTTTTTTGCCTCTTTTTATATCCCCAGCACTTTGCACAGTGCCTGGCACAGAACAGGCACTTAATAAATATTGATTGATTGAAGAAGTACTGTATTAAGCACCGGGAAAATAGGCAGACTGAAATGTCCAAGAATTTCAAGGAGCTTAAAGGCTTTAGGGGAAAACAACAAGTACATACATAAGTAAATACAGAATTCATACAGGGAATTATAAAGTAATCTTAGGAGCTACTAGTCACTGGGGAGAAATCAGAAAAAGTCTCATATAGAAGGAGGTAGCACCTGAACCAAGCACCGAGGAAAATTAAGAATTCTTAGAGATGGAGGATAGGATATACCTTTCAAGGTATACCTTTCAAGGACTAGGGATAGTTGGCTATAAAGGTAATTTAAATGGGAAGATCTTTCCCATTCATTAATAGTCCCAAGTAAACTGTCTGGGTCACATGGAAGTCTGAGTCACATAGAGCTTGTGGTGGGAGGAGTTTGCTAAATGAGTAGAACAGGAAGGGTGGAATAGGAAGAGGCGGAACTAGAGCAGAGCTGAGAGGAAGTTAGTCATGAGAGGAGACAGAGCTAAGGAAAGATGAAGGCTGCTAGCTGAGAGTGAGGGAGCATGTTTGTGATTTTGTTTAAGGGAGCCTAATTGTGATTTGTTTAAGGGAGCTGGTTTGTGGAAAGCCTAGCAGCAGAACGGCCTGGGGGTGGTGTTTTTCTCTGCACTGTTATTGTATATAGAGTTTTGTTACTATGATGGATTTGGCTTTCTAGTATCTGAAAAACTGTTTTGGTTCTGTCTTCCATGTGGAGAGTCTGCTGTATTTCGCAATTCAGAATTGCACCAGCATATTCATGGCCACTGTAGGCACTGTGAATATAGCATTGGTGCTACACCAGCATAAAGGATAAAATGCTTATAAGAAATAGTGACAAGGCCATCTTGATTGGAATATAGTTTGTAAAGGAAATACTATGTTTATGATAACTCTGGAATGATGAGCAGAAGCCAAACCATTAGGAGTTTTAAGTTATGTCAGGTTCAATGATTTGTACCACAGAAATATCATGGGATCAGCTACATTACCTTAATGATCATTGGTCCAACTCCCCTTATTTTTATAGATGTCAGTTGTGGGACCAGGAACTTCCAAAGACTCTGGGATCACATGAATCAAGGCTCATCCAAAGGGTAAGTTTCTTTCTTTGACTCTCGTCCCCACCCTTGAAAATCTAAAGAAATCTCTTGAATAAAACTTAAGTATGATTCATGTATAGGTTTTCCCACACATGGGTCACAGGGTTTCTATTCTGACACAATGTACAATATGGGTATAGAACATGCTATTAAATATGGGTAAGAAAACACTACTAAATTGATGAAGTTGTTCCTCATGGGAAAATTCCAAAATGGCACCAACACTAAGCTCCAAAACCTGAAAAAACTTCTAAGCTTCTGTAAGGAAAAAGAAGGCATATAATATCTTGCATGGGAGCATCCTTTATATAAGAATAACCTTTATAAATCACATACACAACTAAAACTATCGCCATGGCAAACAGCAGCTGGAAAAAAAATCTGTTCTACCACGTGATCTCTAATACTTCATGATGGGCCCTGTCATGTACCCATGGGCTGTCAAGGGTTGGAGATTAGACAGAAACTGAGGAGCCAGTTTCCTTCTGAATTATACGAAAGAAACACATACCCACTTCTTATTTTCCCCTAAAAGGGACTGAATGTTTTATTTATGAAGAGCCTGAGATTATCAAGCAATAGCACCTCTCCTGTGATTGCATTTGTATCAATTAGCTATATCTCAGTTCCGTAGTGTTCACTTGCCAGGGAAAATGAATTCAGCAGAAGTATCCAAAATAAGACAGGGCTGAAGAGTACTTTAATTACTAAGAGACAGTCAAATGAAAGTTTCCTCTTGAGGCACATGTGCCAACTAGGCTGAGGTTAAGACTCAGAACCAATGACTATGTGGTCAGTCTGGATCCAAAAGAGCAGAAATGCTGGAATTTTTTTTCCCCTATAAGATTAATTTACAGCTTATTAAGTTGAGACAACTCAAATCAGTCCTTGCTCTGTTTTGTCACTTCACAAGGTCTCTCCTTTTATACTGACTTCCATTCTGTAGAGGGCTTAGCTAAGTTTTCCTTATTTCACTTTTGAAAAGTCAGGAAGGCTATTCTAAGTGGTATATGACACAGGTTTTTTCAAAAAAAAACCAAACAAACAAACAGCAGACTCTGGCGTTATAGGGCAGGGAACTTGTAGGTCCTCAAGTGTGGCCCACTGACTGAATTCAAACTTCATAGAACAAATCCCCTTAATAAAAGGATTTGTTCTGTAAAACTTGGACTCAGTCAAAAGGCCATACCTAAGGACCTAGAAGGCCATTTCAAGGCCACAGGTTCCCTACCTGTGCCTTAAGGGATCCCTTGTATAAATAAGCTGCTCTGTCCCAAAAAATATCTAGCCTTCACGCTTCTTTTCTGCTCTTGTCACATATTTACAAAACCCTTTTATGATATTTCATGAAAAATTAAAAAAATTAAACCCTCTTACCTTTTGTTTTTCCCTCCAATGATACTAGCTTCTTTGTTTCTGCTGTTAGCAAAAGCTCATAAGGATGCTCATCTTCCTCCTTGGGTGCACTCCCCTGGCTTCTGCTTCTCATGACCGGGACCTAATGAAGAACAACACCATAAAGTACTGTACTTCTTATATGGCCATTTAAAGCTAAATTGAAAAATTCTAGATAACTGTACTCCTTTTTCTTGCAACGGAAAGGGGAAGGGAGACACTGGAAGAGATGATATAAAGCATGTAACTAGGAATCATTAATAGCTAACTTACCTAAATGCATCAAATCTCTCTATGGTTTTTTATGAATTCTATTTTGACTTTCCATCAATTTACCAAAGTAAAAGATGGAGAAAATAAAAGTTCCTTCACTGTTTCCCACATCAAGAATAGTATAGGTGTTTGGTTTTTTTCCTGTGTGTGTATCTAAAAAATTATGAGATTTTTGGCCATGATGCATTTTTCCCCAGTTGAGATCTGATACACTGACATACTATTCAACGGATAAAAATCTCAGTTTGGAACAAAACTGACCTTTGCATTGAATCTTGATATTTATTGAAAATAGAACAGATTGTTCTGTAACCCTTCCTTTCCAAACACTTTGGAAATTATGAACTTTCTCCATATATCCTAGGGTGCTTCAGTGGACAAGGGAAGAAATTTTCTAAGAGCCAGTTTTCTCTCTCTTCCATAAAAGTATAAACCCAAGTATCAGCTCTTCCACCTAGCATCTTTAACGTCATTTAGGTGGATGAAGACATACCAAAAGAAAAGACTCACAAAAGGCTCGTGTGACCTGGGGAAGTCACTTAGCCATGAGATAACACGCTTACTCACCTCGGTGTTGTTGTGAGGATCAAAAGAGATTATGTATGTAAAGTGCTTTGTGGATGCTAAGGCGCTATGCAAATGTCAGCTGTTATTCATCTATTTTGGACAATTTTAGCTGCTACTACCTAATGTAAGTTGAGGTAGAAGACTAAATTAAAAAGTAGTCAGAACTGATAAAGTCAGCAAAATGCTTCTGATTAATTTATAGAACACAATCTAGCTCCTAGAGCTTGGATCTGAAATGCTTTTGTCACTTTTGTACCATAGCTTCAGTCTAAAACAAGTGTGGAATACTAAAGACAAACAGACAGACACACACAAGAGAGAGAGAGAGAGATAAGAGATAGAGAAGAACCAAGAAGACAGAAAGAGAAGAAAAAACATCCAGGAAAAGAGAGACAGAGAGAGAATGAAAGGCAGCAAAGATACCATCTATGATGCTATTGATACTGATATAATAGGAGCAATATCAACATCAACAGAGGTTAGGCTAGGTTTTCCTTGAAGGCACCGAGACATTCCTCAAGACTTGGTTGAGTCAGGGGACTAAGGACTCAGAATGCTGACACTACTTCCTCTCCACCTGAGTACAAAAACCACCCTGAGAACTTGGAAGAAGAAGTGGGGTAATAAAAAGAGTGTCTTTGATGCTTGGCTGATAGATGGAACATTGATAGGAATTTCCCTTCAAAGTACCTCATTTCAAAGTACCTCCAATGCCTATTTTGTTGAATATTCTGCTGCTATTGCTAAGTAAATCTCTTTTCATTAACTGTTAAATGACCTATGAATGTCTCATTTTGTTCCAATATCAAACCCAAATTACCAGGGGACTGATCTGAGTTAGGCATTGTTCAGGAAAATGGAGGTTTAAGTTCTAGCTCTGATATATCCTGGTTATGGGAATCCTAGGCAAGTCACTTAGCATGGAGGATCATTAAGTAGTTATGAGGTACAAAAAGGTGCTGACTCACATTGGTAGTGTGAATTTCCTCAGCCAGTTATTCCCTACACCAATAAAATCACAGGGTCAGTCTTGAAATTATTAGTCTGTCTGTCACACACACACACACACACACACACACACACACACACACACACATATGAACCTCAGGCCTTGGTCAGTCTAAACCCTAAGGAGTAACCAGAATTCTTTCTACATAACTACTGCCATTACTTAATGATTGGACCACCTAGCCACCAATTTAGGACCAAGACCCAGATAGTATAGGCCTCCTACCATCTGTCCTGCCGTATCAGCCTAGACTGACTATCCTGTAGTACATTTTCTTTTAAAACTGCAGGACAGAGACCACAACTTCCATCTGGGCAATTAGAGCAACAGGGCTTCTTTTCACTGCATGCCTGGCATTCATATATAATGTTATGAATCACAGAATCATCACACACTTTTATTTTGGCATGGGTAAGGAAAACCAAAGACTTGCTCAAGGTCTTATATCTAGTACTCACAGAAGAGATCCAGGTCTCTTTACTTATTTTGAACTCTACTAATTATAACCTACTGCCTCATTTGCACTACAAATTCGCATGTCCAAAGCAAATAAAAAGTCCTTTCTTTCCTAAAGAAAGAAGACCCATGCCTTTCCTCTCTATCCTATTCCCTATCTAGGCATCAATCACTTCATCCATAAAAAGAGGGGATTGGACTAGATAAACTCAATGGTTATTTGTTTCTGACATTATACAACTCTGTGATTTCTATGGACTATAGGATTAAATATACGACACATAAAACACACAACAATGCAGTGAACTACTCTTCTTGCCTCACTCTCATTCAAGACATGTGGAAGCCACTGGGTAAGCATGTTTAAAAAAGCTCAACTGACTGGATACTGCCTTTTAATGAATTCTTTCTTAATCTTTTTCTTTTCTTCCATAGTTGACAATAAAACAAAGCTGAAAAAAACTTATTCTCTGATGATTAGAAAACATTTTTGCTATGCAAATGTGAAAACCTAATTGTATAATTGTGTCTAGTGGCAAAGGTGGGGGGATGAGAAAGGGAAGCAGGTTTCAGTGAGAAAATCGTAAACTTACTATGTGCTAATTGGTCTACTTCTAATACTCAATTGCTGTGGGCTCTAGCTGGATCTAAAGAAGGTCTATTTGGCAAAAAAAAAAAGCATTTTTCCATTTAAAAATGTATATTTACATTATGATCTGGTTATTAATCTGATAAACTTCTGGTGACAAAACAATGTTTTCTCATCTCCATAGCCAACAATAAGTCAGCTTATAAATGACAAACATCAAGAATAGGACCATAAATTGAGGGATGGGTTAGAGGTAGAGAAAAGTATTGTGGCTGCACCTGCATGTGTCCCAACTAAGGACTAAGCAATTGTGATCAGAAGTCTAAAGTAAAGTCATCTTCAGACAGGTAACCAAAATGGAAGGAGAAAAAATAGGAAGGAAATCAGTGACAGAGAGGACACAACCTGGATGGTTTAGGTTCTTATGCATGGCACCATCTTTTATGCCAGGGTGGCATGCTACCTATGCAGCTCCACAATGCTAAACAAAGAACAACTGTGGGCAAACAATAGCTGTGTGTTCCTTTGTGATTCCTGGGGTCTTGCTCTAATGGGGCATTACCAGAAGACTGCTATGAACGGTGGGGTTGCACAGGTTTTGGGTGAAATTTCCAAGGTCTTTCACTGGGCTCATGATCATTCCAATCTATCAGGAACTAAAAGCAATGTTGATCACTGTGATTTTCTCTTGCTAATCCAACAGCCAACAGAAAGGCCAGATCTTTAGGGTGAGGGATCAGCAAGTTCAAGTCAAAATGAAGTTTGTTATCCCAACAGTCTGAGTCTTTGAGTAACTGTCCTGATCTATAACCAGCTACTGGATCCAGATGATTCTGGAGGACAAAGTGAGGCTGGTGACCTTGTACAGCCCTCCCTCACTTAAATCCAATTCACGTGCAAGTCACAGCCTCACCTCCCTGAGGTCATGGATGAAGGGCAAACAACAATAACTACAGCAACAACACGGTTTGTTTAGTTCCGCATGTTGTGTGCCTAACTGAGCAACCTCCATATTTCTTAATCTTTACCAAATAGTTTTGACAATTACTGTTTTGCAGTATAATTTGAGATCTGATAATGGTTTTTTTAATTATTTTGAATTTTTATCTCTTTTCCTCCTTCACTCCAGATGAATTTCACTGTTTTTTCTAGCTCAAAGTAATCCCTTGGTGGTCTGATTGGTATAGCACTGAATGAATAAATTAACTTAGCTTAGTACTCTAACTTTTTATTACATTGGCTCAGCTCATCTCCAAGTAATGAATATTTCTCCAACTATTCCAAAAAGAGAATTTTGCAATTACACTCCTGTAGGTTTTGTGTATGTCTCCATAGATAAAATCCCAAGTATTCTATGCATTTGGGGAGGGGGACGAAAATAAAAGTTATGTCTTTTCCTGCTCAGTTTCATTGGAAATATACAAAAATACTGATGATTTATATGGATAAATTTACATCCTGAAATTCTGCTGAAGTTATTGTTTTAATTAATTTTTAGTTCACTCTAAAAGATTCTCTAAGTACATCATTATATCAACTACAAAAATGGTGACTTTGTTTCTTCCTTATTTATGCTTATTCCCTTAATTATACCCCATCGACCCAGAGTTACCCTTACTAGGTCCTCTACCCATCAAAGACATCAAAGAAAGAGGAAAAAAATCCATATACATGAACATATTAGGAGCAGTTCATCATATAATAACAAACAACTGTAAACTAAAGAACAGCTCATTGACTGTGGAATGGCTGAACAAATTATGGTATGTAATGGTACAGTATGTAATGGAATGCTATCATGCCTCAACAAATGCTGAAAGGGATTGTTTCAAAGAAACCTAGAAAGATATGAATGAATCTATGCAGAATGAAGTGAAAACCAGGAGAATAATTTATAAAATGACAACAACACTGGGAAAGCAACTTCAAAGCAGTAAGAATTCTGGTTATCAATGACTCCAGAAAACCAGTGAGTGGGGGATGCTTACTCCCCTGCTGGCAAAGAGATGAGGGACTCAGAGTAGAAGCTAACATGTATTTTAGGGCCATTACCAATGGAGAAATTTGTTTTGCTTAATTATGTATATATGATTTAAAAGCGTTTTCCTTTTTTATTGGAGTTTTACTAATTTTAACATTTCTACTAATTATGAATAATGATAACAGGTTTAACTGAATTTTTTTTTAAATGAGTTTGGCATAGAGAAGGGGCAGGTGAGTGGTACAGCAGATAGTGCTGGGCCTGGAGGAGGAAAGACATGAGTTCAAATCTGACCTCAGATACTTACTAGCTGTGTGATTACAGACAAGTCACTTAGCTCTAAGGAAACGTTCATTTGTAAAATAAGATGAGGATTCCAAAGCACCTACAAAAGCAAGGTATCAAGATGAAACACAGCTTGGGCACAAGTTCACTTAAATCCCTAGAAGAAGTGAATAGATTTGTTTTGTTCTGTTTTTTAAAGACAACAAAATTATTTTATAAATGAAATGAGAATGCTAGAAGAAAATTAGAAAAGAAATGAGTGCTATAAGAAAAAATTTGAAAAGAAATCAGAGCTATTAAAGAAAGAACTGGAAAGAGAATTAACAGTTTGGAATAGGAGGTATAAAACCTAATCCAAAGAGATTCCTTAAAAACTGTTGTTATTCAGTCATTGAGTTGTGTTTGACTCTTCATGATTCCAGGGACCACAGCACGCCAATACTGTCTACAGAGTTTTGTTGGCAAAGACACTAGAGTGGCTTGTTATTTCCTTCTGAGAAGTGTAAGAGGCTAGATTTGGACTCATGTCTTCCTGACTCCAGGTCCAGGACTCTATCCACTAAGCTACTTTCCCACCTCCTTGAAAATTAGAATGGATGAAATAAATAATAATGACTTCATGAGATTACCAGAAATATTAGAATAAAGTAAAACAATTGGAAATATAAAAGAAAATGTAAGCTATCTCATGGGGAAAACAGATGACCTGGAAAACAGACCAAGGAGAAAAATTTAAGAATCACTGGACTAGGTGCACAGTAACAGCAATGTTGTACGATGATCAATTGTGAATGACTCAGTTATTTTTAGCAATACAAAGAACCAAGATAATTCTGAAGGACTTATGATAAAAAATACTATCCACCTCCAGAGAAAAGAACAGATGGAATCTGAATGCAGACTGCAGCATACTTTTTAAAAAAATTTTCTTTACTTTTCTTATGGCTTTTTTTTGTATGTGTTTTCTTTCACAACATTACTAATATGGAAATATGTTTTTGCATGACTGTACAAGTATAACACCTATAAAATTGTCTGCCATCTCAGAAAGAAAGGAGAGAAAGAAGAAAGAGAATTTGGAACTCAAAATTTAAAAAAATGAATGATAAAGTATTTTTACATATAATTGGAAAAAAAATCTTTTAAATAAGAAAAAAACTCTATGAGCTTCCAAAAAAAAAAACCAAACAAACAAAAAAACAATCATTGGACTACCTGAAAGACATGACCCCTGAAAAAGAAGCTTAGATATCATGTTTCAAGCAATCATAAAAGAAAACAGCCCAGTTCTCTTAGAAACAGAGAAAAAGTAGAAATACAAAGAATCCACTGATTACCTCCTTGAAGAAACCCCAAAATGAAAAAGCCTAGAAACGTGATAGCTAAAATTCAGACCTTCCAGGTCAAAGAAAGACTACAAGCAGACAAAAAGAATTCCTAAGAATACTTAGGAATCATGATTCCCAAGAGAAGGATCATACAAAATTTAGCAGCCACCACCATAAAGGAGGGAAAAGGTTGGGGAAATATTCTAGAAGGCAAAAGACATCAACTTGCAACTAAGAATAACTGTAAGTAAACAACTCACAATCCTACAAGAGGCTGGGAAGGAGAGTGGTCTTTTAAAGAAATAAAAGACTTTCAAGTCCTGATACAAACTTTGAAATACAAGCAAAAGAGGTAAGAAAAAATATTAAAAGAAAAATACAAGAAAGCAATTATACAGAGTTAAACAAGGATGGACTGTTTACATTCTAATAGGGAAGATTATAAAAGTGTTCCTTCAGAACTCTGTAATCATCAAAGGTCAGAGAGGAAGTTGCTTTTTTTTATGTTTTAATGATCTTAAAAGAAAGGAAAAAGAGAGGGAAATAAATACACTAGAGGTAGAAAAAAGAGAGTAAAGTGGAAAATTATTTGACATAACTTATGAGTGTAAGTGGCAGACTATACAAATAAGGAGAAAAGGATGAGGGGATCAGGTGACACTTGAACCTCATTTCCACTTGGACAGGTAAAAAGAGTGAAGAACACATACATGTACATACAGTTAGATGCAGAAATATATTTTACTCAACAGGAAAAGAGAAGGGAAAGGGGAAAAGGGAAAAAGAGAAATATGAGGGGGAATAATTGCCTTAAGCAAAACAAACTCTAACCATGGAGGGTAGATCACAAAGAGGTATTTAAACAGAAAAAAAAAAAAAGGATAAGAAACTGTGAGAGAAAGAGAAGAGAGATGAGGCAGTAGAAACTGATTGTACCAAAACCTAGAGCACTAGAATCAAGAACATTTTTTCTCTCTCAGCATTTTCTTCTTTGTGAGGAAGGGGCAAGAAACTAATACAATGACCAAATCCTAACTTCAGAGTGATCATGATGAAGTATGCTGCCCACCTCCTGACAAAAGAGGTGACAGATTCAGGGTGCAGTCATACATGCTGGAACTGCTTTTACTTGACTAAGCATATTTCTTACAAGGGTTACATGTTTTCAACTTTTTCAATGACATGTGTATGGAGGGGAATGGAGAGATGACTAATGCTTGTTTACTTTTTTTAATCTTTAAAGAAGAGTTTTTGTAAGGATAAAATGAATATGATCAGGATAAGAGAAGAAGCTGAAGACTTGAATAAAGTCTTTGTATCAAATACCTCCAAAAAGGGTCTGATGTCAAAGATATCGGGCAACTCGGAGAAACACCTAAGACCCAAGGTCACTCCCCCAATAGTTAAACAGTTAGTGGCTACGAGCAATTTTCAAAAAAGAACCGCAATCTGTCAAAAACCCTATGAAAGGGTGTTACAAATCATCGATAACAAAAATGCAAATCAAAACCCTCAGCTCTGCCAAGTTCCAGAAAGAGATGCCCTGTCCCCGGATAAGTCCACCACATCTAATGTCATCACCATGCTGTTAACTCAAGCCTTGATGGACAACAACACTCTCAGCTTCCTGCCCCTGACAGAAGGGGTGGGCACGGTGGTAACAAAACCCTTCCAATGCATTCTTTTATAAAGGGCAGAAACTGGACTTGCCACTCACTTCACTCTTCACCTGCTCCACTTTGGGGCTTCACATCCACTGAACAAGATGTTTCCATGCCAGGTATCCCACACTGTCCCGTTCGTTCCCTTCCAAACTGTTCTGCCTTCTTTTGTACGTCTCCATTGGATTGCGAGCCCCTCAAGAGCAAGGACTGTTTTTATGTTTACTGTCTCCCTAGAGCTTTAGCGCTGTGGCTGGCACATAGCACACACTTAAAAATTGTTTACCAGATTGGAAAATGACTCTGAGATGTCACGTGAAAGAAAGGAAATTGGCAGAGATGACAAAAAATGAGAACAGTCAATGTTGGAAAGGTTGTGGAGAAACAAACATACTAGTATGTACTGTTGGTAGAGCTAGAGTCCAATAATTCTGGAAAGAAATTTAGAATTACACAAATAAATTGGTTCAAGGGGTCATACGCTCTCACCCAGACAGCCTACTCTTAAGCATAAATGATTTTTTTAGAAAGGTTCCACAAATACCATATTATTTATAGCAGGACCTTTTTTTTAGTGGCAAAGAATTGCAAATGAAATATCGATCAAATGGAGAATAGCTAAATAAATTTGTTACATGAACATAACAAATATTGCTCTGCTATAAAAAAATCAGTAAATATGATAAATACATAGAATAGGAATGCTTAAATGAATAGACCCAAAGTAAAAGAAGCAGAAACTGGAAAACAATATACCTACTCACTGCAATAATATAACTAAAAATATAGAATTGTATGCTGTCTTGGGAAGGGGGGGGCATGGGGAGTAGGTGTTAGGGGGGTAAAAATCTAAGTTTTATGATAGTGATTGTAGAACATTAAAAAATAAGTAAATAAAATAATGAAAAAAACTGAATTTAATTTAAAAAAATAATATATCTAAAAGCAAGAATACCAACAAAATGACTGAAAATGAATGCAGTAAATTACAATAGGCTTGGCCCTTGCAAGGAGAAGGGTCATGTCATCATCAAGAATAAAAATGAAGTAAACAACTGGATATGATATTATGGGGATTGTGAGATACAGAAAAGAGGAAACAAGGGAGCATATAATGAATGGTCTTTATTTTCTCAAAATAAAGAGGTCTTCTGCTGGAAGGTTTGGGACACAGGTACCTTAGGACAAGAACCTTGGAACAGCAGTTGTGGGAAACAGAATACAGGATCAGTTCAGGAGGAGGAGGAAGAACTCCTCTGTTACAATGAGGGCCCAGATGAGATTGGATAATATGAATTTATAGTGGACTCAGTCATCACAATTGCTTGAATGACTCTACCTTCGTTCAATAGAACATGCCCAATTCTGTACTTCTCATTTAAATCTTCTGCTCTCATTAAGAACTATTTTTTCTCATGATGTATGAATATGCTTGGTTTCAGAAGGGATGAATAATTCTGGAGTGTGGGTCAACTTCCATAACTTTTTGGCATATCCCATTCCCATCTCTCATTTCATTATCATTGCGCAATCTGAATTGATGCTTAATTCCAGGATCTTGCCATAATTCCTCTATTTTTATTATTATAAGCTACATGTATTGCATGTATTACAGAAAAGATTCAAAGTCTCCAGCGGACAATACAGCACACAGGAGGTGGGGAGTGGGACATAAAGTAACTTTAAAATTTTCCTTATGATACATTAAGTACGTTGTCCGAGGCCCTAGTATAGTGTAACCTTAATTAAAAATTTAATAGACAAAAACAGATATTGAATTAACCTGATGTTACAGGTGAATTGCTTCCTCTTGACTTCTTGGAGGATTATATATTTGATTATTTACTTTCAGCAACTACATTTGTGGGTAAGTTCTTCAAATTTTTCTCCACAGATTTACATCCTACCTACTTTTTACAAAACTTTCTTGTATCGTTTCCTGGAGGTAAGAGATTCAGACTCTAATTTTTCATATTTTCCAAAGAGATCAGTAATTCTCAAAACTATACTTTTTTTTATTCTGCCTAAATTTCTGCTCTGTAGACAGCCCAATATTTTATGGAACTGTTTCACCATCTTTACATGTGGTTAATTCTCATATTCCTCATCATAAATTCATTATTTCCACAACACTTCAGATAACAGATCTTTTGTAAATTTGTATCATGATTTCTTCAAGACAGGCCCCCAGCCCCAAGTATTGTTATTGTATTTGAGCTTTTTTCTCTTGTTTACTTACTTCTGTTTTTTCTTGTTTACTTACTTCTGTTGTCTTATAGATTTCCTGAAAGGTTCTTTTGATTCTCATCTTTGTCATAATTCTTTTACTTGACACATTTATCATTGTTTTGAGGTAGTACAAAGGACCTAAGTTTAGTCATAACCTCTTTGTCAGAACTGCTCTATTTTTATTATGATGGGCTACATGTATTACAGAGAAGATGTAAAACCTCCAGCAGACAAGACGAGCAATTTTCCAAAGTGGTGAAGAATAATTTAATTTTCAGAACATTCCTTAGGTACATAAATATCTAGTCCTAGTCTCTGACACAGTAAAACCTTAATAAAAAATTCAACAATATGAAGTTACTAAATTAACGTATCTCAATGAGTTATTTTTATTTAATAACAAGGTGAGATTTGACTGGCTGATTAATTCTGCTTAATCATTTTTTCCTCCTTCTCATTCACTTTTATAAAGCAATACTATCAAACTTAGCCACTAAACCATATGAAAGGATCTCTGCTTTGGGTAGCACTCAGGAGTATTATGGGACTCAACTCTCAAGACGCACCAGTAATGCGTATGACACCTCTGCTGTAAATGATGATGGGGACAGGGGGAGAAGAACACCAGGGAAAAGGGAAAATAAGGAAAGCTATGCTAAAAAACCAAGGCGGCATAAATACAAAAGGAATCAATAAAAATTAATAAAACAACAGGAAATGGGATCACCAAGAAAGTAATTTTTTTGAAAGGAGGTAATTTTTTGAATATGTAGCTAATGGCACAAGGAGGTTTGGAGTCTTTTGTGTTTTATTTTTTACCAGAACTGTGACTTCATCACTATCTGGAGGTCCCAGTGAGGAATTTCATCTACCAATGCAGACCAACACCTTCTCTGTAATTTACAGTCTTGGACAGTTGGCTTGGGCACTGAGAAGTTAGGTACTTGCTTGGGGTCACAAAAGTATATCAAAGGAAGGACTTGAACCCAGGTAAGTCTTCTAGATTCACGGCCAGCTGTCCCTACATTAATTGTCCCTGATAACAAAGTTATATTCTAAAGATGAAAGACTAAAGCAAATGTGACATTTCTTCACATGTCTGAGAAGTAAGACTGACATCTATGGCAAATGCTAATTTGAAAAAAATTGGACTGGCCTTTCCCATAAGATTTTGTGATTTTTTTTCAAAAACAATCTAAAACTTTTATATCTTTTCTACTTGAATATTTATTAAAAGTGTGTTCTTTTGGTTCAGTTTTTGTCTCCCATATAAAAGGAACAAGGAAATATGAAAATTCAAAAACCAGAGACCTAGACTATCAATGCCAATTGTTACTACTTTGTCACAGCAGAAAGCACAAGGATCAAGGGAGGAACTGCCTTCATCAGCTGTAGTCTAAAGGCAAGAGTTAACTCAGCTTCAAGCAAAAGTGAGATCAGTTAGTTGATGAAAAAACTGCATGCTTTTTTACCCTGCAGTGAGAAAGATTCAGAGTTAAATATCTAGAACAAAGTAGTCTCTCTGGCCATTAAGCCAAAATGAGTTTAACAGTATCTTCTCTAAAATGGAGTGGCTGACTGCCCCATAAAATTCAGCTTCATTGCTCCAAAGAGAACAGAGCCAAAAGGTACCAGGATAAGAGAGGTCAGGAGTAAAAGGAGTCAATTATTTAATCTAATTCTCTGTCTCTCTCTTCCTCTCTGTCTTTCCAACATACACACATACCTCAGATGATACATGGGAACAAAGTTCCATTTCAGTGTCTTCTTCTTCCTCTTCCTCTGGTGGTGGTTTTGCTGGAGGGGGTGGACGTTCTCTCTATTATGATTTAAAAAAAAAAGCCAAAATGTTTTAGCATGTCTCTCCTTAAACATCTGGCATTTTAGTTTAGCCATTGGTAATTAAAATATGGCTTGAAGAAGCCAAATAAGGGGTCAAAATTATTCCATTAACAGAGATTTCTTCGCTTTGGTGCCATGTAGCTCTTGCCTTCATTCGTTTTTATTAATTAATCTGTTTTCAATTTTCAACAATCCCATCCATGTTTTAAATTTTCTCCACATCCATGCTCCCTCCCCAAGACAATATGCAATCTTACATGTGCTCTACACATACATTCTTATTAAGCATATTTTCACATTAGTCATGTTACAGAGAAGAATTAAAACAAATGGAAGAAAAAAATGAGAAAAAACAAAATATAACAAAAAAGAAAACAGTCTGCTTCGTTCTGCATTCCAACTCTATAGTGCCTTCTCTGGACATGGATGGCATTTTGCACAGAGTCCTTTAGAAAAGTTTTAGGTCCTTGCATTGCTATGAAGAACTAAGTCTATCAGAAACAGTCCTTACATACTGTAGCTGTTGCTGTGTATAATGTTCTGGTTCTACTCACTTCATTCAGCATTTGTTTGTATAAATCTTTCCAAGTTTTTCTAAAGTAGATCTGTTCAACATTTCTTATAGCACAATAGTATTCCATTACATACATATACCACAACTTGTTCAGCCATTCCCCAATTGATGGGCACCCTTGATTTTCAATTCTCGGCCACCACAAAAAGAAAGGGCTGCTATAAATAATTTTGCACATGTGGGTTCTTTTTCCATTTTTATGATCTCTTTGGAAAACAGCCCTAAAAGTGACAGTTTTGGGTCAAAGGGAATGCATATTTTTTTAGCCCTTTGGGTAGAGTTACAAATTGTTCTCCAGAACGACTGCATCAACTCACAGCTCCACCAACAATGAATTAGTGTTCCAACTCTCCCACATCTTCTCCAACATTTATCATCTTCCTGTTTTGTCATGTTAGAAAATCTGATAGGTGTGATGTAGTACCTCAGAGTTGTTCTAGAGTATTTATTTCTTATGACTATAGATATCTTTAATTTCTTCCTCTGAAAATAGCTTCTTCATATCCTTTGACCATTAATCAATTGGGAAATAACTTGCATTCTTGTAAATTTTACTCAGTTCTCTATATATATTACAAATGAGGCCTTTATCACAGACACTAGTTTTCTTTCCTAGTTTTCTGCTTCTCTCCTAATCTTGGGTGCATTGGCTTTGTGTGCACAAAAACTTTTCAATTTAATGTAATCAAAATTATCCATTTTGCATTCCATAATGTTTTCTATCTTGTTTTTGTCATAAATTTTTCCATGCTCCATAAATTCAACAAATAAACTATTCCTTGTTCCCCTAATTTACTTATAGTATCAGCCTTTATACTTAGATCATGTACCCACCTGGACTTAATTCTGTTATACAATGTCAGGTATTGGCCTATGCTCAGTTTCCATCACACTATTATCCAGTTTTCCCAGCAGTTCTTGCCAAACAGTAAGTTCTTATCCTAGAAACTGAGGTCCTTGGGTTTATGAAACAGTAGACTGCTATAATCATTGGCTATTGTGTCTTGTGTACCTAACCTATTCTACTGCTCTACCCCTCTATTTCTTAGCCAGTACACCAAGTGGTTTTGATGATTGCTGCTTTACAATACAATTTGAGATCTGGTAGGGTTAGGCGACCTTCCCTAGCATTTCTTTTCATTAATTCCCTTGATATTCTGTACCTTTTATTCTTCCAGATGAATTTTGATATTATTTTTTTCTAGCTTTAGAAAATAATTTTCTGGTAGTTTAACTGGTATGGCACTGAACAAGTAAATTAATTTAGGTAGAATTATCATTTATATTATATTACCTCGGCCTTCCTACCTACCAGTAACTAATGTTTTTTCTATTTACTTAGATCTGACTTTATTTATGTGCAAAGTGTTTTGTAATAGTGTTCATATAATCCCTGGGTTTGTTTTGGCAGGCAGACTACCAAATATTTTAGTGTCTACTGTAACTTTAAATGGGATTTCTATCTCTTGCAGTTAGGCTTTGTTAGTAATATACAGAAATGCAGAAGATTTGTGTGGGTTTTATTTTGTAACGTGCAACTCTGTCAAAACTGTATATTATTTCAAGTAGTTTTTTACTTGATTCTCTAGGATTCCCTAAGTATATCATCATGTTGTCTGCAAAGAGTGATAATTTAATTTCTTCTTTGCCTATTCTAATTCCTTCAATTTCTTTTTGCTAAAGCTAATATTTCTAGTACCATATTGAATAACAGTGGTGATAATGGACATCTCTGTTTCACTCCCGATCTTATGGGAAATATATCTTATGCCAATTATATATAATGCCTGCTGATGGTTGTAAATACTACTTGTTATTTTAAGGAAGACTCCATTTATTCCTATGCTCTACTCTACAGTGTTTTCAATAGGAATGGGTGTTGTATTTTGTCAAAAGTTTTTCTGCATCTATTGAGGTTATCATGTGGTTTCTGTTAGTTTTATTGTTGATATGATCAATTACGCTGATAGTTTTCCTAATATTGAACTTGCATTCCTAGTATTTCTAGTATAAATCCTACCTGAACAAAGCATATGCTTCTTGTGATAAATTGTAATCTTTTTGCTAATATCTTAGTTAAAATTTTTACATCTCTATTCATTAGAGAAATTGGTCTATAATTTTCTTTCTCTGTTTTGGCTCTTCCTGGTTTAAGCATCAGAACCATATCTGTATCATAAAAAAGAATTTGGTAGGGCTCCACCAATTTTCCCAAATAGTGCATGTAGTATTGGAATTAACTGTTCTTTAAACATTTTATAAGAGTTCACTTGTAAATTCATCTGGTTCTGGAGTTTTCCCTAGGGAGTTCACTGATGACTTGTTAAAGTATTTTACTTCCCTTTCTGTTGATCTGGGCAATTTATATATACATATATTTTTTAATGTTCATCCATTTCACTTAGATTGTCAAATTTATGGACATAGAGTTGGGCAAAGTAATTTCTAATTAATAATATAATTTCCTCTTCACTGGAAGTGAGTTTACCCTTTTCATTTTTGATAATGGTAATTTGATTTTCTTCTTTTTTTAAAATCATATTGACCAAAGGTTTATCACTTTTATTGTTTTTTTCGTAAAACCAATTCTTAGTTTTATTTTTTAGCTCAATAGCTTTCTTAATTTCAATTTTATTAATCTTTCCTTTGGTTTTCACTATTTCTAATTTGATATTTAATTGGGGATTTTCAATTCGTTCTTTTTCCAGCTTTTTCAGTTGCATGCTCAATTCACTTATCTCTTTTTCTTACTTTATTCATGTAAGCATTCAATGATATAAAACTTGCCCCAAGAACTGCTTTTGCTGCATTCCCTAAGTTTTGGTAGGCTGTCTCATCATTGTCATTCTCTTGAATGAAGTTATTGATTGTTTCTATGATTTGTTGCTTAACCCACTCATACTTTAGGATTAGATTATTTACTTTCCAATTAATTTTTGGTCTATTTTTCCATGGCCTTTTATTATATATAATTTTTACTGCCTTCACTTGTTAAGAGAAAAAAATGAGATATTCTATCATACACTGAGCAGCTTCAAAGATAAATTGTTTGCTAAACAGTCAGTTACTGTACTGATGAAGATAGAAAGGCTAAAATACAGTTTCCTGCCCTAAAAGAGCTCAAATCCTATGAAGGAGACAATAAATAATTATGTACATAGAAGACATATGCTCTGTAAACGGAAAATCTGTAATGTCTGAGAGACGGCACTAGTAGTTTTTATGGGGTGGGCAGCAGGAAAAGAGCACACTTCAGGCATGCACGTGTGCGAAGCTAAAAGCCAGAAGGAAGGAGGGAGATCACTTTAGGTGTAGGGAACAGCAAATGTAAATGCACACAACTATGCAAGGCATAGCACGTCTAGCAACACAGCTGGATTGTAGAGTGTGTGGACAGGAACAGGAAAAGGAAAAGTAAGAAAGAGCCAGGTTCTAAAGGATTTTAGATGCTAAAGGATTTTACATTCTATCTTAAAGGTAATAGGGAGCCAGTTTATTGAATGAGGGGTAATATAGTCAGACTTAGCTTTAAGTTTAGGAAGATAATTTTGGCAGTTGAGTGGAAGATAAAAGACAGAGACAGTTAAGACATGCAGACCAATTAGAGGGCACAGAAAATATCTACTTGGGAAGTGATGAAGGTTTGTACTATGGAGTGAGTTGAGAGGATATAATGAGATATTGGGAAGGTAGAAATGACCAAGATTTGTCAACAGATTATATATGTGGGGTGAATCTGAGAGTAAGGAATTGAGGCCACTAAGGTTGTGAGTTTGGAAGGATGGTAGTTGTATTGTTAATGCATTTTTGTATAATAGGAAGGTCTTTCCCATCCATTAATAGGCCCATGTGAACTGCTTGAGTCACATGGAAGTCTGAATCCCATGAGTCTGTGGTGGGAGCAGCTTATTGAATGGGTAAAGCAGGAAGGGGTGGAACAGGAAGGGTAGAGTGGAGCTGAGAGGAAGTTGGACAGAGCAATTAGAGCTGAGGGAGAAAGAGGAAGCAGGCAGTGAGCTGTGAGTGTTTATTTGTGAGAAGGCCCTAGCAGGGGGATGGTGTGCCCCCTGCATTGTTATTGTGTGTAGCTTTCTTTGTTGCTATGATGGATTTAGCTTTCTGGGGTTGGGATTTGCTTTCTGGTGTTTATGTAAATGTTTTGGTTCTGTCTTCCATGTGAAGAGTCTGTTATATTTTTCAATTTAGAATTACGCTGGCATATTCATAACTGCCGTAGACACTGGGAATATCACAATGGCCCTACAGTGGTGCTCTCAACTGTTACAGGAAAGCTGGGATTAGGAAATTTTCTTATTACTGAGTGAAAAATAAATGAAAAAGCATTTAATAGGTGCTTACTATGTGCCAAGCACTGTGGTAAATGCTAGAGATACAACTAGAAAAGGGAGACAATCCCTGATTGCAAGGAGCTCACATTCTAATTGGGGAAGACAACACATATATACAGGTAAAAGAGAAAAACTGGCAAGGTCCAAGGATCCTTGAGGTGAATTAGCAGGTTAACTGGCAAATCCCAGTGTGCCACAGTATCTAGCACAGGATAGATGTGATGGTCTATGTGGCACTCCTTATTACCAGAAAGACTGCAGTTGGTATCTCCCTCTTCCTTCAAGTTGTGTGGGCAACCACTTCTGCCACAAGAGCTGGTCCAGCAGAGGTGCTGGAGAGGGATGACTCAGTATTCTTGAGAAAGGGGAAGTGGACCCAAAGGTTAGGTGGAGTAGAGGCTCTGAGTTCCCTCTTATGGGTGTAGGGAAGAAGGAAAAGGTAAGAGAACATTGTTAGAAAAACTGAGAGGAAGAGCTTCCTGCTGAGCTTATTTCGAATGGGCTTTCCTACTGTTATCATAGTGTGGAGCAAATAATTATCATAGAAATCAAAAGAACACAGAATTTAAAAATCTAAAACACTGCTGTCCTCTTTGGCTGCTAGGTTAAGTCCAAATTTTCTGAAACCATGAAAAACTATGTTAATAGATCCAAGAAATCAATGTTCATGAACTTTTAGGAAAGCATTCAGTGATACTAGTTTTTATTCAAGCTTCAATGCTCTCCATAAAAAAAATTAGCAAAAGCTAAAAAATACCCTCTCACCTTCAATCATTTTATCCCATACAGATAACTCTTCTTATTCATTACCAGATTGAAATCTCATTTCATTTAAGCTTGTTTTTTAAAAAAGAATAAGCCACAATTTTTTCTGCTTGAGGAAAGCAAGAAACTAAAAGAAGAAATGCTTTACAAGTAATACAGTGGAGTCATGGGCATCAATATGTGAAGCTCCTGAATCGTGCAATTCTGAAGATACACGATATTGTCCTTGGTAAAGGACCCTGAACCCTAAAAAAAAAAAATCTGAAAATAGATTTGCAACTATAGTAGAAGTCACTTCAATACCTTTTCCGTTCCAAGGAATTATTCATGTTTGATTAGCTATTATTCTGATTGGAAAATTCATTAGTAAGCAGATTCTTGCAGGGGGACTAAAGAAGTAGGGGGAGATGAATACATCCTCACCTTCTAGTCTACAGGAATAGACCTACATGGAAAAAAGGCCCATGGGAATGCTTCCCTCAACTTGTGCTGTCACAACTGGTCTGTGCTCTATGCGTGGCTATGTCTATATGTTAATACACTGTATTTCAAGAAGAGGAGTAAATACTTTAGGAAGAAAGGGAAGAGAAGAACATTGAGTTACAAGAGCCCTCCAGAGAAATCAGCCACTCTGCTGCTCCTACATGAGGGCCTTCCTAATCTTCCCCTACTACTAATGACTTCCAGGAAAATATATATGTGTGTGTGTGTGTGTGTGTGTTCTATATTTATTTTGTACAGACTTCTATATGTACGTAGGATCAGAGGGATCACAGACCTAAAGCTTGAAAGGATCTCAAAGTCTAATCCCCACATTTTACAGATTTTGAAACCGGGGCCCAAAAAGATCAAGTGATTTGTCCAAGGTCACAAATACTTCAACATCAGAAGCTGAATTTCAATCCAGGTCCTATGACTTCAGAGACAGCACTCACTCCCCTGTACTAGGCTGTCTGATGTGATCTCCTCTGATAGAATATAAACTCCTTAAAAGTTATTTGATATGTCTATGTACTACCATCACCTAGAACAGTGCCAATTATATAGCAAGGGTTTAATCAGTGTGTATTGATTAATATTTAGAGAATTTAAAAAGCAGGTATGTACCCACTCTCCTCAAGTAAACCTCCTTCGGGACTACATGTGAATGGAAGAAAAAAGTCAGAGTCTATCAGAAACCTATCTAAATTTCTTGCCTTCTCAATGAGTGGGAAAAGGGTGGAGAAAGAAAAAGAATTTGGGATGGAAAGAAATTTTAATGAAAAAAAATCTAAAAATTAAAAAATCTGAGAACTGTGTAACATAAGAAGTAGCTATGGTGACATTGTGAATTGAAACCTAAACTAAAGAAATCACTCTCTTCTAACACACATCATAAAATCATTAGAAAAGTAAATGTGGCTTGAATACCATGCCTGAACAACATCTTTCAATAATAAGAAAACAGAAGGGTGACACTGACAATCACAAAGGACAAAGTATATATAAATAATTATGTGAGATGGGGGTACAACAGTAACTAGCAAACAACCACAAAGTTCTTGTTGTTGCTTGTCCCTCTTTCTGAAAGAGGACCATGACATCTGGGAGGTGATGCCATAACTTGAAAGTGAATTGGATTTAAGTGAGGGAGGGCTGTGCAAGGTCAACAGTGTCAGTCTCTCCTCCAGAGCCATTTAAATCCAGTAGCAAGAAACAGATCAGGATGGGGCAGCTCAGTGGCATAGGGGATCGAGCATCAACCCTGGAATCAGGATGACCTGAGTTCAAATACCATCTTAGACACTTGACACTCACTAGCTGTGTGACTCCACAAATTACTTAACCCTGTATGTGTGTGTGTGTGGGGGGGTGTAGACACCCCCACACACACACATCCCAGGTCTCACTTTGACTGTCATAATGCCCATTCAGTGATTAGGGATAGGTAAGAAATGAGGCAAAGAACTGCCTCTTTTACATGGTCAAAAAAAAAAAAATCTGAGAGTGGAAGACCCTCAGGGTTTCTGACCAAAACAGAAACAATTGCTATTTACACTCACTCATCAGAGCCATCAGGGCCCAAACAATGACCAAGAGAGGTTTGGGCTTGGACCTATATTTCAGACCAGTGAATGAGCGCCAGAGTGATTGGGTTTAAGGCATGGTCTTTTAAGAAAAAAATCTACCATGTAAACCTAATATTTCAGCAATCAAAATTTATATTCCTTTGAGTAGAACATCCTCAGGTAAGGCTATGATACCCATTGGGGTCCCCAGTGGGACAGCTACTAACTACTCACAGGTTGTTGTTTCTTCTTCGTTCTCAAAAAGCACCATGACATCAGAAAGGTGATGCCATGAATTGGATTTAAGTGAGGGAGACCTATGCAAAGTTACCAGCTTCAATCTTTTCTCCCGAGCCACCTGGGTTCAGGGGTAAGACACAGAACAAGACGAATGGAAATGGCCCCAGATACAGTGGGAGATTTTGGCCTTATTATGTGAGAGTAAAAATAAAAAATACTTGCAGTGCAACACTAACTAGCAAACAACCGAAAGCCTTCAAGCTGTTACTAAATGACTTGTTCCTTAACAAGTAAACTTACAAACAGAGTCTTGGTTTTTCACAAGCCCATTTTCATTACCGTTCTCTTTCAATGGTTCCAGCTCCCCCTACTGGCTTTGCGTGCAAATATCAAGAAAAACCAATTCATAGCTTAGTATAGTTAATAAGTTTAGGTTGGACATTTGGAAGAGGTTAAAACACCAGCACTATATGCATACAGAAATTATACAGGTGCCCTGTAGACCAATATCTCATCCCTAATCCCAACTTTTCAGAAACCAGTCAATTCCAAAGAGAAGTCTGGGCCTAGGCAGGCTCAGCAGTTCTGAAATGGTCAGCTCCAGGCTTGGGGGTCACCATGAAGTCAGGGTCATCCTAGAGTCAAACTTTAGGTTTGGGCTTGCAACTGGAGGACAGCTGCAAGAAGAAGAGAGTTCACTTCATTATGACAAACCTCTTTCTCTCACTCTGTAACATACTCAAAGAAATTGGGTCTCTAGGGTTGTCAGGCATCCTAGGAGCTGTTAACAGATTTCTTGACTTTGTTCAAACCAGCCTCGATAACAGGCAAAATATAAGAATAAATACAAAATTACTTGACTCAAGGCAGGATCATCAATGTGACCGTGGAAGCACAAAGCTAGTCTGTCTGGAATACAATGCTCAAAACCCCAAACCACAGTATATGACCAAATAGGGGAAATGACTGTAGTAAAAAGCCCCCAAAATGGCAATCCACCCTAGGGGAAATTGCTGCTGCTCTATGTCCTTCATTCTCAAAGAGGACCATGACATCGGGGAGGTGATGCCAAGACTTGCAAGTGAATTAGAGGAGGGTTGCACAAACTCTCTTTCTCCTCTGGAACCATCTGGATCCAGTGGCCAGATATGAATCAGGACGACTGGAGATAGCCCCAAATATAGTGGGGGACCTTGGCTTTTTCAAGCTAAGCTAACAGGTCTCAGTTTGACTGAGACAGCACCCATTCAGTAATTAAGATTTAATAACAAATGAGGAAGAAATATTACTTCCTAGAGGAAATAATATAGAAAGGAATCCTAAGAATAGCAAGAGGATTCAGTGTAGAGGCACAGAAAAAGGCAGGAGCAGTGGGAAGAATGAAGGCAACAGCGGGCAAGTAAAGCAAGGTAGAAAAGAAGCTAATTTTGGATGCTCTTTACTCCCATGTTCTAACATCAGACTAGAGAAAACACAACTGTTTTACCTAGAATGTAAGGGACAAGGCTGGATAGAAGCAAATGTAAGGACCATAACCATAATAGTATCAATGAAGCCTCAACACAAATCCTGACCACATGGGTAATCCCTGAGAGCAGATGGAGCCTGAGACCGAATACTCCATGCAGGCTGGGATTAATTCGAGTGGACTTTTTATTGTTTCTTGATACAGAAATGATTCTGTGAGCCCTCTGGACAAAAGTCAAGTACTTTAGTAAAGATTTCAAATGCCTACTGGAAAAAAACAAATGATTTGCATTTTGCTCTTTCCTTGTTTCAGAGGAGAAAGGGCAAAATGTTAGGAAGTCATCTCGTTTGGCTAAAATCAGAAACATTTCACCTCTTATATAAACACCATTTCCTTATCAAGCCAAGAAAGGTCTAATTGGAGCAGGAACTGTCACTGCAACAGGGATTTACAAGGATCTCACAAAGAAGACTCATACATTCTAATTATCAGAAACAACACATATAGAAGGGGTTAGTTCTAGGGCAAATGGCAAGGCCCAGGGGTCCTTAGGGTGAAATGAAGGAGAAAAATGATGAAGGGGGAGAAAAGTCACTTGGGATTTAACTTATTTTACTACCATAAATCTTTATTGCACATTTACTGTGTGCAGGATAATGCAAATGTGATGGGTTTTGAGAGATCTCCTCTCATATTACTCTTTCATACCCCCAAAAGAAACCAGCTGAATGCAAAGCCTAGAACCCAAAAAGGGTAGCAAGCAGACAGAAAGATCTCCTGGCCCATCTCTGCTTTCCCTACCCTCCTCTCACCTTCTTTGGGTTTAGAAACAAAACAAAACAAAACAGGTACACACAGGCCTCACTCCAGATGCTTTCACAACGGCTGCTTCTGTCTCTTTGGTCACAGATTCTCGGTCAGAAGACTTTCCACTCGTCATACTATCTAATGAGTGGCAGGAAACAGCATTATACAGAGCTTCATAGGGACCTTCCTCCTGTGAGTTCATGTCAAAATCAATGATCAGTTCATTTACTGCTTTCTCCACATCACCTGATAAAGACAAGGGGAACAGAAAAAAGGAGGAAGAAGAAAACACAAATTAAGAACTGCAATGCTTCCAAATGCAGGATTCTGATCCTGATGAAGTTACATAATTTTCAGACAAGTGGCTGACTAGTCTGGTCCTTAGACCAAAAAAGAATGTTTACTTTAAAGTTAAAGGACACAAAACTCAGAGGTAGGATGTAAGAAATGCAATATATTCCAAACTACACATGCCCAGAAACCACCTCTACAAAACTGCTGACAAATGATCATTCTGCTTCTACTTGAAGCTGTCCAGTGATAGCAGACTCAAGACTTTTCCCAGGTAACCCATTCCCCATTTTGAGGAAGCCTACTTATTCAGAAGTTCTTCCTTATATGCAACTTCAATTCATTATTCCTCATTCTGCTTTCTGGGGCTTAGCAAATTAAACCAAATCCCTCTTCCACAGAAGGTCCTTAATATACCTAAAGACAATTATCATTGTTTGCTGCTAGGACTTCTCCACTCTAAACACTCACAGTTCTTTTAAATGAGCCAAAGAGGGTCTTACCCAGTTCAAAAGACTAAACTTCTGAATGGAAGTCCATGGAAAAGATACGCTGGGGAGTCTCTTGTAACCTCTTGTACCTTTACCTATCTCTCTGTCACTAGATATAATTTTTGTCTTTTAATTCTCCACTTTTCTTATCATATGTTCCTACATCTAGAAAACTCTTAGATCCAGAAAACTGGATTTGCTGTCAGAAGACTAAGTATAAATCTTGCCTCTACTCAACTATGTGAGCTCGGGCAAGTTATTTACTTTTTCTAGTCCTCTCTCAGCTTTCTCTTCTGTAAAATCATCAGTAGACTGAGGAGATGAAAAATTCCTGCTCTGAAATTTTATAATTCTATAATAATATCACATCAGAAATGCAAATTAAAATTTTTTAAAGTATTATAAACCTATTAAATAGTAACTGCCAATAAAAATGGTATCTCAGCATGGATATGAGGTAATACGTATATTTATACAATCCTCATGGCACTATAAATTTGCTTACTCTTCTTAGAGTTTTTAGAATATGTTGATTCAAAGAGCAAGAACTTAAAAAATCTGTTCAAAACCTTTTACACAATCAAATTCAGACTCTGAAAACACTACTAAAGGGAAAAAAGTAATTTGTTCAAAGAAATTCAAAGCGGTGTTATTCTTTCTAGTGAAAATATTAGAAACAATACAAATACCTTGGAGTAGGGCAAACAGCTAAGGAAAATATATGAATACAAAAGAATACCACACAATATAAAAAAAATGTGTGGATCACCTCAGTAAATGAAAAGATATAGATAGATACAGACATATCCAGGGGTTGGGAAACCCATGGCTTCAAGACCACATGTGGTCCTCAAGGCCCTTTGACTGAGTCCAAATTTTGCCAATAAAATAATTTTATTAAGGGGATTTGTTCTATGAAGGTGGCCTCAACTGCACACACATAAACATATCTAAACATAAACATTGAGAAAAAAAACAAAGTAAATGAGTATAATTTTGCAAAAATATGTAGATTATTAAAAAAAAAGCAGAAGAAAATTTAGAGTAATTAAACAGTTTAATATTCTTTGCGTTCTTCTATGGGGAAGATACAAATGTGACCTTAACAATTTCCTTTGTGTGAATATGTTTAGATATACATGCAAGCAAAGATATTTATGTGTATTACTCCACTGACTTTAAATAGTGGCATGAAGGGGGCCATGGGTTCTTGATACCTATTAGTGGAGTATAAGTTCTGACAGGTCTTATAGAACCTATGGCAAGCTAGAAAGGCTTTAAGTACAGAAGCCAAAATTGGCCTAGCTAATGTCATAGATGCTTATAGTCTGAGGGTGGGCCTCTCCTCTGAATTAAGTCTCTGCTGGAAGTTAAAGCAAAAAGATTCCTCCCAAAGCCTCCTTTTGTAGAGGGCTCAAAATTTCCAGCTCTTTTTCCCAACCCCCCAACCTTAACCACCAACATCTGCTCCACCTGCTTTTCAGATTCTTTTAGTGTCTTACTTCCATCAGAAGGTAAAACTCTTTAACCCCAGGAATTGTCTTTCCTTTTCTTACTTCTATCCCCAGTATTTAATTCAGTGGCAGTCACATAATAGTCACTTAATAAATGTTTATGGACTATTAATTGACAAGATGATGAATATTTTTGTATACAGAAACTAAAATAAAAAGATCACCTAATAGGGTCTGGAAGGAATGAAATTTGCATAAGCAGAGAGATCACAGGATCATAGATTAAAAATGACGGTAGAAACATACTCTGACCCATTATTTCACAGGAGAGGAACTGAGACCACGAGAAGTTATATGACTTCCCCAAAGTCATAAAAAGAGAGACAAGAGACAGAATATGAAACTGAATCTAGACTCTAAATCCAGCACTCTTTCTGATGAGCCAGATATTATCAAAGATGTTTGAAGTACTGAAACACACACACACACACACACACACACACTCATCCCTACTTGTGGTGAATGAATCATCATAGTAAGAAAAGACAGAACTGCACATCTGCTATTTTGCTTTATGATTGAATGTAAGGTCCCTTAGGTCAGAGGTGATTTTGATCTTGTCCTTGTATCTCCAACGCTTTGTATATAGTTTGTATTTAATAAATCTTCATGGAATTGAGCCATTTTCTCTGCCATGGAGAATGACTGTTAGACTAGGAATTATAAAACAAAAAAAGGTTAACAAGGAACTGAAACCTTTTATCAATGAAATGGTATGAAAGCACCTAGCTGGTATAAATTAGTTCTAATATTAGATTCCTAGAGAAATTAAATAGTACGCTAAAAAAATACTTTGCGGATTTGATTACTAAATAACATTGCCTGTGCCCTTTGGAATAGAGTCCAAAAGGTATTAGAGGGGCATAGAAGGACAAAAATTCCAGTTTTCAAAAAGTGAAACAAGATGGACACTTCAAACTACAGGACAGTGAATTTGAATTCAATTTCTAGAACAATTCTAGAGTGCTTTATTAAAGGAATAATTTGTGAGCACTTAATGAGAGAAAGTGGTGAAGTCAGTCACTGAGAACAAGTCATGGTAGATTAGACGAGTTCCCTTTTCCTTTTTTGGATTACTTTACTAGACTGCTGGATCAGCAGAATTCTGAATACTACATGACAGCCCCTGAATCCAACAAGGCATCTGACAAAGCTTTTATATTCTTTAGGCAAGACAGAGATATATGGACTAGACAACAGAGTTATGCAGATCTGACACTGACTGAATGACTGAATCAAAAGACAGGTGATATATGAATGTACTCTTGCTAACCTGGAAGGGCATCATTAGTAAAGTAGCCACCTTGGTCTTTGATTTTCTGTTCAACATAGGATCATAGATTTTAGAACTAGAAGGGACATTAAAGGTAAATTAGGTTTAAAAAAAAGCACTCTTCATTTTGTAGGTCAGGATATCAAGATTAGAAAAGTTATAAGACTTGTTCATCAAGATAATACAGAAGTGACGGAACCAGAATTTGAACCCAGGTCCTTTGATTCCAAATCTACCACTCTTCCCAATGTAGGCTACCTTAATTTATTAGTGACTTGAAAGAGTAGGTGATGTTTATCAAATTTCCGGATTTACAATGCTAGGCAGAATCAATATCATGTTGGACAAAAGAACTGAATACAAAAAAAAACAAACAAAAGAAAACCAGAAAATATAATAAGATGAAATGTAATAGGGACACACATTTGAGTTATATGCTTGTCTTTTCATTTTGAAAGACTTCTTTATTTTAGGTGACATTTCAATGTATCTGAAAAAATAACCCTGACAATAGTGGACAGGTGTAACTTTCTGTATTGAAATACAAGGTCAATAGCTTGTTGCAATAGTTTGTTCTAGAAATACCTTTAAGTCAAGTGGCTTAGTAATTATCCAGCTTTCTTCACAGATTTATAATTGGCATAACTACTAGGCAGTTCAATTTGAACTTAACCAGGGACTCACAACATTCTCTCTTAGCATAATAGTTCAGAATATCCTAAGCAAATTCAATAGCAAGTTTGAATTTCTAAAATAATTAACAATTAATATTTGATAGAATGGCCTAGTAATGGAGGACGTGCATTAACTTTTTCTGAAAATATACCTATCTGAAGATGGGTTAACCAGGAAATGGCCTCAATGACCTATAAAACTACCTTCTAATTAGTGACACTGATGACAAGTATTAGATAAATTTAAAAAATTAATTTTCACCAAGTACAATCTAATCTCAACCACTTGAATTTTGTTATATTATCTTATTTCCATCCCTTCCTTCCCCAGCAACTTCCCTCCACCCTCATCCCGTGCTTGACAGAACACACACACACCCATCCTAGAAAAACGGCAATAGGTAGGTCACATATTAATTTTGAGAAACAAAGCAGGCAAAAGAGAGTACCTGAAGCACTATTCCAACCCTCACACAAGCAATAAAAACTGCTCAGTATTATAAATATTGGAACTAAATATTGCTCAGTATAAGTTCAGATATGCATTAAGAAATGTACCCTGAAACTACATATAAGCATAACTAATAGTTAATTAATAGGATGAATAATGGTCTTGTGGCACAACACCAAAAAGCTATACTTATTGTACAGACCTGGGGACTCCAAAACAGAAGGGAAAATTTTGCATTTGGTCCATCCCAGACCCTAACTGGAGGACACAGCTATGCTCACCTTGAGATTTCAGGGATGCTGAGTCCACATTAGGGATGAATGGTGGCTGGGCTCTGATAGCTTTGTCTCCTTTTGTACTTCTTTTCCCAGTCATGTATTCTACAAAGATAGAGAAAACAGCTGGAGCAAAGAGGAGTCCCCATTTACCACTAGGTCCTATCCCCAACAGCTTCACTGAGAGGGCTTATTTCTCTTCCCTCCCACAAACTGACCTTCAATAAATGCTGCTATCTGCTGACTCTTCTGGGAAGGAAGTTCTCGTACAGTATCCAGTGCAGTTAACCCCCGGTTATCTTTTATATTCACATCAATTCCTAGAGATGTACACAAGAAAAAGAAGAAGAATAAGAATTTTCAAGACAACTTTAGACACAGTCAGATTCGAATTCACTTACATCAACCTTCCAGCAGAAATAATGGTTATCCTCTAAACCATTTTATCCAGCTATCCAAAAGCAGGTCTTGCACTTACACAGTCAAACAAATGCAGACACACATGAACTGGGTTCAACTGCAGCCACTGGAAATCAACCCCCTCCTGAGACGCTGTTCAGTCCCGACCCTGACATGCCGTATACAAGAGCACTGCCGACCTCTCACCTGCAGCCAGCAGGATTTGAACCACATCTGTCTTGCCAAACAAAGCAGCCTCATGCAAAGCACTGCCCTTCTCCGTCTGTAAAGCAAACAAGAACTCAGTGCAGGACCTAGTCAGAAATTGTGATCCCAGAGATTAGCATGGGTTTACATGACAAACAGAAATTCCAAATGATTAAAGCCAACAGAAGGGACACAAAGGAAAACCACACACACACACACACACACACACACACACACACACACACACACACCCCCTCTTCATAATCTTCTCTTGTAGTTCTGTCTGTTTTACAATATTTATGTATGACTCCTATCTTTGGCCTATGAGATAATAAAGCAGTGGTCCACATGTGACTCACCAGCTCCACTCATTGTCTAGCTACACATAGCTCTGAAGTAATTAAAACAGGGACCTCAACTTTCAGAAAGCTAAAAAAGGCATTTGCTTTTATATTCAAATCTATAGAGACAAGTTTTCAGGGATTGTACACTGAAAAGAATCTGACAAAATAGATTTACATGAGGGATACACCTCTTACTAGCAAACAGTTTCACATTTTAATTTTAAAATGAATAAAAGCATTTTTCTAAATGCACCAATTGTATTAGCCCATAAGCATGATTCCTGAGCCTTTTCTGTAGAAGCCAAAACCAATACAATTTGAAGGTACATTATCATGGCTACCTGGTAGTTGCTATCCATCCCAGCATCCAGAAGGACACGGACCACAGCTTTGTGACCATTTCGTGCAGCCAAGTGTAGAGGAGTATGTTTCTTAGTGTTGCAACTTAAGAGGTTGGGATGAGCATTGAGTAGCATCTTCACCACCTCCAGCCTCCCATATAGTGCAGCCAGGTCCAGTGGTGTCTCAAACTTGTTATTGCGCATGGTAGGATCGGTTAGTTCCTCCAAGAGGACTTTCACCACCTCTGTGTGGCCATATTGAGCTGCACAGTGGAGGGCTGTCTCGTTGTCATTGTTCTAAAGAGTTAAAAAAGGAGACCAGCATAATCGGATAGGTTTAATGACATGGACAAAAAGGCACTGGATGGAAATAGCACTAGTAAAACTATTGAAGTTTAAATGAAGAAAATGGCAGAAGTATTTCTGTAACACACATTAATTTGAAAATGGTAGGTGACTGCTTTTCTTCTGAAGTGATGAATTCATAATTTAGGTTAAAGTGTCACTGATTAAAGTGATCAGTATGGCTTGGGGCATGTACCACACATGCCAACCTAATGACCTGCAGGTGTCAGTTCCTAATGAACTCAAGGCACACTGACCACTCTAATTGGTGACATTCTTACCTAAATTATGAATTCCTTACTGCAAAAGAAGAGCAATCACCTACTAAGTATTTTCAAATTGATCGTGTCTCTTCCATATTTTGTGCAGAATCAAAAAAGACAGCATATGAATAAAAGAAATGCTATACAAGTCTGATACAGATAACATCAACAACAACATCACAGCCATCAATTTAATTTAAACTTCAATCAGCTTTACAATACAGTACTTATCTAACTACATTATCTTGATTTTCAATTTGTCAGCCATCCCATTTGTCTTAATCTCCAGCTTTTACATAAAGGCATTTTCATATGGCTTCAAGCATGCAAATCAATCATGAATGCCAAGGATGGAAACCACCCAGGAGAACAGTGCTAATCATTCTACACATCAGCCAATAGCCAGAGGGATGGGTGGGGGTGGAGAGCATGGGAGGGAAATGACACCCAGGATAGAGGATGACGACAGGAAATGATGCTAAATGCAAAAGGAACTCAGAGACCCCTGACTGCTGCACTGCTTCTACTGGAAATGCCTGAACCAATTAATACATGCAATATCTATCATTAAAATAGCAGTGCAAAAAATAGAAGATACATCAAAACATAGAAGATACAATCAGACTTTTCAAAGTTGTTTGCAAGATGCAAAATATACAAATATAATATTTCTATCAATTCAAATTCAGGCCTGCCTCTCAACCCCAATTTGACTGTTTTAAGTAAAGGGTATAACCAAAGAAGGATAAAAGGAAGAGGTTTCTGAAGCATTTATTAGGCTAAAATATTCAAAAAACATCAGTTATTCCAAATGTGTTGCAACTTTTCTACTTTCTTCCAATAAAAAATATGTACATATACTGCATAACTGTATGACGGAGAAAAAAGAAATTTCCATGTGACTTCTAAGGAACATTTAGCAAAATATTTATTGTAATTTAGGAAGAATTTTTAAAATTCATCTACTGGCTTTGCAACTTTGTGAGCTATAGGCAGTGCTTTAGAAAAGAGGACATAGCTAAAAAAATCAATATTTTGCACCTTTCAAACTGTAAAAAAAAAAATAAAGCCTTCTACAATTGCTTTAATTCTATTAATAATGTTACAGTATATTCTAGGGGTTACCCAAAACCATGCATGCAACTCCATCTGCTTTTGATCTGGCATTTGACTGCATCATTTTTTCCAGCTGCACTGTCACCCAGAAAGATTTGGAGCTGCTAGGAACAGTACCCCATGACTAGAGTTCACTAAAAAAACTATGATCAAGAAAATCAGGACAGATGAAGCAGTAAAAGCAGCTACAAGCAGAAGTAAATGCACACAGATAAATACAGGGTGCAGAGAAAGCAAAACATTAAGCTCAAACAGGGCTCAAGTGAAGTGGCTGTTGGGGATGTACTTCAATCATCATCACCAACCTCTGTCAGTGACGAATATGGTCTGCCTCTTAGCTCAAAGAAGAACATAAAGAATGTGTCTGTCGGCTAATGGCAACACACCTGTCTTCAGGGAGGGCATCTCTGGGTTCATCTGACTTCTTTCTGCTCAGTCATTGTGTGCCACTCAGAATCAGCCTCATGGAGGGATCAAGTCTTTTTATAGCCTGCCCAAGCTTCTTTACTGCTTCTTTCCACCCACCACCTGACCCTGCCATTACCTTGCCTGGCAGCTCAAGGCTCCAGTCACAGATAGCCATCTTGGCTTCATGACTTTGTAATGAGATCTGGCAAATTGGCAAATAGTCCTTTATTATGAGAAAGCACAGCCTCCATGGAACTTATGTCACATGACTCCTCTTTCATCAAAATAAAATAAACACAAACTCTACATAGTTTGAGTAGGGAAGCTTTCATCTAGGAAAGTCCATATATGCTTGAGGAAACAGCGCTTTTTTACTCACTGCACTCACTAGTTTTACTTTGGTTAAGCACAAGTCAGTTGCCAATCAATTCAAGGCAAGCAGACTATAAAAACATACAGTAAAGAAAATCAAAATCTCTCCTGTGCCAGTTCTTTTTCAGATGAACTGATACTACCTGTTTCTTAAACCTCAGGACTCATCCAAGTTACCTCAAGGCTGCCACCCTAAAACTAGATTTCATTTACCATAAGGAGAAGGCAACTTATATTTTCTCTCTCTTAACACTGGTCATTGGGACACCCACAAACAGCTCTCTTGTTCTCACAAAGATAAAAAGTAAATATTCTCATCCTCCAGCAAAAAGACGCCTGAAGCCTGTGTTCAAATATTCACTCACTCTCTCTCCTTCTGTCTCTTACACAGATGTTTGAATCTAAATGTCCTTGTTATTAACATAGTTTCCCCTTTGGAGTAAAAAAGCCAACAAACCATTAAGTTAGTCAAGCCTCAAGAACTCAAAAGAGAACCATTAAAAAAAATAGGGATGTGAAGGGTCTTACTGTTTCCTAAAAATAAGCATGGCCTGAAACCTCAAAAGGTCACATCCTAAGTGTGACCCTTAAGTGTGAAACCCTAAGGCATTCCAAGAAATCCTAAGTCAATTCCAGTAAATCAAAAGCTGGAAATGGAAGTGTTAACATGGGTACAAGAAGAAAGCAAAGCACCATTATTTCTAAATTTTCCTGCACAAATTTCCCATTCCTACCCTTCTACCATCTGGAAGACCACCTTTCTATTTGCCAGACTATAACTTGGTATTTCAAAGAATTAGAAAGAGGACATGAACTGCACATATGCACAGTACATAAAACCATGCATCTTAGCATCTGGTGACCCCCTCAAAGTATAAATTCCATACATGACATCCTAAAATTTAAAGCAAAAAAATTACAGAGTAAGGTCAAAATTACTTATCTGTGGTTATTGCTCAAGAGGAAATATAACATAAAAAACATATTACCTAGCAGCTAAGAACTATACGAGAGCATTATCATAGTAGCCATCCACAGAAAAATATACACAACAGGGTCTCCTCTTTTCCAAGCACCAAAAGTATGACCCAGCTTGTAAATCAGTGTTTTTGTGCCACATGCAGGCAAACCCTTCTGCAATCAGGGTACAGGGGAGCAGTTTGTCACTGAAGGAGTGGTGGAAATGACTAGGGATGTTTATCATGAAGAAGAGAGGTTTACCATGGAGAAGACAACTCAGAGGGTCATATAACAACTGTTCTCCAATGTCTGGAGGGCTGTTGTGTAGAAAAAGAAGATGACTTTTACATGTTGCTCTAAGGAATACAATTAGGACTGACAGATTACTAGAAGGCAGATGAGTTCAACATAATGAAGAACTTTCAAACAATAAAACTACACAAAAATGGGAAAGGTTGCCTCTTGAGGTAGTAAATTTCCCATCAACAAAAATATTCAAAAGTAAATTAAATGACTACCTATAACCAATGGTATGGGATTCTTGAACCAGGTGGGAGATGAGGACTTTAAATGTTAATAAAAATTCCATTTGTGTCAAGAAAAGATTAGACCTTTCATCTCTACAGGCAACTGTCTAGAGTAGCATTATCAAACTCAAACAGAAACAGAGGTCACTAAATCACATGTAAGGATCCCTGCAGACCACATACTAACTTAGTTTTAAAACATAATGTTATCTATGTTTTATGGTATTTTTCTTTATTTTGTTAACTATTTACCAATTACACTTTAATCAGGATTGGGTCTCCCTCACGTGGGTTCCATGTCTGACACCTCGGAGCTACACAAAATAGCAAAATGACTCTTAGGCCAAGGGGGTCACTGAAAACAAGCAAAGACATGATGCCAGAAGGCTTTGTCAATGAGCCAGCTCAATATGGTGGAGCTATCAGAATCCATTCAGAACTGTCACCCTAAAACCAGTATGTATTATTCCATCTTTCAAAATGCAACTTTTAGTAACTATATTACTTTTTAAATGTGCTAACAAGTTGTTAATCAAGGACATGCTCTCATTCTTTGCTTTTCGTTAACTAGGCCCTTCTCAAGCTGTGCAGGTCAAATAAAAGTGACAGGAGAAAGTATTTTCAAAACCATAGTGTCTCTTTTAAAACTTCCCTTCAATCATATGCTTCAGTAACTAAACTAGCCACAAAAAGGAAACACTTCTAAATCCCTGACCTCTATCCTCAGAATGTGGTTCTCACTTTAAGTGTATCATTTTTAAAAAATTCTACCATGAAAATTACAAGATCCCGATTCTTTTGAGAAGTGATACTTTATGACCACATCATGAGGCCAGATGTCAAAAATATTTAAAACACAAGAGAAAAAGTATCTTCCCAAAGCTATACCTGGTAAGTCACTGTAAGAAAAACCTACATATCCCAATGATTCTGGTGATTCAGTCTCTCTATTTCGATCAATTAGGAAAATCTCGGCATTCTTTGTGGCTATCAAGAAGGAAAGGGGAGAGACGGATCATCAATGATGAATCTCTCTTTTACAAAATGAAAACATGAAATTTACTCTTAACTCCTTTGAAATATAAAAATTATTTTATGCTTGCTTTCCTTTCAGAAAACTCACTGAGAAGAAACAGAAGGTAGCTAATATGAGCAACACTTATGACTCAGTCATTGTTTGGTTTATTTCTTCTACGCAATAAATCTCGTGTGAAATAAAATCTCTGGTCAAGTAGAGTTGCTATGATTCAAAGTTGATAGGGTTCAAAGGAAAAAATAGTGGTGGCCAAAGAGGCTCCAAATGGTAAAGGGAAAGTCAGCCGAGCATGACACACTTAAAACCACATCCTATCATAAATCAGGAGACTCATTACTTACTTCCAGCCCAACAATAAATAAAACTCAATTAAATATGGTGAGTGTCTCAGAAAAAGCTACTCCTTCTTCATTTATTTTCTCTCTGCTGATAGCCTGATCAAGTAACTTACGCAATGTTTTTTGATCTACTTGATCAACTGTTCAGCTTTAATGGTGATTTGTAATCTACTTTTGTGGGTCAAGAATGACTAAGCAGAAAGAAAAACAAACAAAGACTACAGACAGAAGATTGAGGCCTAAAAGCCAGACACAAATATACAGACTTAACAAAACAAGGGAGTAAGCAGGCAAGAGTCCCAAAGAGGTTACCCATGGCCTTTTTCTCCTACCCCCAGCATGAGCTACAGATAAAGCATCCCTTACATTGAAAAAAAATATGGAGATCAGATTCCAAAAGGATGAGGACAATATATTCATGTTCCAGCAGGTAAAAGTCTCCCATTATTTATGCTTATTAAGATATTAATTTACCTTATTATCCTTAAAGTACATGGCTTTTTCTAATAACAATTTTTAAAACCTAGCATCAAATTAAAGAGACTGTGTCCTGACTCTCCTCCACCTTTATTGATTTTAAAGCTTTTCAGATTTTTCTTTAAAAGTAGACAATTTTACTGTGGATGGTTTGATTTTTAAAATCATTTTACCATCCCCAGAAAAAGAACAGAAGTAGTCATGACTGGAGCAGTCATCAGCCAGGATGATGAAAACTGCCTGAGCAGGAGAGTGGGAGCAAAAGACAGCCCAAGACTGGGTGCAGCTTGGAGCAATGATGCAGAGAAATCCTGTCAGCTAAGTACACACCTTTGCATTGATATAAGGGTCAAAGGGGCCGTACTTTTTGAGTTCTTTGATCTCAAGAGCATTCTATAAAAAGGAGAGGAAAAGAAAATGTGATGATAAAATGGATGAAATACAGTAATAAAGTAATGTGTAGCCCCAAAGGGGAAATCAGATTCACCAGTGTACCTTGAAAAGAAATCACTTGCAGCACTGCAACCCAACCTCCATGGTACTTCACCTCACCACTAATCACCCCATTTGTATAGGCACTCAACTGAAACTATCACCTTAATAGTTTCTAAACAAATCATGGTAATGACCAGTTAACTGACTTTCTCCATTTGCAAAGACTATCAAAATCCATCACATTCCCCATCATTTCTCTTAGATACCAGCCCTCTCTAGTGCTGACCTGCCTCACAAATTTTTCTAACACTGCATTGGAGTCCCATTCCCACAAACTCTCTCCCCTCCTCCCCCCAATCCCTGCCCATCATGGATGATCACAATAGGATGAAGCTGTGATACAGATCAGAGTTCCAAACTCAATTAGTTGGCTTTACCAGGATCCAAATTTCAAGGTAAAAATCAGGGCAGAAAGCACTGAAAAGTTATGAACATTTCTTAAATAAAAGGTATTATTTGTGTGGCCATTTAAAAACTGGAAGGACAATTAAAAACAAATTTCCTCCTCTAAGTCTTTTGCAAAAGAAAATTAACAATTAGCTACTGAGGCTAAAAAATGTAATGAAAGTCATACTTTGTTAACAGTAGTCATTTCTTAAAGGTTAAAAAAGAAAATAAGGATTAGTCAAATACTGATGACCCACTTAGATGCTACAATCTCAAAGGAAAAGGAAAACTGGTTAGTGGCCATATAGCAGCACCAAGGAAGCAGCTAGATGACTCAGTAGATAGTGCTGGATGTGGAGTCAAGAAAATCCAAGTTCAAATCCTGCCTCAGACTCTTACTAGCTATGTGACCCTGAAAAAGTCACATAACTTCTCTCAGCCTCAGTTTCTCATCTGTAAAATGGAGATTATAACAGTACCTGCATGGCTGTTGTGAGGATTGAGATAACACATCAAGTGCCTAGCAAATCTTAAAGTGCTATATAAATGTTAGTCATTATCTCAATATAAGGAAAACAGAAAGCTCTTCTAACTTCTATCTTAATTTTTTCATTCCTATGGCTAAGACTCCTTCTTATAAATTATACCACAACCCTAACAGCTCAGCACAACCCTGTAAGGTCATTGTTGGAAGACAATACTTTGTGTAATTGTTTCCTCCACAGGATGAGATCTCTTGTCAGTTTGGGTGGCTTATTTGTGAGGATTTAAGTGCTCAGATTTAATTTAAATGCTACCAATTTAAATATCAATTTAAATGCTACAGACTAACAGTTACTTACTCAGCTGAGGGATTTAGGAAAAAGGGGCTGAATGTATCAGTAACTGAATGTAATTTTATTTACATTTTCAACAACCAAGAGCAATATCTCCTCTTTCACACGATACTGTGAAATAGAGAAAAGGACTTGCTTCAGCTCTGGCAAGAAGAGTAGGCAAAGAAAGAGGAGCTGTCAAAAAGATAAAGCCTTTCAATCCACATGCCAGAAGCTACTCCTTCCTCACAGTCAACATTTGGGCCTGCATAACTACCATCTGCAGGGATAATGAGATTTACCAACAGGAAGCAGCATTGTGTTCAGGAAAATAAACCAAAACTGTGGCTATACAAATAAAATGCCCCATCCCACCACATTCTCCTGTAGTCAGATTACATGAAGCTCTTCTTCCGACCTGTTCATTGACTTTGGTGTGGGAGGGTCCTTGGTGGATGAGTAATCGAACTATCTGAGCATCCCCCTTCCACGCTGCCAGGTGAAGAGGGTAACAGCCTTTACAGTCGGCCACATTGGTCAATGCATCATTCCTCAGAAGAACCTCCACCACATCCCTGGAAGGCAACAACATCTGATGAGCTGGCATAATTCAAAACTCTCTTTCCTGGGTTCCCAGTATTTAGTTGAGACAATCTCCTTCAGCCCTCTTTCTCTCAAGCAAACTACTCACTCAGATGTTGATAGGAAGAGTCTAACTTTCTGGAGCCACATTTTTCTGAATCATTCCTTCCATTTATCTTGGCCTCTTTGACACTCTCTCATTTCTACTCATCTGAAAATGTCTGGCTTCCTTGTCTGTGCCTTAAAATCACCCCTTGTCTGTGATGCTTTAATAGCATTCTGGAACAGAATTTACATAAATGAAGTAATACAAAAACCTTAAGTACAATTTAATACATTATTCAAGGCAATTATCCTTTTGTGTTGGGAGTACAAGTTAATTCAAATATAAGCCAAATACATATGGTATAATTTGAATCTTTTGGAAAGGGGAAGTTAGCTTTCTTCTTGGTGACACTATTAATTAAGTAACTACAACTGCATAATTATCTACCATACACATTAAGTCAGTTACTGTACTTTATTTACTACTGTAAATAAAAGCCACCAATATTAACATAAAGCATGACATAAATCAACAATCTTAAGAGACTAAACAAGGATAAAACTATTTGTGTTCTAATATGGAGAGATGTATCCCCTCTTATCCCAATGGGGGCCATAGAGTCTAATTAGACAGAAAGCCCAGAAGTGGTTTTATTATATCTTGATTAAAAAGAAGGAAAAATGGAGAGGGGAAGGGTAATACACTAGGGGGGAAGGAAAGTTAGGGAAAATTATCTCATACAATCAGGATGAGTAAGTAAAGATTTACAGGAAAAAGGAGTGGGAAGAGCAGCCAATGCTTGATTCTTACTCTCATTTGAAGGAGGAAAGAATGCATGCACACGAATACACAAACACACAGAATTGAGTACAGAAGTACATTTTACTCAATAGTGAAAGAGGAAGGGAAGCAGAAAAGAGAAGGGGAGAGTAGAGTGATAGTGGGTTAAGGGAGGGACTCTAACTCTAACAAAGTATATACAAAAATATTCACAGTTCGTAAAATGTAATTTCTTTAATCTAATGCTCCAAGGTTCTACACTAATTTTATTACCAGCATTATCTAAACACCTTAATTTCCTATTATATTGTTTACACATCTTACTAGAGAAAACTTACTCATTATCCTCCATATGTGATTTTCTTGCTCCCTTTTCAGAGTCATAATTCATTCCCACAACTGCCTAAAATAGTCTCCTTTTAAAGCAGAGTCTTGAGAGATGAAAGGGTACAGAGAAGGGGAAATTGAACAGGGAAAAAGGAGTATACTATGGCAGAAAAGAACACAGATCTTACAGATAGAAATTCTGGGTTCAGGATGTAATTCCAGGATTTACAAGCTGAAAATCACTTCTCTCAACTTCAGTTTCCTCATCTACATACTGCGAATAATATTACTTACAGTACATGACTCCCATAGAAAATTTTTGAGAAAAACTGCTTTATAAACTATATAAATATGAATTATCCCAGATGTAGAAAATAACACAAAAAAAGCCACATGCAAAGCATGGGAAAACAGGATGTGCATAAGGGACAAGAAGCGTCCAATTTGGCTACAGCATAGCGTACAAAGTATGGATGGGTACAAAGTATGGGATGGGACGATATCAAGTTAAAAAGACAATTCAGTGCCTGATGGCAAAGAAATTTGACAACTAAGGATTTTATTAGACTTTATTCAACAGGCAATATGGTAGCACCACCAGATCTGGAATAGACACAAAGTCATAATGATTTTGATGCCCAGGATAATTGAGCAAGCAGCACAAACTAAGGTAAGTTGCAAAAAAAAAAAAAAAAAGGCGAGGAGTGGGGAAATGCTCCTTTAAATCAACTTTGTTATTCATGACATGAAAATCTATCACAAGTATTCCAAACAAATTCAGTAGAATGAGAGAAGAGTCATTACTCTAGTCATTTCAGGAACAGAACCTCAGAGTTCAAATGGACTCTACAAGTCTAGCCCAACCCACAGCATCCGGAGCCTCAGTCTGCTTCTATCTGAGTGAGGATTTCACTGAGATTCCTGCCCCCACTGTATGAAAAGGAAAGGAAGTCTAAAATTATTATTTACCCTTCTTGAAGGCAGTGTTTTTTGCCTGCTGAGGGAAAACAGGGAGGAAGGCTAGTTCCCCTAGAAAGGACATGGAGAAGGAAAAGGAAGAGGGCCAGGAAGATTGGAGATTCTCTTTCACAGAATGGGAGAAGACAGCAATAGAGGGAACAGGCTACCAACTCCACAGCAATGTGAACCCTAACTCTCTTCTTCTGCACTCCTCCATGGTTAACCTCACCTCCTACAATGGTGAAGATGTAACACATATTAAATACATTTGCTTTCTAAAGTCATTCTTCCCTAAAAATCTGGACAGAAGAGGATGGGATCAAATCTATGCATAAGGAAGATTCATCTGGTGGCAATATGAAGAAGAGAGAGTAGGGAGGGAGAGAGGGAAGGAGGGAGAGGGAGGAGAGAAGGGACAGAAAAGAGAACAGAAGTCCTACGACCAAGTAAGCATTTATTTGAATAGTAATTGAGTAATAAGGAGGTTCTATATGAAGGTGATATAAATACGGGGATGGCAACAAGGGGAATCTAAAGGAAGTAACATATATCAGAGGTATTATAAAGGTAAAACCTGCAAGATTTGGAAATAAAGCGGATGTGTCAGATGAGGAATAAGACAAAGGAATGTCATTAAATGGTAGTGCCATGATAGAAAAAGTGGGGAAATTGTGGGAAAATGAGAGTTCACTATTACACATGTGACAATTGAAGTGCTGGCAGAACCTGTAGTAGAGATGCCCTATAGAAAGCTATGGACATGGAACTGGAGAAGTTCAGGAAAAAGCCAGTAATGGAAATAGAGATTTTCAGAAGAGGTAATTAAACTGCATGTAAATATTTCTAAGGGAGTGAACATAGAGAAGTGAGAAAGCCAACGATAGAATCTTGAAGAACACTAACAGTAAGAGCTGGAAACAGGAAGCAGTAAAGGAGATTAGAGGTAAGAAAATAACCAAGAGAATGTGATGTCCTAGGAGCCAAGCAAAAAGAGAAAAGAGTTTACAGCAGTGATTCTTAAAGTGTAGTGTAGTCCAGGAACTTCTGAGGATCCCTGGTATCCTTTATTTTTGTGAAAATACTAAGACACTGAAATCTTAATCAAGTAAAGAGCAACAGACATAACATAAAGAGAAAGACATCTCAGTAATTTTTAAGAGGGATCTTGAGAACAAAAAGTTTGACAATTGATGATCCACAATGTCATGTGCCACAGAGATGTGAAAAAAGATGAAAACTGAGAAGTTATTACATTTGATCACCTTAAAGAAAGCAGTTTCAATACAGTGGTAGGGAAGAGAGGTCAGATTACAAAGGAGTTAAGGATTAAGTAGATGGTAAAGAAATGAATGTGTTGGGTTTTTTTCTAAAAATTTTCCTGGCAAAAGTAATTATACAGATGAAAATAACTTCAGGGGATAAATCAAAGGATAATCTTTTTAAATTAAGAGTATCTGAGCAATATCTGCTGACTAAAAATGCACACACTTGCATGCACGTGCACACACACACACATGCACACTTTTAATCAGCAAAAATCTCCCTTCTGTTCTTCCCCCCCCAAACGCTTCCCCCAAGTGAGAATGAAAGAAAAATGAAACTCTCCTTACAAACATGTAATTACATATAACTAAAAACATGTGCAAAAATTAAGCAAAAAAAAATTCCAGAATGGTCATGTCCAAAAAGCCTATGTCTCATTCTGTACTCTTAAGTCCTTCACTTCTCTATCAGGAAGTAGGTAACATGTTTCATCATTAGTCCTTTGTAGTCATGGTTAGTGATTAACAATGACCAAAATTCCTAAATCTTTCCAAGTTGTTTGTCTTTACAATATTGTTTTCAGTGTACAAATGTTCTCCTGGTTTTTTCATTTCCTTCTGCATCAGTTCATACCTTTTCAAGTCTTTCTCAAAATGTCTCCATCATCTTACTAAACAATATCATTCTATCACATTCATAAAGCGTAACTTGCTCAAATATTCCCCAATTAATGGGCACTCCCTCCGAATCCCATCCTTTATCACATCAAAGAGTTATAAATATTTTTGTACTTCCTTAAGAGTCCATTTTGCTTAGGACTAATCCCTCCTGCTAATTCCCTTTTTCCCATTTCTCCTATTTCCATCCTGTATCTATGTATCCAGCTCTGTGTATATGTGCTCTTCCTTCCTTTGGGCAGTTCAGATGAGAGTGAGGTTCAGACACCAGCCACACCCCCCACCATCTCCTCGATCATATAGATATCGACTTCTACACCCTGAGAGATCATTTTCACTAACTTTCCTCCCTCTCCTTTCAGGGTATTCCTCTCCCTTTTCTTTTCTTTCTCTCCAGATCATTAACAGCACTACTGCCAGGACTTCCGTTTAAGTGCACTCCTTCTAGGAGCCCTGGTAGGGTTCAGTGGCGACACGGACCATCTCCCCGCATTTGAACGTAAGCAGTTTACACGTTTGGTTTTTACTGTTGCTCAATCATGTTTACCTTTTTATGTTTCTCTTCATGCCTGCGTTTGAACTTCAGTCTTTTTTTTATCAGGAATACTTGAAAGTTTTCTATTTCACTGAAGATCCATTTTTCCCCTGTAACATTATACTCAGTTTCACTGTCTAAGTTATTTTTTACTTTAAGCCTGTATCCTCTGCCTCCTGGCATGTTGTACTCCAGGCTGCTAAACTGTGCAGGAGCCTCAATTGTGGCTCCTCGGGACTTGAATTATTTCTTTCCAATTGTTTGCAGTATTTTTTTCTTTAACTTAGAAGCTCTGAATTTTGGCTGAAAGTTTTCATCTGGGAGTTTCTTTTACAAAGTGACCAAACTTTGTTTGTTACAAAGTTACAAACTTTTACAAAGTTTGTTTCTAATTTGCCCTATTTCTAAGAGTTGCAGGCAGGTTTCTTTTAAGATTTCTTGAAATTTCTTTTCTTGGTCAGGTGGTTGTCTGATGATTATTAAATGATTTCTCCTTGATCTATTTTCCAGGCGAGTCGTTTTTACTATGAGATATCTTACCTTCTTCCTGTATTTTTTCTTCAGTATTTTGACTTTTGTTGTCTCATGGAGTCATTGAACCATCTGGCCCATTCTAATTTTCAGGAAGTTGGTTGCTTGCACAAGACTTTATACCTTTTGTGCAAAGATGGTAATTTCCTTTCTAATTCTTTCTTCCATACTTCTCATTTCTTTTCCATTTTTTCCCCTCTAGTGCTCTCATTGACAAAAACTTTTTAAGACTCTTTTAATTCTCTGTCATCTCAGTGTGGAATTCTGTTTGAATCTGTGCCCAAGCTGTATTTTTCTTTAAAGCTTTTCTTGTGAATATTTTGGAGTCATTCTCTCCTGGATTTTTGGGTTGAATGTCTGTCTCCCTAATACCTTCTTATGGTGGAATTCTTCTTTTCTTTTAAATCATTATTCCAGTCTATTTCCTGACACTGTACTTGATGTTAGGACTCAGAACTCTCCACTTCTAGAAGGAAGGTTTAAGATGTTGCTGGTGCTACCTTCTTTGAATTACTGAGTGTTGTATTGTTTCATCATTTCAGGAACAGCTCAGGCTGTAGACCTGCAAGCTTTCAGTGTTTTCCAAAGCAGTCTGGTCCAGAGCAAAATATGACTGCTGTCTGCTTGTTGAAACTCTGAAAGTTCCTAACCTGGGTTTGCATCTGAGCAACAGTAGGCTGCTGTTGGACTCAGCTGCTCTCAAACACCTAGGAAGCTATGCTGGTTTAGAGTGACACAGCTGCAGGCGGCCCTCTGGTCTGGAACTGAGACCCTATTCTCCTTCCTGGATCTGAGCCACACTACCTACTGCTTGCTTCTAAGCCTGTTCTCTTCTTGGTAAACAACCCAGAACCTGAACTGTGGGAAGAGGAGGGCACAGCAGGTCTCCTCTTCAATCTATCCTTAATCTATGACTCATATCTGAGTAGTGGGCAATAAAGCTGTCAACTGACACCAATACCCATCAAGGTGCCCCATGATGGAATGGTACTACAATATGACTGAGGGCACAGTTTCTTCCTGTAATGAAGAGCACCTAGCTAAATGCTTTCCATAGTGACTGCCAACCTTTCGGTCTCCCTAAGTCACCTTGGGTTAGAAAAAAATGACTCAATGTGATTTTTTCTTGGACTTTCCCAACAGGATTTGGTCTGGCACATTTGATGAGGGCTGGAAAGAGGGTGTGAGACCCTCACAAAGACCAGGGTACCAGAGGCAGGTCATCTAGAGAAGAATTCACAGACTCAAGCATTGTTGAAGTCAAGGTAAAGATTTATTATGCTTTTCAGCAGGCAACAGTTCTTAGGGAACCTGCAACCTTAGAGGAGTACAAGGAAAGTTTATATAGTATATTCTATAGTATTACTTGTGCCAAATATGCTAACTAGGTGTTTTGGGATGGGATTAGGGAGTGGTTAAGGAGTGGTCAGTTCTTAAAGGAACATGCACTTTTGGTATCTACTAGGCAGGTATTTTACCCAAAATTCATCAAAAAATAGCCCAAGGAGGGGCTACCTGGAGGTGTGATTTTAGGCCTGAAATGTCACTAAGCCAACCAAAGGTCATGGTTGACCAGGAAAAACCAGGCTTCTCTCATCAATGTCTTTTAGACAAGATTAATATAAGGGAGTACAGATACATCTAAGTCTAGGATACATATGATTGATCAGTGAGTAGTAAATGTCATTATGACTCAGTGCACAGCCTGTTAAGCCAGTACACAGCTGGTTAAGTCTAATGAGTTCTATAGTGTAATTGGCTACTATAGGAGGAAAGGAGATAATGGTTGTTGCTAGGGCAGCCTGTGTCCTTGGGCTGGGGAGAAACTGCCTGAGATAGTATTATGAGGGTGGGGAGAAATGTGATTTTTAAAGAGAAATGTGATTTTAGAATTGGGGCCCAAGTACATGCAACCAAGCACCCCATCAGAATGTTGTGCATCAGATACAACTGTCTGGCTGAACAGAACAAGAAGAATTATAAGCAGCCTGGAAAGGTAGGCTGGAGCCAGACTCTAAGGGGCTTAAAAAGGCAAACAGAAGAGTCTGTATCTGAACCCAGAAGTAAGGAGTCACTGGAATTTTTTTGTGTACAAGACACATGGTCAAACTTGTGTTTCAGGAATTTTATTTTGTCAGCTGTATGAGGCATGGATGTGAGATGAAGACTAGTAAAAGGCAGATGAATTAGGAAGCTGTTATAATAACCCAAGCAAGAGAGGATGAAGATCTGAATGAAGGTAGCTACAGTATAGTAAAGGGGGAAATATATGAGATGTTGCAGAAGAATAACCAGGATGTGGCAGCTGATTACAAGGGAATGGTGAGGAAGAATGAAAACTAGAGAGAATAAAAGGTTCAGAAGAAACCTATTTCTATGTTTAATGTGGAATGAAGGGGAAAGAAACAAGAGACAAAGAAATCAGCTACAAATAAATATGAAGTATTTTCTGTTCCTTTCAAGAGACAGGAGAAGAGAGTATTCTGCAACACACATAAGACCACAGAGGTACAGTTAGAAGGGACAGCAGAGGTCCTCATTTTTCAAGATGAAGTAGCTAAGGTCCAAAGAAGTTGGGTAAACAGGGAGTAAGTTATGAGGGACAAGATCTGAATTCAGGGTTTCTGACGTCAGTGCCAAAATGCTTTCTACTATAATATGTGAAATTAAACATCTCCATCTGTTGGGACCATTGGCTAAAGGTTCCTGAAAGAAAATATTTAGAAATGTACTAAAATGAGACTTTTAGATTTCAGATGGATTTAATTAATCCTCTCTACTTTATTCTTCCCTGTCGCCACTACACACCATTTAGAAATACAAGCATGGGTGAGAGGCACTGAAAGGATTAAGGCTCTGGAGGGTGTGAAAGCAGTACAGCATATGATCAATACTTACTTGTGGCCATTCAGAGCTGCATGGTGTAGAGGAGTATAACCAGTGCTATCAACACAATTCACGTTGGGTCCTCTCCATATGCTGTAGTAAAGATAAAAATCAAAAAATGAAGTCACAGACCAAATTTAAAGACAGCTAGCAAGAAAAAAAGATTTATCAATAGTCTTTAGTCAAATCTGTTCTCTTTTTAAAATTGTTGATGGTAAAGGACAGAAGCAATTAACTATGGCATTTTGTGATACAAAAGTTACAAATAGTTTACACAGAAGATTTAGAGCAAGAATAGTTTTAAGTGGATATCTAATATGACTTCTTCATTTTTAAGTTTTTAAAAGATACTGGAAGGTATTGACCAAGCTCACCTACACAGTAAGCTGGGCAGGGCTACTCTGGATCCAAACTGAAGTTCACTGGCTCCAAACCCAATGTAATTTCCACTAAACCACACGGCTTCTCAATCAAATTCTATTCTTACTTCACCTTCCTAACATAATGCAAAAAGTAGGCTGAGAGGTGTAGTGGACAGAGCACTGAATTTGAAGATGCAGAATATAGGTTTCAAATTCTGGAGTGACCCTGGGCAAGTCATTTAACCTCTATAGGCCTCAGTTTTCACATCTGCAAAAAGAATGGTTTGCAGTAGATAAAATTTAAGGGCCCTTGTAGCTCTAAATCTATGATCTAAATGAGCTATTTTCATATTTGTCATCAAAATATTACTATGAAGTGACTGACTTTACAATTCTACTTTACAAGTGAAGCTGAGACCAGAAGATAATTTGCCCAAAGATATAAAAAAATTTAATGACAGATCCAAAAGAGTCTGCATTTATGAACTAATTACTCTACACTCAACATTCAGATGAAACAAATTATTAGATATTAATACAATTCACAAAATGATTATTACAGACAGTAAGTTGCTATAGGAGTTCAGAGAGAAGAGCCATCACTATTGGCTAGAAATGTAGTCAGGGAACCCAAATATGACATTCCTAATTTAGCACTTTACTAAGAATGCTATCTCAAACCATCTCCATCCCAAAAGAGCCCTAGAACTGGAAATTAAGCCCCTTGTTTTTGGTAGAAGAGCAGGACTGAACAATATTTCCATCTTCTTCACTCTTTCTGCCTAAAAAAGAAACCTTGCCTAGAAATTTAATTATAAGGGAAGCCACTGACACAAGTGCTATGCATATTCTAGAGCACTGATTCTTAAACTTTTTTGGTCTTTACAATCCAAAAAATTTACTGAGGACCCCAAATAATTTTTATTTAGGTGGCAATAGCTATCAATATTTATCATGTTAAAAATTAAAACTCATACATTACATTTTTTCATTTAAAAATAACCCATTATGTATATAATCTATTTTTTATGAAATTAGCTGTATTTTCAAAACAAAAAAAAATTAGTGAGAAGAGCAGTGCTGCTTTACATTTCAGCAAATATCTTTAACATTTGGTTTAACAGAAGAAAATTAAATTCTCTTATCTGATTTTGTAGTCAGTAGGTTTTGACATGTTGTTTTGATTGATGTATATGAATAGCCAGGCTTTATACAGAAATAGGTAGTTGGGAAATGAATGTGTATCTTAAGAGCTTTTCAAATATTCAAATATAGATATTCTTCAATATTCCATCAAAATTCAACAAATGGTAGCTTCTCAATGATTAGTTTCAATGTGAAATCTGAAACCAAAGCAATAACTTTTCATACTGTTATACAATTTTGTATTATCACGTATTGGCCATCTGAAAAATACTGGTTCACTGAATTATGCCAATATTCCAAATGTTTATAGGTTTCATATACAGTAACAAAAAAACCCCCCAAAAACCAACGTGTTAATATCACCACCAATCTTATCAGAAAAGTTAAGTGTGAGGAAACTGTCAAACTCATGGTAGCAAATATAAATTCAAAAATTCTAATTTTCACTTCAAAGCTTGAATTTTATAATTGGAAGTAAATAGTCAGTTGTTTTCCATGAAGTGAAAGACTCTCTTCATTTTTGAGAAAATGCCAGCCAAATGCCCAAGTCTGGCATGAGGTTTTATGAAAACAGTGACTTGTTCATTTCACAATTCTCCTGAAGATAACCAACCATACATGCTGTGTGTGTACTTGCCATTTCATCACATAAACAGGTAATCTTGATTCAATAAAATATTTTTATTGGGGGGCGGAGTCAAGATGGCGGAGTAGAAGGACGCACGTTTACGAGCTGTAACCCACAGCCCATAGAATTAATGTAAAAAGAGATCCGCATAAATTCTGGATCACCAAAAGGTGTGCAGAAACAGAGTGGAAGAGATTTCTGTTCCAGAGAATCCTGGAGACCCGCCCCAAGGTCCATCGCACCCAGGAAAGCGGACACCACCCCAGCGCTGCCCTGGCCACAGCCCCAGAGAAGCTGACCCGAGCAGGCATCAGGGACGGAAGCTCCGGCAGCCGAGAAAGTCCCTCCGCCCACAGAAGCTACAGGTCAGTGAGAGAGAAGGCTGGGCTGGACGAGAGGGGCAGCGGAGTGTCTCCGTGACTCGGGCCCCCTTGGGAGGAAGCGGCGGCAAAGACAGGGGCAGGAGGCAGCGGAGGCAGAGGCGTGGGCGGCAGCGGAGACAGCAGCGGCTGCGGCCGGCCCAGGACTCCCCCCAGCAGCAGGCAGGATCTTCATTACTGAAAGTCTCTGCATAAACAACCTGAGGGAGCTGAGCCTGGGAGATGGCCCTGCCCCACCCCACTCTATTACTGAAGGCCTCTGCATAAAGTCCCTGAGGGAACTGAGCCTGGGAGGCGCCCCCCCCCACCCGCTCCGTTCCTGAAAGTCTCTGCATAAAGCCCCTGAGGAGGCTGAGCCTGGGAGGCGGCCCTGCCCCCACCCCAGCACCAGAACTAAAGCTTGCTGCGGAAAGCTCATTTGAACCTCAGATCCCAAGCACTGGCTGGGCGGATCTAGGCGGGGGTGGACAGGAATCTCAGAAGTCAAGTAACTGGCTGGGAAAATGCCTAGAAAAGGGAAGAAAAATAAGACTATAGAGAGTTTTTTCCAACAAATGCAAATGATCCCAACATGTGGATCTGATGACGAGGACGTATTCTTGCCATCAGGGAAAGATGTGGAGGGCGGGGCCTCAGTACCCCAGACACCCCAGGGGGATGTCGCGTGGGCTCAGGCCTTGGAAGAGCTCAAAAAGGATTTTGAAAAGCAAGTTAGACAGGTGGAGGAAAAACTGGGAAGAGAAATGAGAGACATGCAAGAAAAGTATGAAAAACGGGTCAATACCCTGCTAAAGGAGACCCCAAAAAATGCTGAAGAAAATAACACCTTGAAGAATAGGCTCACTCAATTGGCAAAAGAGGTCCAAAAAGCCAATGAGGAGAAAAATGCTTTCAAAAGCAGAATTAGCCAAATGGAAAAAGAGGTTCAAAAGCTCACTGAATTTAATAGTTCTCTCAAAATTAGAATGGAACAGATGGAGTCTAATGACTTTACGAGAAACCAAGAAATCACCAAACAAAACCAAAAGAATGAAAAAATGGAAGAGAATGTGAAATATCTCATGGGAAAAACAACTGACCTAGAAAAGAGATCCAGGAGAGACAATTTAAAAATTATGGGACTACCTGAAAGCCATGACCAAAAAAAGAGCCTAGATATCATCTTCCATGAAATTATCAAGGAAAACTGCTCTGACATTCTACAACCAGAGGGCAAAATAAGTACTGTAAGAATCCATCGATCACCACCTGAAAGAGATCCAAAAAGAGAAACTCCTAGGAACATTGTGGCCAAATTCCAGAACTCCCAGCTCAAGGAGAAAATCTTACAAACAGCTAGAAAGAAACAATTCCAGTACTGTGGAAATAAAATCAGGATAACTCAAGATCTAGCAGCTTCTACATTAAGGGATCGAAGGGCGTGGAATAGGATATTCCAGAAGTCAAAGGAACTAGGACTCAAACCAAGAATCACCTACCCAGCAAAACTGAGTATAATACTTCAGGGGAAAATATGATCTTTCAATGAAACAGAGGACTTTCAATCATTCTTAATGAAAAAACCAGAGCTGAAAAGAAAATTTGACTTTCAAACACAAGAATGAGAAGAAGCATGAAAAAGGAAACAGCAAAGAGAAGTCTTAAGGGACTTACCAGAAGTGAACTGTTTACATTCCTACATGGAAAGACAATATATGCAACTCTTAAAACTTTTCAGTATCTAGGTAGTTGGTGGGACCACACACACAAGTACACACATGCACGCGCACACACATACACACATGCACACACATACAGAGACAGAGAGCACAGAGTGAATTGAATAGGATGGGACCATAGCTTAAAAGAAATTAAGGTAAATGGTGAGAGAGAAATGTAGTGGGAGGAAAGAGGGTGAAATGGAATGGGGTAATTTTATGTCATTTAAGAGGCAAGTAGGAGACTTCTTAGTGGAGGGAAAAAGAGGAGAGCTGAGAAAAAAAAAAAAACAATTAGTTTACCCTCATCACATTTGACTAAAGGAAGGAATAAAATGCACACTCATTTTGGTATGAAAACCTATCTTACAGTATAGGAAAGTGGGGGAGAAGGAGATAAGCAAGGGGGGGGGATGATGGAAGGGAGGGCAAAGGGAGGAGGGAGCAATTTGAAGTCAACACTTGGGGAGGGACAGGATCAAAAGACAGAAGAGAAACAATGAGGGGCAGGGCAGGATGGAGGGTAATTCAGTTAGTCTTACACAACACAACTATCAGGGAAGTCATTTGCAAAATTACACAGATATGGCCTATATTGAATTGCCTGCCTTCCCAAAGGGAATGGGTGGGGAGGGAGGGATGGGAAGAATTTGGAACTCAAAGTTTTAGGAACAACTGTTTAGTATTGCTGTTGCTACTAGGAAAGAAGACATACAGTTAATGAGGAATAGAAAGTCATCTGGCCCTACAGGAGAAAAGAGAAGATGGAGACAAGATAAGGGAGGGATGATAGAAGAGAGGGCAGATTGGAGATAGGGAAAATTAGATGCTTGGGGTATTGGGGTGGGGGAGGGGAGAAAAGGGGAGAAAATTTGGAACCCAAAATTTTGCGAAAATGAACGTAAAAAGTTAAATAAATAAAAAAAAAAAGAGAATCCACCAAAAAAAATAAAATAAAAAATAAAATACTTTTATTGCTTCATCAAGGATATTTGCAAATGAAACTGGCATTATTTTGATTGTGAATATATTAGTGATTAGTAGCACATTGTGGAGCCACTGCCTTGATGCATGCAACACCAGTAGTTTTTTACCCATCATTGCTTTCATATCATTGATGCAAATGTCAACACAATAGTAAAGGGATAAACTATCAGATTCAAAACAGTTATCCTATACTTTGGATATTTTAGTATCATTTGTGTTTACTGTTGACTACATAAAAGAACTCCTATGAATAACTGGTGCTGATAAAAGACAAATTATTGATGAGAGAAATGCAGTTAAAACAACTTTGAGATATCTTTGTGTACCTACCAGACTGTCTAAAATGGTAGAAGGGGAAAGTGACATATGCTAGAGAGGATGTGAAGGAACACTAATTTATTGTTTGTGGGATTGTAAAATGATCTGACCATCTTGCAGAGCATTCTGAAATTATACCTAAAGAGTTACTTGGTCTATTTCCAAAGATGGTAGGGGAAAAAGGAAAAGAAACCATATATTTTAAAATGTTTGCAAGCATCTCTTTTTGTGGTGGCAAAGAACTGGAAATTCTAGAGATGTCCAACTGAGGAATGGCTGAACAAGTTGTGGTATATGATTGGTCTATAATACGACTGTGCTAGAAGAAATAGTGAGCTCAATGATTTTAGAAAAGCATGGAAAGACTTGCAAAAAATAATGGAAAGCAAAATGAGCAGAAACAAGAGAACATTGTAAACAGAATCAGCAATACTGCTTTAACACAACTTTGAGGGACCAAGTTATTTTGTCTATTACAAATACCCAAATTAACCATGAAGGACATATGAAGAAAGACAGTATCTGCACCCAGAAAAAGAACTAATAGATAGATGAAAGAACTAGTTTTACGCATGCACACACACACACACGAACAAAATTTAGAAGACAATTTGGTTGTATATTTGAAAGGAATAGCAAGTTGTGCATAGTAGATTTGAGATTTCATGTACGATGGTCTTTTTATTGAACTATGAAAATGTTTGCTTTATTCCATAAATTAAAAAGAAAAATTTTTAAATAACATTAACAATAAAAATAAATAAAAACAGAAACTTTAAATAAAAGAAGAATATGAATGAAAGGCAAATACTGTCTTAGTATTATCATGAAAATAATTTTAACTTGTCAGACCCCCTAAAAAGGTCCCAGACACTCCCTAGGGGATCCACAAATCTCACAGAATTGCTGTTCTACGGAAACAGCAGGATTCAATTTTCTGGGTCAATAACTGGGTGTTCTCAAAAAAAACATTAAAACTCCTTCAAAAGAATTACAAAGGACAGTAGAAAAAGAGAACACAATTGTACTACAGAATTTATTTCAACTCCTAAAAATGAGAGTCATAAAGCCTAAGTGAAGGATAATTTAGAAAGCCATAGCATTGTGCCAAGTATTCATGACATATATACATAAGACTAAGATTTCTCTATCTCACCCAGGCTGGAAATTACAGAGGCCACTCACCACCCTGATACTACTATAAATCAGTACAGGAGCTTTAACCCGTTTTGTTTTTCCAGCATGGGATAACTTACCCCTCCTTAGGAAAAGTCAGAGTCAATAAACATTTATTAAGCACCTACAATGTACCAGATATTGTGCTAAGCTCTGGGGATACAAATGAAGGCATCAGATGGCACTAGCACTCAAGGAGCTCACAACCTAAAGGAAGAAGACAAAGCATAAAAAGTTGAAAATCAAGGATGGGGAGGAGGACTATGTGTAGGGGCGTGTTAAAGAACTGCAGTCAAGGGGAAAATCATCTGAGAAGGTATGAATTAAAAAGTTGTTTGAATCATGCACCATGATGAATTTTTGGAGACTATGAAGTCCAGGCGAGAAATGAAGAGGTGAACGTTCTAGGTGGAGAATCTGGGCCAAGCTTTCTCTCTAATGCCCACCCTCCACAATGGCGGGGAATGGGGGGAAAGCAGGGAGAGCTGACAAGGTGAGAGTTACAGAGTTAGCATTTCATCTTGCCAGGATGATGAAGGTTTAGAGATCAGGAAGTCCAAGAGGAAACAGCCTGATAGTCCCTGGCTCAGAGGGACTCTCCCTCCACCTTAGTTCTACCTTTCTGCAAACATCTAACCAGTTTTGTAGACTGCCTTTCAGAACTCCCAAGCTCAAGTGATCCACCTAGCTTCTGCCTTCTGGTAGCAGGGATTTACAGGCATGTACCAAATATCAAATGAATGTGAAGGCCTCAAGAGGGCTGGGTAGATCTAGTTCAAAGGAAAAAAAAAAAACAGTAAAAATAATCAGAAAAACTCGTTTCAAATCTTGCCTCTGAGAAAAACTTGAGAAAGTTACTTCATCTCCCCAAGGGCTCAATTTCTTCGTTTACAAAATGAAGGGATTGGACTGGATGACCTGAAAAATCCCTTCTAGTTCTAAATAGTCTAATGTTATGGGTGACAAGAAACAAAGGATGAGAAGGCACAAAGACTGTAATCAGGTGGGAGAAGACACATAACTGAAATCAAAGATCTATTCTAGAATAGAAGAATCCTAACTGAGGGCTTTCTGCCCCCATGCCATTCCTACACTATCACGTCTCTTCCAAAAGTCCATTTGGGCACGTGTGGGCTAGAAAACATGTGACCCAAACTATTTGTTCACTTATCAGGGAGTTTCAGTGTGCTTTGTTTTTTACAACACAAACATTTACAGATTACCCCTCTGGTAACAAAATAAAACAATTAAGCAAAACTAAGAAAAGAATGACCAGAATGACCTGATCTGAAAGTGCATGCAACATTCTATTTATTTTTAAGGAACAAATGTCTATTTTCTTTCCCTTCTACTCCCACCCTATTTTTAAAAAGAGAAAAGAAAAATAAATTCCTTGTAACAAAGATGCATATTCAAGCAAAACACAAAAATATGTTCATTCAGTCCCTTAAATCCATCACCTCTCCGCCACAGTTAGCACACTTCATTATCAGTTCTCTTGGTATTATGGATGGTCATTACACTGAGCACCGCTTTTCACAGCATTCAAAGCTGCGTATCTTAAAATAAAACTCTGTAGTTCTGCTCATGTCATTCTTCATCAGTCCACAAAAACTCTTCAAAATTGCTCATTTTTATAATACTGATGTTAGAACATAAGTTGTTTTTCAGGTTTTATTGACTTCATCTGAATCAGTTCATACAAGTATTTTCATTCTTAAATCCTCTATTTCCTCATTTTTTATAGCACAACAGTATTCTATAGTATTCATATAGCATGTTTATTTAGCCACTCCTTAATTAACATCCTTTTAATTTTTTCTATTTTTTTTTTGCCACAACAATCAAAAAAACACCTGCTACAAATATTGTCAAATATTTCCTATTTCTCTGATCTGTTTGGGCACAGATGGAGTCTTTGGCTCTCTGCAGCCTTCTCCTGAGCAAGTTTTTAATTTAAGAAAGATGGTTGCTAACATTCCCCACTTGTACACAGGTTTCTTCTTGGCTAGCATTCTAAAACAAGAGCTACTTAAAAACTGTACTTCCTTCATTCAACAGTTTCCTTGAGCTGTTCTAAAAACACAGAGATTATAAAGGTTAGTCCAGCACCAAGCTAAAACAAACAAACAAAACCCAATGTGCCCAGAGAATGTGCAAAAGAGGCTCTAGAGAAAACCAGGACTGAATTCTAAGCAATAATTACCCAGTTCAGATGGGACAGAAATATAGCTTAAGTTGTTTCCTGTACTACATCCTCAAGATTATACAGTTAAGACAGAAAGCTAAAAAGCAAGTTTAAAAACAGACGTACACAATCCACTTCGTTGACTTCTCCAACAGTATCCCTATAAACTTAACAGTCTTCATAAATCAAAGTTTGTGATAAAACTTAGGAAGAAAAGAAATGCTGCAAGTTAAAGGGCAAAATATAGATACTATTTTTTTTTCTTGTTTCTTCTTTCACAACATAACTAATATTCAAATATGTTTTACATGACTGCATATATGTAATCTATATCTAACTGCTTACCATCTTGAAAAGGAGAAAGAGAAGAGAGAAAATTTTTTAATGTTAAAAACTGTCTTTGCATGTAATTGGAAAAAATAAAATACTATTAAAAATTTAAATATATACATATATTAAGATATACTTATATACATAAATATATATTTAATATATAATTATATTATCAAAATTATAACATAATTTAATATAACATATTTAATATATGTACTAAACATATATATACATATGTGTTTATATGTACACAATATTATCCATTTTCAAAAAAATAAACTGAATCTGAATTTAAAAGATTAAACTATATTAACCCTATTAGCCTATTCTCATAGCCTACATAAAACATAACTGAACTTCTGATAATCCTTCTTTTGATTATTTAAAAAAAATCTATATAAACTTTGGCAGTGACAAAACCTGGGCATGCCAAACTTATATCACTAAACTATATATTTCTTTTTTCTTCTTCAGCAAAATGTTGAGACCAACCTCAAACACATAAAACCATTTCCACATTGCAACTTATTCTGGGGAAAAAACATGACTTACAAATAAAGTTAAACAAAATATCCAAATGAGACAATATTCTATGTAGCAGAAGTTGTATTTAAAAATTGTTGGGAGTTCTTTTCCTCCTCTTTTTCCTCAGTTATTTTTTTGAAAATCGATGCTTTCTCTATCTACTTGATAAAATAAAAAAGGACACTAAGCCCAGAAAACATAACAATATTCTTTATTTTCTGATAATGTTGACAGTTTCTTCTGTTCCTCAATCTTTGAGTATTTCCCACAAACTGGCAAAAGCTAAGAGATGTTAGATTCCTTAAAATTCAGCAGTCTGAGGTCCCATTTGTGACAAAAATCTTAGATAAGGAAGACTATTGATAGTACTAAAAACAGGTAAAGATTGTAACAGCTTTGCTATTTGGAGTTCATCTTACTGTTTTGCATGTATTCACCTTCTTCCTTCAGTATGATACCCTCTCAGTAGTCACCTAAAAGACCCCAACAATGACTCTAATGCTTATTTTTTGACACATTTATGACATCTAAATTAACACCTCACAATTTTTTTCACAATCCCTTCAAATTCTTTCACTTTAATTGTACTTAATAGCACAAGAATCATCCAAATATCAATGTCAGAGAAAATTTTCCTAATGCATGACCTCCATCACCTTTACTCTGACCTCTAACATGAGTTCATCAGGTCAAGGACATGCATTTTTCAGCCGGGTAAGCATATTCTAGAATCTCTATTTCTCAATACTCACAGGACTGGCTCTGACCACCAGCTGATAGGAAGCAGAGATTCTGGCATGGGGTAGCAAAGTTCCATCCAGCATGCTAGGATTAAGGGCAATCAATGTGGATAGACATTCCCTGCTCAGTGGGACACACCACCAGATCTTTTGGAGATCCTAAGGGATCCGGTATTTGGGGACACAGGGAAGCATAAAATGTAAAGGAAACTTAGGGCACCAAAGTGTCTCCTAAAGTCTTCACTACTTACTATTAAGCAGGAAATAGTTAGCCCTCCCTCTAGACTCAATTTCTTCACATCATTTTGTGAGGGCCCTCAGAACAGGCATCCAGAGACATTCAGAAAATACAAAGTCCCTAGAAACATATTTATTTTGCCACCAGTAAATGGCCTTTTAATCATCAGCATCAGAAGGTTTCCTGGTCAAATAAGTTACCATGGAATAGGTTTACCAAGTAAAAAACAATTTAAGGGGAACAGATTTTCATGTAAGGATGAATAACAGGAACAGATTAAAAAATCACCTGTGATCCTACTCCCGTGGCAGCTTTTGACAAAACAGTTCTGACTGGGAAAGATCCCTCTTTCCATCTCTTGATTTGATGAAAATTTGTAAAGAGCTGGCCAATAACCTTTCCTGGTCACTGTTCATTCAATGAATGAATTATCTTTGGAGTCTACAGGCTAAAAGTAATAGGATTCCCTAAGAAGCAATATAATATTTAACCTATAGAAAGAATTAAAGACTGCTTTATGTCAGCTGGCAGGATCAAAGAGGTTAGAGAAGCAAGCTTACTTTCCAAGCTTTGCTTGCTCCAAAGCTTTCTGAGGTAGAAAGAATGCTGCAGAAGGGGCCAGGAAATCTGGGTCTAGTCTTGCTAAGACTAGTTAGTTATCTTGATAAAACTCTGTTAGTCTCTACCCTACTTCACTTTGTACTCCAAAGTCAAACTACGTTAGTATTCCAAACCCCTATGATGAATGTGACATTTTTTTGGTGTTATTTCTAGAAGATGTTGAAGGTCTTTATAGAACCGATCAACTTCAGCCTCTTCAGCATCAATGATTGGAGTGCAGATTTGTATTACTGTGATTCTTTACAACACACCGTGAATTCTAACAGATATCATTCAGTCACTTTTGAGATTATGCCCTAACACTGCTTCTCTCACTCTTTATATTGACTAGGAGGGCTACTCCACTTCTTCTAGGGAATGAATCTTGTATATGTACTGATCACCTGAATTAAATTCCCTCATTACTGTCCATTTAAGTTCACTGACACCCAAGATGTCAATACTTATACATCTCCTGTCTGATCACACCCAGATGACCTTGGTTCACAGATCTAACATTTGTGCAATGTTGATCTTCGTAGCATCAGACTTTTCTTCCATCACGACACCCATCTTCAGTTAAGCTTCCTTTAGGCTTTGGCCCATTCATTTCATTAGTACTGAAGCTACTTGTATTTGTCCTCCGCTCTTCCCCAGAGCATGTTGGACACCTTCCAACCTGAGGGAGTCTTCTTCTGGTGTCTCATCTTTTATCATTTTAATACTGGCAAATACATTTTTTTAAGAGTACCTGTTTGCAGTGGTTATAGAATTACTTTCTCCTGCTACGCTGAACTTGGGGCGTTTTCATTTAAAAAGTGTTGTTTTTTTTTTATGTAGGTCAGTGTCTTTTTTGGTTTACTCCTCTTTCCTGCTTTAGTTCTCCAGCTGAGGCTTTGGGCCAGAGTTAGGTTCTAACCCCTGCTATATGTCCAAGGAGGTGTTTCAGGCCTGCTTGGTCTTCCTGTAGGGTCACCCGAGTTCCTGCTCTGAACTCTTCCTCCCAGAGTTAGGCCCTCTTGGATCTCTGCATTTCAGTGATCTCAATTTTTAGGTCTCTCTAAAGCATCTCAGAACAAAGTAACAGGGACTTCAGAGGTCCCGCATTCATGGGCTGTCCTAGTCTGAGCAATACCATCTTGCAGTAGTTGCTGCCTCTTACAAAGCCCCGACTGTGTTTTCAATCACCTCAAGGACTTCTGAGCACTCTGGGGCTTTCTTAGAAAGGTTCTCCACTCTTGTTGCTTCCAGATACAGAACCTATAAGGCCACCACATCTCTAGCCCATCTATGATGATGCTTGAGGGCTGCTATACTGTTTGTTTGCCTATTTGGCTTTACTAGTGGCTGCCTCTCTGATTGCCTATGGGATTTCAGAAAGCTTTTGTGAAGGTCTAGGGTAGAAGTAACTTACTTAGGAAGAAGTAGTTTTTCACTGGACTTCTTTATCATAATCTGATGAGAATTTTTGCTGGAGTAGATATATAAGAAATCAGGAATCTGCCTCTGTTCTGACAGACACCTTGGTAGGAAGTTCTTTATTTAGTTTTTAAAACTCTATGTAGCCCATCCCCAATATATCTTTGCCACCTCATTAGACATTACTTATCCTCTTGCACTCTGTGATTCAAAGAAAAAGGCTTTCTTACTGTCCTTCACACACATGACTCCCATGTCCTTTCTTTAGGCTTCTGCACTAGACATCCCCATGCCTACAATGCTCTCGATCCTACCCTCCACCTCAGAGTCCCTATCTGTCTTTACACTCAAGCACCTCCTGCTAATGATGTTTTTCCCGATTTTTTCTTTTGGTTCTCTCCTTTTCTAAGTACCTTGTTTTAAATTACTTTATATAATTTTAACTCTCCTCTTACTCTATAAGTACACACACATTTGTATAAATCCATATTCACACATGTAAATCCCTGTGTATTATGTAGATGTATTATGTAAATATGTTTATTCTTGTTGTCTTCCTTATTAGAAAGCAAGCTCTTTGGGAATAGGAACTACTTTATTCATCCTATTTGTTTCCTCAGTGCCTAGCACACAGCAGGCACTTAGGAAATACTTGCTAATTGTCTGAGTATAAAGAGAACCAGGAGAGCAGAATATCATAGAAGTCCAGGAAGAATACAGTGTTTGGAGACGCTAGTACTTAATAACTTAAAAGATGACCCAAAGGTCAAGAAAGGTAAGGACTGGGGAAAAGCTACTGCATTTAGCACTCAGGATAGAAGTTGAGCCTTGGAAATAGCAGTTTCTATTGAGCAGTGAGCCTAGAAACCAGAATGAAAATCGGTATAATTTCCTCATCTATAAAATGGGAATAATATCTCCCTTAAAGGAGTTTTGTAAAGATCAAATGAAATAAGGAAAACTGAAAGGACTCCTGTCAGCTCTACGGAGAACAAAAGAATTTATGATCAAACAAGAAACAGACATTATGAAATGCAAAATGGATAATTTTGATTACATTAAATTAAAAAGTCTTTGCACAAACAAAACAAAAACAACCAATAGTAGAAGGAAAGCAGAAAGCTGGAAAATAATTTTCACAGCAAATGTTTCTGATAAGGGCCTCATTTCTCAAATATACAAGGAACTGAGTCAAATTTATAAAAATACAAGTCATTTCCCAATTGATAAATGGGTAAAGGACATGAACATGCAATCTATAGTGATATGAAAAAATACTCTAAATCACTATTTATTAGAGAAATGAAATTAAAACAACTCTAAGGTACCATCTTATACCTATCAGATTGGCTAACATGACAGGAAATAAAAATGATAAATATTGGAGAACATGTGGGGAAAACTGAGACACCAATGCATTGCTGGTGGAGTTGTGAATTGATCCAACCATTCTAGAAAGTCATTTGGAACTATGCCAAAAGGGCTATAAAATTATGTATACTCTTTGATCCAGCAATACCACTACTAGATCTGTATCCCAAAGAGATCATTAAAAAAAAGAGAAAAGGACCTACATGTACAGAAATATTTATAGCAACTCTTTTTGGGGATGCAAAGAATTGGAAATTGAGGGAATGTCCATGAACTGGGGAGTGGCTGAACAAGTGGTGGTATATGAATGTAACGGAATATTATTGTGCTATAAGAAATGATGAGCAAGTGGATTTCAGAAAAAACCTGGAAAGACTTAACATGAACTGATGATTTTTGAAGTGAGCAGAACCAGAAAAAATTGTACATAGTAACAGCAACATTGTGCAATGATCAACTATGAATAACTTGGCTCTTCTCAGCAATGAAAGGATCCAAGACAATTATAAAAGACTCAGGACAGAAAATGCTATCCATATCCAGAGAAAGAACTATGGAGTTTGAACACAGACCAAAACATACTACTTTCACTTGATTTTTGTGGCTTTTCTCTTCTGTTCCATTTCTTAATGTAGAAATACGTTTACATGATTGCACATGTATAACCTGTATCAGACTGCTTGCTGTCTTGAGGAGGGTGAAGGGAGAAAAAAATCTGGAAATAAAAATATTATTAAAAATGAATACAGAAAACTATCTTTGCATATATTTACAAACAAATAAACATATATATATATATATATATATATATATATATATATATATATATATATAAATAAATACTATTTTTTTTAAAAAAAAGGCCTAGGTTCCAATCCTAATTTTGCTACTTACTTACTACCTATGTGACCTAAGGAGGTTAAGTTGTTAAACTTCTAAGGACTCCATTTTATCTGCAGAATGTTTGATACTTCAGAAGTCTCCCTCAATTTTAAATCCAATGAGCTAAAGGGCCAGAGAGATACCACAGATCTAGACAGTCACAGTCAAAAGTCCTAAAAGTCACAGGATAAGCAAGAATAGCATTAACCAACAAGAAATCCAAGAGCTGGAATAATTAGTAAAAAAAAAAAAAAAAAAAAAAAAGATACTCACTGGGTAACTATAATCTAATTAGCACTCAGTTAAAACCCAAAAATGAGATCCAGGAGTTACTGAGGGTAACTAAAAACAGTAGTACTGTTTCCTAAAAACAGTACCCACTGTGCTATTCTATAAAACATCTAATTAATAAATTACAAAGGTTGAAAGTGAAATGAACTGTCAGTTGTAAGCATACTATTAGATAGTTTTTTTAAAACTGTTTTCAGGGAAATACGTACCTTCTATCTGAGTTTTGTTGCTGTTGCTGTTTTTTGCTGGGGGTGAGGAGTGGGGAAAAAGGTCAGGGTGGGGAAGCAAGTGAAATTTGGAAGCATCTGTTCTGCGAAATCAAGACAGAAAAGAGATCCCCTCCTCACACCCAACTTCCCTATTATTGCTAAGGGAAACTATCGTTTTCCCAGTCACCCAGGCTCAAAAACCTAGGAATCATCCTCAATAACTCACCCTATCTTCCCCTACATCCAAGGTAATGACAAGTTTGGTCACTGCTACCTTTGCAACATCTCATATATTTACCTCCTTCTCTCCTCTGAGAGAACTGCAACCAACCTGGTATAGGCCTTCATACTATACTATAACCAAAGTCTATTAGTTGGTCTTGCTGCCTCGAGACTCTCTCTACTCTGCTACATCTTCCACTCAGATGTCAAACTTATCTTCCTGAAATGCAGCTTTGATCATGCCACCTATGGCTCACTATTACTTCCAAGATCAAATACAAAAATCTGTTTGGTTTTTAAATCCATTCATAACCTGGCTTCTTCCTACCTTTCCAATCTTGTTACACCTAATTCCCTTCCAATTACTCTGCTATCTACTGGCATTGCTACTTTTCCTTGAACATGATACTTCACCTCTGGACTGCCAGTGTCTTCGCTGGCTTTTGTCCATGACTGTAATGTTCTTCTCTCTCCTGGTTTCTCCAGCTTCCTTCAAGTCTCCCCCTAAAAGTACACCTTCTGCAAGAAGTCTTTCTCCATCTTTCTTAATGTCTTCTCTCTGAGACTACCTCTAATTTACCTTTTCTAGATCTTGTTTATTCAGTGTTGTTTGCATGCTGTTTCCACCATCAGACTGTGAGGACCTTAAGAGATAGGTACTATCCTTTGCCTTTCTTTATATGTCCATTGCTTAGTTCAGTACCTGGTACTTTATTAAAAGATGCTTAATAAATGTTAGTGGAATTAGGACTATGGCTAAGAAGGGCAAAAGACATGGAAGAAGGGAAAAAGTAAAGGAAGGAAATCTTAGCTTATCTTAAGACAAAACATTGGAAAGCTACATGGAATTCTGGTCACCAAATCTTAATACATGCATACATATACATATATATATATTGGAGCCCTTTAAGTAAAAGCTACTGGTTATGTTGTAAAGGGAGTTCTTTTTCTGGTATGATTTGGACTAAATGGCTACTGAGTTTTCTTCAAACCTAAATCCATTGTTCTTAGTTCTGCCCTGAGGGGTCCAAGCTGTCTAAGTCCAGTTCAGAAAGAACACTGGTTTGGAGTCGGAGAACTTAGGGTCTTCCTGGCTCTAGATCCGGCACTCTATCTACTGAGTCACCCAGCGCCCATCAAAAACTGAAAACAGGGGCATAAACTCAGAGCCAAGTGCAGTGGGGTGTGTGTGCGTGTTTTAGGGGCATGGTACCCCTGGGATCTGGAAAACCTACCCCAAATTTTTTAACCTTCCATCAGTACCAGGGAAGAAGTCTGAATTTTTTCTTTTTTCTCATGGGGTGTTTATAGTACTTTATTGTAAAATTTGGGTTAAGTATCTGGTCATAAGCTCTGTGTCTTCTGCTGGCCTTCACATGGCTTCTGCAAAACTTCCCCCCAAATTCCCATTTAATTAACCCAAAAACTACGATGGGGAAAGTCAAGATGAGGAACGGATAACTGCACTTCAAGTCAATTAGTCCAACATCCTCATTTTACAGGTGAGGGCAGTGAAGTCTGGAGAGGTTAAGTAAATTAATCACCATCACCTAGGTCGAACTTGTACCCCATGGAGGGAAGCATAGTAGTGAAGGATCAAGTCAGTGGAAGTTATTCTGCCCCTAGTTCACTCTAGGGTGGGAAGCTGCAAGTGGAGAGTAGGCATCTGTTTGCTTCAGTGTCTTCATAAAACAAGTGATTGGGTATTTAAGCCCAGGGAAAGGCACAAAAGACCAAAAGCAGAATCAGTCAGAAGTTGGATGGCAGATCAATTGGGGAATGGCTGAATAAATTATCGTATATGAATGTAATGGAGTACTATTGTGCCATAAGAAATGATGAACAAGAAGACTTCAGGGAGGCCTGGAAGGACTTATATGACCTGATGCTGAGCGAAAGGAGCAGAACCAGGAGAACTTTGTGCACAGCAACGACCACAGTGTGCGAGAGTTTTTTCTGGTAGACTTGGAACTTTGTAATAACACAAGAACTTACTGAGAAAAAAAAAAATCCTAATGTCGGTCTTCTAAGGCAAAATGCCTTCCACACTCAGAGAAAGAAATATGGAAGTCATTCGCAGAATGTAGCAGATCATGTTTGTGTGTGGGTGGGTTTCAGTGTATTATGTTTTGATTTGTTATATGATTTCTTCCATTTATTTTAGTTCGACTACACAGCATGACTATAGTGAAAATGTGCTCAACAGGAAAGTATATGTAGAACCTATACAGAATTGTATGCTGTCACGGGGAGGGAGGGGGGTATGAGGGAAGAGTGGGGGGGATAAAATCTTAACTTTAAGGAAATGATTGTAAAACATTAAAAAAAAATTAAAATTTAAATTAAAAAAAAAATAAGTTGGATGGCAGCAAGGGAATTGAATTGAAGGGAAAAAAATGAAAGGAAATAAAAATTTAAAAATTCAGAACTTTTAAATCCCATTAGTTTAAGTAGTATGGAAAACTTATTTCCCTCATCATCTTTCCCCTTTCCTTTGTTTTTAGTTGGAGATTCTGAGGCAGGAAGTGTGCTGATCCCTTTCCCTCAATTCTATTCTATGAGACACGGGGTATGACCAGGAAAACTGCCTGGCTGCACTCGAAGATCTAGGAAGGCAATCTGTTTAGAGGAGGTTCAGGTGATGCTTAGTTGTGCCTTGGAACATTTGGTCTCATCCCTTTTCACTTTCTTTATATTTACAGAATGAATTATATGATCCTAGCTAAGTTTATGAATCTATGAGTGCAGTGAGTATAGAAAGAGTCAAAAGTCATGAGGCTCATAAGCTACACGTAGACTGCAGATTTTGTATTTTAGTATTCTTTACTATTTCATTTCATTCCATAGATTTCAGGCCCCAACGTGGAAAATTAATCCAAGCAATTTAAATGACATTGCAGCAAGGATGTGGCAGTGTGGAAGCAGCCAAGGGTCTTGTAGGATGAGGACCCCTTGGTAGCCAGAAACAAGGAAGCTACCCTCCCATCATGTGCTGGAGAAAAACTGATAAAGTTGAGCTGGCAGCTCAAGGAGAGAGTCACCTATCAACAATTGTGACACTGCTTCCAAGCTAATTAAACACACTCACTTGGTAACTAATACACTGATATGCTTTCATTCATCAAGCTTAAAGAAGCTGGCCCTTGAGCTACACAACCAAAGGGCCCCACATCAGGACTGGGGTCATTCCGCAGGCATTTGCTTCTGGAATTGTTGGATTTAGAGTTGGAAGAACCTTAAAAATCATCTAATTCACTCAGCCCACTCACTGCACAGATTTCAAAACTAAGGACAAAAGCAGTTAAAGGATTTGTCCATGTGCGCATAGGTACTAAGTAACAGAACCATGATCCTAACCTGGGTTTTTTGACTCCTAAGTCTGTTTTCTTTTATAATAATATACTACAGGTGTATGCAGCGGTTGGGATTGAGGGGAAGGCAATTGTACTTCAAGTAAAACAATTCTGTCACTAGCTCAGCAAGAGTTAGGCACCTCTCTGTTTCAATTTTAGGTGTCACTGAGCATAAGAGCTAGAAGAGTTCTTAGAAATCCTCTAACCTAAGTTCCTCAATTTATTAAGAAAAAACCATAATTCACAGAAATGATTATATAGCCTAGGTAGAGATGGAGACTGAATTCAAATCCAGGTTTCCCAATTCCCAGATCAGTTGACTTCCCATTATGCTATGTTTCTTTATTCTTCCCTTTTAACCATATTCCCCATCCCTCTTCTCTCTCATGTATTATAGTCTCTTTTAGAAAGATCAAGCCCCCTCTTCAACAGTGCTGAACACCTAACACAAGATGATGAGGATGATGTTGTGTTTGTCCTTTGTTTTCATGGAAGACCCTGCCATCAGAACAATGATGACCTGACTTGCACTTGGCTGTGTTTTGAGTGAGGGAAGGCTGTCCAGGTCATCAGCCTCACTCCTCCTCCCGAAGCCCACAGATTGTACAACGACAGGTCCCTATCCAAACTCTACTTAATGGCTGTTTTATGGATCCTCCTGGCTTAAGCGTGATTACCAATAGTAACCATTGCTCTTTCCCTCTCAGTTGATTTAGTGATGAGGATAGCTAGCATTTAAATAACACTTTGAGGTTTGCAAAAAAAAAAAAAAATTTACATTTTTTAACTCTTGTGAAGTAGGTGTCACCATTCTCCTCATTTTATACATGTGAATCCTAAGGTACATGGGGTTAAGCAACTAGGCCACAGTCACAAAGCTAAGGAGTCTGAGACAAGATTGAACTCGTCTTCCTGATGTCAAATCTTATATTCTATCAGCTGATTAATAAAAAATAAGCAGTTAAATCACATATTTGTTTTCTCATGATTTGAAAAAGTTAAAATTTGAAGATTCATGAGGTTTACCTGGGCTATTAGTGAAAAACATAACAATAATATAGGAGACAGGTTACAAAGTAGATAGATTGCCAGGCCTGAAGTTAGGAAGATTCATCTTCCTCAATTCAAATGTGGTCTCAGAAACTTACTAGCTGTGGAATCCTGGGCAAGTCACTGTACCCTGTTTGCCTCAGTTTCCAAATATGTAACTGAGCTGGTCAAGGAAATGGCAAACCACTCCTGTATCTTTGCCAAGAAAACCTCAAATGGAGTCACAAAGAGTCATTCACTGGTGAACAACAACAAAAGCAAAAGTATAGTGTATATTATTAGTAAGTACAGCATTAACTAAGGTTGAGTGCTTTTCCGAATCTACAAGGAATTTTCACTAAGTGCAAATATCATTATTTGCACCGAACAAAAGAGATGGGATGCATGTCTCTGAGCATCATTTGGCCAATTTTCTATTCTGATTCTATTGTGTGAAGAAAGAAAGAAAGAAAGAAAGAAAGAAAGAAAGAAAGAAAGAAAGAAAGAAAGAAAGAAAGAAAGAAAGAAAGAAAGAAAGAAAGAAAGAAAGAAAGAAAGAAAGAAAGAAAGAAAGAAAGAAAGAGAGAGAAAGAGAGAAAGAGAGAGAGAAAGAGAGAAAGAAAGAAAGAGAAAGAGAGAAAGGAAGGAAGGAAGGAAGGAGGAAGGAAGGAAGGAAGGAAGGAAGGAAGGAAGGAAGGAAGGAAGGAAGGAAGGAAGGAAGGAAAAGAAAGAAGGGAGGGAGGGAGGGAGGGAGGAAGGAAGACTAAGATCCAATCTAGACTATTCACCTCAAGGTTTCCATAATTGTGATCTCAGCAGCCCTCATATTCTACACAAAGCAATGATGCTTTAAGAAAATGTCAATGTTATCAATATTCCCCCTCAAATATTAAATACCAAATTATGCTGATTACATATCTATGTGCCAGTTTCTAAATAGTAAAAAAACAGACTTAATTTCCCGTTTTGCTCCAAAATTTTCCTGCCTCTTCCCCCTAGGCTCAACATTTATGGATTCTGTTAGAATTATTTCAAAATCAAAAGTATTCTACAACAAATTAATTTAGGAAATTCTACTTTTATTTATTTCTGATGTTATATTTGCTTAATAGAGAAAATATGTTAATTATTTCTATAAATGAGTACTAAAAATTTGTAGTGATCCAATTTTTTGCTGCTTAATGTTCCTCAGCTTAAACTAACTTGAAACAAAAATACATACATATTTTTTCCCATGACTGAATAAGTACTATAGCCACTTAACAATTTCCAATAAATAATCACAAAGTTTTCTCATGTTCTTTTTATTTTACAGGGTAATTTTAATTACAAACCTTGACTCAGCTACTCTGCTGAGTTCTATGTTTAAATGATCCTTCAAAAATCAGCTCCTTATAAAGCCCTTTCCCCTCTCTACACATTTCATTTTGCTTTCTAAAAAGGCACCTAGTAATTATGCAGGAAAAGTTACTAAACAATTCATATCTTTTGACTCTAATAGTCCACTAAGACTATACCCCAAAGAGTATTGACATCAAAAGATAAGCCCTGTTAGTACAAAAATGTTCTAATCAGCATTATATAAGTCAGCAAAAAGCTGGAAACAAAACACATGCTCAGTAACTGGGGAAAAGCTGAAGGAATTGGAGTATACAGATATTACAGAACATTATTACACTAAATGGAATGAGAAATAAGAAGAATTTTGAAAGATAAAGGGAGACCTGTACAAAGTGATGCAAAGTAAGAAAGCAAAGCCAAAAATATATATATATATATACTAATATATAATACAATAATATCAAATAACAGTTAATTAATGGTATACATGATGATATATGATAACATAACATATAATATAGCATAAATAATGGCAATGTGAAGGAGGCACAGAACTCTGATTAATATACAGTTAACACTAGATCTTTAACAAAAGTAGGAGGGAAGTCCTTTTGTTTTTTTAAGGATGATTAAAATATCAAACTATTTTCCAATCTCTTCCTTCCCTTATCTCGGAATTAGAAAACTAAGTTTTCTTAGAATATACTATGTTTAGGTACTTAGGTAATTTTCAGAAAGTGTCTTTTGTGTCTAAACCACTCTTTTAAACAAACTTTTTTTTAAAAAAGCATCTGATACCCAGGTTTTAGTGCCTTTTCTAAAAGACTAAAAACCTAAGCAAACAAATACCTGACCGATAATCAAGAACTTTCAGCGCTCTCACTAAGGAACAAGAGACTTGTGTTTAAGGTATCACAAAGAAAAAAAGGTACTCTAAGGGGAATAAAAGGCTTTATCATACATTAATTCTCACTAAAGAGGAGATAAAACTATCCCTGTTTGCTGACAATATGATGGTTGGAGGAATTAATACACTGTTGGCAGAGTTGTGAAATGGTGGCTAACTGGTATGAAAGTGACTAAAATGTCCATACCCTTTGAACAAGACATTGTATTACGGACTATACCCAAAGAAAACCTTCAATAAGAAAAAATTCTCCATATACTCTAAAATATTTATAGCAGCATTTTTTGTGATACCTAAGAATTGGAGACAAAGGAGATGCCCACTGACTGCAGAATAGCTAAATAAACTGTGATACGTGAATATAATGGAATATTACTGCAAGAAATTATGTGTACGATAAATACAAGCATGGAGAGATTTCCATGGAGGTGAATATGCAGGGTGAAGCAGAGTCAAGAAAACAACACACAAAGCAACTACAATAATGCAAACAGAATGAACAAAGGACACACCAAAAAAGTATCAAAAGTAAATGTAACAAAATTACAAAGACCAAATAAGCCTCAAATGATGACACAGAAGATAACTCCAACCTACTCCTCTGTGAAGGTGAAAGCCAGTTATGCTGAATTTTTTTCCTCTTTAAAAAAAATATTCTCTGGGAAGGGGACAGGGAAGGATATATGGCATAGTATAGTGATAAAAGAAACAGAAAATTAACTTTTGACTTTTTGCTTTTCAAAGGTTAAAACCTAGATTTCAACAGTTCATTTTCAACTCCCCAAAACACACATGCCCCTACTTTACCCACCCAAACATATACACTCACAATACTCCAGTAAAACTGGATTCTTAGTTACCTGAACAAGTCCTGAACGTTTCTACTATCATGTTTTTGTTCGCTGTGTACTATATATGGAATGATTTTCCTCCCACCTCTACCCCTGATGAATGTCTTAATGCATAGCTCAAAAGCCACCTCTTCCAAAAATCTTTCCATAGATCAAGGGCTTCTTCCATTAGTAAGAAACTTCTCCCTTAGGTCCTCACTTAGCACTTGGTTTTGCCAATTTCTAATGCAATCATCATACATGTATTTAATTACTAATGTTTATCCTCCAATATATATCCAAAGAAATGTGATATTTCTCCAAAGTGCCTAATGTAGCGCAGAAAGTAGCACCTCAATAAACATTAAATTGAAATTGTCAAAACAAGGACCAAAAGTAAAAATCTACTGATGCCAGGGGACTAAAAATTTAAGAGATTTGACATAGTCAAATATTTGATAAGCAGTTAAAAGCTCATTACTATGTACACAGCCTTGTGGCTTCCATTAACTACAAGAATCTCCCAGCCCTGATTCAGGGATTTTGTTGATTATGAATGGACACCTTTATGAATTCAATACATTTTAAAATAAACTTAATGAAATAATTTTCTTTTATATCACTAATCTCTTCATTTTTCTCTTACTGTCTCCCTCCAGGGGCATCCCCTATGACAAAGAATTCTTTAAAAAGAAAAAAAAGGAAGAAGAAAAGACATCAGTAAATCTGACAACAAATGCAATGTTCTAAATCCACTGACCTTCCTCCCTTCGCACCACATCTGCAAAGCAACAGGAGGAAGTATTTTTTCCTCTCTTTTATCTGGGACCAAGATCATTCTTTGTAATTTTGAAACATTTTTTTGTGTGTTTATTTTTTTTCCATTTACATTGTTATTGTGTATACTGTTTTCTTGGTTCCATTTACTCCACTTTTTATCAGTTCACAGTCACCACAGTCATCCTTTCTTCCAACATAAAATATTTCATTACATTCATGTAAAATTTATTTAGCCATTCTCTAATCAATGGACATCTACTTGGTTTTTAATTCTTTGCTTCACAAAAAAAAAATGTTGCTTTAAATATTTTGGAATATATGAGGCCTTTGCTTTTATCAGTGATCTCCTTGGGATATATGCCTAACAGAGGAATCTCTGGGTCAAAGAGCAGTCATTTCAGTCATATCATATGCATAATTTCAAACTGCTTACCAAAATGACTACACTAATTCACAGCTTCACAATGTGTGAAGCAAGTGTGCCTGTCTTTCCACAACCCCTTCAACACTGGCCATTTCCATCTTTTGTCAACTTTGCTCATTTGGGGAAAGTGAAATAAAGCCTCAGGATTGTTTTGAATGGCATCTCCTATTATTAATGATTTGTCTCATTCTTTCATATGGTTGTTAATCACTTTAAAATATTCTCTTAGGTAATTTTTAAAATAAACTAGTTATATCCTTTGACTACTCTTTATTGGGCAGTGTATTTTGGTCTCATATATTCCTGTTGTTTACATCTTGAGTGCTAAACCCTAATGTGAGAAATTTTATGTTGAGATTTTTTCCTCCAGTTAAGTATTTTTCTTCTTACACTAGGTGTAATAATTCTGTTCAAACAAAAGCTTTTCAATTTCATCTAATAAAAATTATCTATTTTATCTTTTGCAATTCCCTCTATCTTCTGTTTGATAAGAATTACTCTCCTACCCACAGCTGAGGAAGATACAGGATCTGCTTCTTTTCTAAAATTTTTGTGGTATGATCTTTAGTATTTAGGTCACACATTCACTTTGAATATATTCTGGAATACAGTGTAAGAATGTTGGTATAATACTAATTCCTGGCAGACTATGTTCTCATATTCTCTGTAGACCTTATCAAATGGAGAAGTCTTTCTAAAATAATTTGTGCTTTCAGATTCACCAAAAAAACCCAAACAAACAAAAAAAAACTTTGGTTTACTGAGCTCTGTTATTTCTGATTCATCCCTTGTTTCTTGAATCTACTTTACTCTGTTTTAACCAGTTACAGTTTGGATTTTCTGATTGCTCTTTCTAATAGAGTCAGAGGTATGAAAGTGCTCCCCCCTTCATTCCTATTTTTTCACTATTTTCCTCAATATTCCAGGTATTTTATTCCTCCAAAAGAATTCTAGTATTATTTTATCAAGTTCTGTAAAGTATCCCTTGGCTAGTTTGATTGGTATATCATTAAAAATGTAAACTAACTATGATTTTATTATGATTTTTATTATATTAGCATATCCTAGCCAGAAGCACCAATTAATTATCTTTTATTTCTTTAAGGAGTATTTACAATTAAATCAGTACATGTACAGACCCTGCTATGGTAGCTTGACTCCCAAATATTTTATGCACCTTACGGGTAGTTTGAAAGGGAATGCCAAAAATATCAGACATTTCTAAAGAAAATTTTCTTCCTTGCTATATTTTGTGATCTACAGGGGCTCTACAAATACATAGGATCATTAATAAACAAAATCCAGAGATTTAACCAAAGCTAAGATTCCCTGTTTGGGAATCTAAACTGTGTCATGAAAAAATTCTGTTAACAATAATTCCATAACCTAATAAATTACATGTTATAGCTACTCTATATAATGCAAAGCCTCGACTCAAGAACAGCAGAAAAGAGTTTGGTGAACAAAGAAGCAGCTAAGCATGGGTAAAAATAGTTACGATTTAGTTGAGATGGCAATTTTTTTGTACTATCAATTGCCTATTGTATGCCTCAGCTGTAAAGTAAAATAATCAATCTCTAAGAAAGAAAAAGTTTCCATGAAAACGATCTGTGAGAATAACTGGTCCTTCACCTTTTACACATACTAAAATATTTCTTAATTCTTTATGTCCTTTAAACTGGAAGTCTGTTATACCTAGAAATGTTTAGGTTTTTTTTTTCTCATTTAAACTCAAAACATTTACTATTAAAGCCCATAGGAAAGGAGGTCCCCAAATACAGGTGTCCCAAGTCTTAGCTATAAAAGCTTAAAGTTGCATTAAGACTTTGGAATAATTCATGGTGGAGATAAATATTCAAAGAAAAACTTTAATAATCCAATCTTTGTCAAATTTAAGAGTTGTAGAAGAATCTAGTACCAAAAATTTTCACTATGAATTTATTCCCCTAAAAAGGAAAAGGAGAAAGTGAAGAAGGCCTGGTAAAACAACCTCCATCTGACATCCATTCTATTAAGAGCATTGGGGGAAGGAGGGGTGAGGGGAGGGAAGGGTCATGATAAAGAGAGAACATACCTAAAAATAAAAAATGCCTAATAAGGAAATTAGTTCATGTACCTAAAGTTTCCTAAGGACATCAAGAAAACTGTTGAATTAAAATCAGCATGCTGAACCATACAGACTAACAAACAGGATTATTTCTAACAAAAAAAATAACAAAAACTAAGAAAACACCACAAACATATTTCAGAACTCACTATATATCAGTCTTGATATAGATTTAAATAGGATTTAGCTGGAATTGACACATGCCCAAGCCTTCATTTTACCAAAGAATGAACAGGTTCAGTATGGAGACATGTTTGCCTGAGGTCATATACTAAGTAACAGAACTGAATCTAAGCCCAACTTCTCTGACTCATAAGTTTTTCTAAATCCTAGAGATAAACAGTACTATTCCTAGGAGAGTATGTCATACTATTTGTCAACAACCATCATTTATTAAGTGCTTACTTTGTTATGTACCAGGGGAAAAATAAAGTTTAGCTACAACATGAGTGCTCCTTTTTTTAAACAATAACATTCTTTGAGAATTTTTATTGCATATAACCAGGAAATAAGAAATACAGGGAATGGGGTATAGAAATGCATCTTGCCCTACAAGACAAGAGAGAAGATGGGGATAAGGGAAGGGTGGAGTGTGACAGAAGGGAGGGTACATTGAGGGAAGGAGTAATCAGAATGCAAGGTATTAGAAAGCGACGGGGGGTGGGAGGGGGGAGGAGAGTGATGGGGAGAAAAATTGGACATGTTACAAAGATGTAAAAGCAATCAATATTAAAACAAATGACGGAATTAATTACTGAGAATAAATCAAAGACATCTTTAGTTTGGGGAAAAGAATTTTAGTCTAAATTTCCTAGAGGCAAGTAACCTCAGGTAAAATTTGGCACTATAGGTTTTAATGGGAAATTTGATTTTATGATTGCTATTTAATCAGGAACTAGAACATGTCTAGAAAGGCGAGTAAACCACTTAAGACTTACCTCAAAAGATGTTCCTCAGGCAAAGTGAAATTATACTCATATTTGAAACCTGCTTATTGGAACTTGCTATTTTAAGATGCTAAGAGATTATTAAGTGACTGTTCTTCTGAGTCTAACTCCAGGTATGGATAGCAAGAAAGGCTGTCTGAGCCTCCAATCCATGATGCCAGTAAGCCTGTGAGATGCTGGTATGAACTGAAAAAGGTGATCTCATGGGAAAGGTGGGAGAGCGGCTGTTCAGCCTGGACTGAGGTAGAATTCTCCTGACTCAATTTCCCCACTGACACCTGGAAGACTTTAAGCCTGACTGAATGCAAGTTGACAATCTACTCCTACCTGAAAATGACATGAAGTTGGGGAGACAGTGGTTCCCTGCAATGTCCCTACTCTTAGTGGCAATTTCCTATAGTCAAAAGATTTGTGAGCTTAATATCAGATCTATTAAATTATAGATTGTTCATAGTGGAACATCCGAGGTTAAGTCTAAAATTAAGCTATCAGGCCTAGGACATTAGACCAACAACAATAAGTTAGGGTCCTTTAATTCTTAGTAATACTGTGGAGACAATGAGGTCAAGAGCTTGTGAAGTTAGCAACATAATTATTTGTCTCAGCTGGTTAATGCTTTAAAAAAAATTCTTTTGTGGTCTATATTGTAAATGCTTTAAAAAGAAGTATCACCTGACCAAAAGTTAGAATTGTTTTATGTGATATGAACTGTGTTAAAAATTTAAAATAAAATAAAATTTAAATAAATAAATAAATTTTGTTAGCTTTCTCTACCTTTTCCTTTTAATGAAATTTCGGCTTTATTAGTTTTACAGCTTTTCTATTTTCTAATTTAACTATTTTTCCCCCCTTATTTTCAAAATTCCCTTCTTTGTGCTTTGGGTTCATTACTTGATTTTCTGTTAAATTTCGTATTTCATTCCTTAGTTATCTCTTTTTTCCTGCCTTGTTAATGTGCGTTCTCAGGGACACAAATTTTTTCTTTTGAGGGCTGCTTTTGCTACATTACAGAAATTTTGGTATGCTGTTTCATCATTACATTTTCACAATTATGTTTTGTTTTTTAACTCAATTATTGTTCAGAATGTCATTAAGTCTCCATTTTGGTCATTTGTTTGTTTTCCTTGTATTGATTGCAATTAAAGTATTTTAGTATCAATATTTCTTTAAAAAAATAAAATAAAATAAATTTTGATGAAAAAATAATTCTATTTTTTCAAATTACATGTAAAGATAATTTTTAACATTCTCTTTAAAAAAAACTTTTTAGCTCCAAATTTTCCATTCCCACTTCCCCCTAAATAGTAAGCAATTTGATATAGGTTGTATATACATAATCATGTAAAATCATGTGTATTAGTCATGCTGTGAAAGAAAGAGATTAAAAAGAAAAAACCATGAAAAAAATTAAGTGAAAATAGTCTGCTTTGAGATGCATTGAGACTCTATCAGTTCTCTCTGGACATGGACAGCATTTTCCATCAGCAGTCTTTGGGAATTACATTGGATCATGGCATTGCTAAGAAGGGGCTCTCCTTTTTTGAAGCTTACAGTCTAATAATAAATAGAAACTAATACTTAAATACAGCATTAATGTTTAGAAAGTGTTTTCCTCCACTTAAAATGTATGTAGTACAAGAATTACAGCAGTTTTACAAATAGGAAAACTGATTCTAAAAGGTTAAACAATTTTCCCAAAGTCAGATTGTACCATCTTCTCCATATCACCCTGTATCAGTAGATTTTACAAGCCATCACACAGTATTATGACATCTTAAAAGTAAACATTTCCCTTTAATTTTGATCCACTTATCCAGGATTCAGAAATATACAAAGGACACACCAATACTCTACAGTAGTACAGTGGATGGGGGGTGAGGAAGTACTTTCCACATCCCAATTATTAAAAAAAATGGACAGCAGCAACAGGCAGTGACTGTTTTGGGGCTCTAGGCCCACAGATCATGGGGGAATCGAGCGACTGACAGTACACCTCCCACCCACATTGGAAGCAGAAATCTACCTTGACAAGGAGCTCAAAACTCAAGTAAATGGCTGGGGAAATGAACAAAAACCAGAAAAAGAATCAGACTATAGAATCTTACTTTGGTGACAAGGAAGACCAAAGCATGCAAACAGAAGAAAACAAAGTCAAAGCTCCTTCCTCAAAAACCTCCAAAAATGATATGAATTGGTCTCAGGCCATTGAAGAGCTCAAAAAGGATTTTGGAAATCAAGTAAGAGAAGTGGAAAAAAAAATTGGGAAGAGAAATGAGAGTGATGCAAGAAAATTATGAAAAATGAGTCAACTACTTGCTAAAGGAGACCCAAAAAAATACTGAAGAAAATAACAGTGTAAAAAACAGACTAACCCAAATGACAAAAGAGATGCAAAAAGTCAACAAAGAGAAAAATGACCTAAAAAGTAGAATTGTCTAGATGGAAAAGGAGGTCCAAAAGAAAATAATTCCTTCAAGATTAGAACGGAGAAGATGGAAGCTAATGACTTTATGAAAAATCAAAAAATTATAAAACAAAACCAAAGGAATGAAAAAATATCAGACGTGTAATGTCTCACTGGAAAAACAAATGATCTAGAAAAAAAAATCCAGGAGAGACAATTTAAAAATTATAGGACTACCTGAAAGCCATGATCAAAACAGGAGCCTAGACATCATCTTTTAAGAAATCATCAAGGAAAATTGCCCTCATATTCTACAACAAGAGGGTAGAATAAATATTGAAAGAATCCACCCATCACCTCCTGAAAGAGATTCAAAAAGGAAAACTCCTAGGAATATTGTAGCCAAATTCTAGAGTTCCTAGATCAAGGAGAAAATATTAAAAGCAGCCAGAAAGAAACAATTCGAGTACTGTGGAAATACAATCAGGATAACACAAGATCTAACAGTTTCTACATTAAGGAATCAGAGGGCTTGGAATAAGATATTCCAGAAGTCAAAGGAATTAGGATTAAAACCAAGAATCACCTAACCAGCAAAACTGAGTATAATACTTCAAGGGAAAAAATGGTCATTCAATGAAATAGAGAACTTTCAAGCCCTCTTGAGGAAAAGACCAGAACTGAATAGAAAATCTGATCCTCAAACACAAGAATCAAGAGAAGCATGAATAGGTAAACAGGAAAGAGAAATCATAAAGGACTTACTAAAGTTGAACTGTTTACATTCTTACATGCAAAGATAATATTTATAACTCGAGACTTTTCTCAGTACTAGGGTAGTTAGAGGGATTATATATGTATAGACAGAGGGCACAGGGTGAGTTAAATAGGAAGGGATGATATCTAAAAAAATAAAATTAAGGGGTGAGAGAGGAATATATTGGGAGGAGAAAGGGAAAAATAGAATGGGGCAAATTATCTCTCAAATAAAAGAGGCAAGAAAAAGCTTTTTCAATGGAAGGGAAGAGAGGGGAGATGAGAGGGGAAAAAGTGAACTTTACTCTCATCACATTTGGCTTAAGGAAGCAATAACATGTATACTCAATTTGCTATGAAAATCTATCTTACTCTACAGGAAAGTAGGGGAGAAGGGGATAAATGTGGATTGGGGAAATGATAGAAGGGAGAGCAAATGGGAAGAGGGTGTAATCAGAAGTAATCTGAAGAGGGATAGGGTCAAAAAGAGAGAACAGAATAAATGGGGGCAGGATAGGATGGAGGGAAATATAGCTAGTCTTTCACAACATGACTTTTACGGAAGTCTTTTGCATAACTACACATGTGTAACATATTGAATTGCTTACCTTCACAGTGGGGATGGGTAGGGAGGGAGGAAAGGAAAGAAGATGAAACTCAAAGTTTTAAAAACAAATGTTAAAAACTGTTTTTACATGCAACTGGGAAATAAGATATACAGGCAATGGGATATAGAAATCTATTTTGCCCTCCAAGAAAATAGAGGGGATGGGGATAAGAGAAGAGAGGGGTGTGATAGAAGGGAGGGAAGACTGGGGGGAAAGAGGTAATCAGAATGCACTCTGTCTTGGGGTGGGCGGAGGGGAGAGATGGGGAGAAAATTTGGAACTGAAAATCTTGAGGAAATGAATGTTGAAAACTAAAAATAAATAAATTAGAATTTTTTAAAAATACATAAACTTGAAAAAAAAAACAAAATGAAATTAAATAACTTTAATTTTTGTATCCTACCACTGCTAGTGCCTTGCATAGAGTATCATAAAATCTGAGTTGGAAATAACTTCAAGTGGCACCTAATCCAACTCACACCAGAACAAAAGTCCCCTCCACAACATACCCAAGAAATGGTAATCCAGTCTCTGCTTGAAGATACTCAAAGAGGGAAAGCCCACAACTTTCCAAAAAAGTTCATTCTGGATAGGTCTAATGGTTAGTAAATTTCCTGTTATATCAAGCCTAAATTTGCCTTTTTAAAGCTTCAATAAATTGCTCCTATTTTCTGTCCTCTAGGACCAAATAGAACAAGTTTTAATACCTGTTCCACAAACCTGCGAGACCAACTCCATGTCTTCTCTTTTCCAAGCTAAATACACTCAGTTCCTTAAACCAATTATCACAGGGCATGATCTTGACATCTTTCACCATCCTGGTCATTTATAAGTTTTTCATGTCCATTCTAAGACATGGTATCCAGGTCAGAAGACCATATTCCAGATGTAGTTAGTCCAAGGTAAAGTACTAACACTGACCTATGAACTAACACTGGATACTTAAAGCAGAGACCAAAGCCAGTGAAGTATAAATTAACTAGTGTAGCAGCAGGTTCTGACAGTTTTGAGGTCTAGACCTCTAGGGAAACCAATATCAAAGTGGAAGGAGTCAGAAAGTGCATAACAGAAAATAAAGGGAAAAGATTAAAGTTGTCAAAGATTTCAAGAAGAACTTGAACATAAGCAGGTAAACCAAAGGAGAAAATATTATTAACAGTAGGGAATATAGCCTCCAGATTAGCTAAAAAAGTAGCCAACATATTTGAATAAATATTGCAAGACAAAAGAAATCAGCACCCAATGAAGCAGAGGACCTTGCAGATTCTCAGAAAGCATAATAAAAGCTAGAACTTATAGAAGTGCCAGTGTTAAGAGCTTTATGAATACTATCTCATTTAATTCTCACAATAACCCTGGGAAGTAGGGAAAGGTAATAACCACTTACATAGTGCCTACTCCATCAGGCATTGTGCTAAGTACTTTATGAATATTATTTCATTTAATCTTCTCAACAACACTGTGGGACAGGTGGTATTTATTAGCCCCATTTTATGGTTGAGGAAATTGAGGCAAATGGAGGTGATTCAACCAAGGTCAAAGAGTTAGTTAACTGTGTGAAGTTAGAGTTGAACTCTGTTGTGGTTCCAGCAGGATGATCTTGAATAGTTAAAAGAAAAATAAGAATACTGAAAGTAGGAAAAATTGAATCCCTGGTGGAAAGTCTCACCAAAGAAAGAAAAAGAGAATAAATGAATGGGAACACAAATACATAGAAGAAAAAGGTAAGGTGGAAAGGAAGCAAAAAACAATTTCTGGCCTTCTTGCTGTTCCTTGAACAAGATTCTCTCTCCCTCTACTCTGGGCATTTTTACTGATTATCCTCCATATCTGCTTTCTGGCTTCATTCAAGTTTCAGTTTAAATCCCACTATCTATAGGATGCCTTTCCTGATCTCCTTTAATTCTAGTATCTTTCCTTTATTGATTATTTTCTATTTATCCTACATATAACTTGCTTGTACATAGATGAGCACCTCAACAGAAGGGACTGTTTTTTTCTTTCTTTGTAACCCAAGCACTTAACACAGTGCCTGGCAAATAGGAGGCATCTAATGAATGCTTACTGAATAAGTACTAAAAATGAATTATGTTCCCAAAAAGCGTAATCAATCAACCCAACTTAATAGTCCAATCAAAAATCAACCAAAATTCTATTCATTTTTTAAAAATAAGCCCAAATCTTCATTATATCAACTTGATGTGTATCCCATAGCATTTTGTTGGTTACTCTCTAATGATACTTACATTCTAGCTTATAGTACATTTGTTTGTGTACTGGATTCTTCTCCCTACCAGATTTTATTTTCCTTAAAGGAAGTGACCATGTCTACTTTTATCATAACAATCTAGCACAGTGCTATACACATTGTAAGTGTTCAAAAAATGTTTGCTAAATGAATGTGCAGGTATGAAAGTTCAGTTTTGGTGTACTACTCTGATCCAGTGACAACTGACCCCAACAACACAAGTCTCTCCTTCCACCACTCAAACACCACTAGAATCAGCTGGCACTAAGGCAAGTTCAAGTGGTTGTTAACTTTCCACTTGCATAATCTTTTAACATTGTTTCACAGGTGCTAAGGATAGTTCTATTCCAAATCAGGTTATCTCTTACAGAGCTTGTTGTTTACTAAACCTTTTAGCATAATTAATTGGAAAGAATTACAGATGACTTCAAACTTTACCTAAAGAGAACACAAACTAGGGGAATGAAGTTGTCTCAGACTTTTAAACCATTTGCTCTTTTTATAAAGGAAAAAAAAATACATACAAAAAGCCTGAAAGCATTAACAGGTCTTAATGTCCCATCAACCATTTTTAATACAAACCACCACCAGAATCTTACTACTAACTCTGGTTATAAAAATCAGATATTAACAACAAAAAAATGCATTTCTTTTCAGAAAATAATAAATATGGAGTCAAAATTCCAAAGTGTGTCAAATGGACATAATAAAATGCCTTCTTACATTAGAGTAAATGGCTTCACACAGCCTACAGCTCTGAGAAGGAAATCAAAACAGATGAAAGAAGAAATATGAGTAGAAAGCCCAGTATTTGTAAAAACCAGAAACAGTAATCCCATAGCAGGTCTGTAAATGGGACTGAAAGGCACCAGAGGAAGATGAAGGTGAAGAGAAAATTAAGAAAAGAGAAAATAGGGTGGGAAAGAGAGAGCAGGAAACAGAACAAGAAAATTTTCAACTGAGATATAAACACCACCTATCTCTTTTTTCTCCTTTAAAAATGCAGGCCAAGAGAAACAGATTTCACATGAGTGAGTGCAAGTGAAGTTTGTTTCAAAGCCAATTTGTCATGAAGCCAAGTTTCCAACTCTACAAGTCAAAGTCCCAAGGATTTTTTTTTCTTCAAAAAGTTTTAGGGAAGAACGCAGTCAATTAATTTCTCAAGTTCAATTCTGCTACAAAGATGAAAATGTAAACTAATGAGCCAGACAGATGTGTAGAGTAAGGAAAGAATTAGAAAATAGGCAGCTCAAATCCAACTCTAAATACTTCTGTGAACAGAAAGCTAAATTCACCCATAATATAATTAAAGTCAGGATAGAATTTGAAGGAAGCCAGGGAAACCAGAAGGTAGAAACATGGAGGGAAGGCCAGTGTAAGTATAGTCAGTAAAAATACAGAGAGGAAATTTCTTGCAGTAACAGGAAAAAAACAAGATGATCAGGGTCACTGGATCATAGAGTAATTGGGGTCATTGTGCTTAGGTAAAGAATAAAAAGACTGGAAAGGTGTGGGTGGGAGGATCCAGTTATGAAAAGTCTTTGTCAAACAGAGAATTTCATATTTGATTCTAGAGTTGATAGGGAGCTACAGAAGTTAAGTAGTGAGTTGACGTGGTTCAGTTTTATGCTTTAGGAAAAGTATTTGAACCACTGAGAAGATTGGTCTGGAGAGGGAAGAGATTTGTGATAGGATAGGAAAAGTATTTGAACCACTGAGAAGATTGGTCTGGAGAGGGAAGAGATTTGTGATAGGATGACCAACTAGCAGGCTACTGCCGTAGTCTAGGCGTGAAGTGATAAGGCCTTCTGCCAGACTGGTGTCAGTGTCAGAGGAGACAAGAGGCTTATGTGAGAGACGACACTAAATTCCATGGGGTCAGAGACTATTTCCATGTTCTCACTGTATTCCCAAAAACATATCACAGTGCCTGGCAAATAGTAAGCCTCAGAAAATGCTAGTTTTCAAGGGCAGTTTTCAGAAGAAGAAATTAAAGATATCTACAGTCATATGAAAAAATGTTCTAAATCACTATTGATTAGAGAAATGCAAATCAAAACAACTCTTAGATACCAAATCACACCTGTCTGACTGGCTAACATGACAAAACAGGAAAATTATAAATGCTGGAGAAGATGTGGGAAAATTGAAACACTAATGCATCGTTGGTGGAGTTGTGAACTGAGTCAACAATTCTAAAGAGCAATTTGGAACTATGCCCAAAGATTTATAAAAATGTGCATACCCTTTGACCCTGCAATACCACTTCTAGGGCTGTATCCCAAAGAGATCATACAAATGGGAAAAGGACCCACATATAAAAAAATGCTTATTTTTTTGTAGTGGGAAAGAAATGGCAATTGAGGGGATGTCCATCAATTGGGGAATGGCTGAACAAGCTGTGGTATATGAATGTAATGGAACACTATTGTTCTATGAGAAATGATGAACAGGCAGACTTCAGAAAAACTTGTTAAGACTTACATGAATTAATGCTGAATGAGGGGAGCAGAACCAGGAGAATATTGCACACGGTGACAGCCACACTGTTTGATGACTAACTTTGATAGACTTGGCTCTTCTCAGCAATGCAAGGTTGTAAGACAACTCCAAAAGATTCATGGCGGAAAATGCTATCCACATCCACAGAAAGAATTATGGAGTCAATGCAGATTGAAGCATACTATTTGCTCTCTTTTTTGTTTTGTTTTGTTTCTTCCTTCTTGTGGTTCATGGGTCATAATTCTTCTTTACAACATGACTAATGTGAAAATATGTTTAATAGAAATGTATATGTAGAGCCTATATAAGATTGCATGCTGTCTTGGGAAGTGGGGAGGGAAAGGAGAGGGAGAAAAATTTATAACTCAAATGCTTGTGGAACTAAATGTTGTAAACTAAAAAATAAATAAATAAAATTAAGAAAAAAATGCTTGCTCATCTCTGATTAACACAATGACCAAGCACAATTCCAGATGAATCATGATCAAACGGGCTATCTACCTCTGAACAGAGGAGTGGTGGAACTAGCGTGCAGGTGGGGAATTTTTGAGAATTTGTTTTTTGTAAATATATGGCCAATATCAGAATTTGTTTTGCAAGACTAAACTGTTTGTACCAGGGTATTTTATTTTTCTTGTTTTCTCAATGAGGAAATGGGAGGGATGGGGAAGAGAAAGGCAGATTTTTGTTTGAAAAAAACTTGAAAATCTGCTTGTTCATTAGTTAATATCAAAAACCACTAAGGTAGGCCTGAAAATAAGGCAAATACAAGAGCTTCTATCCTCAAGAAGCTTACATTCCACTAGCATTAAAACATATGTTAATTTCTCCCAACTATCAGTCAGCTCTGTCAATCTCTGTCCTTAACTATGTACTCTAAAACACTTAAATTGTAAACCCACAAAGAAAAATTCATGCAAGATTCAGTGCTGAATACTACACTTCACTCATTATTGGGTCCCAATAAATATTTACGAGAAGGAAGTAGAGGAAGGACTACTATTAGAAATTATGGCCACTGTAACACAATGTGACAGTTAATGTCTACTAAGAAATAAGCACAATGGAGAGGCTGTGGGGTGGATTTGTGAACCAGTCAGCAATGTGAAACTATGTCCAAAAATCTGTCAAGTTATGCATTAAAGTAGTAACATAGTATTCAGTAAATCCCAATGGTGTTCATCCTTCATTTTAAAAGAGGACCATGACATCAGAAAAACGAGGACATGACCTGCACTTGACTTTGTTTTGAGTGAGGGAGGGCTGTGCAGGTCACCAGCCTCACTTTTTCCTCCTGAGCCATCTGAATCCAGTGACCAGATATGAATCAGGATGACTGCAGACTACCCAGGATGCCATGGGAGACCTTGGCCTTTCAAGCTAAGGCTTTTTCAGGTACTCACTTAAAGTGAGATAATGACCATTCAGTGAACAGGCCTCTTAAAAAGTAGTCAAGGGGATGGCCCCTTTAATAGAAAAGAAAAAATAAATAGATAAATCACACTGGGAGGAGCAGGAGCCTCAGGGTTGTTGTTTTGAAGAAAAATTGCTACAAATCTGAATGAGTGAATGAGTGAATGAATGAATGAATGAATGAATGAATGAATGAATGAATGAATGAGAACATATGCTTACAATGTATCTGTGATAAGCCTTTGGGAAACAAATAGAAAAAAAGATACAGTCCCTACTATAATAGAGTTAATACTCTAATGAGGAGAGACCATACATACAGGGCATATGGAAAAGCCCACAAGTCCTAATGTTGCATTAGCAAGTCAGGTGGCATTGCCAGGTAGCTGTGAAGACATAGCAGCATGGCAGGCACTAAGATCTACAAGACCTTAGTTGGTTGTCCTTCATTCTCAAAGAGGACCAAAATGGCACCACTACACAAGAGTTGAGTTTCAACCTATCCCGACTGTGGCTATCAGGCCAAAACAAGCTCAGAAATCTCTACCACAAATAGTCCATGTGAACAACTAGGGTAGATTCTCTAATTTTGCACATTCTGCATTTCCTTTGAGCTGTTTTAATTCTGTTTTGCTCATAGAGCACAGTACCTTCTCTAATGTGGGCATACCATGCTGAGTAGTCCTGTGCCAGGGTCTCCCATGTCACACAATCAATTCCAAAGTTCTTGAGATCTTGAGAATGTCCCTGTAAGCTTCTTCTGACCACCATGTGAATGCCTGCCCTGTGTGAGTACTCCATAAAATAGCCTTTTTGGCAAGCTTACATTTGGCATTTTAACAATGCGGCAAGTCCATCAGAGTTGGATTCTCTGGCAGTTTAGTTCAAGTAAGTACCTCAGTGTCTGGTACCTTATCCTGCCAGGGGATCTTCAGAACTTTCCTAAGACAATTCAAATGGAAGTGATTCAGTTTCCTGCTGTCCATGTTTCACAGACATACAACAATGAGGTCAGCACAGCAGCTCTGTAGACCTTCAGTTTTGTAGTCAGTCTAACACCTCTTCTCTCCCACACTTTCCTTCGGAACCTCCCCCACACTGAGCTGGCTCTGGCAGCGTGTGAGTCAACCTCATTATCAATCTATACATCCCTAGAAAGTACACCACCAAGGTAAGTGAACTTATCCACAGTATTCAAAACTTCTCTATTTGCTATAACTAATGGTTGGTGTGGTGGTGGCTGATAAAGTACCTATGTATTCTTGGTGTTATATATTAGGCCAAAATTAGCACAAGCAGCAGGGAATTCATCGGTATTTGGCTGCATCTCAGCTCTGGAGGCTGAATTGAGAGCATAACCATCTACAAACCGAAAATCATGCAACAACACTCCCTCCACTTTGGTCTTGGCTTGCAGCCTTTTCAAGCTGAAGAATTTACCATCACTAGAGAAGCTGACCTTGATACAGTGTTTATCATTGAGAACATTTGACAATATGGCTGAAAATATCACGCTAAAAAGCATGGGAGCAAGCACACAATCTTGTCTTACTCTACTGGTGACTGGGAGGGCATGAGAGTATTGTCCATTATCTAGAACCCAAGCAAGCACACTGTTATGAAACTGACATACAATGCTGATGAACTTTTCCAGGCAACCAAATATTGACATAATTTTCCATAAGCCCTCATGACTGACAGTATCAAAGGCCTTAGTCAGATCTACGAACACTGCATACAGATCTCTGTTCTGCTTCTGGCATTCTTCCGGGAGCCGTCAGGCAGCAAATACCATATTGACTGTTCCTCGGCCTTTTCTGAGGCCACAATGGCTCTCAAGTAGATGATCACCTTCAAGATGAAGAATCAGTGACAAAATACAACACTCATTCCTACTGAAAACATTGGAGAGCATAGGAAAAAATGGAACTTTCCATACAATAATAAGCAGTATCTACTTAAAACATTCAGCAAGCATTATAAGCAATGGGGATAAGCTAGATACATTTCCAATAACATCAGGGGTGAAACAAGGATTTCCATTATCACAAATATTATTCAATATGGTACTAGAAATGTTAGTATTAGCAATAAGAGAAGAAAAAGAAATTGAAGGAATTGGAATAGTCAAAGAAGAAACTAAGTTATCACTCTTTGCCAATGATATGATGACATACTTAGAGAATGTCAGAGAATCAAGTAAAAAACTACTTGAAATAATAAACAACTTTGGAAAAGTTGCAGGTTACAAAATAAACCCATATAAATCTTCTGCATTTCTATATATTACTAACAAAGCCCAACAGCAAGAGATAGAAAGAGAAAACCCATTTAAAGCTATGGTAGACACTATAAAATATTTGGGAGTCTACCTGCCAAAACAAACCCAGGGACTATATGAACACAATTACAAAACACTTCTCACATAAATAAAGTCAGACCTATGTAAGTGGAAAAAACATCAGTTGCATGTAGGTAAGCTGACTCAATATAATAAAAATGACAATTCTACCTAAATTAATTTACTTATTCATTGCCATACCAATCAAACTATCAGATAATTATTTTCTAGAGCTAGAAAAAATAATATCAAAATTCATCTGGAAGAACAAAAGTTTCAGAATATCAAGGGAACTAATGAAAACAAATGCTAGGGACGGTGGCCTAGCTCTACCAACCAGATCTCAAATTGTATTATAAAGCAGCAATTATCAAAACCACTTGGTACTGGCTAAGAAACAGAAGGGTAGACCAGTGGAATAAGTTAGGTACTTAAGACAGAATATCAATGAATATATAGCAAGCGACTATTTGATAAACCCAAGGATCCCAGCTTCTAGGATAAGAACTCATTGTTTGACAAAAACTGCTGGTAAAACTGAATAACGGTGTGGCAGAAACTAGACATAGACCAATGCCTGACACCATACACAAGAATAAATTCCAAATGGGTACATGATGTGGGTATAAAGATTGATATTATAAACAAATTAATGGAGCAAGGAATACTGTATTTGTCAGATTTATGAAGAAAGGAAGAATTTTTGACTAAACAAGAGATAGAAAACATTATGAAGTACAAAATGGATAATTTTGATTATATTAAATTGAAAAGTTTTTGCACAAACAAACCCAATGCAACCAAGACTAGGAGGAAGCAGAAAACTGGGAAAGAATTTTTGCAAGTAGTGTCTGTGATAATGGCCTCATTTCTAAAATATATAGAGAACAGTCAAATGTACAAGAATACAAGTCATTCCCTAATTGATAATGGTCAAAGGATATGAACAGGCAGTTTTAAGAGGAAGAAATTAAAGCTAGCTATAGTCATAGGAAAAAATGCTCTAAATCACTATTGATTAGAGAGATGTAAATCAAAACAACTCTGAGGTACCACATCACACCTATCAAATTGGCTAACATAACAAAACAGGAAGACGATAAATGCAGCACAAGATGTGAGAGAGTTGGAACACTAATTCATTGCTGGTGGAGCTGTGAGCTGAATTACTCAACCATTCTGGAGAGTAATTTGGAACTATGCCCAAAGGGCTACAAAAATGTACATACCCTTTGACTCAGCAATACTGGTTCCAGGACTGTATTCCAAGAGATCACAAAAATGGGAAAGGGTCCCACGTGTACAAAAATAATTATAGTAGATCTCTTTGTGGTGGCCAAAAACTGAAAATCAAGGGAATGTCCATCAATTGGGGAATGGCTGAATAAACTGTGGTACACGAATGTAATGGAATACTATTGTGCTATAAGAAATGATGAACAGGAAGACTTCAGAGAGGCTTGGAAAGACTTATATGAACTTATGCTGAGGGAAAGGAGCAGGAGAACTTTGTACACAGAAACAACCACAGTGTATGAGGAATTTTTCTGGTACACTTAGTACTTCACTGCAATGCAAGGACTTAAAAAATTCGCAACTGTCTCTTTAAGGCAAAATGCCTTCCACATCCAGAGAAAGAACTATGGAATTCGATCACAGAATGAAGCACATCATTTTCTTTTGTATTATGTTTTGGTTTGTTTTATGATTTCCCCCATTCATTTTAATTCTTCTATGCAACATGACTAAGGTGAAACTGTATTTAATAGTAATGCATGTGTAGAACCTATATAAAATTCCATCTCAGGGAGGGAGTAGGAGAGGTAGGGGGAAAAGAGAAGGAGAGGGGAGGGGGGAAAAAAAAGGGGGAGGGAGGGGGAAAAAATATAAGATATATGGAGGTGATTGTAGAACACTGAAAATAAATAAAATAATTTTTAAAAAAAGATGAAGGATCACCCTTAATAAGGAGGACATTGGCAAAAATCTTGCCAGCAATGACTAAAAGAGATCCTCCTGTGATTATCACAGGACAATCTATTTCCTTTGTCTTTATAGAGATGGATAATGGACTCTTGGGGGACAACCTCCTCTTGCCATATCACCTAGAAATTTCAGTCAGCTTTTGTATGAGCAAATTGTAAATCTCAACTGGAAGAGAATCAACACCTTTGACACAAGAAAGAAGCCTCATGGCATTCAAAACCTCTTTTTCAACTGGAACTTCAGCTAAGGAGTGATTGACTTTCTACCTAAGGTAAACAGTCGGTCAATGGCCTCCGCAATGATTGATGATGGTCTGTTGAGAACACGATGGAAGCGTTCAGCCCATCTCTCTAGGATCACGTCCTTATTACTAATCAGTGTGGCTCCCATCAGCAGAGTCGATGAGATACACCATAACTCTTTGGCCCATAAGTGTTTTGGATTGTTACCATCAGCATAAAAACTGAATTTCATCTGCTTTCTTAGTTAGCCAAGAATCTTGCATCTCTCTAAGTTTCACTTGTACTTTATTATTAATGGAATTAAAGGCTGCCTTCTTAGAGATGGATGAATTATCCTGCTGGCAAACTCTGCAGAGTTCTCATTTTTCATTTAGCAGCTTCTGAATTTCCCTATCATTTTCATCAAACCAGTCTTGATGTTTGTAAGTGTTCTGACCCAGATGAGCAAATGCAGTGCTGTACATCAAATATCTGAAAGCTGCCCACTCCTTTTCTGCTCCACTGTTGTCACTATTCAACTATGTGTGTTGGCCTCAACTTTCCCTTCAAGTTAGTAACAAACTCTTCCCCTTCAAAGAAGAGCTCTAATGTGTTGACATTAATTCTTCTGGTAGTCATTTTGCATTGTGATGGCACTTCTGTTGAATGCGAATATTTAGCTTGGAAAGAATCAAGTCTATGATCAGTCCAACACTCTGCACCACACACTGCCTTCACCACTTTCATATCCTGTCTCTTCTTACAATCCCATAGTCTATTATTCATAGTCCTTGCAATGCAGGACACTACATGGCCTTGTGGAGGTCACCACAAGAATTTTAGCTTGTGAATACCAGTTTATCTAAATGGTATGAGTAGTCATGCCACTCTTCCTACCTGGCCATCTAATAGGATCTAGGTGAAAGAGGGGTGGGGGAGAGAGACAGGAGGAGGAAAAGAGACAAAGGAAATGGAAAGATTGATAAGGGTCCAGGATACCAAATGTTTGGTAATGTTTTACTACTTGATAAAAAATGCTAGAAAAAACAGAAAAGCAATCTGTCAGAAATTAGGTTTAGATCCATACCTGCACTACATACCACAATAACCTACAAATGGATCCATGACCTAAATATAAAAGGTCATACAGGAGAAGAATAAAAGAAGTTACCTTTTATGATTATGGATAAGGGAAGAATTCTTGACCAAATAAGAGATATGGAGAATGAAACAAAAATAGAAAATTTTGCTACAAGTTGAAAAGCTCTGAACAAACAAAATTAATGCACCTGATATATTAGAAGAGAAACATGTAACAGGGGAAAAATATTTTGTAGCAAGTTTCCCTGATTGAAGAAAAAAAAAAGGTCCGATATCCAAAATATAGTGATTTAAATTTAAGAACTATTCTAACGTAGATAAAAGGTCAAAAGATATGAAGAGGTAATTCTCAAAACAAAAACAAGCTATCAATAACCCCATGAAAAATACTCTACCATCACTAATAATGAGATGCAAAATAAAACAAATGAATCGCTACACATTTATCTCTTCCTTTCCTTATCATTTTAAGGCAGTCATCAGAATCATTTTAACACTTGCTTAATATGCATAACATATATCAACTTGCCTACCATTTTAGGAAGAGGGGAGGGACAGAAGGGAGAAAAATTTGGAACTCAAAATCTTGTAAAATGAATGCTAAAAACTGTTTTGACATAATTGGGGGGAAAAATACTATTTAAAAACACTCTGCCATAAAAAAAAAAAAAAAAAACACTGCTTAAAATTGTTCAACTAGCTCATGTTTTAAAATCCAAGATCACATCCTAAGCATCCCTATGCCTACGGGTTATTAAACCACACTATTTATGGTAGGGATTCCCAGCTCCAAATATAAGGAATCCTTTTTAATGTAAAATTTTTCACAGGTAATTCCACAAAAATAGTAGCCATTAATTTAGCAGTCACAGAATGAGGCAGTGGTGAGTTTAAATTATA